>OX155896.1:18148429-19348429 GCA_944588485.1 Phosphuga atrata | reverse complement strand
AACCTGTTTAAAAGCACATTTCCAGTCTCCTGGTATTCGCTCCATCATCCATATGTCTGAAATGACGTTATGAAGTTTCTGCGTAAGGGTAGGATCGTTCAGTTTCCAGAATTCTGCAATAATCCCATCTTCTCCTGGTGCTTTGTTATTTTTGAGCTTTTGGATGATCTCCTGAATTTCTTCTAGGTCAGGGGCTCGTGTGTCCGGATGTGTGGAAATCGGAGGGGTGAACGCACGATTTTCTTGGGGTGATTTGCAGTTAAGAAGGGAGTTGAAGTATTGGGCTAATAATTTACAGTTTTCTTTCGCCTTAGTTTCCAACATGCCATCGGGTTTTTGGAATACAAAAACGCTGGGCACCTGATATCACTTTAACTATTCTTTAAATGTATTGTAGAAGTTTCTAGTATTATTTTGCTTGAAGTCCTGTTGGATTTCATTGAGTTTGTTGTTGTCATATCCTCGTTTTTCTTTCCTAATTATTTTGGAAGCATGTTTTTGGGTTGTAAGAAATTTCTCCCAGTTTTCATTAGTTTTTTAGACTGTTAAACTTTTTCCACGCAGTTATTCGGTTGTCAACTGCCCGATCGCAAATTGCATTCCACCAGCGATGTTTCCTTATGCGAGGAGGTTGTCCTAGTTTCATGACTTCCTGAACTTTCTTCATTATTTTCTGAGAGTCTGTTGATGTTTGCTGATTAATTTGCATTATGATTTCTTCTTTGTGGAGTATCAGGTACTCTGGATCTGGTTTGATATTTTTGGGTGGACCTTTTTTCTTTCTATTGGGTTGGAATTTCGTCTTTGTTTGGAGAAGATGATGGTCTGATTCAAAGGCGCCTTTGCGAGCTCTGACGTTTAAAATTTGTTTTGATTTTTTTCTTGGAAATTGCGATATGGTCAATTTGGTATTCACCCTGTCTAAGATTGGGTGATCTCCATGTGGTTAACTTGTGTGGATGTATCTGTAATTGTGTGCTCATAATTTTAAGTTCAAAGTTTCTGCAGAAGTCAATTAGTCTTTCACCATTCCTATTGGTACGTTCGTGCTTAGTATGGGGACCTGTCATATCACTAAATTTTCTTTTCTTACCTAACTGGGCATTAATATCACCCACTAAGATCTTCACGTGGTACCTTGGTATTTTATTGGTTGTTTCCACTGAAATATATACTACATTGAACGAGCGCTGGCCTCCTGGCTTGTGCGGGCCGAGAAAGAGCATCACAAGGTGTCTCTCGTATCGCTCTGTCTTCGTCTAGTACAGTCCAAAAGGTAAACTAAATGTGTGTCCGACGTCCATTTTTCCTTGCAAATACAACAGTATTTTACCATAGACTTTTTGAAAACAACTTTC
Organism: Phosphuga atrata; assembly: GCA_944588485.1. Taxonomy (NCBI): domain Eukaryota; kingdom Metazoa; phylum Arthropoda; class Insecta; order Coleoptera; family Silphidae; genus Phosphuga; species Phosphuga atrata. Next base: position 19,347,071 of record OX155896.1, on the reverse strand, counting down.
ATTAAAATATATAAACTTCGGTTTTTAATATGCTCACCGGTTGTCAACTCTCGAATTCACTGTTGGCTAGACAAGGATGAAGGATCCCTTGAGACCTCTCTCGCGGCCCGCACAAGCTTAGAGGCCAGCGCTCGTTACAGGTAGTATATATTTCAGTGGTTGTTTCTTCGAGAGTTTCCCAGAAATTGTCCATAGTTTCAGGGTAGGATTTGTTGAGTTGATTTATGGGAGCGTGGACGTTTATCAGTGTGTAAGCTTTATTGGTTGACTTTATTGAGAGCAGAGATACTCTTTCGTAAATCAATGACTGAGTCGAGTACGGAATTGTGTATGGCGAAACCGGTTCCCAGGAGTGGTAGATTGCCTGTAACTTTTATGGCAGGTTTGCCTTTATAGATTCTGAAATTTTCTGAAAATAAAGTGTTCTTCATCCGTGAATCGGGTCTTTTGAAGTGCGATGATTTTGAGCTCAAATTTTTCGAGGGCGTTAGTGAGTTGTTTTAATTTGCCTGTTTAAGTGAGGGAGTTCCCATGAATGGTGCCAATAAAATTCGTACGTCGATTTTTCAAAATGTGAAGATTTCTTGAGAAGCTCCGATTCTTGTGCCTGGTCGTTTCCATCATGCGCTCAAGTTGAGTTTAGGTTTTTGTGGTGATCTCGGTTGAGATCACAGGTATACGACTCGATTTTTGAGTTCGAGAAGATTTTAGTACAGCCGTCTCAACAAACGCTGACCACTTTGCCGCTTGTTTCAAGTCAGACGCAATGTGTATTTCGGGGAATGGTATGCCTCTGCCGACAGTTCCGTCGTACCGAGATCCATTCTCACCGCCTTCACTGCCGTTGAGGTCTTCGCTGTAATCCTAGCAAGGAGCCCTCACAGGATGCTATCACTCCGGCCAAGTGAACCATGTTTTTTTAACGAGGTTGTAACTCCTCCCCCTCCTTCCACGTCACTTACAGAAAATGATAAGGCCCCGGGCTTGGGACCGGCATAGCGGGGCATATATTATTATATTACCACCCTTTTTTTTAAGGGTGGTAATATAATTTATATATATATATATATATATATATATATATATATATATATATATATACAGCCGAACTTCCCTAAGTCGAATTGCCATAGTTCATGAAAAAAAATTCGAGTTATGGAGAATTGGAGTTATAGAACTACATAACTATAAAATGAGTAAAATTCACTGTACACAAATTATTCAAATTAACTACATATGTATATATTTATAAACAAAAAAGAAATATGTATAGATTATTAATATGATGTTATATAATTATAATAAATTAAAAATAATTTTAATTAATTATATTTTTGAAAAAGTCAGTAATTTTTAATTGTTTTCCATAATATATAGCACCTTGTGGGTGATCTTCGATTATATCGTCTCTTTTTGGATTACCGATTCTCGTTAGAATAATATCCTGTTGTAATCTTACTAAAGCACAACTGCTGCTAAATTCTTTGTTTTGCTTTATTCGAGTTTTTGGTGATCATAAAATATGAAAAATAAAATGTTTGGTAATCTGCCCGAGGATTACACTATCGACACTATCGACGGTTTATGGTCATATCAGGTATCATAAAAATTGGAGTTATAGAGATTATTTTTATGTAAAATTTTACCATTGTACAAATTTTTACTACGAGTTATGAAAAAAATTGAGTTAAAGAAAAGTCGAGTTATGGAAGTTAAATTATATTTAAAATGCTATCTAAACGTATGAATTTCTAAAAATATTCGAGTTATAGAAAAATTGGAGTTACAGAAGTTTGACTGTATATATATATATATATATATATATATATATATATATATATATATATATATATATTTATATATATATATATATATATATATATATATATATATATATATATACAGGGTATATACAGGGTGATTCGGGAGGAAATGAAAGTATTTTAAAAACATGTCCAGGAAGCAAAAACAAACAAAATAAGCTCATATGTTCAAGTCCGATTTTCATTTGTTTCAGAGATAAATAGGTTTTTCTTTTTAAAAAGTTAATTATCTTAAATTTGACAACGTTGGCCTAAATGCCAATTTGAAATAAAATATTAATTAGGCACATGTCATAAAAATTGGCAGTATGTCTTAAAATTGACAGTAGTTGTTTTACGAGATTATAAAAATGCCTCATATTTTCAGTCATAGAGAATATGAAGATATGGTGTTTGTTTATGGATTTTGTAATGGTAATTCTGTTCGTTCAGTAGAAGAGTATCGGCGTCGTTTTCCTAATCGAGGAATTCCTAATAGGCAAGTGTTTCAAACTGTTTTTACACATGCTAGCGAAACTGGAATATTCCCAAGTGCACGTATTGTTTCTGAAAAAACAGCAAGGGATCGGTTTGGAACTTGAAGAAGATATTCTGGATGTTATAAAAACTAATCCTGGGATAAGTACAAGTCGAATTGCAAGCCAATTTGAAATTTCACAAACTATGGTTTGGAAAACATAAAAACGGCAAGGTTTAAACGCTTTTCATCTGCAGAAAGTACAAAATCTTCAAGAAGGCGATTATCCATTAAGACTACAATTTTGTCAATGGATTCGTGAAAACAGAAGATTACTCAAATGCATTTTATTTACTGATGAAGCTCATTTTACTCGAGATGGAATTAACAATTCCCACAATAATCATTGATGGACGTACGAAAACCCCCATGCGACGCAAGAACACAATTTCCAACATCGGTTTAGTATTAATGTATGGTGCGGAATTCTAAATGATCAATTGTTTGGTCCTTTTGTATTGGATGGCCGTCTTACTGGGGAAGGTTATTTACATTTTTTGGAATACGATTTAGAGGAAATATTGGACGAAGTACCTTTAAATATCCGACGACGTATTATCTTCCAACATGATGGAGAGCACCTCCTCATTATGTAAATATTGTGAGAAATTTTCTAAATATCCATTTCGGCGATCGCTGGATTGGCAGAGGAGGCCCGCACCCTTGGCCACCGAGATCACCGGATCTCACTCCCCTAGATTTTTGTCTTTGGGGATGGATTAAGTCATTAGTTTATTCTATGAAAGTGGACACAAGGGATGCGCTACTAGATCGCATTCTTAATGCTGCGGCGTTAATTAGAGCGAATAATCGTTCGCTGAAACTCGCTACGAGGTCCATTTATAAACGCGCAAGTAAATGTATGGAAATGGGTAGTGGAGTTTTTGAAAATTTATAAGTTCAGTAGTACATTTTCCTTTAATTTTATAAATCACTATTGTTCAAAATATCTATGAAACGAATGAAAATCGGACTTGCACATATGAGCTTATATATATATATATATATATATATATATATATATATATATATATATATATATATAACTGAAAGGAACCTAAGTTTAACTGAAGGATTAATATCTAAAAGACAAAGAGCACGATCTAATGATGTCTAACAGTAATTTTTTGATGACCTACATCGTGTGCACTGACACATTAAATCGTAATTTTTTTTTACAATATATATATATAAATATATATATATATATATATATATATATATATATATAAATATATATATATATATATATATATATATATATATATATATATATATATATATATATATCGCAATAATTTAATTGATCAGTAACAACTTGAATGTACATTTATTAAATAATTAAGCAATAAAACTGATTGAATAGTAAAATATTTACAGGCAAGATAAAATTAAATATTTCAAGATAAAATACTGGATGATCAGTAAAATATTGTTTAAACAGTTGTTAAACATTTTGATTTATGAAATTTTAAATCTGATTCAATGGATTTGCGTTTTTTAAGTATTATATTTTAATTGTGGCACATAATATAATAGTTTGCAAATCACTTGATTCTTAGAACTGTACCCGCAAGTGCCTTGTGTTGCGGTGAGATAGATTATATAATTTTAAAAGGTTAATGTATTTAGTTAATGTATAGGTTAATGTTTAGTTAATGTATTTATAAATAATTTTTGCAGTCTTATTCTGCCGGCTTGCGAGATGCATAATAGTTGTCTAGTCGCCGAGTACGAATCTTCGGAATCATCCTCTGAGGATGGACAAAGTCACGAATCATCACAAAAGTGGAGAGTTATGAAAGATTGGATTCTGATAAATAAATATTTCAGGTGTAATCAGGTTATTGACTATTATTGATTTTTTTAACATTTCAATTTGTAATCAGGCTGAACTTCGTCGGCAAAAATGTTCTGCAGAAATGTATTTGCAGTATGAATCAACAACGCATGAAGTACATTTACGTAAGACAAAATCAGAAAATGATCATCACTCTATTGAAACAAAAAGTGTTCTTGGGATTAACCCAAGTTGGAAATACAAAAACTTTTTGACTTAAAGTTAAAGCCAAAGGCCATTTTAATAGAATTGTCCAATAATAGTAATATCAGGAAGCTTCCACCAAAAATACAATTAGATAACTGTGACTTGTCATAATGTTGTTTTTTAAAATTCCTTCGTTTAGATATTGAAAAAACATATCATATATATATATATATATATATATATATATATATATATGTATATATATATATATGTATATATATATATATATATATATATATATATATATATATATATATATATTTATATATATATATGTATATATATATATATATATATATACGTATATTGTATTTGAGGTTTTCGCGGATAGGAACATGTGTTGGTTTGTTTTCTTGGGGATTCCGCGTTGATGTTGAGGGTTGGTTCTGAAAAGAACCGGATTCTCGACGTTTCGGCGAACAGAAAGCTAACATATTACATAACATGTATAGCTAACTTACTATACTACTATTACTATACTATACTTACTATACTATTACTATAGTAATTTCTTACAGATTTTGAGGAAAAGGCAATCTCATCCGCCACACTTAAACCTACACTCTGGTTAAGATATGTTGACGACACATTTGTTATCTGGCCCCACGGCAGACCAGAGCTGGACAAATTCCTTACCCATCTTAACTCCCAACACGACCAAATCAAATTTACAATGGAGATAGAAAAAGCAACGACTTCCTTTCTTGGATGTTTTAGTACAGAAGAAACCAGACGGCACCTATATATATATATATATATATATATATATATATATATATATATATATATATATATATATATATATATGTATATGTATGTTGTATTTGGGGTTTTCGCGGATAGATACCTGTGTTGTATTGTTTTCTCGGGGATTCCGCGTCGATGCTGAGGGTTGGCTCTGAAAAGAACCGGATTCTCGACGTTTCGGCGAACTAACATTCGCCATTCTCAAGAGATATATGCGTCCGTGCGGGTCAACCGTTAGACGCATACTGAGGTATGCGTCTTCGCCATTCTCAAGAGATATATGCGTCCGTGCGGGTCAACCGTTAGACGCATACTGAGGTATGCGACTCAGAATGCGTCTAACGGTTGACCCGCACGGACGCATATATCTCTTGAGAATGGCGAATGTTAGTTCGCCGAAACGTCGAGAATCCGGTTCTTTTCAGAGCCAACCCTCAGCATCAACGCGGAATCCCCGAGAAAACAATACAACACATATACACATATATATGTATATGTATATATATATATACATATACATATATATATATGTATATATATATATATATATATATATATATATGTATATATATATATATATATATATGTATATATATATATATATATATATATATATAGAGAGAGAGAGAGAGAGAGAGAGAGAGATATAGTGAGATTTGAAACTTTCTTAAAAAAAATTTGTAGGAATAAAGGGATTGAAAGTTCGGTTTTAATTATATAACATACAGTTGTATTAAACTTAGGTTTTTTTAAGAATCAATATGGAATTTATTCCTGAACAAAATAACTGATCAAATAGTATTTCTACATATATCATATTTTTTTACCAGTCAAAGATTAATTTTTTTCTGGGAAAAACATGCTGGTCAAATTAAATTTTCTACTTAAAATATGTTTATATTTTAACTTGTCAATTGAAAAATCTTACTCATCAACTAAATGTAAGCCTATATATATATATATATATATATATATATATATATATATATATATATATATATATATATATATATATATATGTGTGTATATATATATACAGAATAATCTTGATAATCCGAATTATCAGGATTAAAACAATAACAATTTTACATATTTTATGTACAATTGTATTTCAGAAAGAATAAAATATGTATCTATATAGGTTTATATAAAATATAGTTAGTTTAGTTATAAAGTATATTAAAAGGTGTGATATAAAAAAATATGTAAAAACTTATGAACAGATAGTAAAACAATTGTAGTGGATTTAACAATTGGAGTTAACTTGATCAGAATCGTCAAGTTTTCCTCCATCGTGGTCCAAATCAATCAAGTTTTCAGAGTTAAAAGCAGGGTGTTGTTTTTGACTTTATTTCTTCTGTACGCGAGGTTTATATCTGGCGCTGGGCAGCGTAAAGAAAATACACGTGTTTCCCCAGAACTCCGGATTACTGAACGTGTCGGATTAACCGACCGACGGATTGTCGAGATTATACTGTATATGCATAATGAATTTTTATATAATAATTTTACTTTCACCTAAGAGTTGTGAATAATGTGTTTGTCATATTGATGTATTTAACTGGTGGTTGATAGTGCATAAACGATTTGCATCCACACAGCATGCTTAAATCGTACACATCAATTATTGCATACATATAATTTTATTTCATCTTTTTGTTTGAATGTTATAGAACCCCATTCAGGACATGGATTTCAAATAAAATAGCCTCAACCATTCCAAAATGTAACGAAAAGTCCAAACAGTTACGAGAGCAAGGAAACAAAGTTTATTTAAAAAAACAATTTAAAGCTAGCATCAAATTATATACGCAAGCTCTACAATTTGCAGAGTTCGATTCCGAAGAGTATGGATTCGCCTTTGCATGCAGATCGGCTGCGGCTTTTGGTTTGAAAGATTTTTTGGTACGTTTTTAACAAATGCTTTCATACAGAGCTTATCTACATTTCAAATATTGATGACCATTTGCTCAAATGTTCTATGTTGTAAATAATGTAGGTGAGATATCTGACATGTAAATGTTAAATAATAAGGCTGCCAGTACGGAACCTTGTAAGAGACCATTTTCAAGGCTCATAAATTGGACATTATATTACATAAAGCTCATAACTAGATTTTCCATTCAACTTGGAAATGTTTATTCTCAACATTTAGTTCAGAAGCCGGAAAAAGCTTTGCATAGCATGAGTTGATGACTAGATTTAAGAAAAAGACCCCCTTTGTAAGCTGTATCGCAGGTGAAGGTCAGTTCGATTAAGGCTGCAGAAGTTTTTAGCCTTTCCTTTTAAACTCTTATACGTAAACACGATAAAAGTAGTCAGATTACAGTAGAAATATCTAGTCACGCCAGTTTTTTTTCCTCGTGTCATATGTCGTGATATATGTAAAGCTGTTCGCGTCCATAGCAAAATTGCTATACGCACTTCCTGGCTAATTCTAAACGGACAGCAAATACAGAATCGTCAGATTTTCAGTTCTGATCTCCTGGCGAACACATTTCAATGAAAACTTCCAAGTAGACCTTTCATTGTTTTTTTAAATTAATTTTAATTAACTGGTAAATACATTTGAGTATATCTCCCTCGTTTTATTTATAGAAAAATACCAAAAAAATGGTTTTGGACAATTACATTTATTTTTATTCACTTACAATTAGTTCCTCGATTAGTCTGGTTTCAAATACACTGCTCAAAACAATTAGCGGGTAACTAATTTGTGCCTCCATTAAATTCAAAAGGTTACATGCAAATAAAATTAAGAACTATTTAGTTGTTTTAATGGGCACATATGGAAGTTTCAGCATCACGTACTTTTAAAGTAACCGTAATAATTAACAACTACCAAAACCAAAGTGCAAACACGAATTTAAATTAATTGTTAATGCAAACTTTTATACATAAAGTGCTAACTTAATGACGAGTATGTGCTCCCATAACACGAATAGCGGCATTACCACGTCTTAGCATGCTTTGCAAAAGTCTTCGAAGGTTTTCTTGAGGTATAGCGTCCCATTCATCAATAAGAGCCGCCGTTATCTGCTGGAGGGTCTGGGGAGGATGTGGGCGAGTACGAACGCGTCTGTCGAGCATATCCCAAATATGCACTATGGAATTTAAATGAGGACTTAACGCAGGCCACAACATTGTTTGAATTTCCACTTCTTGTAAAATTTGGACCTATTCCATATGCAACAGGGATAAGTTGTTCTCCTAACACAATGTCAACCTAGAGATTAGGGTTAAGATTTTCTGGAATTACAACAAGGTCGGTTCTACTGTCGATACTAATCCCACCCCAAACCATAACTGAAGCACCTCCAAATCTTTCGACTTCCTGTACAGTATCATCTGGGTAGCGTTCCCCTTGGCGTTTGTAAACACGTCCTCGGCCGGACGAGTAATACGGAACATTTATTCAGCCGTGAAGAGCACAGACTTCCATTGTGGAACTTGCTATGCGACGTGTTCACAAGCAAAATTCATCCTTGTTATTCCGTGGCGTCGTGTCAAAGAGGGTTTTCGGAAGGGTTGTCTTCGGAAGGGTTGAAAAGGGACTATATACCATTAGCATGCTATCAGAACTTTATAAATTGTTAAAAATCATAAAAAATCGCCTAACAAACAAACTGGATAGAAAAGCATCAACAACTTCCTTTCTAGGATGTCTTGGTACAGAAGAAACCTGACGGCACTTTGAGCCACACTGTGTACCGGAAACCAACACACACAGACAGATATCTGAACGCTTCTTCGCACCATCATCCCAAACAACTAGCATCTGTAGTCAACACTCTTACCACCCGATCCAAAAGACTAGCCGACCAGCTTAACTTACCGAAAGAATTGAGGAACTTACGAGAAGCTCTTTCTTCAAATGGATATCCAAACAGCTTAATATCCAGAGCTTTCCGTCGTACAGAGAACAGTAGCCAAAGAACTGAAGAACGCCAGAAACCCGTTAGCACAGCATACCTACCATATGTTCATGGATCAACTGACAAAATCGCCAGAATACTTAAAAGACACAACATCGACACCATTTTCAAACCTAACCAGAAAATATCCTCCATGCTACGCAGCGTTAAAGACACCATCCCGTTAGAATCCCATGGAATTTACGAAATACCTTGCGGAACATGTGAACGGACCTACATTGGACGTACCAATAGAAAAATATCTGCTAGGATTCAAGAACATGTAGTTTCAATCAGACACAGAGACAAAGTTTCATCGGCACTTGTCCAACACACAAACACTGGTCACTGGATGGACTTTAGAAATTCAAGGACTGTTGCACAGATTAGCCACGAAATGTCACGAGTATACAGAGAAGCCATAGAGATAGAAAAACGAGACTACTGCATGAACACGAGAGACTATTCCTTGAGACTGCCCCCAGCATGGCGACCGATCATATCCACCCTCAAAATGCAATCCCAGACACCCCAGACTCATGTACGACCAACAAAACAAACAAACAACCGAACCGAAGCATCGCACACAACGCGCATGACCCGAAGCCAGACAGCTATAAGTAGTCGCATCGCACGAACGAGCTCTCAGTATGCGTCGAACGGTTGAACCGTACGGACGCATATATCTCTTGAGAATGGCGAATGTTAGTTCGCCGAAACGTCGAGAATCCGGTTCTTTTCAGAGCCAACCCTCAGCATCAACGCGGAATCCCCGAGAAAACAATACAACACACACATATATATATATATATATATATATATATATATATATATACGCATATATGGCAAATATTTAATTCACTTACGTTTCGCCGATTTATTTATTTAATCGTGTCTGAACTACACTTATTGGTTAGAATAATAGGATAAATTTTGTGTACGACGTTCGAAGGCGTCGCCCGTCCAGATTGGTTTGTTTTAGTGGGTCATATCTCTTTCCAATGTCTGGCACACTACACCGCCGTGTCATTCGCCTTCCACAAGTTCCGAATAGTGCAGCGGTCTGAAGGGATGGGCCGGTCAGGAGGTGTTCCATCGTTTGGATCTCCCCGCAGGCGCATGAGTCGTCCTCGGCGTATCCCCATCTTCACAATTTTTTCAATTCGACCTTCCCATTTGACATCTGATCCTATTGAGGTTTTGAGGTTTGGGCTATTCCCGCTGACATGTACAGGAGATCCAGATCGGTTGGTTTTTTTAGGCGGCCCGTAATCAGTCTACAAGTGTCGTTTAGTGTGGGGTTTCTTGGCATGTGCTGATCTGGACCATACAGGGCAAGCTTATTAAGCCGGGGCATAACACATGGCAAGGGATGTTGATCGTAGTACACTTATATCGGCTCCCCAATGGGAATTGACAAGCTTGCGGATGACACTATTCCTTGTATTTAGTTTTGCTCTAGTCTTCTCTACATATTTCTTGTAGGATAGAGTTCTATCTAAAGTAACCCCTAGGTAGACTGGGTTTGGGCAATGCTGTACCCTGGTCGAGTTCCATTCCACTTGTAATTCCCTGTTCGCTTGCCGGTTATTGAGGTGGAATAGGCATGTCTGAGTTTACCCTGAGTTTGGGCGAAGCTGGTTTGCCTTGTAGTACTCAGACAGTCTGGATAGGGACTCTGTAAGCTTTCTTTCAATCTCCTCGAATTGTTGCGATTGGCACGTAATGGCTACGTCATCGGCGTAGATGAAACTATTTGTATAGGGGCCGACTGGTTGATCGTTCGAATACAAATTAAAGAGGAGAGGCGCCAGCACGCTGCCCTTCGGGAGCCCGTTATTCTGGGTCCTCCAGAGACTCCTCCGTCCCTGAAATTCCACGTAGAACCTCCTGTTGCTCAGGATTGATCTCAGAACTTCTGTCAGATGGTAGTTTCTTGTTATTTTAAAGTCTTTTTCCAGGAGTAGTTTGTGATTTATAGTGTCGTATGCTACGACAGCTACACGAACACCACCCCCGTTTTTCCTCTCCTTTGAAACCCGTCCTCTATATATTGGGTGAGGTTCAAAATCTGGCCAGTGCAGGATTTTCCGGGTCTGAAACCAGCTTGTTGTGGTATTAGTTGATTTTCTATATGTGGGCCTTTCTTATTTATGATGAGTCGTTCATAGAGCTTGAAGAGGGAGCAGAGGAGGGATATTGGTCGAAAGCTCTTGGTCTCGTCTCGTGGTTTTCCAGTTTGGGGACTGCAACTACTCTTTCAGCCATAATTTCGGAATTACCTTTCCGACCCAACAAAGATTAAATAGCTGGAGGAGCTAGGTTTTCGCCAGTGGTCCTATGTTTTGGAGGAATTCATTGGCTATATCGTCTGGGCCAGGAGCATTTATGAATTTCAGTAAGTTAATTGCCAGGTCTAGTTCCGCTAGGGAGAAATACGATTCTTGTCCATTCTCCGGCGATCGGGCTCTTTTGTAGGTGGTAACCATTCTAATGTTTTGGTTCGGCTTCCCATTCAGGAGTAGCTGGTGTACAATTTGGTTAGCGGTTACATCAACCCTATCTCTAGGGCCCTCTGGTTCGTTGGATAGTTTTTTGATAAGGCTCCAAGCTTTCCTGCTACTATGTTTCATATCCAGGCTCTCTATCGTGTTCTTCCAATTCTCTCTTCTCTTCCTGCTCAGGGATTCTAGTAGTTGATCCCAGTTGTGTTGTTTCCTCGGCAAAAGGGCTGTATTGTTCCAGATATTCGTAGTAGGTTGATTTAGCCTCATCGGGTAGCCCAGGGACGTAGAAAGTTTTACAGCTCCCAGGGATAGACTGTTTTGCCGCGTATTTGATGGCTGAGATGAATCTCTCATAGTTTACAGGGGTTGGTGTGAGAGCTGCGATTTCCGCGTCCAGGGTTAAGGCGAATTTTCACCATTTGGCCCTTGTAGCTCAAGTTAAAGCGCCACTTGAAAGGCACATTTTGGGGAATTATCACCGGCCTAATAAACATCAATGTTTTACAACGTTTCGCCGATGATATTATAATAATAAGCTCAGACATCCAAGAACTTGCTAGACCCTGGGACATGCTAGACCCTGGGACATTAAACAAAACTGGGGAAGGAATCAGGCAACAGAAATAACCGGAAGCATAAGTCAGAGCTGGGCTGCTTTCTGCAAACTCAGAGACATACTCAAGAACCCAGACATACCGCACTGCCTAAAACGAAAAGTATACGACATGTGCATATTGTCCGTTACGAAGTATAGCCTGGAAACGATGACATGGACAGAAAAGAGCGCAAACAGATTAAAAACCTGCCAACGAGCAATGGAACGGGCTCTGCTCGACATAAGCTTAAGAGATTGAATAACAGAACTTTAGTGGAGCTGGGTAGGACACGTCTCCAGATAAAACATCGATAAATGGACCAATAGTATTACTCACTGGAGACCAAGAGCCACAAAACGAAGCACTGGAAGAAGATGGCTCGACGACATCAAGAAAATAGCGGGGAAAGAATTGCATCAAATCGCAAAAAGAAGATGCGCATGGAACGACTTGAAGGAGGTCTACGTCCAGCAGTGGACAAACACGGGCTGAAGAGAGAGAGAGAGAGAGAGATTCCTAATTGTCTGGGAAAAAAGGTGGGGAAAATACCTTTACGTACAACCCCCAGGACAAAATATTCTAGTGTGGATTTTATTTTTTATTAGGGTGTGGGACTCACTCCTTGTTTTTCTTTCCATTAGGGTTCGCTCAATAATCGATAGGTCTATTGGTAACCAGCTATCACGTTTAGGCCTTCCGTTCTGCTAGTTCTATACGCTCTTGCGATTCGTATCCCTATCTTCCGCTGGATTTTCACTAGCTTCTCCTTATATTTTTTGCATCTTATTTCCTTTCCCCATACGGGTGCTCCATACAATAGGATCGATTGGACGACCATTTTGAGTTTTGTCGTTTAATTTCCGACGCATCTCCCACTCTCGGCATCAGCCTGGTGAGCGCTTTAACCGCTTTTTCGGCTTTGGTTACAACATAATCCACGTCCGGCCCGAAGCAGATTCTTTCATCGAATATTATGCCTAGGTATTTCAGCCTCCTTTGGAGATGAACTTCTCTCCGCAGCATTTCAAAGGCCACAGGTCCATATCTCTTCATTTCCACTAGCATAACCGCTTCCGTTTTCCCCATAGCATTTTCCAGTCCCTTGGTTTGTATATAGGTGGCTATTCGGTTAAGTGCCTCGTTGGTTATTAATACTAGTTCACCTTCCTGTTTTGACGTAGCCACTACCGCAATGTGGTCCGCATAAGCTATTATCGTTACCCCTGGGGGCATTTTAATTTAATAGTCTGATCGTAAAATATGTTCCATAGTAAGGGTCCCAAAACAGACCCCAGCGGGATGTCTTCTGTTACCTTAATTGTAACCCCAGGGTCTATTTCAATACTCCTGTTCTCGAGTTAGCTTTGTACTAAACGTATTAAGCTGGGTGTTACTCGTCTTCTCTCGAGCGCATCTAGTATAGCCGTCCATGGCACGGTGTTGAATGCATTTTTGACATCTATAGTCACCAATGCGCATAGCTTACTTATTTTTCGTGTCTTTTTGGTTTCTCCTTCTGCAATTTCGAGCATCCTTCTGGCTGCATTGATGGTTGATCGCTTCTCCCGGAATCCATACTGGGTATCTGCTAAATCCCCTTTCGCCTTTATCTTTTGTGCAATTATTTTATCTATTACTTGCTCCAGATTCTTAGCTGCCGTATCGATCTTGCATAGCGGCCTATTCGATTACGGTTCTAGGCTTTCCTTATTAGGTTTCTTGATTAGTTTTTTTCCATACTTCCGGGATCGTTTCAGTTTTCAGTATGTTGTTCATAACATGTGTAACCAACCACCTCTGTATATTCACTTGCCATAATTTTTATTATTTCTGGTGGATTCCGTCTAGTGGAGTTGCTTTCTGAATCTTCATTTTTTGAACTGCGCTAAGAATTTCTTCGTTCGTGAAGCGCATATATTCTTCTGCATCTGGCTTCACCCACTTCTTTTCTTCATGTTGCAGGAACAGTCCTCTGACAATTCTCATTTTGTTTTCTGCGCTAATTGTCATCGGGGGAAGTTTTAGCCTTTTCATGGCAATGTGGTACCCTAGACCCCACGGATCATTCTCCACCTCCTCACATATGGCCTTCCAGCTGCTTTCTTTGTGTTTTCTAATCATGTTACGCAGATTTTTTTTCTCGTCTTTGTACTTGTTCCGCTCTTGGATTGTCTCATTTGGGAGTCACTTCTTTTTGGTTCTAGTTAAGTTCCCCCTTGTTTTCAAGCATTGCTGTCTTTGTTCTTTGATTTCATCTGTCCACCAATATACCCCTACGCTAAGGCTGCCAACTTTTGGATAACTGAATGCGGGACATTTTTTAGGATCAAAAAAAAATTCCTACCTACCATTTTTATCTGTGTATAGTAACCGCCCCACGTCGCGCCATTTTAGTGGAAAATCTCACTTTGAATAGAATTAATTTATGTTGGTGAAATTTTTTTTAAATAATACTTAGACTATCTTAGATCATACTGAATACATTTAAACTTTCAACTATGTGTGTATTTTGAATTTGTTTTAAATAAGTCACTATGCCCCAGTTCACAGTTCACCTTGTTTCTTATTCAACACCCTCACTTTTTACATTACAATTATCATACAATTCATAAAAAAAAAGAAAAAGACGAAAATATTAATGTTTTATCATATTAATAATAATAACGATAATTTTATTACACATTAGAAAAATACAAGTCATAAAAAAAGGAAAAGAGGGATATATTAATGTTTTATCATAATAATATTAAGATTATATTAAATTATATGTCACTGTCTTTTAAAATCATATTTTTGCACACTGTGAAATTTCTTCAGTAGTTCAGAGTCAGAATTCAAAATTTCATGAAAGTCCTCACATTTTCCCATATTAAATTTTACTTGCAACATTGCATGAACAGTCTCAATTTTAAGCGCCGTTTTTTCAGACGTCCACATTGCATTTACAAGGGAGAATACTCGCTCAATAGGTCCATTTGTTCCAGGTAGACAAAACACATACTGAATGAGTAGTAAAAGGTTACTATATGGAAATGAATTATTATCAAAATTTTCAAAAATTTCTTGCCATCTTTTCACTGTGTCGTAGCTACCTTCTCTCCACTTTGACAACATTGCATTAGTTAATAAAGATTTTAAAGTATGCACTTCATCAAACATTTTATCTTCATTAATTTGATTTTTGGCTTGAACTCTTTCCTTGTATAGTTGTAAAGTAATTACAATATCATCCCATGTAACAGGTTTATTTAAACGAATCCAAGTTATTTTTTGAAAATTGTCATATTGGTGGCTATATTTATCTAAGTATTGAATACAGTTCTGAAAAAAATTTCTCACGTGTTCCATGAAGTAATTTCTGTTGATAAGACCCTCTTCTTCTAGTTTGGATAAGTGTTGCTTTATAATGATGGGTATAAAATTTTCTAGCAATCTACTTGCCAATTTTTCTTTTAATTCAAAATATATATCCGACACTTCAGCAAAACTAATATTGTCACATTCCATCTTTTTTACTGTGTTGTGGAAAATAGATGCTTGATTATGGACAAATTTCAGCCATAACTCAGAGCATTCATCGGAAAAAAAAATTTGTAATACAATAGGAACTTTTTCTTGTGACAAAAAGTACGACTTCAGTGGATTGTACATCTGTAAAATTCGTTCCGCATTCCGTTACCGCAGAAGATCCGTTATCCCAAGATTTTTTTATACTGGATTTCGGCGTCTTCGCAAAAATCTTTTAGTTCTTCCACACGTACCGTGTATATATAAAAGTATGAATATACTTTAATGAATGTTTTCAACGTCAATCGGTAAGAGATCGACCGCTGTCTGTATGGAATTATGTACAATATGCGCTGCGCAACCGACTCCGACAATCGGTCGCTTTAAATTTTCCTGCAGCTTGTAAAATACGTTGCCGCATCCTGCACGGGCAACACCACCAAAATTCGTGTTGGTATTATCAGCACAAAAGCCGACGATTTTGTCTGTTATATTATGTTTAAAATTTCTAGAATAGAATTCTGTATCATATCTGAAGTTTCATCCGGTAAACTCACAAAATCTATTAATTTTATATTAACACCTGTTTTTGGGTGAAAATATCTTACCAAAGTGGGGAATAGTTTTATATCTTTATGGTTAGAAGCGTCTGAAAATATAGAAATAAATGGCACAACCTCCAATTCCTTATTGATATAATCGAGACTCCATGGTGCAATAACATTTATTATAATCGCTTCACATTTTGTTCTTCCACACGAAAATTTCTTCTCAAAAGCTTTTTGAATTAACTTTGAGGTACACTCCATGGTGAACTGTGAATTTACAATTGAAACTGTGATTATGTCGTACCGTGTGAAAGACCCAAGATCGTTTTGTCGGCGGCATGGTATATGTTAAGGGCAACAGAAATTAATATTAGTTTATCCACACAGTTTTAACAACACTAATATTCCAACTTACACAACAAATTGACAACCCTAATGCACAGACACTGACAGACTATTCTTCAAAACTTTTTTCACATGAAAATAATTTTTTTTTATTTGAATGTCGAAAACATTTACTGTTTTTACAGTTGTAAGCGTACTGAGATTTTACGTTCAGTGTACGCAGCACGTGCTGTTCACGAAGTGCGAGAGCCGGCGCTCGGGTTTCTTCGTGTTCTTCGCCAGTCGCAGTCGCTGCATAGAAATTCCACCTTCTCGCTCCCCGCAAAGCCGTGGTCGCTCTGAATTTAGGCTCACTTCGGTATTAAATTAGAATAAGTGCAATATTTCTGAATGCGGGACATGCGGGACAATTATTAAGTTTCCGGGACGAATTTAGGTATCAATAGTAAAGCGGGACATGGGTCGCTAATCCGGGACTGTCCCGCCTAATCCGGGACAGCCTTACAGGTTGGCAGCCTTACCCTACGCGTCTTGTGTTGTTACTCTTCATTTTGGGCATTACCTTGTCACACGCTGCCGCTAATATAAGTTTTATCAGGTCTTCAGCTGTTTCCACTTTGCATTTCTTCAAGCCCTGGTTAACATCAGCAAGGAGTTTTGTTTATCAAGCTTGGCCAGCTTCCATTTGGGAGCTGGGTTTGCTCTGTTTTGTACTCGTTTTACACATAATGAAATTACCGAGCGCGTAATAGATGTAGCGATGGTCGCTGAGTGTTTCATCTGGCAGTACTTTCAACTCTGTAACTTGACTGTTTAGATCTCCGGTGCCAAATGTTATATCTATTGGGGAGCTTTTATTTCCACTTCTATAAGTGGGTTCTTCGCCTTCATTGGCTATCTCGATTATTTGCCATTCAGCGAGTAGGCGCCATATTTTATCATCCACTTTGGAACCCCACGCTTTTGCCTTGAAATCTCCAGACACTAATTTCAATTTGTTCATTTAGCTTATGCTCTGATGCAGTTCCTGTAGGTATTCTTCGAACTCTACGTATGTACAATTTGGGCTTATGTAGCAGCTATATACTCTGCGCCATTAAATATCCACCCATGCGAACCCTTTGCATTTGCATTGAACTTCCAGTTGTCGGTTGACCGTTATTGCCACATCGCAGTTTTGATCAGTATGCCACTTCTGGTTATTATTATATATTTGCTATTTTGTTTTCTCCGGTATCGTTCCTGTTATTTACTTTGGGCTCCCAGTTAGTTTGTAGATAAATCTCTCGTTTGTTTTAAGTTCGTCGTTGTCTGTGTACACTTTATTGGACGTAATCATGTAGGTTAGTTTTTCTGTTGTGCTTTCGGCTTGCTGTACGCCCATAATCTCCGGGTATCCGTCTCTAAAGAATCCTGGTACCTGTTGACCCGTATCCAAGTGCCTGTTCCACTATCGCTGAATAACAAAGCAATAACAAGCTTACTTTGAAGTCTCTTGAAATTTGTCGAAGGCTTTCGCCATTTTCAATTAATGTTATGGCACGTAGAACTTCCACTTCGTTGAGATACCTAATTTTCACTTAACTTAAGTGAAACTGTCAGTAGCAAACATTTGCGTCTGTATATTGATCTGAACAAACCTTCCTTGCTCTTTGAATCAAATATGGTATATATTATTTCACTTTAGTTTTGGTAGTTCTTGTTAATTATTACGGATACTCCGGAAGTTTGCGATGCTGATAATTCGCTGATAAAATGTGTCAATTTAAACAATTAAATCGAGCGTCTTTCAGATGTTCTTAATTTTATTTGCATGAAATGTAGTTCGGATAATCGTTGGAACCCTAATATGCAAGGTATTTATGTAATGGTAAATATCAATGATTTTGCACTAAGTTTTTTTCTTGAAACTTGTTATTATTTGATAATGCGTCTCATGTCTCTGCGAAGCTACACTAACTCTATGCAAAATATTTAAAAAATAGCTTATCTATACTCTCTTTTAAATTAATGGTTACAAGACTAGCTCCTCACTTTTTTAATTTTTGTGTTTTAGAATTGTTTAGAAGATATTCGACATTGTTTAAATACCTCATATGAAATATCTAAACGTTTCAAAATCCATCTTAGAAGAGCAAAGTGTTACATTAGTTTAAAACGTAGTAAGGACCTTGAAGATCAAATAACAGAATTATCTTCTCTGATGGACAAGGAAGAAGTAGAGTGTGAGTAAAGAATATTAATATTTCCATAATGTTTGCCGTATGTTAGTATTTAAGGCAGAATTGGAAAAATTCAAAAATATTTTTGTCCTCGACGAATTTAACAAGATTAAAGTGATGTTGCCCACCGTAAACAATGAGAAATTTTTATTTGCTGCATCCAGTATTGAATTAAAGTAAGTTTATGGGAAAATGTAACTATAGATGTGTGTTTATAACTATGTATTATTTAAGATCTAGTGATGAAAAAGGAAGATATGTAGCAGCTAAGAGGGATATTTCAAGTGGTGAAGTTTTATTCGTCGAAAAACCTTTTTCGCACGCTCTCATATTTTCCGCGGAAAGTAAATTAGTAAAGCGTTGCTACACCTGCTTAAAAAATACGAAATATTTAATTCCGTAAGTGTTATTTTAAATAATTTATTTGTCTTTATATAGGGTGTTTTTTTTTGCTTGGATAAAACTTATGAAAGGTTTAGCTGTCAAACGAACTGTTATACTGCGCTCACTTTTAGACATTTATGATCAATATACTTTCCCCGATCAGTACAAAGGCCGATTCTCATATACGCGACACTCACATCGCCTGTCAAATAATGATTACATTGTTTTAAATGGGCACGTTCTCACTATGGCTACGCGACAGCTACGCGATGTGCCCATTTAAAAAAATGTAATCATTATTTGACAGGCGATGTCGCACGACGTCGCGTACCTGTACCTGCGTACCTCGCGACCTTTCGTCTCCAAGAAACTCCAACCATATGTCACAAATTTCACGCCGATATCAGAAAGAATAATGGTCATACATATCTGAAATAATGGATACCTGGAAGAAATACATCAGCAAACTCTTTGAAGACGACCGGACAGAACAACTCTTAGATGCTACTAATCTAGAAGGCATGACAATAACAACAGAGAAAGTCACAAAAGCAATAAGACAACCAAAAGATGGTAAAACTCTGGTCTGGACAACATGTAGCGATTTTTTTAAACTACTCGATACAGAAAGCATTCGTTCACTAACAACACTTCTTAACAAGGTGTATACTAAAGGAGAAATACCAAAACCCTGGCTGACATCAACATTCATTACTATCCCAAAAAAAAACAGAACGCTAGATACTGCAGCGACTATCGCACTATAAGTTTAATGAGCCATTTGCTAAAACTTCTTAAAAATAATTCATGGAAGAATAACTATGATTTGCGAAGAAAACATCAGCCGCAGCCATTCAGTGCCTAGGTTTTAATACAGATATGTAGGGATATGGTTTGTGATGTCCATATATACTTCCTTGATTGCCAGAAAGCTTTTGGCAGAGTACAACATAATAAACTCATAGATATACTAAAAGAGATGGGGTTAGAACATGGGGGACAGGGGACACATTAGGCGCACTGAGGACAGAGACAAAAAAATTAAATTTCTGCAAATAAACCTAAACAGGAGCCAAGGTGCAATGGATCTAGCATTTAAAACAACAGCTGGAAGAAAAGCAGACGTAATAATGGATAGCGAGCCAAATAAAAACGGGACAAGAGAATGGTACACAGATGCAAACAAAGACGTAGGCAATAGGATACTGGGGAAAATAAGTATAATTAACCAAGGTGCAGGCAAAGAATTTGTCTGGATCGAAACGGCATACGGTATACACTACAGCTGCTACACACCGCCTAACTGCCACAGGTGCGAATATGAAAATTTTCTAAGGAAATTAGGCCAGAACATATCAAAAACGGAAACGGATCCTGGTAGGCGGGTACTTTAACTCAATGGTCTATGCGTGGGGTTCGGATACACAGGATGAGAGAGGAAACCTGCTATCTGATTATCTGCAATGCGGGAAATGAGGCCACCTTCAAAAGCAGAAACCAAATCTCAATTATCGATATAACCATGGCAGGGAAAGAAACATATGACAACCAACATATGACAGTCCATTGACTGGGCAGTTCTAAAAGAAATAGAGACCCTGTCGGATCATAAATACATAGAGTTTACACTGTCAAGTAGCACAAAACTCGGAAAAGAAAAACAGCAAGAGGAAATTACAACAAGAAAATTGAAAATAAAAGCGTGTGATTTAGGTTAGTAAGTTCAAAGAGACACTAAAAAGTCAATTCAAAAATAATGCATGGTTCCCAGAAGACAAAAACTTCCTGATAAATGCTATAGAAAAAACCTGTAATGAAGTACTTACCAACTATAAGAGAAACACGGGAAGTAAGTCAGCTGTTTACTGGTGGCATGAGGGGATAGCAGAGAGCAGACGGCAGTGTATACGGGCAAGGCGCTTTTCCACAAGAGGCAGAAGCACCAACGGAGAGGATGCAGACAAGCAGCTATGGGTAAACGATAGAAAGTGCCGGAATTCACTAAAGAAGGTAATAAAAGAAGCCGAACAACGCAAGTGCAACGAGCTGATAAAGGAACTGGAAGATGACGTCTGGGGACTAACGTAACAAATCGTCATGAAGAAAACCAAAATGCTGTGAGGCAATAATGCACTAGAAGAAGAAAAACAACTGAAATTGGTGGATAAACTCTTCCCAACCCACCGGCCGCTAAGCCCCACAAAAGAAGAAAGAAACCGACGAGATAGTACAGGAAATATCGGCAAAGGAATTGTGGACTGCGGCTACCCAAATGAAAAATGGAAAAGCACCTGGGCCGGACGGGATAACTCAGAAAATATTTAGAATAGTGCTGGAAAATAACGAAGAGGCGTGTAGAGCATGCCAGGATAGACTACTGAGAGAGGAGAAATTCCCACAAATCTGGAAAACTGCTCGCTTAATGCTAATATAAAAACCTCTATGCTTACTAAATGTACCAGAGAAATTATGGGAGAGCATTATAAGAAACAGACTGCAACAAGAACTTGAAGAAAAAGGCCCTGTCAGAGCAACAATATGGCTTCCGCAAAGGCGGGTGAACTGTCGATGCTGTCAGGAAAATAGAAGAGCTAGCAAGGGCTGCCTCCGCTCCTTATTCCTACCGACATAAGAAATTAGCGATAATGGTGGCACTAGATATACGAAATACTTTTAACAGTGCACCGTGGTCTGAGATTCTGAAGACGCTGGAGGAACAAAAGATATCGGCATACTTAGTACGACTGATTGGAAACTATCTTAGAGACAGGAAAATAGAAATAGGGAAAAGTAAAAAAATCCCTTAATATCATAGACCAGGAGCTGGAAGAAATGGGGCTTGAAATTGAGCCAGAAAAATCAGAAGCGTTGGTACTGGTGGGGAGAAGGAGCCTAACTTAGATGAGCACAGGTTTTAAAAATACAACAATTAAAACAAAAAAAGTAAAATATTTGGGCATACGACTGGATAAAGACCTAAAACTGTATACGCACCTGCAGAAGACCGCAAAAAAACGTAAGCCAAACGGTAGAACAGCTGAGAAGCCTAATGACAAACGTTAAAGGACCAAGGGCGAGCCGCAGACGCACACTCAACATACTGTCAAAAATTCTGTACGGTGCTCCTACATGGTATGAATCGTTGATGAGAAAAAAAAATATATATAGAAAACTGTATGAAAAAGTATACTCCAAGATGAGAAACAGCAAGGTGGTCGTCACCTTTGTTGATTTTAGGAAGGCCTACGATTCCATCGATAGAGAAACGCTTAACAAAATACTCCAGGAACTATCACTAGACAACAAAACCCGCAGACTAATCCTAGAAACTTTGACCAACACCCATTCCAAGGTTAAATTTAGAGGCGAGATTTCAGAAAGCTTCCAAATAAAAACTGGAGTGAGGCAAGGAGATGGACTTTCCCCACTTCTCTTCAACTGTGTCCTTGAAAAGATTTATTTATGAGAGAATGGCGCTAGGAACTGAACAATTTGGGTGCTCAGAGTGGTATCTACCTGGGACGTAAGAACTGGGACGTAAGACTGGTTGTAGATTGCCTGGCCTTTGCAGATGACATGGCACTGTTTGCTGATTCTCTTGAGATGGCAACAATTTAGGTAAACTGTCTCAGAAAACAGGCTGCCAAAGTGGGTCTTCAAGTGTCCCTGGAGAAAACAGAATTCTTCACCAACATTAGAGAAGCAAACAGAGAGATGTTACTAGAACAGGGAAACATCAAGAGGACTGAGAAATTTAAGTATCTCTGCGAATGGATTGAACCCAACTTATCAGAAAGAGCATCATTATCCAAGAGAGTCAGCAAGTTAGAACTAGCCTATCGGCTGACTAAGAACTCTTACAATAAGATATGCCTGTCACGCAACCTGAAACTTAAGCACTAATAAGTCTTACGACCAGAAGCTTTTCTTGAACCGAAGGGATCTAATAGAGAAATTGGAAATCAGAGAGAGGAGAATCGTCAGGAAGATCCTAGGCCCGGTAAAGGAAGATGGGGAATTCTGAAGACGGCATAACTCTGAGCTCTACGAACATATTGAGATGCTCTCTGACTGTGCAAGGAAAAGAAGGGTAGCTTTCTATGGCCACATTGCAAGATTGCCTCCAAACCAACTAACCAACCGTCTGTTCACCTTCTGGCAAAACAAGAAGCTTCGAACCACTTGGTTGACAGAGACCGAGAAGGATATTAAAGCACTGGGAATAACAGATCTCAAAAACAGACAGTCTGTGAGATGCACCTTAAAGGAAGTCCGTGGATTTCAGGAAAAACCTCGAAGGAAAGGTACCCCCTGGACAGAAGAGGGAAAGGAGTTACACCGGCAGAAGATGCGACAATACTGGGCAAAGGTCAAAGCCCAACAGTTGAACAAGCGTGGTCCAAAGTAGGCCTATTCGAAAGAAGAAGAAGTATAAAAAAGTACAGAGACAGCTGGCAATACAGGTATCTCGTTCCTACAGGACGCTGTGTGTACTGCCCAGACCTGGTGGATGATTGCCACCATATATATTTCAACTGCCCCAGATGGGCGAAACAACGGCTGGAAATGGAAATAAAGGTGGGAGGAAAGCTGACCCCAGAAAATCTACAGGAGTCAATGCTACAAAGCAGAGAATGCTGGGACGCAGTGGAGAAGCTAGTGACATCTGTCATAACAGAAAAAAGAGAAGGACGAAACGGACCGTCCAAAACGAGAAATAAGATGAACAGAAAGCAAACCCCGAGTGAAGTAATGCTGAGAAGGCCGTGCCGCGAGGGGTTGGAATTGAGGAGTGGGTTTTTTATTGGGTAGTTTTTTAGTAAGATAATCAGCAACCTATAATGGAAACAAACTTCCTCAATACGCATTCAAGGAGAAAGATCGGACCACATCGAAATCAAGAGAGTCGTGCACCAGGGATGTATTCAACGACTTTGATTAATATATACTCAGAATGCATATTTCAGGAAGCGCTGGAAGAAATATGATGTGGTATTAAAATAAATGGGGAGTATATAAACAATCTAATTGTAAGATACGCCGACGACACAGTAGTATGCGTAGACAGCCTAGAAAACTTGCAAGAGCTGATGAACAGAATATCAGAAGTCAGTCAAAGGTATGGTCTCACGCTCAATGTCAAAAAAACGTAGTTCATGATAGTATCCAATAACAACAACCATGTCGGACAGCTTCGAGTTAACAACGAACTGATTGAGAGAGTCCAAAAATACACGTATCTAGGGACAGCATTAAATGAAAAATGGGACCACTCATTTGAAATCAAATGTCGAATAGAAAAAGCGAGATCCGCATTCCTGAAAATGGCAAAGGTATTCAAAGCACATGACCTGAACTGAAATGCTACATCTTTAGAGCACTTCTATATGCAGTGGACTCCTGGACTCTGACAGAGGCTAGCGAACAGAGACTCGAGGACGGCTCACGTCACTAACCAGCAGGTCATAGAGAATGTGAAAATAACGAGAGGTCTTACTACCTTGGCCTTACTACCTTGGCCATATAATGAGGAACAGTCAACGGTACGGTCTATTGCAACTGATACTACAAGGAAGTGTAGATGGAAGAAGAGGACCGGCAATAAGGAGAATATCGTGGCTAAAAAACCTTTGAACCTCGTTCAACACAACAACAACAAATCTCTTCTGGGCTGCAACAAACAATCGCCAATATCCGAAGCGGATATGCACTGGAAGAAGAAGATAATATATAATACTCTGGATAATATAATACTCTGGCAAATCATCAAGATTAGATTCACGCTTGAACACCGCTACCAAATTATGTAAGTTTACTTTGAAAGTCAGTCATCGATTCGCGCAACTTATAGGCGACTATCACGATCGTGATTTTTATGGCGCATATAACCGTCCATATGAGCAAGCCATCCGTCGAACTGTGGATAGATTTCATACCACATACTCATGATAAATGATGCAATAACACCAACATGTCGAACGAATGTGCGTAGAATATCGCCGCTGTGTGAACGAAAGTGATCCAGCTGGTGCATGAATTGAAGCCGCGAGACCATCATATGTGTAACCCTGATTTTTACTCGATACACGTGATAATAAATAGTCTGAGTATTCCGACTATGAAGGTCTAATATGGTTAAAACTGTGACCGGAACCCAGTAAATCAACCGACTATGGGTAGCGTGGTGAACTCAACAACGAATAGAATACCGTAGGGAAAATAACTTGTCACACAGGAGGCTAATCATTAAGCGAGAGCCCTTAGCAATTCTTGTCTAGTGCTGGTTCTGTTGCCCCTCATGTAATGGTTGCAGTTCCAAAATGTTTTATTTGTTCTGAACAGACGCTGGGTTTTTTTTTAAATACCATTACAGTCCAAGAATTTTCCGCATAACTAATATTTCAAAACAATTTTTCTTAAGTTTACTCAACAGAAATAACGACTGTTACAACTCTTCCCTCTTTAACCTGGAACATATAATCAAAACTGTGGAGTATTGCAATCTTACACGGGGTCGTGAACATTGTTATCGCTGCGTACTCTGGGTCTGTTTCGTTTTTTTTTTTAACACAGCGCCCCCAGAGGAGGCGCTGTTAGTTTTAACCAGGGTTAGCATAGTCGGCACCATCATCGTGGAACGTCACGAGATAGATGACATACAATCTTAATTGTGCCTTAAAGTTCGCCAACCATTCGACACCGGAATGCGAGGATCTTCACTAAGTAACGTCGTTTATCTCCCGACAGGACTGCGTAGCAGCAAAAGCTGGTAATTTACTACATAATCCTATTGTCGATATCGCATTGGTATAATTTGGATTTGAAATTGGGCTTTGTATAATTTGTTCCGCCATGGTTATTTTTATTACACGCGTGATGTTACACAAAATATAGTACAGAAACTGGAATTTACGAATCCAACCGCAGAGCACCAATTTGTAACTCTGATTTTACCCGATGCGCTTACATATGCGAATACATACCAGGTCTTACTCCAGAATCCGCAGACCTGTTGAAGAGGTACCGAACCCTATATGAGGACGACCCCTTCTCTGAGGATACCATAAATACGGGCGCAGATCTGATGCAAGCAATCTCTAGAGCAAACTCCGATAAGTGGGGAACGATGATGGAAGATCTGGATATGAAGCAGAACAGCCGACGTGCCTGGAAAGTTATCAAAACCTTAGCAACGACCCCACAAGTGCTACTCCGAACCTGACACTGGTCACTTCAGACCAGATCGCACACCAACTGCTAATGAACGGAATGACCAAAAACTCAAATACAAAGGGATCCAGATAACGAAATCGACTGTCTAGCTGAGCCATTCGCAAGCAAATAATTAAAAACCGCCGTTAACAGCTTAAATAATAACTAGGCTGGAGGACTAGATGATCTAAGAATAGAACAAATAAAACATTTTGGAACTACAACCAATACATGGATCACTAACTTAATGACCTGCTGTGCAAGGAAGTTGCAAATCCCAAAAATGTGGATTAAGGAGTAGTCGCGCTGTTGAAACCTGCAGAACCTGCAAAAAAGGATCCTGTAGAACCTAAATGCTTTCGACCTGTATCATTACTATGTCATCTCTTCAAGGTCTTAGAAAGATTGATACTGAACGATCGCAAGCAAATTACCGGTGTAGCCTTTATAGACCTAACCTGACAGCGGCATATGATACCGCAAACCTAACCAGACAGCGGCATATGATACCTTAAACCACCAAAAAGCAGTGGAGAAATTGTTCAATTGTTCATCATCTTACCAAGGACTATCGCTTAGCTGAACTGGTGAAAACTGTGTTGTAGAATAGGCGCATAGGGAGACCAGAGGAACGTCCTGCCACAGGGGAGTGTACTGGCTTCTATGCTTTTCCACGTATACACAAATGACCAACCAACCGACCAACAGACACGTCGCTTCATCTATGCCAACGACACAACCATAGCCGCACAGGGGAAAAGCTTCGAAGAAGTCGAGAATATACTAACTACAGCCGTTTGTGCTAGGAATAATATCATTCGGAAGCTCACTAGCACAACATGGGGAGCGCAGCCTGACGTGCTGCGTACGTCGGCCCTTGCTCTCTGTTTCTCCGCTGCCGAGTACGCGGCACCAGTGTGGTACAACTTGGTTCACGCAAGACATGTCGACGTGGCCTTAAACGAGACGTCTAGGATTATAACAGGCTGCCCGAGACCGACATCTGTCGAGAAGCTGTACTATCTATCTGGAATTGCCCCAGCACACGTCAGACGCAAAGTAGCATACGAAATAGAGCGGCAGAAGCACATGGGAGATAGGCGGCACCCTCTACACGACCAACAACCAGAAAGGCGACGACTCAAATCAATGATGCTCATGACTTGATGATCTTTCTCATGCCCATGACGCATGCCAAAAACAATGCCAAATAGAACTATGGAAAGAACAACACTCAAACCTGCGGACCGAACCCAGAGAGGAGCTGTCACAGGGAAAACTTTTACCATACGCGACATGGAAATCACTGAACAGACTAAGAACAGGAGTGACGCGCCGCAAATCGAACATGATGAGATGGGGAATACCTGTGGTTGACGAGCTGTGGATGGAATGCTGGGGGCTTCAGAGCGACAGCCACCTTCTCAGATGTCCCAACATGGGAGAGGCATGCACGATGGAGGTGGCCTAATTGTGGCAAATGACAGGGCGATAGATAGGAAATGAATGACCCGATGCGCTAATAGTAAATATTCTGACTATTCCGACTATGAATGTCTAAAATGATTAAAACTGTGGACGGAACCCAGTAAATCTAATATCCTAATCCTAATAGAACACGAGCGACTGTGGGTAGCGTAGTGAACTGAGCAACGAATTACAAATACCGTAGGGAAAATTATTTAAATATTAATTTATTTGCACACAAATATACCAATTCGTATTTTAACAACAACCATTCGATAGGTAACTTAAAAATACTTACATGATTTTATTTAACTATTTGCTATAGATTTACATTTAAAATAAACAACTTGTCACACAGGAAACTAATCTTCGAGCGAGAGCCCTTCGCAATTCTTGTCTAGTGCTAGTTCTGTTGTCCCTCATGTAATGTTTGCAGTTCCAAAATGTTTTATTTGTTCTGAACAGATGCTGTTTTCTTTTTGTGTGCTTGTTTCTATTCCCCCCCCCCCCACTTCCTGGTAAAGACAAAGCAAATTTCGGTGTAACAAGCGCTTAACAAATGTTGGTTTTTTTTCCTAAATACCGTTACAGTCTAAGAATTTTCCGCTAACTAAGAAATCAACAAAATTTTACTTAAGTTTATTTAACAGAAATATCGACAGTTACATATGCGTCGTTCTTTCGCTGATGGGGCTCTAGAGCAGTTGGAAGCTGACCCGGGGTTTTATCGCAAAATTGTGTTCAACGAGGCTCTTTTTTGGCTTAACGGATTTGTTAATAACCAATTTTGGCGCATATGGAGTGAGACCAATCCAAAGAAAAATGCACCGTTTGGTTAGGATATGGTTTTGGGGTTTCCTCTGCTGAACCGCAGAATCTGCATCTGTCATCCTCCTGTAGGCCTAGGGCCTTGAGGTGTTTTATAAGTCTGCAGTGTCCCGTCAGGACTCCTGTCAGAATACTAAGCTTTTTTCTGTTTAGTTTCATGTAAGCTTTTGCTCTTTTCTGGTTAAAAGATCTCAGCATCACTTTGTATTGTCTCAACCCTGGAAGTTCTTTCCAGGTTTTCATCCATTGTTCTCTCATTTCTTCATCTAAACTTTTGTGAATGGTGTTCATACTAATGCCACTAAGGGTTCCGGACCTATAAAGGGATTACTGGATCCCTTTGTTTGCTAGGTGATCGGCTTCTTCGTTTCCGTCTATACCAGTGTGTCCTGGTACCCAGTACAGAGTTACTTTATTTTCTTTGCCAGGCTTGTTTAGCTCTCCCACACAGTCCCATAACAGTTTGGATCTGATGGTGTATGAGCTAATGGCCTTCATGGCTGCTTGGCTGTCTGACAGGATAGCAATTCGTTTTTTATGATAATTCCTGTCGAAGTTAAACTGTGCACATCTTTGAATTGCTTGTACCTCTGCTTGGAAGATACATGGGAACGTTCCCATGGATTCGAAGTATTTGGTACAAGGTCCAAACACTCCTGCACCAGTACCTTCCTTTGTCTTCGAACCATCTATATACCACTTAATAGCATTTTGCTGTATGTGGTATGCTGAGGATTCGTCGCTACAATCGGCTTTACTACTAGATATTGCTGTGTAGTTTTTCTCGAAATGGTATTTGCATACCATTTCGTCTTTTGGTGCTTCCAGCCAGGGGATCTTGGCAGCGAGGCTGTCCCGGTCTCTGCTCCCGATTATTTTACCTCTGCCTATTCCTTCCTTGCTGAACCTTACAATCGCCGATCTGGCGGCCCTCTCCACGACAAGGTGCACACACAAGGTCCACGACAAGTTCCTACCGTAATATCCAGTACCTCATTTGTGACCCTAGTAATGAATCGACGGTCCCTGCGTACATAAAGACATGTCAAAAATGAGATTTTTTGTATTGCAAAATTGGGTTGTTGAATAAAAAAAAATTATAGATTTTTGTTTATGTATTTAAAATACATAAAATAAATATTTAAAATACATTAAAAAAAATCTATAATTGTTTTTTCTTCAACAACCCAAGTGTGCAATAAAAAAAAAGAGCCATTTTAGACATGTCTTTATGTATGTAGGGATCGTCGAAATGTTGGTGTGTTCCCGACATTGAACACAATTAAGTTTCCTCTCTCATAAGTGTCCGTGCTGCCCCACATCTCGTTGTGTGCGTTCGCGTCACATCCCAAGATGAGTGGCAGCCTTCTAATAATACAGTGTTCTACCAGCTTTTGTACTTCCATGGGTGGTATGCTGTTACCATCACCAGGGAAGTATGCTGATGCGATAACTACTTCACGGTGGAGGCCCTCCACCGAGAAGTCCCGCAAATCTAATCACGCGTTAAAAATTCTGAAAGACATTTATGCCCTTCCTTAACATAATGCAAGTTCTAGGGGAGACCACGGTTGTCCCATACCAACTTACATTCCCTGTTGCTGAGGCCTCTGATCTGAGGCCATAGGTGTTGTTTAGTGAACATCCAAGCCAACACAGCCGAGGCTGCCTTGGCATGGTGGATGTTCACTTGGGCTATTTTGGTGCACCTGTTGGTCATTCTTGTTTTGTGACAGGAGGTGGCAAGTCCTCCTCTGTCCCTACAAGAACAACGTCTTTTTCTGCCTCCATAGACATGGCTGGACAGCTCATGTCTACGAGTGTGAGGTCAAAGTCGTCCTTCCGATAATCCGGGCTGACTTCCTCGTTCTTGGCCTCGGCCATTATGACTTCAACAGAGGGAGTGGCCGCCATTGCAGTCTCTTCCACCCCGGAAGTGGTCGTTGTTGCGGTCGTAATTTCCGAGGGAGGGACCGCTGTAGCTGCCGCTACTACCTCTACCTTGACCTGACTTTTTGAAGTCTCCCTTGGCTTACTGGCTTGGTACTAGTAACGATGTTACTAACCATCTTGACTTTGCTTTTTGGCGACAGTCTGGGAGTGGGTCTCTCTCGACTGGTGCCCTCTCTCGGATCGTGGAACTCAAGCTCTATCTGATCCGCCAGTTCTGAGGCGGTTAGGTCCCGCACACACGGATTATATTTTTTGGAATTCTTATAAATCCCGCGAGTGGCAAGGGAAATAAAGGTCCGCCAAGTCAGAGCCCCGCTTGACATGGTAAGGCTTGATACCCTCTGAGGTTGCCAGGTATCAGAGGGTCTCCGTTAGCGATGGCCGGTTACCCTTGGCCACTAACCAGTCCCTTCGGCACGGGTCGCATTACACCTTGGATTAAGGGTTTGGAAGTTCTCGGTTTTTCGCTCTTCGCCGACCGCTCCGACTGGAGTTGGACTCGAGTTGGTAACGTCCAACGGTTTGTTGCGACACACATTTTGTTCGCACCGCGACAGGGTGATTTACAGAGTGAGGGAAGAGCAAATATAAACAAAAGAGAAATTCTTTGGTTAGACAAGTTGAAGAGATACTAATATATTGGAGTTAAAGAGATGAGACTAGGCATCTGCCTAGTCTTATCTTTTCATATATGATTACTAAATTTTGATTATGATTTTTGATTATTTTTATTTATAATTATGATTAATAAACATAAATACTGTACATATTGTACAAATAACTGTACATATTGAAGGAATGAACATCAACAGTATTTATTTTGCGAAGCACATTAACCCTTTGCACTGATCTGTCGCCGTATAGACGGCATTGGTGTATTTTACTGTTGCACTCGTTTGTCGTCTTACAGTCGCCACGCTCGACAACATTTTAACAAGCCAGAGTCTGGTCAATATAGTTTATCTTTTACAGCTTTCTTATCTGAAATACTTATTTACAATTCCTAAATTTACATTATTAAACTAATGTTCAAAAAGAGATCTCAGACACGTAGTGATCATAAAACCGAGCCAACACGCACCCAAAACCATTTACAGTCATAAAAATGCAATTAGTATGATTCTTAGACCAAAATAATTGTTGGGTCTTAACACAGATTATATTATTTATATTATCTCCACTTCATGGGGTATATATTCTCTTCTTTGGGTTGCAATTCTCATCAGTTTTCTGGTAATCGCCGTGTGATTAACGTTTGTGTTTTACAAATTTTTATAAAACTCAAAATGCCGAAACGACGACAAGGTGAAGTTCTAGATGAATTAGTGAGTAGTGACGACGAGTTTTATATCGATTCTTTTGACAAAGACAATAGTGATACACAAAATAATGAGGTGGAAGAAGCAGAAGTTGGTTCTGACAGTAGTGACAGCGATATAATAATTAGTAAGAGGAGGGTAGTGCCTTTACAAGTTACGTCAAGCAGCTCCAGCGACAGTGATGGCCGGATGAAGTTGTGCCGGAAACAAGAGACGTTTATGGTCCCTAGGAAGATGTGACACTTATGGACAATGCACCTCATAGGATAGATTTTAGTGCCGGCGAAAAAGCTGAAGGGCCCCAAATTCCGGATGATTGTTCAAAGCCTGCAGACTTCTTCAGACTTTTCATTACAACCGAGCTGATTGCCTTAATTGTTCGGGAAACCAATAAATACGCAAGACATAAAATTGGACAAAAAAGATTAGCCAAGCGATCTACGTGGCATGCATGAGTTGATGTCACTGTACAAGAATTTATAGCCTTCCAAGGCGTTATCCTGAATGTGGGCACGATAACTGTGAGCAGTTTACAAGAATATTGGTCGCAAAATTTCAATGCGAAAATTCCTTTTTTCGGGAGTATTTTTCGAAGAGAAAGATTTAAGCAAATATTTTGGATGTTGCATCTTCACGAGACAGACCCAAATGATCAAAGTTTGAGAGGCCGCACTCAGAAGGTGAGCCATTATTTGATTTTTTTGGATGTCAAATTTAAAGAACATTTTGTTCCATCGCGGGAAATATCAGTGGACGAATCTGTGGTCGGTTTCAAGGGAAAAATAAGTTTTCTGACGTACAATCCTAACAAGCCGACAAAGTGGAGAATAAGAATATACGTACTTGCAGATGCAAATACTGGCTACATATATTCTATTTTGCCATATTGTGGAAGCTTAACCCCAGAAGATCTAATACGACCCGATCTTCCAGTAAGCACGATAATTGTTCTACAATTGGCTCAACAATTATTAGATAACAATCGAGGCAGTAGGGGATACCATATTTATACGGACAGGTATTATACAAGCTTGCCTTTAGCATAAGTGTTGCTAAAAATTAATATCCACTTGACGGGCACAATTCAATCCAACAGAAAATTTATCCCCGATACCATAAAGAAACCCACGTTTGGAGACAATAAAAAATTTGCATGTCGATCAGAAAATATACTACTGTTGCCGTGGAAAGATAAAAGAGTGGTGACCGCGCTGAGTACCTGGGACGTTTCTGGTACTCAGCCTATAATTATGGAAATGGTTATGGAATTTTGTAGACATTTGAGTCTTGTCATAAGAGTAAGAATGGCATATACGGAACCCTACATTGCGCGTGGATCGACACGCACTTAGCCGTTTTTTTTGTATAATATCTATAATATATCATACTTTAGAAGACCCGATCCTGTGTTGAACAGATCCTCAACCTTAAAACTGTACTTGCATACTCCAAGATGAGAAACCGCAAGGTGGTCGTCACCTTTGTTGATTTTAGGAAGTCCTACGATTCCATCGATAGAGAAACGCTTAACAAGGTACTCCAGGAACTAGCACTAGACAACAAAACCCGCAGACTAATCCTAGAAACTTTGACCAACACCCATTCCAAGGTTAAATTTAGAGGCGAGATTTCAGAAAGCTTCGAAATAAAAACTGGAGTGAGACAAGGAGATGGACTTTCCCCACTTCTCTTCAACTATGTCCTTGAAAAGGTTATGAGAGAATGGCGCAAGGAACTGAACAATTTGGGAGCTCAGAGTGGTATCTACCTGGGACGTAAGAACGATGGACTGGTTGTAGATTGCCTGGCCTTTGCAGATGACAGGGCACTGTTTGCTGATTCTCTTGAGATGGCAACAATGCAGGTAAACTGTCTCAGAAAACAGGCTGCCAAAGTGGGTCTTCAAGTGTCGCTGGAGAAAACAGAATTCTTCACCAACATTAGAGAAGCAAACAGAGAGATGTTACTAGAACAGGGAAACATCAAGAGGACTGAACCCAAGAGAACCCAACTTATCAGAAAGAGCATCATTATCCAAGAGAGTCAGCAAGTTAGAACTAGCCTATCGGCTGACTAATAACACTTACAGTAAGAAATGCATGTCACGCAACCTGAAACTTAAGCACTACACATCAGTCTTACGACCAGAAGCCCTATATACCATGGAGTGTCTTTCCTTGAACAAGAAATCAGATAAATGAGAATCCTCAGGAAGATCCTAGGCCCGGTAAAGGAAGATGGGGAATTTTGAAGACGGCATAACTCGTGAGCTCTTCTAACATATTGAGATGCTCTCTGACTGTGCAAGGAAAAGAAGGGTAGCTTTCTATGGCCACATTGCAAGATTGCCTCCAAACCGACTAACCAACCGTCTGTTCACCTTCTGGCAAAACAAGAAGTTTCGTACCACTTGGTTGACAGAGACCGAGAAGGATATTAAAGAACTGGGAATAACAGATCTCAAAAACAGACAGTCTGTGTGACGCACCCTAAAGGAAGTCCGCGGATTTCAGGAAAAACTCGAAGGAAAGGTACCCCCTTGACAGAAGAGAGAAAGGAGTTACACCGGCAGAAAATGCGACAATACTGGGCAAAGGTCAAAGCCCAACAGTTGAACAAGCGTGGTCCAAAGTAGGCCTATTCGAAAGAAGAAGAAGATAACATACTCTAGGTGTCCTATGTTCGTATACTGAAAACCTTATATTGCAAAACTAAAAAAAAAAAATTCGAGTTGACG
This sequence comes from Phosphuga atrata, assembly GCA_944588485.1. NCBI lineage: Eukaryota > Metazoa > Arthropoda > Insecta > Coleoptera > Silphidae > Phosphuga > Phosphuga atrata. The sequence continues at coordinate 19,312,398 of OX155896.1, read as the reverse complement.
GCAACCTTCTACAAATATAAACACGAGTGCAAAGTAAAAGATACTTGATCACATTTCAATCATAGTAATTATATCTCCTGTTATTTTTTGGTTTGAGTTATTTATTTTAGCTATTATAATATGTACTTATACTCGTACCGGCGATAGAATGCATCTCGTCTCGACGAGTTTATTATTGTTCTGCACATACCCTCGCATTATTTTTAATGCGCGGTGTTTAATTCTGACGCATACTTTTTAACTCAAACTAACCTGCGCGTCCCTTGCTCCTCATACCTCGGCAGTACAGCTGCATTCTCTCGCCGGTCCGAGTATACAGTAGGGTAGGTGTAATATAGCATTTCTATAATTTATGATAATGTGTCTTAGTCTACCCTCCAATTTGGTTCCAATTAAGACAAAAGAGTGAAATGCTCCTGTGCCTTTAAAATTGGAAAATCCACCAAGCATTAAAAATCATCATACTCAATGTTACTCATATGAATAAAAAAAAATTCTGAAACTTCTTTGGTAAAATTCCTAATAAAATATTATTTTAGATGTGAACAGTGCACAGTCAGTCTATATTGTTCCACAAAGTGCAAAGAGCAGTCTTGGCAGGAAGGTCACTGTTTTGAATGCATAGGTATGCCACTTTGGTATGATTTAGGAATATTACTACCAGCATTAAGATGTTTATTTCGAGGAATGCAAAGCAACTTTAAAAGTTCAGACTGTAAATCGGATTGTGTCGAAAAATTTGGAAATAGTGATGATAATTATGGATATTTTGATTCATTGCTTACAAATTTCAATACTATGGATGATGGCTACATTGGATTTGTTGTGGTAATTATATATTTATATATTACAGGAAAAATAATTGCCTATAATGCCTATCTGTACATTTAGTATTACGTTTTTTCTTTTCCTACTGCATAGGTTCCTAACGTTTTCAATACCATTACCCCTGTAACCTATTAGAAAACTGATTTTACCCCTACTTTAAAATGTTATAAAAAAAAAAACAATACAAGCAAAAAGAGATATCTTTATTAATCACAAATTATACTACAATCTTACAATTTTAACATATTTTAATAATCAGGGTGAAGGTTCGTATTGTTTTGAATTCACAAGTATTTTTATGTTAGGTTTAGTTTCACTTAAAGCGCATCTCAAGTCATGTTCCACATTGAGAAGGTTTCTGGGCCTTGTTTTTAATGTAGCTAAAGTGGAAAAACCACTCTCACATCTATACCTGGTGGCAAAGGGTATTATCATTTTTAGGGTTCCGTTGTTATCCACAACGAACCCTTATAGTTTCGATATGTCCACCCGTCCGTCTGACTGTCTGCAGTTTAGCTCACAATCAGAGGCTATTAGAAATATAAACCTACAATTTGGCATGGATATACAAATTAGTGTGGTCACAGTGGTGTAGTGGGAAACGAATCCGCTAGCTATACACAAGAATCCCGGGTTCAATACCCGTCCAAGCCGTGAAAACTTTTCACAGAAATATGCTGTGGCCACCTCGTGGAAATCAAGGGCAAACTACAACGAGTAATAATTCTGCCTAGTAGACCTCTCAACTAGAGCCGTTCGAAACCGGCAATGAACTGCTTCTTCTTCTGTTGGCTTTATAACCCTCGGTGGGTTTTTACCTCTACAACAATCTTCTTCCATTCTGTCCTTTCACCGGCTTTCTCTCTCCAATCCCTTACTCACATCTTTCTAAGACTTTCCTTCACGTCTTCCATCCATCTTTTCCTTGGCCTGCCTCTTTTCCTTCTTCCTACTGGCCGCCAGTTGTACATTCTCTTGGCTGGTCTGTCGTCATGCGTCGGCGATAAACTGCTAGGTCCCGTATATTAGTGGATGATTCGTTCCACAAGTATGCCCAAGAGGTTGCCTAAGCTCTCGGAGAGTACGGTACCTTAAAAAGAAGATACAAATTAGTCACGCCGGCAGAGTGGTAAAATAAAATCTTGAAAAAAAATTTTTAGGGTACCTCCTCTATACGTAAAGTAGGGACTGTTTTTTTTTTCTCGTCTACCCCATGGTATGGGCTGTCGTTGGATAGGTCTTTCAAAAATATTACAGGTTTGTGAAAACAATATTTCGATTAAGAGATCCGTTTGTGAAATTCATAAGAGTAAGAATGGCAACTACAGAACCCTACATTACGCGTGGCCCGACACGAACTTGGCCGTTTTTAAAGCTCTATTAGCTATAACAGAATATCCTGTTATAGCTAATAGAGCACTTGCTTTACTGCAAAATGTGCCGAGATCATAATTTTGAAATTCTACTTTTGTACTATTCTTTACTTTTGGTTTTGGAAACTCTATGGCCACCACATCTTCGTTTGTAATAATGTCATCATCAATAGAAAATGGTGTTAATATCCACGAGTTGAACTGACAAGTATATATGTCCGTAAAATATTGCTTCAGTGAGTCTATTGCTGCAGATAAATGCTGAACCAAGGAAATTTGACACGTAAGTTTGTTTGGTTCGGTATTTGCCGATTGGTCATACAGCTGTGTGAACATCGACACATCGCCAACTTGCATTCTGCGTTGGTAATGTTCCAATTTACGCACAAAACTTGTAACTTTATCCTGCGCTGTCAAAATATTCGTCATATTTCCTTGAAATGAGATATTAAGACTGTTAATTTCACTGAAAAAATCGTTAGGCCAGTTTAAAGATAGGCCAGCTTTTCGATAAATGTTTTATCGTGTATTTTTAAAAAAACTTTTTCTTTTTGTGTTCTCTGTTTTTCCAAAAATAAATTTCGAGAGCAGAACTAACACACATTTGTAGTTGGTAGACTGTACAACTCACTAGGTTTATTCTCCAAATGCATTGCTCTGACCATATTTGATCCACCATCTCTAACAAAGCAATGGAAATGCTCGTCCTTGATGTTCCAATCCCGCAGCATCATCTTGGAATGGTCTGAAATTATATCACCGGTATGGCGACAATGAACTGAGCAATATTTTAAAACAATTTGTCTAGCGGCGAAGTCTTCAGAAATAAAATGTGTGTTAATTTCGAGAGCGGAACTAACACACATTTGTAGTTGGTAGACTGTATAACTCACTAGGTATATTCTCCAAATGCATTGCTCTGACCATATTTGATCCATCTCTAACAAAGCAATGAAAATGCTCGTCCTTGATGTTCCAATCCCGCAGCATCATCTTGGAATGGTCTGAAATTATATCACCGGTATGGCGACCATGAACTGAGCAATATTTTGAAACCTAACCTAGCGGCGAAGTGTTCAGAAATCCCATGTGCCGTTAGGCTCAAAAACGACAAATTAGCTCTTGGGTCAGACCAAATATACGTGGTGAATAACAGTTTTAGAAATGCTTTAAGCATTTGTCTAATTTTGGTAGCCATTTTCGTATATCACATATATGGTCCGTAAAAAACTGCTCTCTTAATTGATGATTTGGCAAAGCAGTTTGATGCCCTCGATAAAATGGAGCGGCAGATTTTGTAAAGACATCATTTCTCCGATCATATCGTCCATTTTTTTTTTGCTTTGGCGTGTCCCAAATTTTTGCCAAATCCCAAACCCAAATTTTATATTTTTTAATATTCTATATAATATAATATTCCTCGACAGTGGCCATTTTGCTTGTTGTAATGGTGTAACTGCCGTTACCTGATTCAATTTCAATGTTTCTCGTTGTTCTTAATTATTTACAAAATTCTTCAAATTTTTCTTTATGCATAGATTTCAAATGCCTTTCATTGATGTTGTAGTCCGGCCTTTTCTTGAACAGTTTCAATTTGGCAGTATGTATTTCTCAAAAAATACTGCCAAATCTCACTGGATTTCGGCTTCATCACGCGATTTGAATTAGAATATGGACTACAAAGCTCAATAACAACTACGATCTAGTGAGATCACAAGTTGATACAAGTAGGGAAAGATGGTTGATTCTGGCGCCTCCTCCTCCTCCAACCTCCTCTGACCTTGACCTTGGCACTTCCGGTTTCGACTTCTGGTTTCCAGTTTTGACTTCCGGCCTCCATTTCCGGAACTTCCAGATGCGCGGGAAAATTAAAAAAATAGGCGCGAGGTGGGAAAATTCAAAATTAGATGTCGGAGGGGCAAATGAGGTGTGAAGTTGGTTGCATATATCAACGAGACTAGACAAATGAAGCTAAATACATGAGACTAGACAGATTAAGCTATCCGTAAAGGGGTTGGGACGGAGGATGCCATTCGGGCTGTCCTTGGTGTCGCGGGCATTGTGTGGTCGTGAGCTTTGACGTCGCCAATGCCTTCAATATGGTACAATGTTGGTTCGTTATCGAGGCCCTAGCAGGTTGGAAACTACCGGAGACGTTGCTGAGGCTTACTGCCGATTACCTGCGCGACAGAACCATCAGGTACCGCGAGGGGGAGGACTGGCGTGAGCGGGGGTTGTCAAATTTTTCTTTATGCATAGATTTCAAATGCCTTTCATTGATGTTGCGTATGCCTTTCTGAGCGTATCTCCATAGGATTGGGAAAGCCCCAAACGACAGGTGCATATCCTGTGGAGAGGGCGTGCGCGACGACGCGGAGCACATTCTCGTGGCGTGTCCGCCTTGGGAGAAGGAGCGACAGGCCCTGGCGTCGGCCCTGGAACGGGAAGTCACGGTCGTAGCCGTGGCGGGTGGCCTCGCCGGCGAGGTGGAGCGGGGCGTGTGGGCGGCCATAAGCCGATTCGCGGCCACAGTCATGCGGGCTAAGGAGTTGCCTGTGGGAACAAGGGCGGTAGGGTTTTTCTTGTTTTTTTTTTGTTTTTTTTCTTTTTTTGTTTTTTATTACTTTTGTTGTAATTGTTGCAAATTGTAAATGCTATTGTATAGCATATTTTACTTTCGTGTAAATCCTGTTGTATTTTTATTCGAAGGGTGGGCAGAGGCAGTAATGCCATCGCTGGCGGTCCCTCTGTCCTTCCGTTTCAGTGGAGTCACTTGAGAAAATAAATTTAAAAAAAAGATGAAGCTAAATACATAAGACTAGATATATAGGGCTAGATACATAAGACTAGACAGACGGGGCTAGATACATGAGACTAGATAGACGGGGCTAGATACATGAGACAAGGTAGACGGGGCTAGATACATGAGACTAGATAAGACTGAACTGATAGTACTCTAAAGGTGTTTAAACCAATAAATAAAGAGTTGCCCGGCGTTCCTACTGATATGGAAATGACCTTTCGATACATAAATGGTTTATTAAGAATGATCAATATTATGAATACAACGAGTTTACAAATAAAAAACTCTAGTGCAAGCAAGAGAAATTGAATATACAATGTTTAATATAAATTGTTTGAATATGGGTATATTGGGGAAATTACATTCTCTATTAACAAAACTAATTTCTTTAAAATCTATTTAATGATATCTTACTAACCGATCAATTGCATTTCTGAATAAATTCATCGCTTATACCGGAGAAGATTGTCCAAAATTATTTTGCTGAAACCTCTAGATTAGATAAGATCGAACTAGACCAGGCAAGAATGAACTAAAATATATAATTATGGAGGGCTTTCTTAATCAATAATACCGACACTCATTCCTCTAATTGTGTGTAAAATTGCAGGTATTTCTGAAATAATTTTATCACTTAAACAATTCGGTGTGAAATGTGCCTATCTCGATTGCGAATACGTAATACCAATATATCTTCTTTTATTATACCATCCAATTTAGAGATTTTCAGCCTGAGCATCTATGTGATGTCGATAAGGAAATTTATCCTTCACAACAAATGATAAGAGAATCGCGGAAAAAAAGCAAAATTAAACTTTTTAATTATTTTATTCATTTAAGCATTTTCAACACTACATACAGACTATTAAAATGATGATAGAAAATAGCGTTTTCATTGTGAATATTGTTTTGTTATTTAATGGTAAGGATTAGGTTAATAAAAAGCATTATGTGTTTATATCTTCTTTTATTATACTATTCACTTTAAATGTTTTGAGTGTGGATGTAATATTGATAAGGAGAAGCTTTAAATGAAATATATTATTTTTATTATAATTTAAGAAAAGTCCAACTTAGATTTTCATCTCATCCACACATCATTGCCCACACATAGAAACTAAAACTAGAAGTATATATATATATATATATATATATATATATATATATATATATATATATATGAGGGAGGAGCTGTAAATGAAAATATATTAATTTTATTATAATTTTTAAAATTTAAAAAAGTAAAATTTACAATTTCATAACATCCCCACATCATCCTCTACCGAGAGAAATAATTTATTATCTATGGCTCTAATTTTAACGAGCCAGAGAAATTTATCCCCCGGCAGCTCATAGCAAGCGTGAAGGATGTCATCCCGCTCCGGAGAGTATGTGAAGTTGTGGCCGCAAGGACATAATAGCATCACATTCTAAAACAAAAAACACATATAATTCACACATATATCATTTTGAAAGAATACTCACCGAAGGTAGAGGCGGCAGCTTCGAAAGCGCCAGGCTGCTGTAGAAATTACACGCACTATGTGTTGACATATTGAGAATAAATTTTCTGTTTGGGTTTATATAGTCTTTACATATCGCTTCCGGTTTTTCGAATTTCTGCGTGGTGGGAAAAGTGTAACAAGAAAACTGAAGAGATTACGGCGACAATAACGTCGTAATATATATATATATACATATATATATATATATATATATATATATATATATATATATATATATATATATATATAACGTTTAGCATTATAAATTAAACATCAATTAAACCCGCTTATATCATTTCCAATCAATTTTCATGTTTACCATCATAATTATTGATATTTAGATGAATATTTAATTGTTTTTCAATAAAACCCCTATCGCATGCTAAGAACCATTTATCTTTCTCACAGTTGAAGGTAAATCCTATATCGCAATTTCTGATAACAAATGAGGGGTCAGGTATCGAGATAAGCGATATGCTTTCTATAGGTTATTTAAAATGTACACCTCACCTTAGCCTTAACTCATTCAAACCCATTCAAAATGTTTATTTATCTTTTATTGTAAATAATGTATATTTTTGTATTGTAACTATTAATAATGTATGTTTATATATTTATTCCTGTAATTTTTGAGACTAGGCAGACAAGACTAGATAAACAAGAAAGATAAGACTTGATAGACAAGACTAAAATATATAAGGAATTGCTTTGTGTTTTAATTTAATAAATATATTAAGATTTTGATTTATCGATAGTCAGCTAGATGTTTAGCCTTCTGCAGCTCACTGATATCTTATCAGCGGCGCGAAAGTGGAGAAATAATAAATCTCGCTTCCGGCTTTTTCGAATTTCTACGTCGTGGGAAACTGAAGAGATTACGGCGACAATAGCGTCGTATAATATATATATATATATATATATATATATATATATATATATATATATATATATATATATATATATATATATATATATATATAACGTTTAGGATTATAAATTAAATATCAATTAAACCCGCGTATATCATTTCCAATCAATTTTCATGTTTACATGAAACAAGTTCAAACTAGAAATTAATTATGTGATATTTCTTGCTACCCCTTGTTAATTATTATCACTCAACCCCTGGGTAATTAATGTTTTTTATTTTAAATAAAAAGATGTGTCATAAGAAAATAATATATTTAAGCATCCACACATTAATATTTTTAATTTCATTAAAACATATTTATAATTATGAAAATTAGAGGATATAAAATAATTAGGAATTCCTAACGGTATTATAGTTGTCTACATTTCCATCAGATATCGATGTTGGATACATCTGTGTGAGTACATATTACTGTATCCATTCCGTTAGTATTTAAACCAACTAAAAAATTAAAAAACGATTAGAATTTAATATTGAGAAAAAAATACAAACTGCAATAAAACATCAAAAATCTATTGAACATATGAAAACATCAATCTTGTACGCTGGGTTACATTTCCCGGAGAAGGTCTGCAGTCCTCGGTATACCAATGCACTACCGATATCGACGAGCTGTCGCGCGTCTTCAACTGATATCTTCTCAGCATATCGTGCTGGCAGAAAATTATACGACGCCATTGTCGCCGTAATCTCTTCAGTTTCCCACGACGTAGAAATTCGAAAAAGCCGGAAGCGAGATTTATTATTTCTCCACTTACGCGCCGCTGATAAGATATCGCTGCAGAAGGCTAAACATCTAGCTGACTATCGATAAATCAAAATCTTAATATGTTTATTAAATTGAAACACAAAGCAATTCCTTATATATTTTAGTCTTGTCTATCTAGTCTTATCTTTCTTGTTTATCTAGTCTTGTCTGTCTAGTCTCAAAAATTACAGGAATAAATATATAAACATATAATATACATTATTAATAGTTACAATACAAAAATATACATTATTTACAATAATAGATATATAAACATTATGAATGGTTTGAATGAGTTAAGGCTAAGGTGAGGTGTACATTTTAAATAACCTATAGAAAACATATCGCTTATCTCAATACCTGACCCCGCATTTATTATCAGAAATTGCGATATAGGATTTACCTTCAACTGTGAGAAAGAGAAATGGTTCTAAGCTTAACATGCGATAGGGGTTTTATTGTAAAACAATTAAATATTCATCTAAATATTACAACAAAATATTCATCTAAATATCAATAATTATGATGGTAAACATGAAAATTGATTGGAAATGATATAAGCGGGTTTAATTGATGTTTAATGTATAATCCTAAACGTTATATATATTATACGACGTTATTGTCGCCGTAATCTCTTCAGTTTTCTTGTTACACTTTTCCCACCACGCAGAAATTCGAAAAACCGGAAGCGATATGTAAAGACTATATAAACCCAAACAGAAAATAAAATAAATTTATTCTCAATATGTCGACACATAGTGCATGTAATTTCTACAGCAGCCTGGCGCTTTCGAAGCTGCCGCCTTTACCTTCGGTGAGTATTCTTTCTAAATGATATATGTGTGTATTATATGTGTGTTTTTTGTTTTAGAATATGATGCTATTAAATCCTTGCGGCCACAACTTCACATACTCTCCGGAGCGGGATGACATCCTTCACGCTTGCTATGAGCTGCGGGGAGATAAATTTATCTGGTTCGTTAAAATTAGAGCCATAGATAATAAATTATTTCTCTCGGTAGAGGATGATGTGGGGATGTTATGAAAATGTAAGTTTTACTTTTTTATATTTTAAAAATTGTAATAAAACTAATATATTTTCATTTACAGCTCCTCCATCATATATATAAATATATATATATATATATATATATATATATATATATATATATATATATATATATATATATATAAATATATATATATATATATATATATATATATATATATATATATATATATATATATATATATATATATACATCATATGCGGTTGTGCTACGCACGTTATCCGAATTTTACTTTTTAGTAACTTTCATATCTTTTATATATATATATATATATATATATATACTTCTAGTTTTAGTTCGGTGGGCAATGATGTGTGGATGAGATGAAAATGTAAGTTGGACTTTTCTTAAATTATAATAAAAATAATATATTTCATTTACAGCTTCTCCTTATCAATATGAGTAGTATAATAAAATAAGATATAAACATATAACTTATAAAGACATAACCTTATCATTAAATAAAAAAAATTGTTCACAATGAAAACGCTATTTTATATCATCATTTTAATAGTCTGTATGTAGTGTTGAAAATTTTTAAATGAATAAAATAATTAAAAAGTTTAATTTTGCTTTTTTTCCATGATTCTCTTATCATTTTTTGTGAGGGATAAATTTCCTTATCGACATCACATAGATGCTCAGGCTGAAAACTTTTAAATTGTATGGTATAATAAAAGAAGATATATTGGTATTACGTATTCACAATCGAGATCGGCACATTTCTTATCACACCGAATTGTTTAAGTGATACAATTATTTCAGAAATACCCGCAATTTTACACACAATTAGAGGAATGAGTGTCGGTATTAGTGTTTAAGAAAGCCCTCCATAATTATATATTTTAGTTCATTCTTGCCTGGTCTAGTTCAATCTTATCTAATCTAGCGGTTTCAGCAAAATAATTTTAGACAAACTTCTCCGGTATAAGCGATGAATTTATTCGTAAATGCAATTGATCGGTTAGTAACATATCATTAAATAGATTTAAAAGAAATTAGTTTTGTTAATAGAGAATGTAATTTCCCCAATATACCCATATTCAAACAATTTATATTAATCATTGTATAATCGATTTCACCTGCTCGCACTAGCGTATTTGTAAACTCGTTGTATTCATAATATTGATCATTCTTAATAAACCATTTATGTATCGAAAGGTCATTTCCATATCAGTTGGCACGCCGGGCAACTCTTTATTTATTGGTTTAAACACCTTTGATGTACCATCAGTTCAGTATTATCTAGTCTCATGTATTTAGCCTCATGTATCTAGCCCCGTCTGTCTAGCCTCGTCTATCTAGTCTCACGTATCTAGCCCCGTCTATCTAGTCTCATGTATTTAGCATCATCTGTCTATGTTCATGTATCTAGCCCCATCTATCTAGTCTCATGTATCTAGCCCCGTCTATCTAGTCGCATGTATCTAGCCCCGTCTGTCTAGCCTTATGTATCTAGCCCCATCTATCTAGTCTCATGTATTTAGCTTCATCTGTCTAGTCTCATGTATTTAGCTTCATCTGTCTAGTCTCGTTGATAAATGCAACCAACTTCACACCTCATTTGCCCCTCCGACATCTAAATTTGAATTCTCGCGCCTATTTTTTGAATATTCCTACGCATCTGGAAGTTCCGGAAATGAAGGCCGGAAGTGTCAAGGTCAGAGGAGGTTATAGGAGGAGGATGTGCCAGAACCAACCATCTTTCCCTACTGATACTGCCCATCTAAGCCATAAAGGCGTATCTCAACATATTGTGCTTTTGAGCTATAACACATTTTGTGAATTGTAAAACAGCACCTAATAATATTCCGAAATTTTATGTTTTTTATCGGTAAGTACAATAAGAATTGCGGCAAGAAATTACGTGTAGTTGAATTTGCTTGAATACACTGTTATTTTGTTTTTAAACTGAGATTCGGCTAATTGGCTAAGGATTTTTTTTTTAAATTGAGATACGTCTCTTGTACTAATGATCGTAGGTATGTACCCTCTATCGTTGGGCGTAAAGTCCGTATCCCGTTCGGCATAAATGTCAGAAAGATGTCGTAATGTTATCAGAATGTTATCAAATCCTTAAAATGTTATCTTTAAGAGATCTTTGTGACATGTTTTGCCGAATGGGATCACGTTCAATTTTTTTTTAAGATATTTCGTTGGAGTAGGGAGCATTGATTGATAAAAAAAATTAAACTATTCAAAACATGTTTATTAACACTATATAGGAACCAAGAGCAAAATACAATTATTCATAACCAGCGGATTTGCAAACAAAGAAAATTACAAATGAATACATTCAATTCTTCAGTTTTCGTCGGAAACTGGAATATTTTCCAAGAATTGTAACCGATTTTTCATAATTCCAGACAAGTTTTTGAGTATATTAGCTTTCTTCTGCAAGGAGATTCCAATAAATTTTGTTTGTTTTTTGGGCGGCGACAAATTTAGATTTTTTGTTACTTTAGCGCTTAAAAAATTAAGGTCAAATGATGGACCATCAAAATCGTTTTTATATGTGATATTATAAGATCCCCTGCGGAACGTCACGTGTACCATTTCATGTAGATATGGTCTTGGCTGTGTACGAGTTAATTTGTATTGTGAAGAGTAGTCTTCCCAAATGTAAAAATGATGCAGCTCCATTGGCAAAACTTCAGTTTTGTAAGCAGCACCTTTTACGGCTTGGACAAAGTCTGCAAAATCATAGAGTTTATTGAACTTTTTTTCATGGACATTTCAACTCTATGATGAAAGGAATCAGCTGCCATGAAAGTATGGCCGGACTCAAAGTATTTTATATCAATTTCGTTAGCACGTATTTCATCAGAATTGATAATATAAATTAAAAATGAAAAAAATGTCCAATTCTTATTTTGAGCCGTACAGTTGTCGAGCCAAAATGTTATTTTCAAAATGTCTCTCTTAGAAATCAAAAACTGATAGAAAGTACTGATCAGCTCTTCTTTGTTCCGTTTGAACAAACCTTCATGCCAGAGAGCTGCAAATGGCTTATCTGCTTTTTTGTTCCCAACTGGCACAAAACTTTCATTGTACACAGTTAAGCGAGTAGTCAAAATGGCACTCTTAAACATGTCAAGCCTTGGCAGCATAATCACTTTTCCCAAATCTGCACAATATATTATCTCCCCAATTTGTACCTCCCTTTCAGCATCTTCCCGATATCTTTCTCGAGATATCTTGGCTCTCACATTATGTTTGTTCCATTTAATACAGCTATCACAATTTTCAGCCTGATTATCTTTTGTATGACTTTCGTCATGTAAGTGAAACTCCTCGCAATTCTCGCATTCCTCCTGGCCAAGGTTAGCAAGTGAAATATTCATTTTTTTTTTGCTACATTTGAAAGTTGGATTCTTGGCTACAAAATCTTTATACATTGCAGTAAATGTGAGATCACTTGGCAGATAGAGACGACGTGGGGCATGCTCTCTTCGATAATGTTAAATGGTGGGATTGAATGAGGTAATGTGTTGACGAATTATTTCATCATTTATTTTATTGTGAGGTTTTTTAGTGCATCTCATATCCGCTACAGGCACCACAGAATTTTTTGCGTTGCATAACGCTGTACGAATCACCTTGTCGTTATTTGTATTAAAACCAAGGGTCGTCAAAAAAAATATTTTACATACAGTTTGTGAGGTTCCATTTTCAACCTTAAGCATATAATTAAATGAATTATTTCTTCGAAAATTTTCTTTGCCTGCATCAAAAAATGTACAAAAATTGTACATTTATATCGTTCTCGCTACTTTCCACTTCCGTTACTCGAGTTTCCAATGCATGTTTAGCTTTCGCTTCTACCGGTTTATTTGCTTCCGAGTTATTTGGCACAACATCGCTTTGAATAGCATGGGCTTGATCACATGTACTATTAGAACTAGAATAAGATGTGACCACTTTAGTAAGTTCATTGTTACATGAAGATGACCCCTAGGTTATATTTATATCCGACTTGCTTGACAAAACCCCAGCATTTTTGAATGAACTGTCGTCGGCATTATCGGAAATTTCGTCACTATCTTCATTATTGGAACGTACGTACTCTTCTGTTTTCTTATTTAAAGCCAGCATAACTAACTGATGTCCCCTAAATCCTGTAGATTTGTCCATAATGCGGTCTAGAACAAAGTAAAAACTTTAAATTCTCAATAGCTTTTCTTGGGCGGAATTTGCCTGGCATACAATAGTTTTAATTTATTTAATATTAAGGTACTCACCGTATGTGCACTAACGTCTGGAATTACACACTTTCAAAGTCTCGCTAATTTCACAAAACTATCGGCTCTCACAAAACACAGTTTTTTTTTACCACGTTTGCACACTGTCAAAACGAGAAAGCGCTGTAATGCGGAAAGTTGAAGTATTAATGTGCTAAGCGATGTAGGCGGATCTTAGAAGGTCGGATTACAAACTGCCCGAAATTCTAAGCAAAACAAATTTTGCTTAGAAATATGAGTTTCGTCCAAATCGCTTAGGTTTTCGTTGTATTTTTGAGATGCGTCTTATGCTGAAACTAAAATTGTGCACTATATGATAGATATATGTCCATTTCGCTAAGGAAATCTGTTGAATATAAGCCACTAGTTCGCAATGTGCTGAAATAAGCAATTCATTAAAATTATGAGATACGCCTTTTTGGCCTAGGAGGGCAGGATACATGTATTACGTGAAATAACCTACTCACTTTCCCGTTACACTAGCACAGTTTTGACCATTTCATGCGCAAATTTCAATCGCGCAGCGGCGCGTCTCAAAGCGTCGTTCCTTGCGCGTTGACGTAACGTAAACAAACCTCCGTTATAACTTCGCAAAAAAAAATCGGAGTTACGATTTCGAGGAGTCCTGTTACAGCACTAGTTTGGACTTAGACATTCAGATATCAATTTGAGTACTGTTTTCATAAATTATTTCTTATGAATTATATTTTATGCATTATTTGATGCATTCACTATAATAGAGGCCAACTGTTGGCCTTTGATCTTTGCCCAGTATTGTAGCATCTTCTGCCGGTGTAACTTCTTTCTCTCTTCTGTCCAGGGGGTGCCTTTCCTTCGGTTTTTTTCCAGAAATCCACGGACTTCCTTCAGGGTGCGTCTCTTAGACTGTCTGTTATGGAGATCTGTTATTCCCAGTTCTTTAATAACCTTCTCGGTTTCTGTCAACCAAGTGGTAAGAACTTTCTTGTTTTGCCAGAAGGTGAACAGACGGTTGGTTAGTCAGTTAGGAGACAATCTTGCAACATGGGCATAGAAAGCTACCCTTTTCCTTGCATAGTCAGAGAGCCTCTGAATATGTTCGTAGAGCTAAGAGTTAGGTCGCCTTTGGAATTCCCCATCTTCCTTTACCAGGCCTAGGATCTTGCTGAGGATTCTCCTCTCTCTGACTTCCAATTTCTCTATCATACCTATTCGGTTCAAGGAGAGACACTCCATGGCATACAGGGCTTCTGGTCATAAGACTTTGTGTAGTGTTTAAGTTTCAGGTTCCGTGACAGCCATTTCTTGTTGAAGGTGTTCTTAGTCAGTCGATAGGCTAGATGTAACTTGTTGACTCTCATAGATAATGATGCCCTTTCTGATAAGTTGGGTTCAATCAATTCACCGAGATACTTAAATTTCTCAGTCCTCTTAATGTTTCCCTGCTCTAGTAACAACTGTCTGTTTGCTTCTTTGATGTTAGTGAAGAATTCTGTTTTCACCAGTGACACTTGAAGACCCACTTTGTCAGTCTGTTTTCTGTGGCAATTTACCTGCATTGTTGCCATCTCAAGAGAATCTGCAATCAATGTCTTGTCATCTACAAAGGCTAGGCAATCTACAACCAGCCCATCATTCTTACGTAGATAAAGACCAGGTAGATACCTCTCTGAACACCCAACTTTATCAGTTCCTTGCGCTATTCTCTCATAACCTTTTCAAGGGCACAGTTGAATAGAAGTGGGGAAATTCTATCTCCTTGTATCACTCCAGTTTTTATTTCGAAGCTTTCTGAGATCTCGCCTCTAAATTCAACCTTGGAATGGGTGTTGGTCAAGGTTTCTAGGATGAGTCTGCGGGTTTTGTTGTCTAACCCTAGTTCCTGTAGTACTGTGTTAAGCGTTTCTCCATCAATGGAATCGTAGGCCTTCCTAAAATTAACTCCCTAAATTAAGGTGACAAGAAACTTGCGGTTTCTCATCTTGGAGTATGCAAGTACCGTTTTAAGATTGAGGATCTGTTCAACAAAGGATCGGGTCTTCCTGCAGCCTCCCTGATATTCTCCCAGTTGACTATCCAGCTGATTTTCTGCCCTTGTTTGTAACGCCTTGGAGAGAATCTTGTATGTTACCGGGACGAGAGAAATTTCACGGTAGTTGTTTAGATCAGTAAGTTCTCCCTTATTGTAAAGCGGATGGATCAGAGCCGATTTCCAATCGGGTGGTAATTTCTCTGTTTCCCAGATGTCCTGGATGATCTTGGTTAGCTTGCCTACGGCATTGCTTCCAGCATCTATCAGCACAGTTCAGCAACGATAGAGTCCTCTCCAGCTGCCTTATTATTCTTAAGAAGTTGAATGATCTGGCCAACTTCTTCCAATGAAGGGGGCTGCGACTCCTAGTTTGGTGTGGTTTGTTTATATATAGTCAAAGTCTTCGCTGGGTGGATCACAGTTGAGTAGATTTTTGAAGTACTGAGCTAAAATGTGTCAGTTTCCTGTTCTAGCCGTTAAAAGCCAGTTTACCTTGTGAATCTCTGAAGTGGAGGCTTGGCGGAGCGTATTTTCTCAGTGTCTGCTTGAAGTTTCCAAATAAATCTGGAGTTATTCTTAGCAAAGCTCTCTTCGATTTGGGTTAGTTGGTTTTGTGTGAAGGACCGTTTGGTTCCTCGAATTATCTTGGCTGTAAGCTTTTTTTGTTATAAAAATGTATGCCAATTTTCCTTGGTCTTTTTAAAATTCCATTTCAAATAGCCTGTTTGTCTTTGGGCTATTGTATTGTCACAGTCTTCAGTCCACCACGGATACTTCCTTCTTATAGCGAGGGGGCGAGTTCATTGACCGCCTGGACAAGAGTCTCCTTCAGTTGGTCCCAGCAGTTTAGATCTGCATTGTTCAGCCTCTGACTTACTTCTTGGCTGTTCTTAAGTCGCTTTACGTCAAATATTACCATTTTTGAGATTCTGTGTAATCTAGTGTTTCTAGGCTGATGTCTTATTGTGATATTTGAGGGCTAGTGGTTTGAGTCCATATTGGCGCTTCTTAGGACCTTCATGTTTTGTATTTCCTTTTAAGATTTTCGTGAAATGGCCACATAATCTATCTGGAATTCACCCAGATTGGTATTAGGTGAAAACCAAGAAAGCCAAGCAGAAGGCTTCCTTGGCAAGTTTGAAGGCTGTAGATTTCATAAGCAACCCAAAAGTCCTACACATATCCACCAATCGTTCTCCATTGCGGTTGGTTCGCTTATGCGCCGGATAATTGCCCACTATGTTTCTGTATTTTTTCTCTCCTTCTAATGGAACATTGAAGTCACCAAGCAGTATGACGGTGTGCCTCTCTGGAAGTTTAGAGATAATATCTTCTAAGTCTTCCCAGAATTTATCAGTTCTGTCTGGATTGCGTCTGTTGTCCTGGTTGATTGGGGAATGCACATTGACTATACTGTAGCCCTTGTTTGCGCATTTGAAAGAGAGAATGGATACACGACTGCTCGGGGAGGTAAAGTCGGTGACTGAATCCAATATCCTGTAACTAATTATAAATCCTGTACCTAAATGGGGTACGTTCTACATTACCAGCCGACCCACTTTTCCTTTGATGATTATGTTGCCTTGGGACTCAAAGGCATATTCGTTTGTAAATCTGGTTTCCTGTACAGCTGTCGGTGTTATGTTGTGTCGTGTTAGTGAATTAGTCAGATGTTTCAGTTTACCCACTTTTAGCAGTGAGTTAGCATTAAATATTGCGAAGAAGCTTTGTCGTCTTGGTCTGAGTTTACGTCCGGTGATTTCAGGATGCTCCGATTCATCCTTAAAGCATGTTGGTGCGGACTCCCTAGAAGTCCGCTAACGTTACTATAGGTGACGGTGGATTGGTTACCACCTGGGGTAGTGAATTTAGCGAAATTTTCCTCCATGCTCAGTTGAAGAATATTCTTCGTGGGGCAGTGGCGAGCCACTACCCAGCCAGCGTTGCATGTTGCAGCAATGTTGCAACCATGTTACTTTCGCAACGTTAAACATTGCTGCAACATTCCTGCAACATTCCTACAACATTCCTATGTCCGCCTCTCTGTAACGTTCAGAAATGTTGTGGGAACGTTGCAGGGAACATTGCAGAAACGTTGCGGGAATGTTGCGAACATTGCAGGAACGTTGCGGTAACATTACGAACGTTGCGGGAACATTACGAACGTTGCGGGAACATTACGAACATTGCAGGAACGTTGCGGGAACCTTGCGAAAATTGCAGGAACGTTGCGGGAACATTGCATGAATGTTGCAGGAAGATTGCGAACATTGCATGAATGTTGCAGGAATATTGCAGGAATATTATAGGAATATATTGAATATTGAAAAATAGAAAATAATATTTTTAGTTTTATTCCCTTTTATTTACATATTTCACTTTCACTTTTAATATTTTTTTTTTAATTCATGTACTGTTATTGATATTCTCATCGGAGGAAACTTCCGCATTTGCTTTTTTTGGCTCAACTCACTCTTGTTGGAGTTTGAATAAGTCATTTCACCAGAGTCTCTTCTATATCTTTTTCCGACCATTTCTCTCCGCCAAGTCTGTAAAATTGTAGGACAATATAAAATATAAGTAAAAATATCTGGCAAAAATATAAAAATGTTCACTTTTACAGAAATAAACTTACTGCAGAGTAATTTCGCCATCATCAATTGGCTGAAACATCGTTTCTTATTCGAACTACCTAGCCAACTAAATTTTAAGGCAACGTGTTTGTTGTACAACTAGGTTATGTAAACGCGTTTAGGAGGGACTCAGGGTTCATACACTTCCTTTTCCTAATAAGGGGTTTCAGAAATTGCAATAAGGGCAATTCTGGACGAGTCGATGCCGCTGCCCCATCCCATCAAGCTCAACAATCCACTTCTCTTTGACAAACCTCTCACGAAGCGTTTGCCACCTGGAGCTACATCCTTTCACTTTTGCTGAAATAAAAATAGAAAGGATATAGAGAAGTATAAACTGTAAATTTCGAATAAAAAGATGCAACATAACCTACCATTCATTGTTTCGGCCACATTCTTCCATGCGGAGTCTTTTTTTGAAACCTGCATGCCTCTTATCATATATTTGGGGGTACGCCCGCACGCACTAAACTGACAAAACGTCATTAATCGGCATTTTTTAACTTTTAATTTATAAACAACTTTTCGAACTGTAAACAAAGTGAATGTAACAACATAAGGGAAAATGCCACTCTTGAATTCGAGTGCATGTGTGCAAGAATCGAGAGCGTTGATTGGCTGAAAGATTAAGGCGACACGACGTGAAACTTTGGACATTGGTAGATTTCACATTACGTTAAGTTCGGATACTTCACATTACCTCGATCGTAATGGGCCGCATATAAAACAATGGGTTTTAGGTTTTCATCACGTCTCATCTCGTCACGTTAAGTTCATCGAAATCCCGCCTTAATAATACATTACATAAAAGTGGAAGGGAGGAGTACAGAAAGAAGAGAGAGCGTAGATAAATACAGCAACGTTTCATCGAGTATATACACGCATTGTGTATGCAAATTCCGATCGGCGAAAAATACACGCGCCGATCGGAAAAATAACTAAAAATATAATACATTTTTGAGTATAAGAATAAAAAAAAGTGAGATGAGTAAAAATAATCACAGTAAAAATAAATGATAATATTAATAATGAAAAAAATTATTGGCGCAGCCTTACTGAAATGTTGTAGGAATGTTTCTACAACATTCACATTGTAATATTGCAACTGGAATGTTGCAGAAATATTGCTGCAACATTCACATTGCAATGTTGCCACTGGAATGTTCAGGAATGTTGCTGCAACATTCACATTGTAATGTTGCAACTGGAATGTTGCAGGAATGTTGCTGCAACATTCACATTGCAACGTTGCCATTGGAATGTTCAGGAATGTTGCTGCAACATTCGGAATGTTGTGCAGCCTTCGTAACATTGCTGCAACATTCCTGCAACATTCAACGCTGACTGGGTATCCAAGATACTACCCAAGTTGGTAGCTTGGGAGGCTTATTATTCGGGGTTGTCACCCCTAGACAGGTCGCTTTCACTACGGCTAAGGAGTCCTCTCCATCTCACTCTTCCCAGGTGTTAAGCTTTGGGTCTTTTATTTATTCATTTTACGATTAATTAATATTTTGTTATTATTAGTAAATTATAAATTTCAACTTTACAATAGCTTTGATCCAATAAATAGATTATTTTCATAAAATTGAATTTATTTTCTCTATTTGAAACTTTCATTATTTAGGCTAAAATCAATTTCTCATTTCGAATAATGAATATCAAATTGTTAATATTGGGTATAAAATTAGGAATAATCAATATCTAAATGATAGGAATAATCATTTATTTGGATTGGAAAATCCTTCCCGTGTAAAACTGTAAGGGATTAAAGGGAAATTGTTTTGTGGAAATTGGTATAAGTTGATACAAGCTTCTTTTATCATACTTTCATCTTTCAGTTTCCTATTAGCAATATTTTGTAAGAGTCTGGCTGGTAATTGTGCTGGATATTTTTCTTTGTACAGTATAATCTTGATAATCCGGCTGTTGGTTTATCCGACACGTTCGCTGCCCCGCGCCGGAGATAAAGCTCGCTCACAGAAAAATGAAAGTCAAAAACAAAACCATCTAGTGTTCATAGAAAAAGGTCTGGCCAACACACCCTGCTTTTAACTCTGAAAACTTGATTGACGATTCTGACGAAGCTAACTCCACTCTAAAATTGTCTTACTATCTGTTGAAAGTTTGTACATGATAATCCGGAAGTTCGCAGCGCGAACTCTCGATCCATTATAGGACAATGTGGCAAGGAAAGTAGGTTTTTAGTAAAAAACCCAGGTTAGATTAGGTTGTCCGCCGCGAAGAGGGCAGATAAATCAAGAACACATACGCGCGGCAGCGCGAACTCTCAATCCAATATAGGACAATGTGGAAAGGACCGTTGGTTTAACCCAAGCTAGATTAGGTTGCCCAGGTTATTTAGGTATGCAGATAAATACCACTCGAAGCGCACGGCCACATGACATGGCCCGTGCTACAGCAATGCAGAAAGGTATAGACCTAATCGCAATAAGTGAACCTTACGTAACAATTTCAGAGGGGAAGAGGGACATTTACATGAACAGGAAGAAAACAGCTGCTGTAGCTAATATAAATAGTAATCAAAACGTACACGCTTACGGCGAGGGAACGTGCTTTGTATGGATTAAAACAAAAGATTACAAGGTATATAGCGTTTACATAACCCCAAATTGTCGGCGCGAAGAATTTGTCGGAGAAATAGACAACCTGTAGAAAGATATGCTGAAACAACAAGTGGAAGTCATGATAACGGGCGATTTTAATGCCAAACACACTGAATGTGGTGGTACAAAGACGGAATTTAGAGGAAAAACACTTCTAGAGAGGTTAAATGCCCTGGACTTTATCGTGGTCAATGATGGCAAAATGCCAACTCTGATAAGAGGAAATGGAAAAGAAAGAAGAGTCAAATACTCCGGTTTCTCCGAAAGTCAATATGGATTCAGAAGGGGGAGATCGATTACGAATGCCCTACACGAAGTAAAAACCGGGGTACAAAGATGGTGTGCTCTGGTACTAGTAGATGTTAAGAACGCTTTTAATACAGCGTCATGGCGTCTGATAATAAATAAATTGGGAGAAAGAGCAATCTCCACGTGCCTTATAAACATCGTCAAAGACTATTTTACAGATAGTTGGATACAAATTGACAGAAACACCAGGAAAGAAATAGGTGGGGGTGTACCACAGGGTTCTGTTCGAGGACCAACTCTGTGGAATATCTTATACAACGACATAATGAGGTTGCAGGTACCTGAAGGCGTTAAACTGCTGTGTTACGCTGATGACTTGGCGATCGTGGTCACGGGAAAGACAATCGACCAAATGCGAAACAACACAAATACTGCCTTGAGCAGATTCCAAACCTGGATGAACGACAACCATCTGACAATAGCTGCAGAGAAAACGGAGGCTGTGTTATTAACCACACATAAACTTGCTAAAAGTGTCTTCTTTCAAGTAGGAGAATCGCGTATCTTCCCTAGCCTAGCCATCAACTATCTAGGGGTTAAGATCGGAAAAAAATTATCCTTTAAAGATCATATTGAGAAAATAGCCCAGAAAGCTAACAAAGCTACAAGAGCTTTAAGTGCCCTAATGCCCAACGTTAAAGGTTCAAGAGCAAACAAGAGGTGCACTCTGTACATGGCGGTGCAATCAATAATAACTTATGGCGCACCAATTTGGTGTGATGCACTAAACGTAGCTGCGCAAAGAAAGAAACACACGTCTGTGCAAAGAAGCATGGCCCTTCAAATAGCTTGTGCCTACAGGACCGTATCGAATGAGGCCCTGATGGTTGTGGCAAGGGTAATACCCATACATCTAGTAGTAGAGGAAAGAAAAAACATTTTAAAATAAGGGACAGACGGACTACTATTTGACCCAATGCCTAACAGGGCACGGTTCTTTCATTACGTACCTGAAGCGAATAGGCCGTGGTGACTCTGGAAGATGCATTTACTGCCCGAAAGATGACGATGCCGAGCACAGGAGAAGTGGGACCACTTGAAGAATGTGAAGAACGGTACCAAGTGGATCCAAAGAGGAGGGGTTTTAGTGCCAATGCTGGTCATTTACACCTCGACCAGAGAGCCCCACACCCCACGGAGGCAGGAGGCGCCGTGCGTGCATTAATGCATTTCCCCTCCCAAAAAAAAAAGTTTAGGTTGCCCACCGCGAAGCGGAAAGATAAATTAAGACCACATACGCGCGGCAGCGCGATATCGATCCAATATAGGACAATGTGGCAAGGACCGTTGGTTTAACCCAGGTTAGATTAGGTTGTCCGCCGCAAGGCGGGCAGATAAATCAAGACCACATACGCGTGACAGCGCGAACTCTCGATCCAATATGGGACAATGTGGCAAGGACAGTAGGTTTAACCCAGGTTAGATTAGGTTATTCGCCGCGAAGCGGGCAGATAAATCAAGAGCACATACGCGCGGCAGCGCGAACTCTCGATCCAATATAGGACAATGTGGCAAGGACCGATGGTTTAACCCAGGTTAGATTAGGTTGCCCACCGCGAAGCGGAAAGATAAGTTAACACCACATACGCGCGCCAGCAACGAACTCTCGACCCAATATAGGACAATGTGGCAAGGACCGTTGGTTTAACCCGGGTTAGATTAGGTTTTTAAGATGAATGAAGATGCATGTACTGCCCGAAAGATGACAATGCCGAGCACACAATTTTTAAGTACAATCGGTGGGAAAACGAACGACTCCAGCTAGAACTTATGGTGGGTTACATAACGCCAGAAAATATGGTGAATATTATGCTCTGCAGTCAGAAGGAATGGGATGCCGTACATGCATACATACGGCGAATTATGACAAAAAAAGCAGAAGACGAAATAAGGCTGTAGGAGAAGGGGGACCACTTGAAGAATGTGGAGAACGGTACCAAGTGGATCCAAAGAGGAGGGGTTTTAGTGCCTATGCTTGTCATTTACACCTCGACCAGAAAGCCCCACGCCCCACGGGGCCAGGAGGCGCCGTGCGTGCATTAAAGCATTTCCCCTCCTCCCAAAAAAAAAAGATTAGGTTGTTCGCCGCGAAGCGGGCAGATAAATCAAGAACACATACGCGCTGCAGCCCGAATTCTCCATCCAATATAGGACAATGTGGCAAGGATCGATGGTTTAACCCAGGTTAGATTAGGTTGCCCACCTTGAAGCGGAAAGATAAATTAAGACCACATACGCGCGATAGCGCGAACTATCGATCCAATATACGACAATGTGGCAAGGACCGTTGGTTTAACCCAGGTTGGATTAAGTTGTCCGCCGAAAAGCGGGCAGATAAATCAAGACTCTCGATCCAATATAGGACAATGTGGCAAGGTCAGTAGGTTTAACCCAGGTTAGATTAGGTTGTCTGCCGCGAAGCGGGCAGATAAATCAAGAACACATACGCGCGGCAGCGCGAACTCTCAATCCAATAAAGGACAATGTGGCAAGGACCGTTGGTTTAACCCAGGTAAGATTAGGTTGCCCACCGCGGGCAGATAAATCAAGAACACATACGCGCGGCAGCGCGAACTCTCAATCCAATAAAGGACAATGTGGCAAGGTCCGTTGGTTTAACCCATGTTAGATTAGGTTGCACACCGCGAAGCGGGAAGATAAATTAAGACCACATACGCGCGGCAGCGCGGACTCGATCTAAATTGGATAATGTGGCATGGACTGCTGGTTTAACCCGGGTTAGATTTGGTTGCACACCGTGAAGCGGCAGATAAATCAAATAAAATTGATCGAAAGTAGGAAAATCTGGCAAATACTGCTGATTTATCACTGGTTAGATTAGGTTGCACACCGCGAAGCGGCAGATAAATGAAGACCATATACGCGCGGCAGCGCGCACTCCCGATCCAAAATGAGTTAAATGTGGTTAATTTTATATCATATAGTTCTTTCATCTATTCTATCTAAATTCTCCATATTATTCCATCCTCATCAACTATTTCAACCTCAACAACTATTCCACCCTACAACAACACTATTACCCTCAACAACTTTTCCATCTTTATCACTATTTCACCTTTAAAAAATTATTGATATGTACTAGTATGTTTACTACATTTGTATGAATCTATTTTAGATGATTGTAATTGCAGTCATATATTTAAAAGAACGAACCAACTTCTTCAGCACTTGCAAGAAATTGGAGCATCAAATTGCAGAGAAACTCTTCCGGCATATTGCACAATTAATATGCAACTCAAGTGTGATCCAACATTGGGCCAGTTCTTATGACCTCAATCAAAATTTGCTTCTTCGGAAAAACAGCATCACATCATCAAGAGAATTATTTGATTTAAATGCTGCAAAAGTTGATATTGCTTGTGGTATCTATCCTTCAGTGAGTATGATGAATCATTCCTGCAAGCCAAATATTACTATGTAGTAAGTATTAGTGATATGTAAGAAATTTTATATTGCTGTACTTTTATTTATATGAATAATTATTTGTTGATGGTCTAAGTTATAAAAATGTTCAAAAAGGTATCTCCTAAAGTTCTCAGAATATAATATGTCGATATCACTTTTAAACATATTTTATAATCAAATAAAATCCGTCCTGATGTTCTAAAACTAAGAGAGGAAGAAAATATCAACATTTTATCACAACTCTTTAATGAAATATATAGTTTCGGATATTTTCCTCAAGATTGGTTAAAATCCACATTCATTCCCATCTTAACAAATACACTGTGTCAGACACAGGGCGTTAAGATTCTGGAAACCAATGGTTTAAACTCCCAAGTTTTATAAATTATACAATATCTTTACAAACACCAAGTAACATCAATAAATATAGAACAAACAGAAGCGGTACGTAAATCGTGAGGAGTGAAGCAAGGGTGTGTATTTAATCCAATGCTTTTTAACATATACTCGGAGATTATATTCTAGAAAGGATTAGAGGAAGCAGAGGATGGCACGAAAGTAATAAGTCGAAACCTGAAACTAAACCTGCATAGCAATATATACATGTGGATTCTTCTTAGAGCGTCCTATCCGTTGCGGATGTTGACGATTAGCATGGCAATCCTGGCTTTATCAACTACTTGACAAAACAGTTGAATTGATGTAAGGCCGAACCACTGGCGAAAGTTCTTAAGCCAGGAGTTAAGTTGTCTGCCTGGTCCTCTTCTGCCATCTACTCTTCCTTGCATGACGAATTGTAATATGCGATGTTTGTCATTTAGCATTATATGCCCCAAGTATTGCAGCTTTCTTTCTTTGACGATGTTGAGCATTTCTTTATTTTTACCGATTTGTTGGAGTACTTCTTCATTTGTAATATAATGGACCTATGATATGCGCAAGATGGGTCTATATATCCAAACCTCGAAAGCCTCCAACCTATTTTGCGTCGCATCTGTCAATGTCCAGGTCTCCACGCCATATAGGAGAGCAGGCATTATTTAGCACCTTACCATTCGGATTTTAAGGGGAAGTGACAAGCCGCTGGAGAAGAACATTTTCTTTAGTTTATAGAAAGAAGATCTGGTTTCATTCTTGCACGAATTTCTTTGGAGTAATCCCAGTCGTGATATATGAGGGTACCCATGTAGACATATTTCTCTAATCTCTTCGCGTTCATTGCCAAGTATTAGTATATCTTGGTGTGGGCCCTCGTTTTTAGATATCACTATGTATTTTATCTTTGAGGTGTTAAATCTGAGTTCATACCGTTCGCTTGAGGTTTTGACCTTGTTCATTATTCTCTGTAGGCTCTCCAAGGTGTTTGCTACTATGATGGTATCATTAGCGTATCGCATGTTATTGATGTTCTCGCCATGCATGTTAATACCTTCGTTTGCGTATAATGCTCCTCGGAAATTTTTCTCAGAATATATATTGAACAAGATTGGAGATAGTACACAACCTTGCCTCACGCTTCTCCGGATGCATACTTCTTGCGAGATGATGTTGTCCACTTTTATTGCAGCTGTCTGTTGCCCATACAGGTTTGCGATAAGTCTTTTTTATCTTATCCGGTTTTCTGTAACGCTTGGATCAATGTATCAGGTGTATCACGGTGTCAAACGCTTTCACAAAGTCAATTGAACAAACGTGTACATCTCGTCCCATGTCTCTACACCTCTGTATCATGACTTGGACTGTGAAAATGCGCTCGTTCCTAGCACATTCCGAAAGCCAAACTGCATATCACCCACATGTTACTCGCTCCTACTATAGATCCTGCCATGTATGATCTTTAAAAAAATCTTGACAATCTAGTTGATTAGGCTGTTCAGTCTATATTCGTCGCATCTCTTCGACGAATATAGACATGTGGATAAGCTGAAAAATCATTGGCAGGATTAGCAAAGACCTGAATCCCAAAATAGAAATCAAAGCATGGATAAAAATTGCTAGAACAAGTTTCTAGAAAATTAGAAACCTACTAAGCAATAGTCACACAACATCAACTTGAAATACGCTTTTGATAATAAGTAAGTTTCAGAGAATAAGTGACAAATCAAAATAGAAAGCTAGCAATAGTTGGTGGCTATAGTCAGAAGTAGTATCTAAACATTGTCACATGGCCGGTCTCAAGCCCAGCTGCGAAAGGAGGATCTGCCGAATTGACCAGAATCGGGATACCAACCATATTTGGAAAACCGACGAAACCAGGCAAGACACCGCATGGATTTACAAGCAAATTATTCACGATTAAATGCAACCGCATCCGGGGCAGCCAACGCGCCAGCGCCGGGGAGCAGGGATGCGGGTGAGAAGTGGGCTACTGGTTACAGACTCAAGTTTATTATGCCGAAATCGGAAATTCGCCTAGTTGCCTGGAATGTTAGTACTGGTCATCATTTTGGCCAGAAGGAAATTATTGCCATGGATCAAAAAGTACACAAAATATCGATTATGACTCTATCAGAACTACGAATTACGGGATCAGGATAAATGATGGTCCATCCGCCAAATATCAATGATGGTTTGACATTATACTACTCTCGGGGCGACGAGAGGGAAGCTGGTGTTGGCTTCATGATTGATCGTAGAGCAGCCAGCAGCATCATCGCCTTCCACCCAATATCTGAGCTTCCGGCAGTCATCACAATCAATGGGACGATCACTCGCGTCATATCCATTTACACCCTGACCGAAACGAGCACAGATGCGATGAAGGATGCTTTCTATAATCAACTACAACTTACATTGGACACAATTTCCCAGACTGAACTGGTCATACTCGCATGCGACTTCAATGCGCATACTGGCGCAGATCGAGCCGGTTGGGAAAAAAGATTGGGCAGGTTCGGATACGGTGACATAAATGACAACGGACTGCGCTTTCTATCATTTGCAGCATTGAACAATTTACTCATCGAAAACACAGAGTCTTCCAGTATCAACCCACACATCAACTTACATGGCGAAACCCATCTGGGATCGATTCAGCAATGTTGGACTACGTTTTAATCAACTCGCGTTTTAGATCGACGCTAAAAGATGTACGTGTGATGCGGGGACTGGATCCGATCATTTTCTCGTCCGATCCACATTACAGTTACGATTACAACAAGCGAAGACGAAATCACCGCCTGTGGTCGAGTGAAACTGGGCGTGTTTGCTAGACCCTCATCATCTGTCAAAATTCCTAGTTAAGTTACACAACAAACTTGCAGTCCTTGAGCAATCGGACGATATCGATGAGGAATAAAAGCATTTATCGGGCTCAATCATGGAGTGTGCCAAACAGCTATGTCCGCCGATTCATCGCCGGATACAAGCATAGATTGCGGACGAGTGTTTGGACTTGGTGGAGCACCGGAAACGAGTCAAGCACACAATTTTAAATAATACCGCCGCTTGAATAAAGAAGCACGACATCGGATGAAGATGGAACAAGAGGCATATTGGCAGAATGTCGCGGCTGAAATGGAGGAAGCAGAAATGGAGGAAGTTGAGCGGGAAGATCAAATCGGGTCATATTCATTTACGCCCCGACCAAAACGAGCACTGCTGCGATGAAAGATGCTTTCTATAATCTACAGCTCACATTGGACACAATTCCCTAGACTGAACTGATCATACTCGCATGCGACTTCATTGCGCATACCGGCGCTGATCGAGCCGGTTAGGAAAAAGCATTGGGCAGATTCGGATACGGTGACATAAATGGCAACGGTCTGAGCCTTCTATTATTCGCAGTTTTGAACAACTTACTCATCGGAAACAGCGTCTTGCAGCATCTGCGCAAACATCAACTTTCATGGCGAAACCCTTCTGGGATCGATTCAGCAATGTTGGACTACGTTTAGATCAACTCGTGTTTTCGATAGACGTTCAAAGATGTACGTGTGATGCGGGGACTGGATCCGATCATTATCTTGTCCGATTCACATTACAGTTACGATTACAAAGAGCGAAGACGAAAGCACCGCCTGTGGTCAAGCGAAACTGGGCCTGTTGCGAGACCCTATCATCGGTCAAAAATTCCAATTTGAGTTACACAACAAAATTGCAGTCCTTAAGCAATCGGATGATACTGATGAGGAAGAAAAGCTATTATCGGGCTCAATCATGTACTGTGCCACTTAGCTGTGTCCGCCGATTCGTCGCAGGACACAAGCCTGGATTAAGGAACAGTGTTTGGATTTGGTGGAGCAACGGAAACGAGTCAAGCACATCAATTTTGAATAATATCGGCGCTTGAATAAAGAAGCACGACATCAAATAAAGATGGAACGAGAGGCATTTTGGAACAATGTCTGAAATGGCGGAAGCAGCATCGAGACACGAATATCGAACGTTATATCAAACCATCAGGAAGTTGAGTGGGAAGACCAAATCAACAAACGATGATATCTGATGGAGCTTTTGTTAGTTCTCGAGCCGAGCGTCTACAGCGGTGGAGAGAATTCTTTAACGAGCTGTACAATCATGATTCGCCAAAGGGACCAGCGGCGACACCACTGATCATCGATAAACCAGTGATCCCATTCCCCCATGGTGACCCAACGATTGTTAAAGTCAAGATTTAAGGGGCTTAAAAATAAACTTAATCTTCATAAAAAAAATCTTAGGTCAAGGTAATAAGTCAGAACCTGAACCTAATACTGCATACTAATATAAACATGTGGTTAAGCTGAAAAATCATTTGCAGGATTAGCAAAGACCTGAATCCCAAAATAGAAATCAGAGCATTGATAAAAATAACTAGAACAAGTTTCTTAAAAATTAGAAACTTTCTAAGCAATAGATCACACTTCACATTTAACTTTGTCAGATGTTACATATATTCTGCACTTCTATACACAGTCGAATAATTTACGCTTTAGCAGTATGAATAAACTGGTGCCATTCAGAATATGAAAATATTCTGCAATATTCTGAATTATTATACGCAATTATTCCGCGATAATATTTATCGCAGAATGTTGAGAATAGAAATCCTATGAAGAGTGAGTATATATCGTGAAATCCTAGAGACCATAGAAAAACTCAAAACCTTTCTTATTTCCTATAACTAATCATTGAAGGAAAAGAGTACCAGGTCGATGACAATACTCAGTTCAAGAATATCAGGAATAGCTACAGGAATAGCTTCTGATAATAAGTAAATGTCAGAGAATAAGTGACAAAATAGAAAGCTTGCAATAGTTGGTGGCTATAGTCACAAATAGTATATAAAGATTATGACATGACCGGTCTCAAGCCCGGCTGCAAAAGGAATCGGGATACCAACCACAATTGGAAAACCGAGGAAACCAGGCAAGAAACCGCATGGATTTACAACCAAATTATTCACGATTAAATGCTACAGCATCCGGGACAACTAATGCGCCAGCTCCGACGACCAGGGATGCTGGTGAAAAGTGGGCTACTGGTTACAGACTCAAGTTTATTACGCCGAAATCGAAAATTCGCCTAGTTTCCTGGAATGTTAGTACTGGTCATCATGTCGGCCAGAAGGAAATTATTGCCATGTAACCAAAAATACACAAAATATCGATTATAACTCTATCAGAACTACGAATTACGGGATCAAAAATGATGGTCCATCCGCCAAATATCGATGATGAAATGACATTTTACGACTCTGGTGGCAACGAAAGGGAAGACGGTGTTGGCTTCATGATTGATCGTGGTGCAGCCAGCAGCATCATCGCCTTTCGCCCAATATCTGAGCGTCTGGCAGTCATCACAATCAATGGGACGATCACCACTCGCGTCATATCCATTTACACCCCGACCTAAACGAGCACCAATGCGATGAAGGGTGCTTTCTATAATCAACTACAACTCACATTGAACACAATTCCCCAGACTGACCTGATCATACTCGCATACGACTTCAATGCGCATACGGGCGCAAATCTAGCCGGCTGGGAAAAAGATCCCATTCCCCATATGGTGACCCAACGATTAGTTGAAGTCAAGATTTAAGAAGCTTAAAAATAAACTTTACAAAAACTTAGGTCAAGGTAATAAGTCGGAACCTGAACCTAATCTAATACCAATATAAACATGTAGTTAAGCTGATAAATGACTCGCAGGATTAGCAAAGACCTGAATCCCAAAATAGAAATCAGAACGTTGATAGAAAAAACTAGAACAAGTTTCTTGAAAATTAGAAACCTACTAAGCAATAGATCACAGAACATCAACTTCACTTATAACTTTGTCAGATATTACATATATTCTGCACTTCTATACGGAGTCGAATAATTTACCCTAAAAGCTAGCAGCATGAATAAACTGGAGCCATTCGAAATATAAATTGATCGCAGAATGTTGAGAATAGAAGTCCTATGATGAGTGAGTAGAGATCGTGAAATCCTAGAGGCCATAGAAAAACTCAAAACCACTTACCTTCGACACCTGATGAGTTACAGAAAATATGATTTCCTATAATTAATCATGGAAGGGAAAGAGTACCTGGTCGAAGACAATAGTCATCACAATCAATGGGACGATCACCACTCGCGTCATATCTATTTACACCCCGACCGAAACGAGTACTGATGCGAGGAAGGATGCTTTCTATAATCAACTACAACTCGCATTGGACACAATTCCCCAGACTGAACTGATCATGCTCGCATGCGACTTCAATGTGCATACGGGCGCAGATCGAGCCGGTTGGGAAAAAAGGTTGTGCAGATTCGGATACGGTGACATAAATGACAACGTACTGCTCCTTCTATCATTCGCAGCATTGAACATCATAAATCATCGAAACCGCAGAGTCTTCCAGCATCCGCGCAAACATCAACTTAATGGCGAAACTCATCTGGGATCGATTTAGCAATGTTGGACTACGTTTTAATCAACTCGCGTTTTCGATCGACGCTCAAAGATGTATGTGTGATGCGGGAACTGGATTGAGGATCCGATCATTATCTCGTCCGAGCCACATTACAGTTACGATTACAACGAGCAAAGATGAAAGAACCGCCTGTGGTCTAGCGAAACTGGGCGTGTTTGCGAGACCCTATCATCGGTCAAAAATTCCAAATTGTGTTACACATCAAATTTGCAGTCGTTAAGCAATCGGACGATACTGGTGAAGAAAGAAAGCTATTATCGGACTCAATAATGGACTGTGCCACTCAGCTATGTCCGCCGATTCGTCGCCGGACACAAGCCTGGATTTGTTTGGATTTGGACAAGTTTGGATTTGGTGGAGCAACGGAAACGAATCAAGCATCAAATTTGAATAATATCGCCGCTTGAATAAAGAAGCACGGCATCGGATGAAGCTGGAACGAGAGGCATTTTGGTGTCAATGTCGGTGAACAATGTCGTGGCTGAAATGGAGGAAGCAGCATCGAGACACCAATATTGAACGTTATATCAAACCAACAGGAAGTTGAACGGAAAAATCAACGATGATATCAAGAAAGCGGATGGAACTTAGTTCTTCATTATCATCTTAGTTCATTCTGTTAGTTCTGCAGCCGAGCATTTACAGTGGTGGAGGGAATTTTTTAACGAGTTGTACAACCATGATCCGCCACAGAAACCAACGCCGACACCACTGATCATGGATGAAGCAGTGATCCCATTCATCCCATCCATGGTGGCCAACGTCAACGATTGTTGAAGTCAAGACAGCAATAAAATTGAAGAAAAATGGGAAAGCGCCGGGCATCGAACAAGTCACTGCTGAGCTGATCAAAGCCACAGGCGACATTTTGTTACAACGGCTTTTTACTTAAACTCGAGGTGTTCGAAATGCGTTGCCTAAGACAGATTATTTATTGGTGTTTAGATTCGCGATCGCCTGCAAAATGAGGAAATTCGAGCCAGATGCGATTAGCAACCACCGATTGTGAAACAAATACAAAAGAAGACAGCGTTCTTCGATGGTTTGGTCACATTTGCAGAATGAATGAAAATCAGCTTCTACGCAAATTCGTCTAACGGAAGCGGCCGTCCGACTGGAGGATTCAACGATCATTGCTGAAAAAGATATGGACAGAACATGTAGAAGATGACCTGAACCTGGGATATTGCCATTGATCGGAAAGTGTGGAAGCAAATCGTAAATGAAGCGAAAAATCTAGCTGCACCAACAGCAGCGTATTGGTTACGAGAACGACGTTCTCGACAATTGCCAGCTATGGATTAAAGAAGAAGAGTTTCTCAACAGTGAAAGCTAGAATAGTAATCATTAATTATTACAAACATGTCAGAAAACTATTTTAATGTTTGCCAAGAATGTTTAAATTACTCATAATGTTTTTCTATTTTGAGCATGTACTTTGAATTAATTAAATTTAAATTAATATCTTTTAGTTACATAGATGATATGGTGGTGGCTAGAGCTTTACATGACATTAAAGAAGGAGATGAAATATTTAATTGTTATGGTATTGACTATAAGGAGACTTCATTATCATTTAGGCAGACTTATTTAAAGCAACATTACAATTTTACATGCAGGTGTACAGTATGTGAATCTCCTAATAAATCCTATGTAAGTTTTAAGAAAGTTTCTTTTAATTGAAAGAAAACTATATGTAAAATATGTTTTAGGATATTTTTGAAGATTATATTTATTGTCCAAATTGTAAGGAGAAAGTTAAACAATCTAAAGCAACATGTATTTGTCCTAAATGTCAAACAGATTTGCAATATGTGGTTTCGAATTTATTTGATCAGATAGTGTATCAGGATAAACTGAAAATTGAAAATGCTATTGAAGATGTTTCTACAAAAATTTCAGAAAACCACGAAAATATGATCGTGCTTTACAAGAAATTATCACAAATATATGCAAAACAAGGTAAAATTACTAGAAATAAGATCTGTATTTAGAATTGCCACCCACTCAAAATGGAAACTAATTTAGAAATGTAGAATGTAGAAATAATAAAATACAGTACGAAAATATCCTGCACTTCGAAACATTCTAAACTTTAGGAAAAAAATGGTTCTATATAACCAAAGTTACCCTTTTTTACTTAAAATGTTTTGATTTTCCAAAAAACACAATTTATTCCAGTAAAAGAATCAAAATATTCGTTAAAATTAATTCGTGATATTTTCGTAGCGAGATATTTTGTTGCTTGATGTTTTATTTAGAAAAGATGAAATATATACTTTGTTTTTAGAAAATAAAGAAAAAGAGGAATATTATTTGAAGAAATGTTTGGAAATTTGCAAAAATAGAAATCAAATTAATAGTTTATCACTTGTGTATGAGTTGGAGAAACATTTTGACCCAAATAATCATAATAATTATGTAGAAATGCCAGCTTTAATTCGACAGGAAATAGATAAGATCGGTGGATTGTATGCTCCACTTAATGAGATAGTTATTGTCTGATTAAAATTTTGTTTATGAAAATGTTTTATTTCAATTTCTAAATTATATTTGCATTATGAAGTTGCTTTATTTCCTTTATAAAAATTACATCGGCTATTCTAAAGAATAAGGTATCCCATTTCAAATACTTTCATAGCCTCCGAAATAAAAAACGCACTGTGGCGGGAACACTACAGGGCAGTGGTCGTCAACCTTTTGGAGAAGCGAGCCACATTCTAGAAATTGCAATAGCAGTGCCGTCTTGATAGATACTCAAATCCCCTGATTCCTTTGCTATGTTCTTTAAATACTCCCTTAAATGAAAACATTTTGATTTGAGCTCATATGCATTAATGTCTTCGTGGTAGAATTCTTCAAACTCATTGATTTTTTTTGTCAACTCGTCAGAATCGATTGTTATTAATTGACAAAGAAAACTGAAACGATTGCCAATTTCTTGGTATGCTGTCGAACATTTTTTTAAATGTGCATATAATGTGTCGATTATAGGAATAAACTTATCTATATGATTTTTTTTTTTGCCATTCAACTGTACAGATTCAGATGATCCTTCAAAAAAAGTGACGCGTGTACTGCGAATTCTTTTTCTTTCAAACTTATCTTTATAGCCAGCATTTGGATTTTTTTGTTTAGCAACCGTTTCGTACTGATCGAATTTATTGCGTGCGTTATTGACCTAATCCATCAGAGATGCGTAAAGTTTCGTTGCAACGTCCATGGTAATAGTGCTATTTTGTAAACTTAAGCTTGTTTTATTCCTAATTCCCAAAAGATCCTTCCATATCTCCGTTAAAAGAATAATCAATTTTTTTCATTTTTGTTTGCTAGGCTTTGGGCTTCCTTTTCTTGTTTCTCCTGGTTGTTTGATGTCACTTGCAATTGAGGACAAGCTTCAGAAATATTTAAATAACCATTTTGTAAGGCATTAATAGCATTAGCAAGTCCAGACCGTCTAGTATTTGGGAGAGACTTCAGGACTTTATTTGCGCCCAAATGCTCTGTCATAATTTTCCATAGTTTGGTCGAAGCCGAGAAAAAATTGAATAATTTTTGGATAAACTGTAAATATGCTACAGCTTCGGAAACACATTCAACAGCCTGAATACCTAAATTTATCATACTAAATTTAGCGAATGTGCCGCACATTAATTGACAAATTCAACAAATAATGGACAAATATTGCAAATTTACATTTTTCTTTTATTCTTGACTGAACACCAGAATACTTTTCAGCCATATTTGATGCAATATCACAACTCTGCCCACGACAATCTTTTATATTAATATCAAGGCTTTCAAAAAAGTTTAAAATAGTATCTGATATGTATTCTGCATTATACTTATCCATAGAGAAAAACTGCAAACATTTCTAAATAGGCTCTCCGTATTTTACATATCTAACGATGAAGGTCATTTGGTCAACGTGAGAGGGGTCTGGTAAATTCCACGCTTATGTAGTAGTATTTTGATTATTTTATTTCGCTAACAATTGATTTTAAAACTAGCTGTCCCATTATATTAAAAAACTCATTACAAATATTTGCAAACAAATATGATGTAATTCCCTTTCTACGATTTCCGCAGTTTCGTATATGATCAGCAAGAAAAGGATCAAATTCACTAATCAGTTCTAAACATCCCAAATAATTCCCGTAATTTTGAGATCCCAATATCTGATTATCACCACAAGCAAGACTCTAGATGCTAAAAATTTCACTACTGCAACAATTCTTCTAAGTACATTCTTCCAATAATTGACTTCTGTATTATATTGGGACAGCAACTCACTCTCAACTCGTCCCGTAGTTTTGCTTCTTGTGACATAATTTATCATTAATTGCCTGTACTGTAAACTGTTCTCTTGCTCAAGTAATAAGTTACTTATACGCTTCCAATCTTGATATCCATTCGGAGAACTCAAATTATGTCAAGTAGTAGTATTAAATAGACGGCAGCAATAACAGTACACAGAATTCTTCGACAGTGAATAAAGTAGCCATTTTCTTAGGACTCACCATTCGTCAATTTACGGGTGAAAATATTTTTAGTCAAGTATCTAGTTTTTGTTTTACCGCGTGTATCTTGAAAACTTGTAGAAATTTTGTCACAATTTTTATTTTGGAAAAATAAAAATTGTAATTCTTCTTCAAATATCGCGTAATTCTTCTGTTCAAATCACAGTACGTACCAGGATCCGGTGATACATTTTCCAAGCTTGTAGTTATTAACTTACAGCAGCTTGAAGTAGAGGGTTCAGCATCTGATGTGTGTTGGTCATTTTTGTCACATGTCGGATCTTTTTCCAGTTGATATTTAGAAGTATTTCGATCTTTAGGTGATGAAGGTGAAGAATTAGTCAGCCTATTTGCTTCTTCAACAGTAAAAAATGAAGTGAGTTTAGGAAGTTTCTTGCCCAGCCAGCGTTGAATGTTGCAGGAATGTTGCAGCAATGTTACTTTCGCAACGTTAAACATTGCTGCAACATTCGTACAACATTCCTATGTCCGCCTCTCTGCAACGTTCAGAAATGTTGTGGGAACGTTGCACGGAACATTGCAGGAACGTTGCGGGAATGTTGCGAACATTGCAGGAACATTACGAACGTTGCGGTAACATTACGAACGTTTCGGGAACATTACGAACATTGCAGTAACGTTGCGGGAACATTGCGAACACTGCAGGAACGTTGCGGGAACATTACTTATTTACGAACATTGCATGAATGTTGCAGGAAGATTGCGAACATTGCATGAATGTTGCAGGAATATTGCGAATATTGCAGGAATGTTATAGGAATATATTGAATATTGAAAAATAGAAAATTATATTTTTAGTTTTATTCTGTTTTATTTACATATTTCACTTTTAATATTTTTTTTTAAATTCATGTACTGTTATTGTTATTCTCATCTTACTCACTCTTGTTGGAGTTTGAATAAGTCATTTCACCAGAGTCTCTTCTATATCTTTTTCCGACCATTTCTCTCCGCCAAGTCTCTGTAAATTTGTAGGACAAAATAAAATATAAGTAAAAATATCTGGCAAGAATATAAAAATGTTCACTTCTAAAGAAATAAACTTACTGCAGAGTAATTTCGCCATCATCAATTGGCTAAAACATCGTTTCTTATTCGAACGTCCTTGCCAACTAAATTTGAAGGCAACATGTTTGTTGTACAAGTAGGTTATGTAAACGCGTTTAGGAGGGACTCAGCATTCATACACTTCCTTTTCCTAATATGGGGTTTCAGGAATTGCAATATTTGCAATAAGGTCCATTCTGGGCGAGTCGATGCCGCTGCCCCTGACCCATCCCATCAAGCTCAACAATCCACTTCTCTTTGACAAACCTCTCACGAAGCGTTTGCCACCTGGAGCTACATCCTTTCACTGTTGCTGAAATAAAGATAGAAAGGATATAGAAAAGTATGAACTGTAAATTTCGAATAAAAAGATGCAACATAACCTACCATTCATTGTTTCGGCCACATTCTTCCATGCGGAGTCTTTTTTTGAAACCTGCATGTTCCTTATCATATATTTCGGGATACGCCCGCACACATTCAACTGACAAAACGTCATTAACTGGCATTTTTTAACTTTTAATTTATAAACAACTTTTCGAACTGTAAACAAAGTGAATGTAAGTAACAAGAAAATGGAAAATGCCACTCTTGAATTCCAGTGCATGCGCGCAAGAATTGAGAGCGTTGATTGGCTGAAAGATTAAGGCGACACGACGTGAAACTTTGGACAATGGTAGATTTCACATTACGTTAAGTTCGGATACTTCACATTACCTCGATCGTTATGGGCCCCTAATAAAACAATGGGTTTTAGGTTTTCATCACGTCTCATCTCGTCACGTTAAGTTCAACGTAATCCCGCCTTAACCCTTAACCACCTGGGTCCGGTCACTGAGACCGCAACGGTTTTACGAATAGTATGTATCTTTTTTCAAACAATACCCACAATTTACAGCGCCTGGCTAATTGTTCACTGAATCATAGCAACAAAATGTCTAAAGTGGGTTTGTCATCAAATGTGTGTAGACGCGTATTACAAATATTTTAAATATTCGAGCGGTCGCTGCGACCGGTCCCGGGTGTTTATGAGAGTTTTAGTAGCTTGCACATGAACGAAGTTTTGCAATTTTCGCCATTCAAATCAAGAGATGTTAACACAAGGCTTTTTGGTTTTACTAATAACATTACATTATTGTCGTACATCCCAAAAAAGCAGTTGTATTAGTTTCATCGAGACATCACACCAAAACTGTTGATGAAGAGAGCACAAAACCTGAAATCATGTAGGTACTATAACAACACAAAGGGAGGAGTTGATTCATTTGATCAAAAAAGTACAAATTACTCAACTGGACGTCGAACTTAAAAAGAAAAACTTTCTACTTATGCCATTGTTGCAAGAAACCAGTGTGTTTAGAATGCACAAATAAGATTTATCGTAACTGCAGCGAAAATATTTAGGGTGATATTAGCGCCTTGCAATGTTTATGTTAAATTTTTATTTTTTGTTTCAATCTATGATTTTCTATTAGTTTAATCCTTTAACTAAGAGAAATTAGTAACTTTAGTCACATTTTTCAAAAAAGTTGTAATATGAGCGATTTTTACTTAGATATGCTACAAAATTGCAAATAAATGTTATCTTGTTAATAAATTTTTACCTTACAAACAACAAAAATATATTTAAAGGTTTTATATGGTTTTATTACTTGTACTAATTTCAATAATTAGTTTAAGCTACTTAAAGCATATAAATAATAATTTCATCTATAATTCTACAAGAAAAGTTGCGATCTTGACGATCGGTCCCGGGTATGTACGTTCGGGTTTTTAGACCCAGGTGGTTAAGGGTTAATACACTACATAAAAGTGGAAGAGAGGAGTACAGAAAGAAGAGAGAGCGTAGATAAATACTGCAACGTTTCATTGAGTACATATGTTACGGTAAAAGTATATGTGTACATTTGCCTTCTCGGTTGGTAAATGTGAATTCAACTTACATTTACCAACTGTTTCCGGCAAATGTGTACATATACCTAAAGCTGTTGGTAAATGTATAGAGGTTTACTAACATACAGAGCGCATGTGCTGTTCGACAAACCTGCTTTTTTGAGGTTATTGTTGTGTTTGTTAAGCTTCAGTTTGGTATTTTATTTTCTCTAATTGTGTTTATGAGCGATTTATATAATCCTTTGAAATAATATAATTATAAAATAGTGTATAAATGAAATAATATAAATTATATCAAATACAATTTAACTTTAATATACAAGTGTATTTTATTTCTGTATATTATTCTTTTAACTTTTACCGAAATTCGTTGGAAAATGTGGACTTTTACCGGTAAAAGTAGATATATGAAGTTGATCTCAAATTTAGACTCACATTTACCTATCAAATTGGTAGATGTGCACATATACCGGCAAATCTGCACATTTGCCGATTTTGTACTTTTACCGTAACATATACAGGCATTGTGTGTGCAAATTCCGATCGGCGCGTATATTTTCCGCCGACTAAAAAATAACTATATACATTTTTGAGTATAAGAATAAAAAAAAGTAAAAATAATGACAGTAAAAATAAATTATAATATTAATAATGAAAAAAATAACTGGCGCAGCCTTACTGGAATTTGTAGGAATGTGGCTACAACATTCACATTGTAATATTGCAACTGGAATGTTGCAGCAATGTTGCTGCAACATTCACATTGCAATGTTGGCACTGGAATGTTCATGAATGTTGCTGCAACATTCACATTGTAATGTTGCAACTGGAATCTTGCAAGAATGTTGCTGCAACATTCACATTGCAACGTTGCCACTGGAATGTTCAGGAATGTTGCTACAACATTCGGAATGTTGTGCAGCCTTCGGAACATTGCTGCAACATTCCTGCAACATTCAACGCTGGCTGGGTGGTTATATCTTTTTGGGCTACAACTTTTTTTCAATAAATACTTATACTTATCTAGAATTTGTAAGTTTAAATATTAAATTGTTTACAAACGCATTTAAAACCATTATTGGTCACAAACAGTTGCAAGCACGTAGCGGTCATAAAACAGTCCCAGAACGCATTCAAAACCATTAGTGCGCCACGACCAGATGTTAGAACCTATTGGTCGCTTTATCGTAATCTTAGTATAATATGTAAATATCTAATTAAGAACCTAGATATAGAAACTAAAAATTAAAATAATTTTAAGACACAATAAAAATAGAATTGTTGGGCCAAAACAAAATGACGCCACTTTAGGAAATTCTCCAAGCATATATAATGTCGACTTAGATAATGTCTATTTGCGGAACTACATCATGATCATCATGGGCTTTTGGTGATCCAATCTTGGTTATAGGTCTCCTCCCTCTTCTTTCACGCTTGGCGATCTTGTGCCCGTCTCATGCAGTCTTTACCTCCGTGCCGTCGAATGTCGTCCATCCAGCGCTGCGGTGAACTGACGCGCCTTCGAGTATCCGCTCTGGGTCTCCATTCAAGGACTCGTCTCGTCCAGCGACAGTCGTTCAATGTCTACTGCCCATGCCCACTTTTTCCTTGCTATGACAGCCATGACGTCTTTCACCTTGGTCTTATTTCGGATCCATTCTTACGTTTCCGGTCACGAATGGTGGTCCCGAGCATCGCTCTCTCCATCCCCCTTTGCGCGACTCGGAACTTCTCGGCGGTCTTCTGCGTGAGGGTCATGGTCCCTGTACCGTAGGTGAGCACGGGCATGAAACACTGCTCAAAAACTTTCATTTTGAAATCCAGGGATATTTTGCCACCTAGAATCTGCTTATTGGCACCGAACGCTGCCCAAGCCTGCGAGATCCGCCTTTCCACTTCCGCTGCCTGGTTCTCAAAGCCTAGTGCAACCTTGTGTCCTTAATATATGTTCTCCGTAACTTTCTCCACTGAAAGCTGGTAGTCTGTGATTTCGGGAATGTTGGTTATAATCTTGGTTTTCCCTATGTTCATTTTAAGACCTGTCTTCTCGGATTCCACTCTCAAATCCTCCAGCATAGTCATCATCTCCCCAATGCTCTCTGATACCAGAACCAGGTCATCAGCAAACCTCAGATTGATTATTCTCTCTCCATCAATCATCAACCCCTTCCCTGCCCCTAGCATCTGTTGGAATATACATTCTAGTGCTAGGGTAAACACCGTCGGTGATATTGTGTCCCCTTGCCTGACACCTCCCTCTAGATGCATTTTGTTGGTTTTCTTGTGCAGGGAGACACAGTCAGTTGCGTTGTGATGCGGGTGGTTGAGGATCTGTATGTACATTTCATCGATACGGCATTTAACTTGAGCTTGCACTATGGCCCACCACTCTATGGAGTCGAACACTTTCTCCTAGTCGATGAAGGCTAGGATAAGTGGTTTCCTGTACTCATTGCATTTCTCCACGACTGTTTTGAGAGTTTGAAGATGGTTATTGGTGCTGAAGCCTGGGCGAAAGCCTGCCTGTTCTCTGGGTTGAAAGAATTCTAGCTTCCTGTCAAGTCTGTTAACTAGAACCCGAGAGAAGAGCTTGTAGACATGCGACAGTAGACTGATAGGTCTGTAGTTTTCCAGCCTCTTGATGTCCCCTTTTTGTGGATTAGGGTGATTACTGCGTTATGCCATAATGCAGGTACTTTACCTTACAGGATGCACTTTGTGAATAGGATTGCCAGCTTTTCACTAATGACATCCGGAATTTCTGGATCCGTTTTTTTCGACAGGTGGTCGTGTTTGCCCTCGAGCTGTCAGTGGCTGACTCGGTAATATTTTGCTTTCGTAGAGTGTTTCATAGAAGTCCTGTACTATTGCAAGCAGCTGCTCTTTGTTTAAACCTACTTCTCCATTCCCGTTGAGAAGCTTGAAGATGTGCTTTTTGCCCACCTCATGGCTTGCCTTGCCATGTCTGAACTTGATAGTATACTCGAAACAAATGTTGACTAGCAGATGCCGATGTTGGAGGAAGACAAGATAGCTGTACTTGCTTTTTGTTTCGTGTATTTTTTACAAATGTTAAATATCTGTACGTATCTATGCAATCAATTTTTGTTGGAGCTCCATAAACCGCAAGAAGAAACCGAATTCCTTTAGTAATTAGTATTTGAGGTGAAGAATTAATTTCTGTAAATACTTTTGCGCAGTCAATCAAATCATTTTTTTCAAATAATTTTAATACTGAATTTTTGCCCCTTCTAAACATTGCTGACGTAGTATCGCATCCGCTTATCGCATGTAAAAATAAAATAAAGTTTTGGCATTTTGGATAAGCTGATAAAGTTTTAGAAGAATATATTTCTGTCCGTTGCTGCGCCTTCCCAGGTTTTAAAAAGTAAATAATTTTATCAGATGGAGTCCTTGCAGTGAGTAGTACTAATAAATCAACATCTTCACCCACTACAATAGTTCTATTTCTTGCATTAAATTGTTCTATTGCTGTTTCAATTATGAGGACATCGGCGTCATTCGGAGCTTGTTTCACGGCAATATTTTCAGCTGTTAATTTGTTACTCAACATAGAAATAAAACGAGATTTATTATTAATATTTGCAAAAAAATGTTGTTGATTAACTGGAACTGTCATAAATTCGTCAAACATTATGTCGGTACCTGAGGATGTTTTTGTAGCACGACGACGTTGTTCTGCAGCTCTTATGTTCTTTGTTGTGTCACTATAGCCATCAAATACTACCGTAACTGTATGACCATAATGTCTACGTAAATACTGAACATATTTTTCAAAAATTACGTTAAAGATTTCTTCTCGATCCCACACAACGTGATGTAGTAGATATCCTCCATCAATAACGTAAGCAGCGTTTGTACAATCAACCTCAGCATTGACTGATTGAAAGCAATCGTAAAGAGCCGACTTCATTGTTTTAAGCATTCCAGCTGCATCGAAGAGTGACAACGGGTAAGGAGCTAAATCATATGAGAAAAATGTTTCAATTTCATCCTCAAAAGTCTTAGTGACACTCATACGTTGAAATAATAATACTGGGTCTATTGGTACTTCTTCGTCGTGAACTTTCACAGTGCTACTCACAGCTAAAAGAGGAAGTACTTTATCTGTGCTTTTCAATTTTATATGATTGAAAGTTTGACCAGTCATTTTAGACATCGAGGCAATCCCAACTTCACGAGCTTTATGACAATTAATCTTATCGTCACCAACGACTTCTGAAGCAATAGATAAGATTTTGTTAATTTCGGGAAAAGGATCATGTGATGAAAACCAAGTCAAGAAGTATTTTAATATCTTTAGCATCTTTCTTAACTCTCGAATCACTCGCATCTACATCTGTCGTGTCCATTCGAACATTAGCAAGAACTTCCAACTCGTCACACACTGTGTTCATTGCATGCATTCCGTAAACCCATTTGCTTATTACACTTTCTTTTTTACTTCGTCCTCGTGAAATACCACCATCTGTTTTCATGGATTTCATCATTGATTGTTCGATAATCATATCTGTTGAAGTTCCACAACTGAGTTTATCAGAACGTCGAACAGTGAAAAATCCTTCAGTAAACCTTCGATAAACACTAGGATCAATTACCTCCTCTAATTGAAGCATATCCTGCAAGTATAAGTGCGCAGACTTAGCGTAAGGTAAATGCCCCGATGCATGGAAATAAGGAAGCATTTCTTTAACGCAGTTCAAATGAGCTTGCCAATCTCCCATACGTTCAGCTCTTATAAATTCTTTTGCAATGGACACCATCCGAAAATACTGTACCCATAATTGTGCAGTTGGTCCTCGTTTCTGATATTCCATTAACTTTTTATTAAATAAATCAAGTAAAAGTTCAGATATTTCCTTATCATTTTCAATGTCATAATATAAAAGAGTTTTATCGAGGATATTTTCCACTGTAATTATAAGATCTGCATCCATACCATCATCAATAGCTAGTTCTTTTAATATTGTTAATGCTAAAGTGAGCTGAAGTAACGTGTGAGCTCGAACTGCCCTCGCGTAAGCATGGCCATTAAGCATTTTCTCTAAAGACTTAGGAGCATAAATCTCAGAAAGCACTTCTTTTAAACTACTTCCTTGCATAATATAACCTATTGCGCCGAAAAATGACATTAACAAATGAAATCCTCCCAGTCTCACTATAATCTTTGATAATTCCGATCCTTCAGGTGCAGCAGATACAATTTCGAGAGCTTTCGCAAATAGAGGTTGATCAAAAGTAATTATGCAAACTGTATGGTTGTGACGTTTAGCATCTTCTAAAGCACAAAGTAAAGTTGTGTATATCGTATTGTAATTACTTGCAGGCTGTTGAACAAATGGCAGAAATGAAATTTTTGATTTTGAAAAGTCTACAATATTGCTAGTCACGTGTTCAATATAACCATTCCAACCAGGTAAAGGAAAAGCTTTACATTTTCCATAGAACCATATCACATCAACT
The DNA here is from genome assembly GCA_944588485.1 of Phosphuga atrata. NCBI lineage: Eukaryota > Metazoa > Arthropoda > Insecta > Coleoptera > Silphidae > Phosphuga > Phosphuga atrata. Next base: position 19,268,018 of record OX155896.1, on the reverse strand, counting down.
TTTTTTAGAAAAGATACTTTTGTTTCATTTTCGTATTCAAAATCTCGCACATTTATTTTGCTATATCCTACTACGCCAGTATTTTGATAAACCTGTATAGGTACATGAGCCTTGGCTGTAAAATCTTTAGCTGAAAGGACTTCAGTTACTCGCGGCTTCGGCTGTTCTAGTAATACTGAATCTTTGGGAGTTACAATTTGTATAATACCCATGATATGAAGCGTATTATTACCGTCCAAAGTATTTACATTAATATCAGCATTATCTGCAACATATTGAACAAATGTGCCAGTTTCTGGTGATAAAATGTGAGGTGGGCGACTGAAAACTGCTGCTGCTTCATACTTCATTGTTTCACTGTAAGATGCGCATAAACCAAACGATGAGAAAATTTGTATAAGCCGTTTTGAACCAAACCGCCGATGGAAAAAAACTGAAAGACCCAGCTGTAATTTAGACTTGAAGGATCTAGGCCGAACAGCAGTCATTATGCTATGACTAATATTTGTGCAAACTAACTTTAAATGATCCAAATCATGACGCTTATTTTTAAGAATGATTTGTCCCAAAAAAAAGATAATGATTCGGGAATATCGTTATTTTTATCTTCAAACATTCTACCCGGTGGCGGGTACATAGTATTATCAAACATACAAGATTGAATATCTTCTCGAATAATTTCTGCCGCAGCTTTTAAAGTTTTCCACCGTTTTTCCTTTTCATTCAAGTTTTTGTTATCAGACCAGGCTTGACTTAAAATGTCTTGGTAATTGTCTACAAAACAAATAAATGTTAATTTTCCAGGTTTCTGTGTAATAATAATTCTACTACCATACTTTAATTTCAATCGTATTTTTATAATCCCGTTTTCTAAAGCTACATTTTGGCAAACATTCTTCAGTTCATCTAACGAAAACTGGCAGTCATCGCTACTTTCAATGAAATTGAAAATTTCCTCCATTGCAGAGTTTATAGCCTCACTTTGAGGACGGCCAATTTTACCGCCAGTATTAGGTCTCAGGAAGGATTTGTAACAACTGTCATGGTATTTAGCGTCAGCAGCAACTAAATCATACTGAAAATTAATACGCGCAAAGACAGCTTTTGACACATCATCAGAACGATCTTTAGCTAATTTTAAAATGGAATCTTTGAATGTAAGTGTAGAAACTTTATGAATTTTTCGGCGATAAATCTTCACTTTCTTCTTTTCTGCTTCTTCATCCGCTTCATCGCCACAAAATAAGCAGTGGTTTTTAAAACAAAAGCTGGATTCACTTATTCGCGCTCTAGTATGAGGTGGACTTACTTTTGAAGTACTGGCCTGTTCTTCCTCACGTTGTCTTTTTGATGCAGAGATTGAAGTTTTCCGGGTGTATGATTTTCTGCAATCCACGTGAATTGTAACGGACTTTTGGCTTCTTAAATAATCAGCAAACTCATCACTTCTCACGACACTTGCATCGATTAAAGTTGGCATTCCACGACTGACCACAACAGTTTCATCTTCAGTCAAAAGTTTATTACAAATAAAGCAAAATTGTGACATTTTTTTTTAAATATTAATCATCAACTTCAATAGTAGACGCTTGTAATAAATACGTATAGTCACTCGAACTGCTCGTTCAACACTAAAAGAAGCAGGTATACTTGAACGACACCACATGGACAAAAGAATAGGCAGATGTTTTTCAAGGCCAGATGTTATTCAAGTAGAGGGGATTCGGTAAGGGACCGGCGATCATTTTAGTGTAAATTTTCTTAGAATAGTATAATGTATACATACAAGAGACACGAGTAGGCATTTTTGCTTGCTTGAGTACCTAAATATGTATATACGTGGCATATGTGTGCATACTATGTAGAACATGATTCTTACAACCTAAAATTTTGACCTTAGGCCCCGAATAAGTCCCTAAGCTCACATGGGACTGATGGGGACTTTTGACACTTTATTCCTTGTGGTAAACCTAAGGTATCTACGAAGATTTGGCTCTGTCGGAATTTTCTTTATTTCAATTGTCTAAAATGACCGGACTAAAAGACAGATAGCCTGGGTGAAGTGCAATTCTAAAAAGACCAAGGAAAATTGACATAAATTTTTGAAACAAAGAAAGGTTACAGCCAAGATATTTCGAACCAAACGAACCTTCACACAAAATCAACTAACCCAAATCGAAGAGAACTTTGCTAAGAATAATTCCAGAGATTTCTTTGGAAACTTCAAGCAGGCACTCATAAAATACGCTCCTCCAAGCCTTCACTTCAGACTCACAAGGCAGCCTTGTCATCTGTCTTTGGGCTATTGCATTGTCACTGTCTTTAGTCCACCACGGATGCTTCCTTCTTCTAGCGAGAGGGGCGAATTCATTGGCCGCCTTGACAAGAGTCTCCTACAGTTGGTTCCAGCTGTTTAGGTCTATGTTGTTTAGTCTCTGACTTACTTCTTGACTGTACTTGAGTCGCTCTACGTCAAATCTTACCATTTTGGAGGTTCTGTGTAATCTAGTGCTTCCAGGCTGGAGTCTTATTTTGATCTTTGAGAGGTAGTGGTCTGAGTCTAGATTGGCGCTTCTAAGTACCTTCACGTTTTGTATTTCCTTTTGAGAATTTCGTGAAATGGCCACATGATCTATCTGGAATTCACCCAGGTTGGAATTAGGTGAAATCCAAGTCTTCTACTTCCTTGGCAAGTGTTTGAAGCCTGTAGACTTCATGAGCAACCCAGAAGTCCTACAGATCCACCAATCGTTGTTTCTGTATCACTATGTTTCTGTATTTTTTCTCTCTTCCCAATTGAGCATTGAAGTCACCAAGCAGTATGGTGGTGTGCCCCTCTGGAAGATTAGAGATAATATCTTCCAAGTCTTCTCAGACTTGAGAGGTTTATCATTTCTGTCTGGATTGCGTCTGTTGTCCTGGTTGATTGGGGCATGTACATTGACTATACTGTAGCCCTTGTTTGCACATTTGAGAGAGAGGATGGATACACGACTACTCGGGGAGATAAAGTCGGTGACTGAATCCAGTATCCTGTGACTGATTATAAATCCTGTACCTAAGTGGGGTACGTTCTTCATTACACGCTGACCCACTTTTCCTTTGAGGATTCTGTAGAACCTTGGGACTCGAAGGCACATGTTCGTCCGTAAATCTAGTTTCCTGTACTGCTGTCAGTATTATATTATATGTCGTGTTAATGAATCAGTCAAATGTTTCAGTTTACCCACTTTTAGCAGTGAGTTGGCATTAAATGTTGCGAAAAAGCTTTGGCGCCTTGGTCGTAGTTTACGTCCGGTGATATCAGGATGTTCCGACTCATCCTTAAAGCATATTGGTGCGGACTCCGAATCCGAAGGTCCGCTAACGTCATAGGTGGCGGTGGATTTCTAACCACCTGGGGTAGTGCATTTAGGGAAATTTTCCTTCATACTCAGTTGAAGAATATTCTTCGTGGGACAGTGGCGAGCCACTGTCCAAGATACTACCCAAGTTGTTAGCTTGGGAGGCTTATTATTCGGGGTTGTCATCCCTAGACGTAGAAGACCCTAGAAGGGGTACGTATTATTATAATACTAGGTCCATATCTGTTTTAGATTGTTTTTGTTTATTCATAATTTCTAGTAGGTTTCTTTTATAAAATGTCAAATTAATTAAACGTAAAATTTAGAAATTCTTTTCAAAATAGAAATCACTAATTTACTTTGTTTTTAGGGTTCCGTTGTTATCAACAACGAACCGTTATAGTTTCGTTATGTCCGTCAATCCGTCCGCAGTTTAGCTCAGAGACTATTAGAAATATAAAGCTGCAATTTGGCATGGATATACAGATTAGTCACGCCGACAAAGTGGTAAAATAAAATATTGAAAACAAATTTTGTTAGGGTACCTCCTTTACCCTAAAGGAGTGGTTACGTTTTTTTTTCTCGTCTACCCCATGGTGTAGCATATCGTTGGATAGGTCTTTCAAAAATATTACAGGTTTGTGAAAATAATATTTCGATTGAGAGATTCGTTTCTGAAATATTAAGCTTTAAAGTGTTAATTTTTGTTAGAGTCAAATGTTTTACATTGCGCGTGGCCCGACACGCACTTAGCCGTTTTTACACATTTATTTTTACACCAACACCAATCCAATGTTAACTAATTGAAGGGTACAGGGGAAGAAACACACATGTCCACCTAGATTCGTTTTGACAAAAACGAAATTTAAAGTTTAAAGTCGCGTATCCAATATTCTAGAAAGTATAAATCAGTTTTAAAAAAGCAAACTGTTTCTAAATATTATTGTTTACTGGTATGTAAAATTGTGTGTCTTAGAAATAGTAATACTTAACTAAAAAATAATTTTGAAGGGTGTTCAAAACAGGTTATGCCCGAAGCTCAAAAATTTTCAGATTCTACATGCCTTTTTCAACATATAATATTTTCTAATCAAATTCTACATATAATCGACCTTGCAATATGATTTGTTGTTTGTTTTTATTTCGCATATACTTTTACCTTTACCTTTTCAAAATCAAGACAACAAAAAAACATCCTAATTATTTTTTTTAAATTTTTACAGAAATTTATTCAATGTGGATGGTTATTTTCTAGAATGGGTAACGGGCCATTGTATGAATTTGTCAGTTCAACTGGACGTTGTTGTTGTGTTTGTCTCTTTTATTTCTCCGAGTTGGAGACTCCCAATTTATACTAGAATCTTTATATTCACCAAAAGAGTTGCTTCTGTGCGCTACTTTTGGCGAGGAAGTGATATTCAAACACCGTATTTCCTTTGTAGGGAAGGGGCATTTTTATATACATTGGGTTCAAAAACATGATATTAACAGATCTTGAGTGCACTCATCTCTCCACTCCGATGGAACTTCTAAGTAGCTTTTTTGGTCATTTAACCCCATATCTTTATCACGTTCAAGGTATGAATGACCTCTCATTGGAAATAATACCTTAAGACAATCATACCTCTTCTTCTTGAGACTGAGGTTGCGATGTTCATCACCGCACTGCTCCTGCGCGACATGGACTACCGCACTTCTTCCATAATATTCAGGACTTACGTTGTTTTTCCCTTATACCTATTATATAATGTCAGTTTTATAGGGTATAACGTGTTTTTTTCGCAATTTTATACAGTGAAATGTAAAGTACACTTCTCATACTAACAAATGGTAGTATCAGTTTAATATTGACAAAAAATGGACTTCCGTGGGTTTTCCCCTGTACCCTTCAATTGTTTTTCACTATAAACTTCTCTCCCAATGACGGTTGCCTAGCACCCCATTTATTGATTTTATTGATTCTATTTATATGAGGATCTTTTTTATATTCCATATTTTTATATCGCAAAAATTTAATTGATCAGTAAAAATACGATTTGATCAGTAAAAACTTGAATGTACATTTACTAAATAATTAAGCAATAAAACTGAATGAATAGTAAAATATTTACATGCAAGAAATTAAAATTATATATTTCATGTTAAAATACTGGATATATGAATACTGGATTTATGAAATTTTCAATCTGATTCAATGGATTTGCGTTTGTTAAGTATTATATTTTAATTGTGGCACATAATATTCAACTGCATGTAAAAAAATGCTACTCAGTTTGCAAACCACTTGATTTTTAGAATTTTACCCGCAAGTGCCTTGTATTGCGCTGAGATAGATTATATAATTTTACAAGGTAAGTTAATGTATTTATAAATAATTTTAGTCTGAAGGCTTTTAGGATGCATAATAGTTGTCTAGTCGCGGAGTATTAATCGTCGGAATCATCCTCTGAGCATAGATAAAATCACGAATCATCACAAAAGAGGAGAGTTATGAAAGATTCAATTCTGATAAATAAATACTTCAGGTGCAATCAGATTATTGACCATTATTGATTTTTTTAACATAAACTAAATAACACATTAATTTATAATCAGGCTAAACTTCGTGGGCAAAAATGTTCTGCAAAAATGTATCTCCAGTATGACTCAACAACGCATGAAGTACATTTAGTCAAGATAAAATCAGAAAATGATCATGGCTCTATTGAAACAAAAGGCGTTCTGGGGATTGACCTAAGTTGGAAATACAAAAACTTTTTGACTTAAAGTTAAAGCCAGAGACCATTGTAATAAAATTGTCCAATAATAGGAAGCTTCCACCAAAAAGACAATTAGATAACTAATTGCATCAATTGCAAGAATCCAAATTTGGCTCACCACAAATACGTGTTGGAGAATTAGAAACATGGTTACTCAAAAATATGTTATTCCACAAGACTTGCGTATCCCTTTCGTCGCACAATACGAATTACAGTTTGGGCAAGAGGAAACCATTATAACGAGATATTTAATGAATATTTGTGCCAACAGTTCCAAAATTCTTGCTGATGCAACCTACAAACTCTTCTGGCAAGGTTTTCTGGTTTTTAGTAGTGGGTACAACAGATTTGGAAAACTTCAAATTTTTAGTCTCTGTACTAATGAGAAGAGGAAGATTTCGAGTTTCTCTTTAGAGCGTTGTTGCCACATCAGAGAAATTATTTGATAACAAATTTGAACCTAACTTGTCTTTATGCGAAAAAGTATTCGGAACTTATAACTTCCAAAGAGATTTTCGGAGCTGATAAGTTGGTACTCATCTGCTGGGCGTATATGAGGAAGAATGTTCAGAAGCGCGTAGAGCGTTATATGGAGAAGAAAAAAAACGTTCCCTAATTCTGAGTGATATTAACACTCTTCAACTTTCTTCATCTAAGGAGATATTAGAAAAAGCTGTTAAACTTGGAATGTGGAGCAAGTCTTTTTGAAATATTTTGAAAGAAAGTGGCTGTTCGATAATAGTAATTAGTACGAAGGTGTAGTGAAACAGGTACTAAGTACTAATAACAGCTTAGAAGGGTTCAATAAAGTTATAAAACATATTCATACCTTCCGGGAACGCCTTCCATTGGACCATTTTCTATTGGTTGCTCTTGAAAGCGTTCAACAACAAAACGAATAGAAAACTGGCTTGAAAATTTTATGGAAAATATCGACAATTACATTGCTCATGTGGACATCTACACTCTTTCCGGCGAGAGGATGCAGCTGTACTGCGCCGAGGTATGAGGGGCAAGGTATGCACCGAGGTACGCGCAGATTAGTTTGAGGAAAGAAATATGCGTCACTTTTTTTTTAATACGGACAACTGAACACCGTGCACTCGAAATAAAGTGGGGGTATGCGCATAACAATGCTAAACTCGTCGAGACGGGATGCATTCTCTCGCCGGACAGAGTAACTTATCAGTGCACTAAAAATAATAAACCAGTCCTCATTTTCGCCCAAGAGGAGAGTCTAATTAGTTACGAAATTCCAGCAAGGGATTCAACCCATGAGTAAGGAGAATTACAGGAAAATTGTTCCGACAATTGGGTCGACATTGAAGAGTTTATAAATAAGGCATTTTCATTCACCTGGATAACTATCATGTCAACTTCTTCGGATGAATGGATTAAAGGAAATTGTAATTGCCCTTTTTAAAACAAAAAACATAATAAAACATAGTGTGTAATATTGCTGGTATAGCCATTAGACTTAAATACGTCAAACCACCACCAGAAGCGCGAAATATAAGTATTCAAGGCAATCATTAGAGAGGGCGTCCGTCTAAGCCCAAAAAGCTCTTATTGTGTAATAGTAATAAAGTAATAATACATAGGCTAGGACTTATATCTACTTCAGACAATATTTTTTTAGTTTTAAAGGGCTGCTTATGGTATATCAGTATATTATGTATATATTTGGTATATTATGGTATATCAGAACGCTCCGCCCTCACATCATTAAATTTTCATTTGCATTTCAATTTCACTATTATACCTGATCATATTGAAAAAATGGATATTATAAAGTTGTATTAAACTTAAGTTATTTTAAGAATCAATATGGAATTTATTCCTGAACAAAATAACTGATCAAATAGTATTTCTACAAATCATATCATATTTTTTTACCAGTCAAAGATTAATTTTTATCTGGGAAAAACATGCTGATCAAATTAAACTTTCTACTTAAAATATATTTATTTTTTAACTTGTCAATTGGACAATCTTACTGATCAACTAAATGTAAGCCTTTTTATATTTTAATTTGGGACCTTCAAGTTAATTTAAGCTTTTGAGGTTGCTCTGTAATTGCTTTTCTCCAACTGTTGGGCAATCTGTAAATAACCGTAGTGCGGCCTCGTCGTAACACTTCTTTGAATATCGTTTCCTATCATATCCTGAGATATTTACATTGTTTAGAAATAAAAAAGTGCCCTGTATATATATAAAAATATTTAGTACTTACGTATTAACGCCACCACCGCTATATATTAGATCGAGAGTTCCCGCTGCCGCGCGTATGTTGTCTTGATTTATCTGTCCGCTTTGCGGCGGGCAACCGGGGGTAATCTAACCGTGGTTAAAAAATAAGTATTTTGAGTTTAAAAAATGTTTTAATTTTAAATAAAATGTTTTATTTTATGATTTATCATAAAAATTTGAGGTGTAGATTGGCGGCATTTAAAAATATAGCGGTGATGACGTTAATACGTAAGTACCAAATATTTTTACATAGACTTTTTCCGTTGTAATGAGATTATAAGATTGTATATACACGTATACAGTTAGGCAATCTTAACATCAATAAGGTTTCAATCGAGAAGAGACACAGCGCATGCGTGTGAAACAGAAGTTAGCACCTGTCGTTAATTATCTTCGTTGTGATGTATAGACTCTGGGTTTGCAGAAGGTTTTGATTGTTTGATGTGTGTCATTAGTGTAATATCAAGTGTTTAATAGGTTCGTTGGATAAATGAATAGTTTTTCCACAATTATTTGGTTGTTTTGCGCAAATTAAGTCAGTTTGTGACAACTGTCATTTTATTATTAATTGTTTATATTTGGTGAGTTTTCTGCACACGTTTTCTGCATGTTTTTTTAAAATAATATTAAGTTTATGTTAGAGTTGTTTAGTAAGTACAAAATACTTTCGTCCTTGCTGTTCTGTTTCATGGTTAGTGTAATAGGAAGAGTTCTTAGGTCAGGTTTTATTTGAATAATTTTTATTTCATTCAGTCTATTTTTAGTCATATATCTCCTATAATTCCTGTTGTTATGCTTTTTAAAGAATTCTATTAATAGTTATTTATTTTGATTTTATATATACCCAGTGCCGGCTTAGGCTAAGCTGGGGCCCTTGGGCCCATAAGAATTTGAGACCCTGTTTGAAAGTAAAAATAGTGAATAACAAAAACATTTTTCTGCTATGATCTTATATTTGTTCTGGTTATTTGGTACAAATCAAATATACATATGTTATTAATTAGCTTAATATGATGCTTGTTTGAAATGGTTACGATTACGATAGTTTCTTTTGGGATTTCTGTAGTGCATCTGTTTTTTAAGGATATCACTTTGTATGCACATAACTGACAAAATAGTTAATTGTTCTTGTAACATAGTTGTTTGTAATTCATTTTTTATTTTCTTTACCTGTAAAAATTATCGCTCTCCACTACAATTGGTAATCATTAAAGAAAGGAACATTCTTGTAGCAACTTCAACATTTGGAAAAGTTTCTTCTAATTTGTCAGACTTTATTAATTTATGTAAGGTTGACATACTCAAATCCGCTGATTCCTTTGCTATGTTCTTTAAATACTCCCTTCTATGAAAACATTCTGATTTGAGCTATTAGGATTCTTCAAATTCATTGTATTTTTTTTGTCGATTGATATTAATTGACAAAGTAAACTAAGATCATTGTCAATTTCTTGGTATGCTGCCGAACGATTTTGTAAATGTGTATATAATGTGTCGATTATAGGATAAATGTATCTACATGAAATTTTGTTTGCCATTCAACTGTACAGTTTCTGATGATCCTTGAAAAAAGTGACGTGTGTACTGCGAATTCTTTTTCTTTCAGACTTATCTTTATAGTCACCATTTGGATTTTTTGTTTAGCAACCGATTCGTACTGATCGAATTTATTCCCTGCCTTATTGACATAATTGATCAGAGATGTGTAAAGTTTGAAAGAATAGGATTAAATTTTTCCATTTTTTTTTGCTAGGCTTTGGGCTTTGGCATTCTTGTTTCTCCTGGTTGATTGATGTCACTTGCAATTGAGGACAAAGCTTTGGAAATATTTAAATACCCATTTTGTAAGGCATTAATAGCATTAGCACATGTAGATCACTAAGTATATGGACAGCATTCGCAAAATGTGGATTTTTTCCTATAATAAGGATATATTTTCCGATAAAGACTTCATGCCAAGTAGCATGACAGACGTCCCCGGGCGTTCCTGTGGTGTCTCAAAAATTGTCTGATGCTAAAGATTCTGCAATTCTCGACCAATATGTGTATAAAACCAATAATCAACAGCTCCAGCATTCGTTTCCAGAGACACGTCATTCAAGTTATGATCCTGTTGTTATCCCTGATAGAGAAAGTCCATCTATACTTTCAAAAGAACATTATAGTTGTTACCAAAACGTGACACTGCTAAAGAAATCAGATGAATCATGGAAAGATGAAAATCATCAACCAAAGTCAAAGCATATCACTCCACTAATGTTCCGTCCTCTGCCAAAGGCTGACCCTTGTTCCCATAAACGGGGAGGTAGAAAACTGGGCAAAAGCATGATAGCAAACAAAATTCTGACACGCCAGAAATGAAAGAATAGCCTGCTGTATTAAATAGAAAAGGTCTGCATAAAATAAAAGTTCTACAAGATTCTAGAAATGAAATTCTTCCATCGTCAAGTAAAATTAAAAAAGCACCAAGTAAGGGAAACAATAAAAGAAGAGTTGTACCAAACGAAGACAGAGAAAAAAAAAAAAAAGTAGAAGATATAATACTTGAAAGCGAAACAGACCTACAGTCGAATGAGGAAGATGACCAAGGATATGAAATCATAAATGAAGATTTTCCTGATTTACAGTTTAACCCATTGATTGACGAATAGGTCCTTGTTTTACTGTAATCTAAAAACGTGTCTTTTAATACATTGCAAGATTCTGGAAACGGAAAGTGATGATGAATATTGTGTTTCATACCTAAAATTAAAAGATCGTCTTTATAAAACGTTTATATTTCCTTCAGAACCTGATATTACAAATGTGAAAGTGACATTAAAATGATTCTCCCTCCTCCTTGTGTGTCAGGTAGAAAACGTCTGATTAAATATTCCTTCAACTTGAACTTACTAAAATTTACTAAATATGGCGTGGATATTTATTTTTAACGCATTTTGATGTTATTTTTTTTTGCAGTTCTATGTTTAATATGTTTTTTTGTTCGAAGAATCATTTTTTTTAAAATTTGTATTTTATATCACAAAAATAAAAGATGATTAACAAAAATTGCATGGTTTGTTTTAAAAAATAAGCAGTCTGTACTGGTAATGAAATAATGGTTCACTGTTGGTCAATGGTTCACAATGGTCCCCTTTACCAGAAAGAGGAAGCTGAACTTGAAAGCTCCGAGCATTGATGGTCAGACGTTAGAGTTCTCCAAGGAGGTAAAATATCTAGGGATAACCTTGGATAAGAAACTTACATGGAACTCGCATCTGAACAAAATGCTCTCAGAAGCCACAGCTACCTTTTGCATCTGCTGTAAGCTTTTTGGGAAAACATGGGAACTAAAACCCAAAATGGTCCTATGGTCTTACACAGCAGTGGTAAGACCGATTATCACCTACGGTTCCCACGCTAATGTGGTCACCGGGTCACCAGGGCATATATGGGAATGAAAAGGCCAATGCACTTGCCAAAAGTGTAGCTGAGGCTCCCTTCTTGGGCCCGGAGCCAATTTGTGGGCTTACAAAGGTCCACTTAAGGCAGGGGGCTAAGAAATGGGAAGAGTAAAAGCAAACTGTAAGAACACGCCAGGACAGGGGCAAGCTAAAATGCTCATAAACTATTCTGCCGCAATAACGCAGCAGATGCTAAGCTTCTTTAGAAGAGAAATCAGAAATTTGGTGGGCATACTCACAGGACATTGTCCGGTGAGATATCACCTACACAAATTGGGAAAGGCAGAGGAAGTTGCCTGTAGATTATGTGAATCAGATGAAGAAACCACTGAACACATAATGTGCACATGTGTAGTGCTAGCACACATAAGGCTTACCCACTTCGGGTTCGCAAAATTGGAGTGGACACCTTGGAGCTGAGTAGCAAGCCTTTCAGGAATATCTTAGACTTCGTTCACGAAGTTGAATTCCTGGGAGAGTAATTGTAGTAGGGTCAAGCACAATAGATCAAGTTGGTCGCAGTGCAGAAAGGCTTTGTTGCCAAACCACCCCCACACAAAAAAAATGCTTCACTGTTGAAATACGGGTGGTTCAGTGTAAATTACCCATAGTACACAGTGAGTCAAATTTAATTTTTTTAAAAAACCTCTTTTGTGGTCTTAGTTTGTTCCTCTGGCTTTCTGTAACCTGAAACTGAGAAACCTTATGAAATTTTTACGAAATTCTTAGCTTTATTTTCTGGCAAGTTATATAACTTAGAAAAAATGTTGGTTCATTGTTCAACAACGCACCCTATACATTTACCTATATAGATACATATTTTATTCCTTCTGAAATAGAATTGTACATAAAATATGCAAAATTGTTATTGTTTTCGTTGAATCTTGATAATTCGGAATTTTTTGATAATCTGGCGGATGGTCCCATATGTGGATTATCAAGATTATCTGTATCTTTGTTCATTTCCATCATTATCATTCTGTTGAAATTTATCAATAATTAGTGACTAATTGTTTAACATTAAAACACGATTTCTTTACATTGTTTTAAGAGAAAATGCTCTTTTTTTCAGTATAGGCAATACAAAAATCGTGAGTCAAGAAAAACTATAAAAATAGTTTCTGAGAAAAGTCCAAAATACTCCAAATTAATAATAGTTGATAAAGGTGAAAACTCCAAGTTAATAATAGTTGATAAGGCTAGCTATAAACTTGCATTAGAAACTTTTAAGTCTAGTCCTATTAGAGATTCATGTCTAAGACTAGATTAAAATAAATACTGTTTTTCTACACACATACACAGTGAAAAATTCAACAAATAAATTATACAGAATGGACAAATCCAAGCAAAAATTAGAGCAAAAGAAAGAGCAAACTAGACTGAATATTCTAGTTAACTTTTTATAGCTTCCCCGATAATCTCCAATTAATTATTTTGATAGAACACAATTTTTATTTTCCAAATATCGTTCATATGCACCACCTTCGTGTATGGGTTTACTGATGTGTTATAAAATTGGTAATAACGGTTGAGACAGTAGCCTACAGTAAATGTTTGAAAGTGGATTCATTATTTTTAGTTAATTTTGACCGTTTCGTATGGTTCGTTAAGAACAAAATTTTGTTGTAATTTAAAATTAGTTCGAAGTGGTAATAATGAAATAATAATCTTTCAATTGAATAAAATCGTATCATTGAATGTTAAATTTCATCATAAAATTGTTTTTAATTTGCTAAAATGAACATATTTGGAACACTTTTTTAATGTGAGACAGAAACACTGCTTATTATGGTTACACTTATGAGAATAGTAATTAAAAAAGGCTTAAATTCAGTTGATCAGTAAGATTGTCCAATTGACAAGTTAAAACATAAACATATTTTAAGCAGAAAATTTAATTTGACCAGCATGTTTTTCCCAGTTTACACCTTTGACTGGTGAAAAAATATTACTCCTATATGATATGTAGAAATGCTATTTGATCAGTTATTTTGTTCAGGAATAAATATATTCCATATTGATTCTTAAAAAAAATTAAATTAAGTATTTTTTCAATATGATCAGGTATAATAGTGAAATTGAAATGCAAAATTAATGATTTGAGGGCGGAGCTTACTGATATACCATAATATACCAAAAAAGATGTACGGCATAGACCATGTGGCCGGTTCTTTAATTGCCTGCACTAATCTCTAAACGAAAGAATTTTAAATAAATAACATTAGGACAAGTCCAGTTATGGTATAATTTATTTGAAAATGTAAACGACAAAATAAACAATGAAAAAATAATTTCCAAACTTAAAGCAGCCCTTTAAAATTAAAAAAATATTGTCTGAAGTAGATTATAAGTGCTAGCCTATGTATTATTACTATTGCACAATAAGAGCTTTTTTGCCTTCTAACCCTTTTGCCCCTCTCTAATGATTGCTTTGAATACTTATATTTCGCGCTTCTGGTGGTGGTTTGACGTATTTAAGTCTAATGGCTATACCAGTAATATTACACACTATGTTTTATTATGTTTTTTGTTTTAAAATGGGCAATTACAATTTCCTTTAATCCATTCATCCGGAGATGTTGACATGGTAGTTATCCAGGATGAAAATGCCTTATTTATAAACTCTTCAATGTCGACCCAATTGTCGGAGCAATTTTCCTTTAATTCTCCTGACTCATGGGTTGAATCCCCTGCTGGAATTTCGTAACTAATTAGACTCTCCTTTTGGGCGAAAATGAGAACTGGTTTATTATTTTTAGTCCACTGATAAGTATACTCTGTACGGCGATAGAATGCATCCTGCCTCGACGAGTTTTGCATTGTTCTGCGCATACCCCCACTTTATTTCGAGTGCACGGTGTTTAGTTGTCCGTATTAAAAAAACTGACGCATATTTCTTAACTCTAACTAATCTGCGCTTACGTCGGCGCGTCCCTCGCCCCTAATACCTCGGCGCAATACAACTGCATTCTCTCGCCGGGCAGAGTATAGATGTCCGCAGGCGCAATGTATTGCCGGTAACTTCATCTATTTTCCAACCAAGCGTGCGCATCAAAATCCGTGATTTACAGTATTGATGGTTCCCTTGTAAGGCGTTATTAGTACTTCGTACATGTTTCATTACACCTTTGTACCAATTACTATTATCGGACAGAAACTTTCTTTCAAAATAATTCAAAAAAGCTTGCTCCACATTCCAAGTTTAATTCCAAGTGTTAATCATCACTCAGAATTAGGGAACGTTTTCTTCTTCTCCACATTACGCTCTACGCGCTTCTGAACATTCTTTCTCATATGCGCCCAGCAGATGAATACCAACTTATCAGCTCAGAAAATCTCTATGGAGGCGTTCCGTACAAATTCAAATTTGTTATCAAATAATTTCTGTAATGTGGCAACAACGCTCTAAAGGGAAACTCGAAATCTTCCTTCTTCTCATTAGTACAGAGAGATCAAAAAATGTGAAAAAGTTTTCCAAATCTGTAGTACCCACTATTAGAACCGAAAAACCTTGCCAGAAGAGTTTGTAGGTTGCATCAGCATGAATTTTGGGAACATTTTTACCCACGAAGTGTAGCCTGATTACAAATTGATGTGTTATTTATAGGTTTTTAACTTCAAATTAAACCTTTTCAATTTCAAATTAAACCTTTTTAAATTCAAATTGACCTTTTATTAAATTTAGTTAAATATTAATTAATATAGAAAAAACAAATTATTTATCAAAGATTATAATGAAAACAATTATTATGAAAAATTATAAAAATAATATCTTTATTTCATAACCATCGTTACAGACAAAAAGTTAAATAAATTTTAATTTTACAAAAATTTTTACATGTATAATCGTCAGGTAGTTGTAGTGCTACGTATAAACTGTCCTATTGACTGGTTTCTCTTTCTTGGGCAGGTCAGCGTGTGATATCTCTTTGCTACTTCGCCACATAGACGGCAGATGCAGTCTTCGTCTGGGGGGTGGAAATTGTCTTTCTTACATATTATGTGATGGTATCCATGTAGCGTCAAACAGGTTAAAAGGTGTCTTTCTTGTTGGTTTGATGTTTTCCACGAGTTGCATGCAAAGGCTGGGCCGTCGGTGTACCTTTCCACCACGAAATTCATATTCTTCTCGTCAATCGCCCTTGTGTATTCTTGCCTCGTTTCTTCTGTGATACCTCTAAAGTTGTTTAGTATCTCCTCTCCCATACTTTTGACGTCAGCCAGGTGAAACGTAAATGTATTGGATGCATTTATCGGTAGGCCCAAGACCTTTTCAAAGAAGCCGGCCTTGATTTTATCCAGTAGCAACATATGGTTCGCAGTCAGGAGGGTGCTCATCTATTTAAAACCATAGGTCGCGGCTGGCCATATCATAATGTTAAGTATAGATTGCCTTTGCTGTATTTATATCCAGTTTCTGGAGATGCTTTTGCATTCCGATTGCAAGTGCCATTTTTCTCCGTTTTAAGTTGATGTGTTTTGTGAGCGTGAGCGTGGGTTGTAGAGCCACGCCTAGGTATTCATATTCGTTGACGAATTCCAATTGGTGTCCCCCTAGGTATGCTTTATCTGTTCTTCCGAGTCGTCCCCCTCTTCTAAATTTCACTATCTGGCTCTTGCTGTGGTTGATGTGGAGTTTATTCGTAGTGCACCAGATCTGGAGGAGGTCCAGGCTTTCCTGAAGTTGTAAAAAAAATTATAAAAATAATTTGAATGTAACGGTTGACCTGCCTCGGCCAATGGTAATTTTATCGACATATCTACATAATGTTTATAACAATCAGCAGAAGTAACAGTGGCCACGGATTCCTCAATAATATTAACCAAATTTAGATTATTTTCTGGTTCCGCCAACAAATTTCTTGCAGCTAATTTAACTTTCGAAAAGCTTTTTCTGTGGGATTTAACATGGGTAAATATGCTGGAAGAAAAAATAGTCTATAGCTTGTTCCATTTATTTTATCACGAACTTCCTGAGTTTTATGGATTTTGGCGTTATCCAGAACCAGCCAAGCTTCTACGATGTTACTTTCAGCCATTTTCTTAAATAAATCAAGAAATGTAATAAAAATGTTTGAATTTACTGATGTATTAGAAATTATTTCAAAATGAATAATACCATGTAAATTCATGAATAATACCTAAATTCATGACTGCAATGAGTGAAACATTTCTGCCTCTTACTGTTGGAACTATTACATGGGCTGGAGTATTTATCATTGATCGAGCTTTATTTCGCCGGAGATGGTAATTGAAACGGTATTCATCAATGAAAATTATATTCTCCCGTGTGTGTGGAGCATTTTGTGAAAATAAAATTGCATTATTTTTGCGTTGTTTAATTGTTGACGTAGAGTTTAAACGGTCCAGACTAATTGCAAAACTTTTCAATGTTATTTTTAGCGTTTAATGCATTATATACAGATGTTGTGGTCAAGTTGACGTTTTTATTTTCAAATATCTTCAATTTCATATATTTTTTAAGTAATCGATGGATTTTCTTCAATAAGCTAGTTTGCTATGTAGTTTGCTCTACATAATTTAAAATCTCATCAGATAATTTACTATTCCTTTTTCCACCACGATTTCGTCTAACCATCTCATATCCATTCTTCATATAACGTCTAATTATAGATTTAGCGATGTTTTTTAATACCTGCTATTTCTGCTGACTGCAAGTTTACCTTCTTCATAACATTTTATAAAAATATCTTTTTTGTCTAAACTTGTTTAAGAATAATTTCCTCTACGTTTTCTTTCACGACTAACAAACAGGTAATTCATCTGCAAAAATCTGCAAAAAGTTTTTTCAAAAGTTAAATTATCTGCAAGAAATTTGCTGGCGGAACCAGAAAATAATCTAACAATAAATTTGTTTAATATTATTCAGTAACAGTGGCCATGGACCACTGTTACTTCTGCTGATTGTAATAAATATTATGTCGATGAATTTACCATTGGCTGTAGCAGGACAACCGATACATTATTTTTATAATTTTTCATAATTGTTTTCTTTATAATTTTTGATAATTAATTTGTTGTTTCTATATTAATTAATATTTAACTAAATTTAATAAAAGTTTAAATTGAATTTAAAAAAGTTTAATTTGAATTTAAAAAAGATTAATTTGAAATTGAAAAGGTTTAATTTGAAGTTAAAAACCTATAGTTTATGTTAAATAAATCAATAATAGTAACCTGATTACACCTGAAGTATTTATTTATCAGAATCCAGACTCTTTTGTGATGATTCGTGATTTTGTCCATCCTCAGAAGATGGACGAAGATTCCGATGATTCATACTCTGCGACTAGACAATTATTATGCATCCTGAAAGCCTGCAGAATAAGACTGCAAAC
The DNA here is from genome assembly GCA_944588485.1 of Phosphuga atrata. Classification (NCBI taxonomy): domain Eukaryota; kingdom Metazoa; phylum Arthropoda; class Insecta; order Coleoptera; family Silphidae; genus Phosphuga; species Phosphuga atrata. The sequence continues at coordinate 19,249,863 of OX155896.1, read as the reverse complement.
ATTATCTATAAATACATTAAATTTACCTTGTAAAATTATATAATCTATCTCACCGCAACACAAGGCACAATCGGGTACACCTCTAAGAATCAAGTGATTTGCAAACTGAGTAGTATTTTTTTTTACTTGTGCAGTTCAATATTCTGTGCCACAATTAAAATACAATACTTAAAAACGCAAATCCATTGAATCAGATTTAAAATTTCATAAATCAAAATGCTTAACAACTGTTTAATAGTATATTACGTAATGAGAGTTGTAAGAAGCATATTACGTACGAGCGGAACAATTACGCGCGACCCGCGTAGCGGGGAGCGCGTAATTCCGCGAGAACGTAATTGCCTTACAACTCGAATTATGTACTATACTTTATCTACGACCACACTATTTTTTTTCTATTTAATAAGAAAAATATGTTTAATGTAACTTATATAGTGATTCATCCATATAGGCAACACAATGTACGCAGTGTCAGTGTCAAATGAAATAATTTATATTTACTTAATAATTTATATTTTCTATGTTTAATTTCATTAATACCTATTAATACCTACTGTGTTGTAGCAGTATCGTTTAGATTTTTAATGGAGCAGTCTATATAGCCTTCTGCTACTACAGACGAACGCCAGCCACCATGCCTTTTTAGTGACAATAAATCACCAACGGAATCCACAAGAATGGTGGCTGACGAACATCTGTAACAATGTTCTGTATAAAGATTTGCTTCCGGCAAATGAAGATAATTGGCAATTTGTTTAGGAATAGGGGCAATTTTATTTATTCCATTGCTTAGTGCATTTCTCATTTTGATAATTTAGAAAAAAAGGCTGAGTTTTGTCCATATTTTGTGGGCGTAGGTGAATATATTTTTTACAGGTTTGGTAAAATTCTTTCGGTATCACAAAAGATCTTTGAGTTTTTGTTTTGGAATCGGGAATTTTAATGATCAGAGATGTTCCGTTGTCTTCTATATGGCAGGGTTTGATATTCCGTAGTTCTTGTATTCTGCAAGCACCACTAATGCCAATGATAAGAATAACCTAAAATTATATAAAAAAATATGTCGTTATGCCCATTAGAGAGCATTATAAGATAAAAACGTAATGAATACCTTCATCAATAAATATTTGTTATCCGGCGAATTATTGAGGAAACTGTTAATTTATTAAATGGTTAAAATTTTTGATTTTTTGCTTTTAAATCCATCAGATTTTCCCGTTAGTAAAGCTATTAACTTTGAATGTTTTGAAATGTCTATGTCGTGCTTTATATTAATTGTTGTCTGAACCATTCAATAAATTGCCCAAAGTGAAGATGGTTTCATTGTTTGAGATAACTCATCAAAGTATAATAAAACATTTTCTGAAAAGGATTTAACTTTATGCTTCATTCTCCAGTCCATAAATTCTCTATATGCATCCTCGTATCGATCCCGAGATTTAATCCGTAGCAAATTATGGGCAGCTTGTTTCGCTTTTTCAACAATTTCGGGCGGAGTAGCATTTTCTATTTCGCTATCACTGGACAATACTGGACTTTAATTTTTATAATTGAAAAAAAATATAGTGTTTATGTATTAGTTTGACGTTTAATTTTTTTTGACAAATAACGGAATGTATTGGGTTGCCTATATTAAACGATAGTAGCAGCTCTCAACCAATCAAAGTATCGTAAACCAAACGCACTAGTGCGTTATTGAATCATTAAATAACATTAATCGCGGACTGTTACATACGTGTGTTGTAAGATGTATTTACATAATCCACGAACTGTACAATATTGGGCAATTATAATAGTGGTCGTAGATAAGCAATATTGTACTGATCATCCAGTATTTTAACTTGAAATATATAATTTTATCTTGCCTGTAAATATATTACTATTCATTCAGTTTTATTGCTTAATTATTTAGTAAATGTACTTTCAAGTTGTTACTGATCAAATCGTATTTTTACTGATCAATTAAATTGTTGCGATTAAAAAATAAATTGAGGAACTTGCAGCCAGTCTGTGAGTAATAAATAAAATTTAAAAAATTCTTAGAAGTGCGATTTTTTGCTCCTTCCTTAAAAAAGTAACTTTTAAATCTAAATGATAATATTATTATCGTTGTTCTTATTTAGTTTAATTATGTTGCGATATAATGGAATTACACACATATTGTATTGTAAATCCTTGAAAAGAAAAATCTTTTGTTGCATAATAGATGACATGCAACATAGATATGTACTATATAGTACGGTATGTAATTTTCTTAATAGAAGATAATTTGTTACCAACACAATAGTTATTTAAAGAAATTATGCAATTGTGCTAAATTGTTTTTTTCTGTGTTTGATAAAAAAACGTTATTCTTTTATAGATATCATAATTAAAATTCCTTTGATTACTCATTAAAAGGGAAATTTATTGCTTATGGCAATTTCCAGATTGTTTTCCATAAAAAAATATATCTATATTTTTATACGATTGTGTATTTTTTATAGTTTATTAGAAAATAATTCTTCAGAGAGCCTAGATGTAGAAAGCGCAACGAAATATATATCCATATGCGTAAATATGAAACAAACTTGAAATGTGTATCATTTCCGTTCTATTAAGTAAACATAATTAACAAAGGACTTGCGTAGAAATTTTATTTACATGTTTTAAATTGATAATGTTACGGTCTGTCATAATAACATTGATTATTTATTATCTTCTTAGGTTCAACATTTTATTCAACCTTCGATATTTTTATAATTTAGCCTTACGTTACTTTAACGTTACATAATAGAAAATATTATGTCCTGTCTCTTTTATTATTTACACACCTAGTCCGGACTCTCCCGATCATCGGATTCTGTCTTATCTGGAGCATCATGCAGAGAAAAATTGGAACTTTTGAAGAATTGGAACTCAAAATCTCTTCGTCCCACGAAGAAGACATTCTTAGGTACAATTAATGTCAACACCCTTCTGAAAACAGGCAAGCTTAAACAGCTAACGGACGCTTTGGACAAGTTTGCAAACATTCAAATCGTAGCACTTCAGGAAACGCGCTTCCAAGATGAAAATCATTAAGTCTCCGAAGAGTACAGGATTTTTAAGGGCAGAGTTGGCATAAGAATCCACGGGAACTTAACACAAATAGGGACAGCCTTAGCGGTAAGAAATATATCATCAATTCTGTACTTGACTTCACTTCCTTATCTGAAAGAATCTCATTACTTACTGTGAAATCTGGCAATAAAGCCTTGGTTCCTTGTAATAATATATATATATATATATATATACATTATATATATATATATATATATATATATATATATATATATATATATATATATATATATATATATATATATATAATAATAATAAATTTCCTTGGTCAACGCCCACGTTCCCACGAACATTGACAATAAGAGAAACCCAAAGAAAGTTTCTGACTTCTGGAAACTCTTGAACTCTTTGAAGAAACCACTAGCAAGATTCCAAAACATCATTTGAAAATCTTAGTAGATGATTTTAACGCACAGGTTGGCAAAGAGAGGAAACATAAATGTATTGTAGGTCATCACTCGGCACATTGGAAGATGAATAGGAACGGAGAACGTCTTATTGACTTTTGTAAAGCTTTTGCTTTAAAACTCATGTCTACGCATTTTATGAAACCCCTACATAAAAAAATAACGTGGAAATCACCGAACCCATTACTAGGGGAATTTCAGATCGATCACGTTGCAATCTCCAGAAAGAATAAGTGCGAGATCCAAAATGTTAGAGTACGGAAGCGAGTTGTCGACTCGGACCACTACCTACCACAAATCAAAGTGAGATTCCAGCCTAACAGATGCAGACCTAAATTTAATAGATCTTCAAGAGTTGCTCCAGAATGTCTTCGACAGAACACCACGATCTTCCTAGAAGACATAGGAGAGTAGGAGTAGGACAGGAATCAGTGGAATGGACATCAAACAACTTAGAAATGGATCACCTTCCTAAAGGTGCAGAAAACTTCCTCAAAAATAATCCGCCCGGACAAACGAACCTATGACAAAAATAGACTCAGAAATATTTTCTCAAAAACAAGACCAGGTATTTCTACAAAACCTTCTGTGAGAATTTATCCAGTTATCAACCACCATATTTATGTTTCCGTCGAACAAATGGAACATTAGAGACGAACACTAAAGAGAAGTGGAACATTCTAGATGAATATTTCCGATCCTCCAAAGGAAAGACTGAATTTTGAGAAACCCATGCCCAACCCCGATTCACAACCACCGACAATACAGGAAACAACAGAGATCATAGGATCGCTTAAAAATAATAAAGCCCTTGGAGAGGGCATCACCGCAGAGATGTGTAAACTTTGAGATGACCTTGTAAGCAGAATTCATGCAATCTTACAAGGGGGCCCTGTCAAGGGGTTACAAGGGGTTACAAGGGGCAATCTTACAAGGGAAACCGAGCTCTTACTGCTGCGCTGACCGGCCATTGAAATTTATGCTAACATAGCGGGCTTATGAGTTGTCGGTTATGAGTTATTTTTTTAACGCTTGGCCATCTGGCCCTCCCGCTTGCGTCACTTTCATTTATTGTCAAGCCCTACTGTACATACTGTAAATTTGGGCCAAATCGGTGATGAAGAGTTGACTGGGTGATGAAGAGTTGACTGGGTGATGAAGAGTTGACCCCTTGTTAGTAGAAATATGGGAAACGGAAACGATCCCGCAAGATTGAATTTAATACATCCATTGGCGTATTAATACATCCATTACACAAGAAAGGTGAAAGGCGGATCCGAACAACTATAGAGGCATATATTTACTGCCGATTGCATACAAATTTCTTTCCAAAGCTCTTAAACCGATTAGAAAAACAAACAGATCACCTGATTGGCGAGTATCAAGCGGGTTTCAGGAAAGGTCGGTCATGTACAGAACAAATATGGAGCTTAAAGACGATATTAAGGATTCGTCGAAGTACCAGCACAATCGTCACTTTTGTCAGACAGTTTTTGGAGACTCTAGAAGAACTTGAAGTGGATAAGAAGAGCTATTATCCAACAGACTCTCACGATTACGGCGTGAAATATCTAATATATTAAAGCATTCGAGCCATTAACGAACTCATATAAGTGCTTTAATGACTCCGTTATAGACGCAAAATAGAAAAACTATTTTAACTTGACGAGCGTATGTGACTGCTTTGGTGACTATTATTATCACTAGTAACTAAGCAACGTGGTTCGACAGCATCAAAACACATGTCGAAACAAACAACTTGAAAATATTCAAGAAATAAATATTGTGTTGTATTCCTTGCGAAGAGATCTTTCAAACGGGGTGTCACTTGACATACCTTTGGTCGGTGGTGGTTGGGCACTTCCGGAAACAGATAAAGAAGCAGCATATACATAGAAATGAGGGCAAGAATAAACAATACGTAACGTGTTTTGGGATTTTTTTAAAAATCGCATATATCGAAGTCATGAATTTTATTCCAGTTAAAGTTTGCACACTGTATAATATTTTTACATATTAAGTGTGGTTAAAATATAGTGAATTTTTCAATTCAGTGTAATTGGATTACCACGTAGTAACGGTCGCAACCATCCTATTTATTATTTACCTCCTAGCTTTTACCTCCTGGATCGGTATTCGGTTTCTCTCTATCACGTTACAACTTTAAGGATTGCAGTCATTGTTCGTTCGATGCATTTCTAAATATAAACTACATACGAAGAAATTCATATTGAGGTATTGGAGTGATAATATATTAGAAGCTCCCATCCCATCCCACAATTAGGATGATACCCCACTTTCATATGCAAAATAAAAAATATACAATTTTGGAAGTTTTGAACTTCTTCAGTTATGGAGAGTTTTCGTTAATGGTTATTTCGTTAAATTTTCAATAATCAATTAAATTTCCTATGGTCGCTGACTTACTGATTATTTTTAAATCTTCCGATCTTTGTTTCTAAAATCATTTTGTTGGTTAGGTTCCTCGTTACATATGCTTTATTCGATTATGTGTTGTTTATTATAATTAACTATCACCAACAACCTTATAAATCCGCATGAAATATTTGCATATGTTAAAATAAATACATTCTTTTTTATGTTTCGGAGATTTTACGTAATTATCAGTAAAAAATAAATGGAAATATGCACCGATGATTTATATCATCTCTATAGGTGCACATCTATGTATATGTATGTATGAATGTTTTATCCTGGTAAATAAATAAATAAAATAAATAAAAATTTCGCAATATTAACGGTCTGTGTAAAATATCCGTAATTTGAATGGTCCGCGATGATATAAACGAAGAGAAACGTATAGTATCAATCCTATATCGGTGCATAAATAATACTGTCGGTCCTCTACTATTACATAATTTACTACTATTTCGAAACATAAATAGACGAACATATCCACTAATACCAAAATTCGTCTATTCAGGACACTCATCCTACCAATTCTTTTGTATGGAGCAGAAACGTGAACAATACTTCAATCGGACCTCAACAAACTCGAGGTGTTCCAAATGCGTTGCCTAAGACTGATTATCGGTGTTTCAATTCGTGATCGCCTGCGGAATGAGGAAATTCGAGCTATATATTCGACTCCAATAACGGATTCTCAATACAGCTCATGGAATAGTGATAACTTATTAAGGTTCATAATAGGCAAGATATATGAGCCTAACAGATTTTTGGGAAAAATATAATGTTTGGAGTACGATTCATAATGTTCCGAAATAAAACTATGAGAGATTCCTCGAAAAATATATCTTTTATATGTCTTGTGTTTTTGTAAATTTACGAGAAACTCTTGATACATCAAATTACAACTGCATAAGTAAATATGAAGCATCCATTGCACCATGATTCAACGCGATTGAATTTCACACGAGAGCGAAATTGTGCGCACGAACGATGTGCGTGCGCACATTCGCTCGAGAGGGAAATTGACAATTCCGCCCGTGTTACAAACAATATTTTTATTACTCATGCGAGGGGATGTATCTTACAAGTTTGGGATTCAGGGGCCATCCAAAAAAATTGAAACAAAAATGAAGAATTTGCTTTTCAATTGTCACCGGCGGTGTGGATTCGTCATAAGAACTCTCCTCAGTCTCCGGTATCACCATAGAATTTCACTCATTTTAAAACGTTTTATTTAATTTTAATTATTATTTTGTAATGAAAAAAATTCACTTCATACTTCACGTCACTTTTTTAATATCGAGGTCTTGATTGTGTTAATTTTATTTTTATTTATTTGTTTTTTTTTGTAATATAACTTAGCGATATTGAATATTTTCGTGCGTTACCCAGGTTATGTGGAAAGGTTATGTGGCATTTCTCATATTAAAAAACGTGCGTCAGGAAGTACTTCGCACACCTGAGTAATAAACAAATATTTTTTATTACTCATGCGCGAAAAGTACTTCCTTCAAAGGTAGTATGCAATATCCGTAAAACCATAATACGCTTTCCGGATTGGTTTTCGACCATGGCTTTAAAATCAAAATATTGTTTGTAACACGGGCGGTATTGTTAATTGCCCTCTCGAGCGAATGTGCGCACTCACTTTGTTCGTGGGCCCAATTTTGCTCTCGCGTGAACTTACCGCCCTAGTTACAAAATATACTAATTTTTATTACTCATGCGCCAAAAGTACTTCTTGACGTACATTTTTTAATACGAGAAATGTCACCTCTCGTTGTATTTCCACATAACCTGGGTAACGCACGCAAATATTCAATATCACAAGGTTACATTAAAAAAAAACAAATAAATAAATAAAATACATTCAAGACCTCGATATTAAAAAAATGACGTGAAGTGTCAGAAATTTTTTTCATTACGAAATAATAATAAAAATTATAGAAAACGTTTTAAAATGCGCGTAAATTCTATGGTGATACCGGAGGCTGAGGAGAGTTCTTATAACGAATCCACACCACCGGAGACAATTGAAAAAGCAAATTCTAAATATTTTGTCCCATTTTTTTTATGGCCCCTGGATCACAAACTTGTAAGATACATCCCCTCGCATAAGTAATAAACAATATTGTTTGTAACACGGGCGGTATTGTCAATTGCTCTCGAGAGATTTTGCGCACTCACTACCGCCCACAAAATATACTATTGTTTACCATACTGGTGTGTCGGAGGTGTTCTGATGTTTCACATAAATTGTCGGAACTGTTCAACGAACGTCGTCGGTTCGATTTCAAACTGATTGCTTGAAAAGAAAAACTCCGGGTATTCGTAACTGACAAAACTCGTCAGTCAGTCAGTTGACAGGGGGCCCTGTCAACTCGTCATCACCGATTTGGCCCAAATTTACAGTATATGTAGGGCTTGACTATAAATGAAAGTGACGCAAGCGGGAGGGCCAAATGGCCAAACGTTAAAAAACTCCCGACTACCGACAACTCATAAGCCCGCTATGTTAGCATAAATTTCTATGGCCGGTTAGCGCAGCGGTAAGAGCTCGGGTTCATAGTACGAGGATCGTTGGTTCGATTCCCCGTGGGGAAATTTTTGGGTCATTTCGAAAGAAATGATTCTTTCTTTCCAAATGACGCAAACACTGAATTCGAGATACAAGACTTACTTACCGAATCCACAAATTTCTACAGAACGTACAAGACCGAAGTGGTACAAACAAGTGGAGAGGGACCTAGTGGAGATGGGATCGCCATATCTGATGAATAGAAATGTAATCAGGAATATTGTTTATACAAGTGGATTTGAGGAAGATCAGAATAAACCAATACGACGTGCATGGTCGGAGGAACAGAAACTACAACAATCCATGCATATGAAGAGCTATTGGGCAAGGAGGAAGGCTCAACATACGTTGATTCCGCATGGTCTAAAGTGACCCATCCTCGAGAAGAGGATGATGATACAAACCAAAATCAAAATCGGCGAGCACTGCGTTTAAATGTCTTTGAAATGTTTGTGCGGCGTTTCTCAAACTGAACGTCATTACAGTGAATTCGTATAATCCGTATGGTGTGGTAACAGCTGTCTTTGGTATGTCATCTTCAGCTACCGGCATCTGATTATAAGCGCGTACCAGTTCTTATGTTGAGAACAGCTTCTGCCCTCGCAACCTGCGTGCAAAATTGTGGACGTTGGGCACTGGATAACGGTCTGCGACGGTGATGCTATTTACATTCGCCAGGTGTTTTCCTTGGAACCATATACAATGGCCTGGCCCAAGGGCTGCTTGAGAGTCGACACCATCCATGTTCCATCATTTACCGAAATTCAGATTTGGTTTCGGAAAAAACCGATCTTCAATTTATCGAGTAACAAACGTCGAGGATTTTCGGCAATTGGAGGACTGGTTGTGATGATATGATGTAATATGGCGTTTTTACTTGTTTCTGTGCCAGGCGGAATGGGTTGTGTCAATTTAGTAAAACGTGCCAGTGTTTCGTGGTATATCGATAAGTTGGTCACGGTTTTTATGTCAGTGGAGGCACATTTTCGTACAGAAGCGAGAGATCGATGAGGTCGGCGTTGTTTCAGGTCGACTAATAAGTTGTAATGACTTATAAAATTAGCCCCGATGATAGTACTTTGGCGATGAAAAAAAAAACATTTGAACGATTTTCTGAATCCTAGGTCGAGGGAAAATAACCTCTCGCCGTAAGTCTCGATAGGGGTGTCATTAGCTGCAAACAGGGTGTTTACAGAAGAGTTCGAAGTTTTTCGAAGCCTTTGCCATGTATTTTTTTGGTAACACCGATATGTCTGCTCCCGTGTCGATTACGTAACATAGAACAACAAACTGTCACTGTCACAAAACAAGTTCTTCAAAGATATGTGGATTTTCATCTCCCCAGATCCGACAATTCTGCTTGTTAACGAAGCCATTGAGATGAAAATGAGCCTCATGAGCGCCACTAAAGATTATTTTGTTGTGGAATTCTTCAAGAGTAAAGTTCCCAATTTGCGGTCTGTTACAAAAAGGTGATGTGTTTCTTCCGTTATACCGTCTCTGCGTGAATGGAAATATCAGTTTTTTGATTCCGGGCTCTTGCTGCCGGGTGGTTGGCATTTATTTGCCTTGTTACCAAAACGATGGTGATAATAGCAAGTGTCGTAAAAATGTCGTGTTCGGCTATGGCTCATCGAACGCGCACTGTTTGATAGCCGGTTGTGCCCTTTGTAGGATTGCTGCGCTACCTGTTTTGCTAGATCTGTCAGCGTAGTTGTCATATCAGCGGTAGTTATTGATTTTGCAACCACGTCGATGGAGCTAGTGGTTCGATATGGTTCAGCACGTTGATTTTTGTTAGTTTGTCTGCAATCGCAGCCATTTTTCAATAGACGCATTCACTGGCGAAAGCACTAGCTGGACATTCGTCGGCATCCGCTGCAGCCAAAGTGTCTTGAGAACTTCTTGATTTATCTTCGTACCTGCGACTGCTCTCATTTAGCGTAGTAGCTGTCCGATCTCCTAACTCGATTTCTGCTAGGAGCTTGCGCAGTTGCCGCTCTGGCGAATCAGAAAAAATATAAGTAAGCTTAGATTTTAACGCGTCGTATTTATTCGAGGTTGGAGGGTTCAAGATCACATCGGAAACTTGTAGTACATTACAATCGAGGGCACTCACCACGGTGTAGTACTTCTGGTTGTCTGACTTTAATTGGTAGGCATTGAATTGTGCCTCGATTTGCGCGAACCACAATACGGTATATCTTTTCCAAAATGTAGGCAGATTCACGTCCCTCAGCTCATCCAAGTGGGGTGTCCGTTTGTCGTTGTTGTTTTAGACCATCCAGCGTAACTCATGCGTCCGCTAGTTGCTTTTGTAATTCGGCCATTTTTCTCTGTTCGGGCTTTCTGAGCACGTCGGGATCACCAATTTTAGTGTTTATAGTTAATTACAAACAAAATTATTTATTAAAGATAAGAAATTAAATACGACAAAGCAACGACATATAAAAAACTGTGTCTTGTGTCGCGTCGTAAGAACCCTCTTTCTTCTTTTTTTATTTATTTTGCCTCTCCTTTTGTTTTTCCATGTTTACTACCATACCGAGCAACTATGATCTCCGCGAGTCCGCTCGCCAATTCCGTGTGTCAATTGTTGAGTCACCCATATTTAGTATTTTTTCTTAAAAAACATTGACATTTACAAAAATGGTGCGTTATAGCTTGGAAGAGCGCTTGTTAATAGTGAAAACCCATTGCAAATTTTCCGGACGATTTCAATGAAAGATGAAAAAAAATCATCTATAATCGGCCACAAAGATCGGCAGAAAACATCGCAGCTGTGAGTGTCATTGTGGCAGAATGACCAAATACCTCCATCCGACATCGTTGCCAGGAATTAAACATCCATCTCAGCACTCTTCATCGAATTTGGAGAAAAGAATTAGACCTTCATGCTTACAAGATCCAGCTGACTCAACAGATGCAGTCTAGCGACCATAGACAGCGTACAAACTTTACCAACTGGATCTTGGAACAACTGCAAACTGACGATGAATTCCACAACAAAATAATCTTTAGTGACGCTCATGAGACTCATTTTCATCTCAACGGCTTCGTTAACAGGCAGAATTGTCGGATCTGGAGAAACGAAAATCCACATATCTTTGAAGAACTTATATCCTCAAAAAGTGACAGTTTGTTGTGCTGTTGGCAGGAGGGATAATCGGACCTTATTTCTCGGAGTCACTGTGACTCTCGACGGCAATCGTTACCGGGCCATGTTGACAGACTTTTTCATGCAAGAATTGGACGGAATAGACTTAAATGAGATGTGGTTTCAAAAGGATGGCGCCATCTGTCACTCACTGCACGCGAAACAATGACGTTGCGTCACACCGTACGCGAAACAATGACGTTGCAAATAAAGTTTCCAGGTCATGTCATTTCTCGTTTTGGAGACTAAAACTGGCCGTCAAGAAGTTGCGATTTAATTTTGGATTATTTTCTCTGGGGTTTTATGAAAAGTATAGGCCCTGTGAACCTTCCTGAGGCAACTGAGGAACCCAAGGAAGAAATTACACTCCAAATTCGTGAAAACCAGCATATATATATATATATATATATATATATATATATATATATAAATATATATATATACCGGGTGGTCCATTGTGGTCCAAGTGAAGACATAGAAATATCTCTAAAAATAAACATATTACAAACTAATAACCCAGATGAAAAGTTAATATTTCACAGGGGGGCATTCACTGATAATAATTTTAGACCTCCCACCCTACTCATTCTAAAAGAGACTGGTGGTAACTTTGAAATTTTAAATGGAAACCCCATATTTTTATTGCAGATTCAGATTCTTCGACAAAAAAACATGAAAGTTTTGTTCTAAACATTTTTCTAGAATCTCTGTAGATGGCGGTGCAAATTGCTAAAATTAGTTACGTTTAGATTTTCAAAAAAAACCCAGGTGTTTATCAAGGCGGCTTCTGCCACCCTCTTTTTTCTTTTTGTTTCACGCAATAATTGTTGTTATAAAACCAAAACAGTGTTCGACTTAAGAGCAGGAAAATGTTTCCTGTTTCTATAGAAGAAAAAGTTGAAATGATTTACATTTATGGCGAGCGTAGAAGAAATATAGACGATGCTGTTGCTTTGTATGCTGTGCGTTTTCCAAATAATGTTCGGTCGCGGTCATGTTTTTACAATGTTGTTAAAGCCTTTACTACCCATGGAAGTGTGCAATCTAAAAAAAGAACGCGTAGAAGAACTGTTAGTGAAGAAGCTAATGAGGTAGTTGTGCTAGCTGCTGTTGCCCAAAACGCTCAAGTAAGCACTCGAGATTTAGCTCGCGATTCTGGAATTCCTCGAACTAGTATTCTCAGAATACTGCATCGACATAAGTTTCATCCGTATCATATTTCACTGCACCAAGAACTTCATGGGGATGATTTTTATAATCGAGTAAAATTTTGTGAATGGGCAAGTGAGCAGATACGAAGGTACCAATTTTTTTTCCGTGAAGTTCTATTTTTCGATGAGGCTAACTTCACAAACCATGGTAAAATTAATCGACACAATATGCATTACTGGAGTGTAGAAAACCCACACTGGTTGCGACAAGTTGAGCATCAACGTCCTTGGTCGGTTAACGTTTGGTGTGGAATCATAGGCGATAAGCTCATTGGTCCCTATTTTGTTGAAGGCACTTTAAATGGACAAAATTTTTTTGCAACACCAACTACCAACATTACTTGAGGACATTAGTTTAAACATTCGGTTAACCATGTGGTATCAGCATGACGGTTGTCCAGCTCACTACTCACGACTAGCACGAGAGATATTAGACCGCAATTTCAATGGTCGTTGGATCGGGAGAGGTGGCCCGGTAAATTGGCCTGCCAGGTCGCCCGATTTGACATCACCAGATTTTTTCTTGTGGGGGTTTCTAAAAAACAAGGTTTATCAAAGAGTGCCAACAACTCGTGAAGAAATGATAGAGCGAATCAAGAATGCTTGCGCTCAAATTCCAGCAGGGACACTTTTAAGCTGTACACGCATTTGAAGAGCGAATCAATAAATGCATAGAAGTTGAAGGTCAAATTTTTGAACATTTACTTTAATTGAAAAGCAGGAGGTAAGGCGAATCGCCAATGAACAAGCACCCCAACTCTAAATAAATCGTTTTCTATTGTTTTCTATTACTTTGTACTAAATCACATGGGTTTCTATGAAAAATGAAACGTAACCGATTTTAACGTTTTACATCGCCATTTATAAAGATTAAAAAAAATGTTTCGAATAAAGTCTTCTTATTTTTGTCGTAAAATCTGAATCTGCAAGAAAAAAAATGGGGGTTCCATTTAAGATTTCAGAGTTACCCCCCGCCCCTGCAGAAGAGGCGGAGGAGGAGTTCTAACTTTAGCACCAGTGCATAACCCCCTTTCAAATATTAAGTTTTCATTTGGGAAATTTTTTCGTACAATGTTTATTTTTCGAGATATTTCAATGTCTTCACTTAAATGGACTACCCTGTATATATATATACATATATATATATATATATATATATATATATATATATATATATATATATATATATATATATAAACAAGAACTTGAATTTAAAAAATATTAAAATATATAAATTTAATGTTTTATTTGAGATTTGATCTACCTCGCTTATTATTAAAGTTATTTAACATCGTCTTAAATCATGATCACCAATACGTCTTAAAACATTATGTCTTTCATGATTTATTAGTTTTCGCCGAGACTGATCAATTGTATTGCTCATCTTTAAATTGCATAACATTAGTGTCCAAGAATACATGCATTTAATATGAACAGTGGATTGTTCATGAGATTTTATTTGTTCACTTCAACGTGCCGCTAATCGGAATACCCGATAAAATTATCTGATAAAAAAAATGGCAAATAACTTGCAGTGAAAACCAAATATTTTGTCAGAAGATTTGGAATAATACAAGTCATCTTCTGTAATGCTTGCTTTCATTTGGCATTATTCTCACATAATGTGTAGCGAAAAAACATCTCTTATTAGCATCTTTTGGGAAATCATTTGTAGTTGAAGGTTTGGCTAATCTGATATGTGGGGCGTCTCTATATAGGCAACACAATCTACGCATTGAGCGCATGCGCATTGGAGCAAAACAGAAGGGCGGTGGGAAAATAAATTTAAAAGAGGTATATAAAAATTGTTTGAAATTGTTTAAACTATTGAATTTTTTTCTTATTTCGGAGAGGTCGCGCTCCCGCGCGATATGTGGTCTTGATTGATCTTCTAATATAATCTAATCTAACCATCCATTTTGATCAAATCTGTAGCTACGGTGGCGTTTTTTACATGCCACTGGAGATTTTATGTCAATTTCCGTTAGTTTCCATTGTGGCACAGGGGGCGCTGATAGTATGATGCCCCATATATCAGATCAACCGAAGGTTCAATTATTGTTTATTGTTGGCTGGGTCATTAGTGGTAAATAATTTATCTATTTATTTCTACAGATACTTCTTTGTTTTGTGTTGTTGTGGAATTTGCGTTATCAACATCAACAGGATTTCTCACGGAAATAAGTGAAATAATTTAGGATTTCTTTATAAATTTATTTAAAGAATCGTTTTGATGTTATTTTGCCGCTTCTTTATAACGTTTTCTTTTACGTTTTTCACATTCACTAATATATTTGCTTTCTCCGTCTCTGTCACGGCTAGACATTCTGCGGTTATATTGCGAATGGATTAAAAAATAATTTAGCTAGACTTGTAATAACAGTTTTAGTAGTAGTAGCCTACGATCGGCGTACTTATTCAAAGTAGCAACTCAATTAAGCGGCCAAATATGTCCTTCGCAGCAGACTGCGGCGCAGGCGACTGTGCACGCCAATAGATGCCGATCCCAGACCTACAGACAAAATATCAATTCAACTCTCTGAATGTGCGGGCCAAGCGCAGGGCCCTGTGCCGTCGCACAGTTCGCCCACCCTTCACGTCGGCCCTGTGTACAGAGGTAGTAGTGACATTTACACATGAAACAAAATATCGGTTAAATGGCCTCCGTTGCTCTGTTGGCAGGAGTGTACTCTCTGACGAAATTTCGAAGTACATTTTGCAGTATGGCCTGCTGGTTTTCACGAATTTATTTATTAGCTTCCTCTGAAATGTAAATAAATAAATTAACAATATTATTATATTATAACAATTATTGTACACTTTGTGGTACAATATACAACTTTTCTAAAAAAATAGATTAATTTTATTAATTTAATAATTACATTTTAAACAATTTAATAATTAAATATTATTAATGTATTATTTTTTTGATTACAGGTATTAAACAAATATGATTTAAACATGCTGCGATATTCTGAAATACCAAGAAATATATCGGGAGATAGTTTCTCGAAACTTAAAGCGACAAATGTAAGTCTTACATTCTTAGTCTTAATTAGCATTTTCTTAAGATATCCTAATTGCACGCATTTTCTTTTTTTAATTCGAAGCATGTCTATTCGCACTACCTAAATCAAAATACTGTTTCGCACACTAACATTAGGAAACCGCAATAGCGACAAAATTAAGATTGAAATAGAATTGGTAAAACCACGTTATACTACGTTATAGATAATTATACAAACTTAATAAAGTTGGACACAGCCTGAATATATAAATATATTCAATATATTCAATTTACAATATTATTTCATTATAATTTACATTTCAATATATTCAATATATAAATATATTCAATTTTAGGACTGCCAAAACAAATCTTATGTGAAATGGCTACACTCAGATGCAGAAAAAATCAGGTCATTGGGTCATTTTTTAATTTTGATGTTTTAGTACTTCGCCTATTAATGAACATTAATAGGTGGAAACGATAATGTATACACGAAAGAAAATGCATTTCTGTAAAATAAACTTAACGGAGATTCATAATTAAAATTTCAGTTGAATAAGATTTCAATACTTCGTATTACCTCCTAGAGCCCTAACTATTGCCTACATATGGCCGCCCACGCTACTAATACCATTTTGTGGAATATATTGACATTCTTCCAAGTGACACCCGAAGCTCGTTTATTGTGGTTGGTGCAACTGCACTAGCACGGGTGACCAGAATGTCCCAAACATGTTCTATAGGATTTCCACCTGGAGTACATGCAGGCCCGTTGAATTTTCATATTCCAACTGCATCTCAGTATTCAGAAATGTATGCAGAATCTAGACTCGTCAGTAAATAGTACAGTCCTCCATTGTGCCAATGTCCAATTTAAATGTTCGCGAGAAAATTGAAGTCTGGCTACTCGGTGACGTGGGATTAATTTTGGTCCAGCTGCTGGTCTACAAGATTTAAACCAGCTTTTTGCAACTTTCGACGAACTGCCCACACACTTACAGCTGTGCCACGAACCTCCCGGAGTTGGTATCTGGTCTTCACTGAAGTCACATGACGATTCCGTAGAGTAGTGCGAACGATAAATCGGTCATCGATAGTAGTCGTTTTTCATTTCCCGCCAGATACCGGCCTGCGAGTAATTCTGCCAGTCTCCCTAAACCGCTCAAGTGCTCTTTGGACGGTAGAAAGACTGACATGAAGGACATCTGGACATATACTGATGGCTTCTTCCATGTGCTACAAGAGCAACAGCTTTTGCACCATCTTCAGCACTTAGAACCATAATCAACACACCAATCATCCCTGAGAATGACAATTAATCGAAAACAAACAAGTCGACCCAGTAACCACCTTGATCATCTGTACATACTGTCGAATGAGCAATAGGTAGTGAAAAACGCATACCTTTAAATTTCATTTTAGTTTATAAATGGTCATTAAATAAACTGATACCATATCTTCCTGGATCCAATTCATATGCTCTTCTATGTAGATCGACCGCTTTTTATTATAATTGTGCGATTTCTTTGTATTTTCCAAGGCCAATTTTCTATCTCTTTTCAGATCCTCGTCTGCACATCTTAATTTTAAGTCATATGGTAAAAGGTTTACATTTTCGCCGTCCAATAAGTATTTTGGGGCAAACTTTGTGACTGTATGTTCTGTTTCATTATATTTATCTACACATTTTTGAGCAGTGGTTGTCCATGCTATTTTTCTATCACTTTCATTCATCTTATTTTATTAACTAATGTCTGATTTAGTCTTTCGTTGAGACCATGGTGCATCAACTGCAGTAAATACCATTTTTGTATTTATCTCTTTTAGATATTGTTTAAATTCTTTGCAATTTATGCCAGGATATTGATCCTTCAAAATAATGTTTATATCGTGAATTTGTGCCACTTTCTTAGTCAATATTATAAAATCATTGGAGTTTTGGTTTTTAGATGTTAAAATGTAGGCATATCTCGTAAAATGGTCAACTAGAAGATGGAAATATTTCATTGTTGAACGAGGTCCCCCAAAACCTCCAATTGTATCAATGGATACAATTTCAAATGTATATGTTGCTGGACCCAATTGTGACATGAAACCATATTTAGATTTTTTTCTTGATTTACTTTTATACAATTTCTCACTTTTCACAGATATTTTTGATTTTAGCAGTGATGTTTTTTGCTGTATAAAATGGTGTTATCTTATTTAACATTTGTGTTCTTCCTATATGGCAATATGTATTGTGTACATCTTTTATTACTGTTTTACTAAAATCTTCTGATAACACAATTTTATCTTTATTTTTAAATTTTTTGTAGTAGTTTTTGTAGAAATTTATTTATATTATTTAGTAGATCGGTATTTGTATGTTGATCATTTTTGGTCTCTCAGTTTGATTAGATTTACTACTTAGAATTTCTTCTGTATTTTCATAATGTTCTAAAACCGGATTTCTGCTCAAACAATCTGCTTCTTGACTAGAATTTCCTGGGTTATATTTTATTTATTCCTGGGTTTTTGTGCGTCATTCAGTTTTTTTGAAAAAGCACTGTCTCCATTTTCATCTTTTTGTTTCAGCACAGCCCCTATTCCTTTAATGCTTGCATTTCTCAAAAATTCTCAAAATTGGTTGTGAACAGAGCAATTTTATTAACAAGAATTTTATCAAAAGATTCTTGACATTCTGACCAGATAAATTTCACATCTTTTCTTAATAATTTGTATAGTGGATCTAGAATAACTGAAATATTTGGAACAAAATTATGATGATAATTTACTTTCCCTAAGAATTGACTTATGTTCTTTCTTGTCTCTGGAATTGGGAAATTCTTGACTGCAATTAAATAATCTTTAAGTGGTCTGATAGAATTATTTTCTATTATATGACCCAAGTATCGTACATAATTTTCTGCAAAAGTGCATTTAGAGAATATGAGTCTAAAACCTTTAATTAGTATTGCCTCCAGTAATTTTGATAGATGAGATATATGTTCCTCAAAAGTTTTTGAAAAAATCAGGATGTCATCTATATAATTAACTAAATAGTCCGAGAGTTTGTGTTTTCTTATGATGTTGCTCAATATCCTTTGAAAAATACCTGGAGCTGTCTTCAAACCAAATGGGAGTCCATTGAAAATGACCTTCTTGAGTTACAAATGCAGTTTTTTTGTCTGTCTTGTAGTTTCAAAGGTATGGATCAGAATGCTGAATTTATGTCCAAAAATTATAAGTAGAAAAATATTTCCAGTTCCCAGTCTTTACCATTAAATCCTCAATTAATGGAAAAGGTTGAGATGGGGGAACTACAATTTTATTTAATTCTCTAAAATCTATACATAGTTTATCTAGATTTTTTTTTATATGCTAAAGTTACTGGAGCTGCGAAAGGGCTGTATAATTCTTCAATCATATTTTTGTTTAAAAGCTGTGCTATTTGATTTTCTATTTCTTATCGATCTTTAATTGTGCATTTGTATGGTTGTTTGTAACAGTGTTTAAATCAATATGAACTACATAACCTTTTACAGTGGCAACATCATATTTGTCTTTAGAAAATACTGGTTTATATTTGTCAAACAACTTATCAATTTCTGATTGTTGATCCAGATCTAAATTGTTGATTGAAATTTCAAAATCATTAGCATTTATATGCTCATTGAAATTGACCATATATTTGATTAGTGATATATTGTGTGATCCTCAGATCTTCATTTTGAATTAGTTTAAAATTCTTGATACAATCCAAACCAATAAGAAAATCGTAATTAAAATTTTCATTATCCACACCAAATATATCCATCGTTTTTTCAATATTGTAGATTTTTATCTTCAGCGTTACTATACTATTTGTTTTCTTTACACCATTAATCGTCCTAAAATTTACTATTTGTAGATAACCTGTTTTTATTTTTTTATTTTCAATAATTAAAGACACATTTGATCCAGAGTCATAGATTCCAGAAACTTCTAAGGTGTCATTCAATAGCAATTTGATTTTTATTAATGGTGGTATTATTAGTTTTTAGGATTTTCTTCATTCAATTCTAGTTCTAATTCTGAATTATTAACAGTTCTAATCTGATCTCTTCGGTTTCCACCTTGTTTATTTTTAAACCAACAATTTTCTTGAGCATGGTAACGTACACCTTTCTTCTCCTTTTCACATATTCTGCATGGTTTTTGTTTTTCTCTTTTTTTCATTTTGTCTTCTGGGTACATCTTTTCTTTCTTATCCCAACTTTTTGTTTTCACTAGGTGTTCTAGACCTCTTCATTAAAAATCTTCTGTCTCTTTCAATTTGCTTCGGTCCATTCTATCAAATATGTAATCTGGAAATCCCACAGCAATTAAATCAATCAACATGAGCTTGTCCACTGATTTGTTTATTTCTAATATAAAGTTTTTCTTTTTTTAGAGCATACTCTAACAAAAAACCATTAATATACTTCAATTCAATGGCGTATTTCACTGGAGTCCAACCTTTATCTGCATAAGTATCATAGAATATTTTCTTCCATTTTCCCCAATCAGAGTCCAATGTATACTTTATGAGCATTGAACTGTATCAGTTGGTACATGAGCCTTTTAAAAATAGTCTCAAAATTCCAATTTTATCTATATCTTGAGTTATATTGAACCGTGTACATTTACTTTCAAAGGTTTCTATCCATTATAATATGTACATTATTATTCGCACCATTAAATGTTTCAAGGACAAAATTTTTAAATATCTCTTTTTGGTTAAGGACTTCTGATTTTGGTTGCTCCTTTGTTTTTGTTTGGAGATATTTTTCTTTTTCTTCTAATAAGTATCCATGGAAGTGTATTATATCCCTATCTTCATCTTTGTATTCTTTCAAAGTATCTGGATTCAAAGTAATCCAAACTCTTCTTAAAGTACTTCTTTTTCTTAGAGTTGCTTTGACATTTTTAAAAGCAGCTGTATTCTTTAATTTTTCATGATGTGCAATATATATAAATGTATAATATATATAAATGTATAATATATATAAATGTATAATATATATAAATGTATAATATATATAAATGTATAATATATATAAATGTATATATATATATATATATATATATATATATATATATATATATATATATATATATATATATATAATATGTATATATATATATATATATATAATATGTATATATATATATAATATATATATATATATATATATAATATATATATATATATATATATAATATATATATATATATATATATATATATATATATATATATATATAATATATATATATAATATATATATATAATATGTATATATATATATATATATATATACATATATGTATATATGTTATACTAACTCTATACACCACTTTTTATACTTTACAGATACAAGTTTTAAAGCGAATCTATTAAGTGGAATCAAAATAAATCGTATGAAATCGAGCAAATGTCGTTTTATTTCAATTGGAATTTTATTACACACAGTGTGCTTACATGGTTAGTGGCACAAAAATGCTTATTTTATTTTGGAACTAGAGGTCGCGCCTCTAGAGGAACTAGAGGACGCGTCAGCTACGCCTACGCCTCAATCCTACGCCTACCGGCCTGGGCGGCCGGTGACAATTTAATGCAATGGCAATGTAATTATTGAATTATTTTTCAATTACATCTTCGGTATTTGGTTCTCTTTCATTTTATTTAGTAAATGTTTTTATAAATTAGCTACATATTTTTTATATTACATTATGTGGGATGAACAAAATAAATCATGTTTTTCGCGTAATGTTTCAGAATCGTTTAGCCAAAATATTCCATATTTTTCTGGTTTTTACTTTTGTAATGCTTGAATGACATTTTCCGTCAAAACCAAACAATTCCTCATCTACAGTCAGATTACATGATGCCATCTAGAATTTTCCAATATTATTATTCATTCGATCCCACAGTTCTCTAATAAGTGCAAGTTTATCCTTTGCACAACGTTGTGATCTTGATTCTTTATCATCAAATCCAATACATTTACAAATTTCGTGGTATCTGTATTTAGAGAAAGTTGCTCGAAAAATTGGTGGTCCATATTTTTTGCTCCATAGACTGTCAGTACTCACATTTGAAGATTTCAGATGCCTAGCGGTAAACAATATCTCAATAAATATACAGATCTCGATCATATCTACGGGTTTCCACGGTTTTTTGCCGTTCCGGCCGGTAGAATGACCTTAACGGTTAATTTATTTGCCGGTATGCAACCTTGCCTAAGTTGGACTAACAGTCTTTGCCACTTTATATTATTTTAGATCGTGGTGTTGATTTATCTGCCGCTTCGCGGTATACAGCCTAACTTAGGTTAAACTGCACCCCTTGCCACTATCTTATTTTGGATCGAGAGGTTTGAGGCCGCACGGTTTGATCTGCAAAGATAAAATTTGCACACTTTTTAGAAGAAAATTTGCTTTATCGAAAAGTGTTATACGCATGTTTGCTAGGATTCAGAAAAAGATTTGAAGAATTTCGATTTATACTTTTTGATTTAATCGTAATAGCCGTAGGGCTATCGAAGCCCCGAAGATACCAAAACGACAATTTCAATAGCAAATGTATAATCTATATATAATTAAAAGATTTTTTAATACACCACTTATAGTTTTCGATGCGAATCGCGGAGGATTCTCTAGGATGTCTGCAAAATACGGTTTTTATGTCGTCCCGGCGGCATACCACACGCAATCGCAATTTAACTCCCAGCCAAACTAAAAGGCACTATGCCAAATCGATTGGTGTCGGTCCAGTCCCAATCCGACCGTTGGTTATCCTGCTGAAAGGAATTGCGGGGATTCCTTTCAGTGGGATATTATGTGAAAAAAAGTATTGTTTTTCCGATTTTTGTAAGAATTGTGACCCGCCACCGCGAATAGGATGCAGCAGGTCCCTGATTCTTCCACCGCCCGTTGCGAGTAACACACATTCTTCGATGCGAATCGAAGAACACAGATGATCGAAAAAACGGTTATTTTTTGTTTACATTTTCCA
The DNA here is from genome assembly GCA_944588485.1 of Phosphuga atrata. Lineage (NCBI taxonomy): Eukaryota > Metazoa > Arthropoda > Insecta > Coleoptera > Silphidae > Phosphuga > Phosphuga atrata. Next base: position 19,226,948 of record OX155896.1, on the reverse strand, counting down.
ACGCACCGGCGGTCGTGTACTTTTCCGCAGGACATCAAAAAACGTGAAATAGAACGTAGAAAAAAAAAATCGAGCCGCAGACTGAAGTTGCTCCTCAAAGACCCTAAAAACGATTTCCTGTTTTTGGTACCTGTCTGGGACTTGCAAACGGCAGACCGACATGGTTCGAAGGCCCGTTCAGTTTTACAAGAGAAAATGACAACTTTTAACGCTCAAATTTCAACGTGCAAGAGGAACGGAGTTTTTGAGGAAAAAGTGAAGAATTTAAAAAGCACCATCAGCCGCCCAAAATCTAATTTTCAATAAATCGTCCTTTTTCGTCCACTTTTTAATTCAGTGACGGCTCGTTACTCTTTTCGATTTTTCGACATCATAACGATTTTTCAAGTTAGTTACGTTATAAGAGACTATAGTCTGTTATAACTATAATAGCCTCGGTAGATTTTGCTTTTAGATCACACTCGGGTGTCAGTTTTAGAAACTAAAGTGGCGCATGCGCAGTAAATTTTAGATCAGCGGCAATAAACCGGTTTTTAAAAGATGCATTTCTTGTCTCTTGCTATTAGATTCGCGTGCTCACTAAAATTGTGAGAATCTATCCTAAATTAAACTACATTTTAATTTACTACATTTAAATATTTTATTAGGGATAATAACTAATGCTGTTAGGGATAAATAAGTGATTTATGTGCCGCTTCACGGTGTGCAACCTAATCTAACCTCGATTAAACCAAAAATCATTGCTACATTATCCTATTTTGGATCGAGAGTTCGCAGTAGGGAAAAATGATATGTTCTAAAACGTCCTCACTCCTCTCCCAATATCCAAGACATTATCGGTTGCAACTGGAATCAGCGCGGTTAGAAGCTATTATCACTGTATTCGAATATTCAACTCAAAAAGAAGTTTCACATTAATATAGTAAACGTTTTTTTTTAATTTTCAACAAAATTCTAATTTATTTTTGAGAATTCATTTTAATTAAGAATTCAATTCTAATGATGCTTAGACCGGACATTATCTGTAAGGTTTTATCCATTTCTTTAAACAAAATTTCGAATTATTTGTATTTTCCAGATGGAGGATGTGGCGATTTGGTTTTTTATTTATTTTGAAGAAAATCTTAATTTATTGTTATTTTTCACAAGATAAATTAAAAAATTTATTTTGAAGCAAATTTGATTATGATTAGCCCGGAAATTTGGTTATTACTACATATTTACTAGAAAATATCAATATATCCTAAAAAAAGTATCCATATTTTGATATGCATATAGGGTAATATTTTTCTTTAAAAAAATAAGTATGGCAACGTCGAGTCAGTTGAGTTTGCGTTTACCATCTGCCACGTTGAAAAGGTCAACAATTATTTTCAACAAAATCACGAATATTTATTGAACCAAGCAATGTAGAAGCTTCAAGTTTGCTTTGCGACCTTGATTAAACCGTGCCAAAGATGATTAACAAAAGCTACACCAGTTAAAAAGTCCGCAACCCTAACTTTAATAGAATTTTTTCCTTTTAGGTCACACTTTGACTACAGCGCCAGTGACCAATTTTTCTTTTAATTTTTTTATGAAAAACTTAACACTAAAAACAATGCGACATAACCTCAAGACTACTGACAGCTACTTAAAAATGACATTCGATAATTTGTTTAATTTTATGTCCGGAATTAAGAAATGACCTACTTCTTCAAATTCATGGCAAGAGTGGATTCCAAGACTTTTGGGACTCACGTTACATTAAAGTACATTCAATTGAATTGTTTGTACCTTGGGAAATATTCGCCTCCCTAAAAAAGGGGTGCTCACTTTTTCTATATGAAGATTTTGGGTTTTTTTGCTAATTGTTATAAATATATTGAAATGATATATAAAAATTGTTATTTTATTTTAAAAGTATTATTTTGAAGAAACCGGGTTCTAAGTTGAAAGAGCTGTAAACCTGGCGCGGAAACACTTCTCGCTAAACCGAACATGAGAAGTGTTTCAATATTCACGGAAAATTTAGTTGCCATACAATTTAACAAGTTAAAAGTTATTTATAACAAACCGATTTATGTGGAGTTTGCCGTTTCGGAATTATCAAAATTGTTAATTATGAGTTTTTTTTGCGAAAATGTACGCCCATTGTACAGACAGGGATAAAGTGAATTGGAAGAAAAAGACTAAAGGCGTAAAAAAGTGTAGTGGATGTTGTAAAGCCAAACTAAACTAAACTTTGTACAACTGTACCAATACTGAGAAATGTAAACCTTCCACCTTTGAGACGCTCATAAAAGCAGGTATTCGGGGGTGTGAAGATATATAATACAAGAAAGGTTGTTAAAAGCAGACAGATCCAATCCAACAGCAAAAGTATTCAATAAATCTAGTTTAACACTTATGTCAATACCCAGTCGTTACTACGTTGTTCAATACCCGAGTACCCGTGTACCCGCATGGGTTTTTCATTCAATAAAATAATTTTAATACCCGGAGACTTTCACATTACAACTCGGGATTACCCATAGAGTATTCCACTACCCGAAAAACCCTATTTCTATAAATAAAACCGCTGGGTGGGCAAAGTATGGGATCAAAATACGCCAAAAATTCATATCCATTGAAAGGTCAAATTTACGCTGGCAAAATAACAACTGGCCGTGAAATAAATCAAGGCGAAAGAGTGGAAGAGAGAAAAAGATTTAGCTGCAAAATATAAAGGATCCGGAAGAAATATTACAATGGATAATTTTTTTACTACTTTATCTTTAGCAAAGCATTTATTGTATGAAACCTAACAATTGTAGGAACATTGAAAAAAAAATACACTCTAGTAGACATGCTAGCATCTAAAGCTCGTGAAGAATTCTCTTCTCTATTTGGGTTTCATGAAAAAGTTACTCTATGCTCTTATGTTCCTAAAAAAAAGAAAGTTCTCATACTTCTCTCTACGATGCACTCAGATTTGCAGCGAAGACAAAAAAAGATACCAGAAATTGTTCAGTATTATAATAAAACAAAAATTGGTTTGGATATAATGTTGTAGGATCAAGTCATTTTTGTTACCAGGATGTCTATAAAAAAGGAGAAAAATCGCGAAAATCGTGTAAAGAATGTAACAAACCAGTTTGCGATGAACATGAGCAAACTAAATTAACTAAAAGCAATTGTAAAATGTGAAGAATGTTGCCAATAATAAATTGAATTTAAAAATATATTATGTATAATTTATAATAAGTTTTATAATAAAATTAATTAAAAGTTAAATAAATCCGTTTATTTATATATTAAGTAATATTTTTTATCCCTAGATATAAGTTTAATTATTTATTTATATATGGGTACCCGGGTTCCCCGGGTATTGAACAACGGGGTATTTGAAGTCCAAAAATTTTATATATTTTTTGGCACATTTTATTATTTATGTATATGAATCGATGTCAATAGACTCAAATAACGAGGATCTGAAAGGATTTGACGATTTTTCGTTAAATAAAAAAGATAATATGTAAGAACATGCAAAAGGGTACCCGGGTATTGACATAAGTGTTAAGCTAGAGACCAGACTGTCATCCTACCTATTACCACTCCTCCTTTTTTAAAAACATTTTCTAAGTCAGATATAAAAACATTAAATAGGACAGGGCTAAGTGGACACCCTTGCTTTAACCCGTTCCTAACCCAGAATCGGATTTTTTTTTCACATTCTTACTCTGCAGCTTGTCTTGCCGTATAGATCTGTAACCGCCTTCACTAGCCACCCGCTAATCCCTTTTGCTCTCATCATTTCCCATAGCATCTTTCGGTTTACTGTGTCATACGCCGCTTTAAGATCTATGAATACAGCATACACCTTTCCACCTTGCTGAACCAGCTCTTACTATATTACATATTTTGAGGTAACCAGCTGGTCCGTTGTTCCGCTTCCTTTTCTAAATCCCCCTTGTACTTCCGGAATCACTTCCTTTTCCTCAATTTCTTTCTGTACTTTCATCTCCACTACTTTGGCATATATCTTATATGATGTATCCATCAGCTTGATGCCTCTGTAACTTTCTGCTTCTCCCTTATTTCCTGCTTTGAAAATTGGAACGATGTCCCCTTTCCTCCAGCTTTCTGGAATTGCTTGCTGTCCTGAAAATCTTGTTGAATATTTCGTGGTTTTTTTTTATTGACACCGGCGCTAGTTTCCACGCTTCATTTGGGATTCCATCCGGACCTGTCGCTTTTTTCTTTTCAGACCAGAACTTGCTCTATTTTCTCTCACATAATTTCTGGTCGATGGCCTTCTTCTTCTACTTTTCCGTCCTCTTCCACTGTCTCCTCTGCTCCCTTATCTTCTTTTCCGTCCAGCAACTGCATAAAATGTGCTTTCCATCTTTCCATCTTAATTTCATTAACTTTCCGGGTTGCTTTTTCCACATTTTTGGCAATAAACTTCCATATTTCTCTTTCACTTTTGAGCTTACTTGCCTCCTCCATTTGTTTTCTTTACCACGTCCCTTTTTTGTTCTTCACTAGTTCTTTCATTTGGTCCCTCATATTTTTTAATCTCCCTGGTGTTCCTCCGCTCTGTCTCCAAGTCTTGACATCCTCTCTCAACTCTTTTTTTCTTGGAAATATATTCTTTATCAACCCATGCGCTGTTATTATGATCACTCCTGACATTTTTCCATACTATCGCCTCATGGACTTTAGATACCAGTTGTTCTAGGCTATTTATTGATTCTAGCTGGCAGTTTTCCAGGTTGCTCTTAAATTTTTGTACCGCCTCTTTATTCCATATCGCTACTGTCTTCTAACCACCGTTTTTCCTTTTACCGTTACTTCCAGCGGGAAATGATCCGACTCTATCCTGTCGACCTACTTCCACCCTGAGTATGTCACTCGTTGCTGCCTCGTTTGCTACTACATATTCCATCACTGACATCCCTCTTCCCCCTACATATGTTTTACATACATAACTTTTAATATATTTACATACCCTTCTACATACATAAATTTTAATATATTTTTTGGCCTCCTGAATTGTAAAGCTAGCTTTGACATCGTGTATACGTCCAGCGAAACTAGATTTTTACGTACAATGTTGCAAAGTACGTCTACGAAGCGGTAAAGTGACCAGTAAATTTTAACCTTTCAGGGACACTTACAAAATAAATTAAGTATAAGACAATAAAATCTAATTAAAAAAACTCTACTTTACACCACATTTGTCACGATAATGTAGAAAATAAGAGTGATTTTTTAAATTTTACTGTGCGTCTGACATTTGGAAAAATGACATAACCAAACTAATAAATTTGAATTAGTAAAAATGTCAAAGTTTGTGAGTACCAACATTAAAAAATTAAATAATTTCCAATATTGTAATTAATCTAAATCTATTTGTTTCTTAAATAATAATTGTCTGCCAAAAAATCTTATACAAATTTCGTGCGGAAATGATTTTACAATGCTCCAGCAAAACGAGCTGTTGCATTGTAAAATCAATGTTTGCGCACTCTAATGTAAATAACTATTTCTTGTTCCCTACTTCTTCTTCCTTCTTGTTCCCTACTTCCACTCCTTCTTGCTCATTTCTTTATTTAATCCCTTATTTTTATTTTTCTCCGAATTTATTTATTATTATTTGGAATGACTCAGGACATATATATATACGCACTATAAATATAAATGAGATTGCGATTTCTGTTCTCAACAATTTCCATTTTCGTAGTATATTGATCCTAATCCTTGCACGCTTCACTTCAAAATGCTCACGATTTTATTTACAGGAGTGAATATAATTTGACTCCTATAAAACAGTATGAAGTTTTTTTATTATTATTTGCGAGTAACCAACGTTTTCTTCTTTCTCTAGATACATTTTTTAAATAAATTGCATGCTTGTTTGAAAGGACTGTGGGCAATACTAAATCGGAAAGTTTTCCCTATCCGGTATGATAACCCGTGTTGTCGTGTCTCTTTAAAGCAGGTATGAGACGCTAACGAATATTTATAGTTTCATATTAGTCGCAAAATCATTTTCCATTATATATTGCCATTTAGTATCTATACTAGTATAAGAATATCTCGTGTTGTAAAAGCAGAACCTATTTAAACGCAATTAACAAAAGATTGAAATGTAGTTAAATTTCGTTTATATAAACTATATTTAAATATCGAATCAAACTTCGGATCATTGAATACTTTCTAATGTTAATGATATACTTAAAATACGGAATATGCATGTTTTATTTAATATTTTTAATTCACCATTTTCGCGCGGTCTGTTGATGACGTCAATTACTACTGATAGTTGAGTCCATTATTTGCTACAGCTGTTCTCGTTTGTAATTTCACGTTTTTGACGTTTGTTTTCTAACCAAAAGACTGCAATAACATGCAAATGTAAACAATACGAACTTGTTTACATAGTATGTTACGTCACTGTCGGTTTAACAAATGGTGTTGCGTTTTACAAATTCCCATTTCCCTCGCTTAATTTGCTATTTATTAATTTTAAGTAATTAAAAAGATATTAATTACAAAAATAATGGTTTAGTTACAATGTCCGGTCAATAAAGGTTCGGAAAAAAATATTTGAACCAAATTTAAATTTCATGCATATTCCCTATTAGCCATATGTTTAAAGTTTCACAAATTATATATTTGTTGATAATTTTTTTTTAGAGTCAAGAAGACGAAGATGATTACAAACTAACGAACAATGAAAATGAATGTTCAAAGATGGGTGCTTCACATATGATTAGTAAATCGTCTAACGAAAGGGAGAGAAAAGTCTCGTCGAAAAGTGTGTCGGGTGGACCTGGCCCGCCTGTCGAACCATCGTATTATAATTATGGGTGAGTTTAATTATCGATTTATTTGGTAAATATTAGTTTCAACATTTTATAACAATTTACTAGAGCAGCGATTCTCAACCCGTGGTACGCGTACCCTTACAGGGGTACGCGTTTGATGGCTTAGGGGTACGGGAATGGTTTGATGGCTTACGGGAACATAATTTAGTAATGGCGGATGCAAAAATTATACTATTCTCCTCTCGTCTCGATCTAGTTTCAGAGCGTGGGCAAAAAATTGTTTAAGCGCTCACTCTACTAATAAAATATTGTTCGAAGTAATGTTTTTTCGTTTAAAATAAAATTGTATATTTGCAAAACAATATTTATAATTTCCGGCCGCAACATTTATTTTCAGCACTTTTTATTTCAACATAAATTATATTAGTTATAGTCATATACCGTGCAAACAATTCTTGCATACTTTGGCGTATAGCGATGGTTATTGTAACAATCCTCGGAATCACATCATCGTATCACAAAAGTTAGTGTTAGAATTCCAATGGTACATAGCGTGTCTATGGTTGACAAATGACAAATTCAATCCTCGTTTCTTGCGATTACACAATTCTTATTTTTATCGTCTATAAATTAATTTAGGGTTAAATATAGATCAGTGATTGAAAACCAGTACAGTCATAGTACATGACAAATATAACGAGAGTTGTAAGAAGTACGAAGTCATACGTACGAGCGGAACAGTTACGCACGACCCGCCTAGCGGGGAGTGCGTACTTCCGCGAGTACGTAATTGCCTTACAACTCGAGTTATGTACTATACTTTATCTACGACCACACTAATTTGTTTCTGTTTAATAGGAAAAATATGTTCGATGTAACAAATTATAATAAACAAACAGTTGTATTTTCATATATAACTGTTACTCGACATGACTTAACTTGACAGAAATGAAAAGAAATACATTCTTAATGGTTACATACCTTTTTTAGTACTTATTTGTAGTTTTCGTTAGATTTAAATGTGAAAAAACGAAATGAATGAACATGAGAACAAAATGAGAACAGCTTCTATGTGAATACGTTACGTGAATTGTGGCACGGGGGACGCCGTGCCACAATTCAAACCAAAAACCTCAAGTGGCGCGTAAAAAACGCCACCGTAGCTACAGATTTGAACAAAATGGATGGTTAGAATAGGTTATATTAGGATCAGATAAATCAGGACCACATACTGCGCGGTAGCGCGACCTCTCGATCCGAAATTAGAACAAAATTTCAATAGTTTTAACAATTTTTATATACCTCCTTCAAATTTATTTTCCCTACCCCTATGTGTCTTGCATCCGCACAATGCGTACATTGGGTTTCCTATATCTATGAACACTCTTATTTCAGTTTAACCCTATATTTAACAATAGTAGCAGCTCTCAACCAATTAACGAATCGTAAACCAAACGCATGTGTGTGTTATCAATCATAACTTATCATTAATCGCGGACTGTTACATACGTGTGTGTTATGTAGTATTTACATAGTCCACGAACTGTACAATAATGGGCATTTACAATAGTGGTCGTAGATAAAAATATTAAACGTTCACCAGAAAGTGACCAATTTGGAAGTTCTTCTCAAGATACATCAATCTTTTCTGTATTGATCTGACCCAAATGATTAATATGTGTGGAAGTACTGTCAAATGGCAGTATGAAATCCTCCCTGCATCCTCCCTCATCTTCAAACAAAACATGCCGAATATAAAAATAAAGAATTTGAATGTATTAAACGCTTTCCAGCTCAAATTGAAGATGTCAGTTTTGACATCTATATAATTCAAAGCTAGTTACCGCATTAGTTACTGTATTGCTACATGCGATAAAAACCATACAATTGCTGAGAATATAATTCAAGTCTGTATAAAAGATGCTGAGAAGAACAATCAAAATTTATCTAATCTAAATTTTGCACTTCAAAAAAACTTCATAACGATCTTCAATGTCTCAGATATGATCAGAAATTGAATCATTGATTAACCCTTTCACCGCTATGTCAATTTTAAGGAATAGCACACGGCGCCAATATTTATAAAAATGCCGGCAGTTATGCAACCCCTATCACATTGATCACCTATTGATCAAAAGCGGAAAATAGCGTTCCTTTAAGGTAGGCGTCCACATTTCCGCATCGTACGTATCGGACGCATCGCATCAAACGGATTATTTTTTACAGCGTGTCCACAGTATCGTCCGCGATCGGATTTGCCGACGCAACTACTAGCAAATACCATATTCCGTATGAAGTCATCAACACGCATCGGAGCATCGCCATTGCCGACGTGTAGATTCGTGCGATCCGTACGATGCGGAACAGTGGACGCACTTGTATTACTTTCTATAGAAAGAATACTGCAATCCGTTTGATGCGATGCGTCCGATACGTACGATGCGGAACTGTGGACGCCTACCTTTGCAATCCTTTGCTCCTCCATAACTCGGCGCCGGAGCGCCTGGCGGCGGCGCCGGTTACACTGCCTAAAAGTCATAGGTTCAATCCAAAGAACTGCGTCGAAAAATCGCGAGTCCGTCGCGGCACTTTGAACGCAGACGGCGGCAACCTTGAAGGTTCACTTTTACAGTGTACCCTGCATATTTATGGAGATATTTCCGGATCGGGGAGCCCGACGGAAGTTCCGATCGGTTTTTTAGATTATCGCATCTATCCTGTGCGATGCGAACCCAAATGTTCACCGATGACCATCGAACTAGCAAATTGCCGGCCAAAGGCTGTTGCGGATTTTTTTTCGCCATGGCGGACGCACCGGGTGAAGAGAGCGACGCAGGAAGCCGCGAGTGCTACCGAAATACGCGTATCGGCGGGCGGCATCGCCTCGTGCGTCGGTTTTTGTCGGAAAGTCAGTTTCGGCCGCGCGATAAGGGGGGTAAATATAAATCGATAAGCACGATTAAAATCGTGCAAAAAAAGGAGTGATATTTTCCATCGTCGGCAGCTGGACCGGAACGGCTCGGATCGCGAACCTATAAATGCAAAAAAGTCAACTTGGGATTTCAAAAACGCGACATCCTGGTGCCCCCAAATCGACATTCATTTCCAGATTATTTATTATTATTTCGCGACGTCCAATTATGGGTGCGCAAAGCCAAAACACCATTCTATAATCTACTGAAAAACCCAGAACATTCACAGGGAGTCTGTAAAATATGGATGTTTTACTTTCGTCATTTGTTTCCTGAAATACGGCGTGTTTCGGCGGGCGTCGCGACGGTTTCAAACTACGCAGCTTTCAACGACTGCGGGAATCGTGCGAAACCGTTCCCGCTTATGTTGACAATTCTGCGGAACTTTTCCTGCACGTCCAAAAACGACGTTTTTATGGTGTCGCGACGCCATCTTCAACGCAATCGGGGTTAAACTCGAAAACAAACTAACAGATTCTATGCCCGATCGAACGGCGCCGGTCCCGTACCGATCTGTCAATTGGTTCGGACGTTCTAGGTACCACCGCAAAACGCCTCTGGTTTTTTTCACTTTTCTCTTTAAATTGCCGCAGATTCGCAAAAATTTGTCGCAGCTTAAAAAATTGCTGCGGGCAAGTGTTCTGAAGAGAACGAACCCAACCGGCGACCTGGAGCCCTTAAAATAAGTGTAGGGCGTCCGTGGAAGTGATTGCAAAAAAGGGGTTTCACCCTCTTGAGGAGGCGGCAGGACAGAGGACGGAACCTGGGGATGCGCAGCGTGCGGATGGAAATTCGCATTTAAAGCATCGAAGATGCGCGGCTCGAAGATCTGCCGCCTCCGGCGTCATAAAAAAGCTTAATTTGGCCTTTCAAAAATCCACGTTCCACGTGGTGCGTTCCCCCAGGTGAAATTCGAGAAACGCCACACATCAGTCATCTCAGAATTGATTGAAATTTGCGATTCCATCGTGAGTTGGCGATTCAGGCCGAACGCTTCCCCACACGGATCCCAAAAGTTTGCATTAGAAAAATTACCACTTTTACGGAGGTCACGGCGAAGATGCCCGAGGAAAATGATATTCACGAAAGAATTCCGGTAGAAAACTTCGAGACGCGTCCTCCGACACCACTCCCGCCGCTGCGCGACTTTTGTCGGGGCCGTTATTTACATTTTTCTGCAAATCCGGGCCATTCGACTCATACACCGCTTGCGGCGGAGGTGCATCAGATTCTTGTAGACAAAAAATAGACGAACGACCCCACGCACGGCGATTTTCGATAACGCCTACGAATCGCGTCATTTAAGCGTCCCAAAATGACGATTTTTTGCAAGAAAATGTCTGTTTTTCCCATGCCCCAAAAATTTGAAGTAAAACGGTTGAAAATGAGGTGACAGTCGGATGGACGGCGACGTTCCGGACACACCGGCGCCGGAACCACGTCCGTGCGACGAAAACTGTCCCTAGTTGTGTGTGATAAAGTGAAAAACCTGGATAAATTCGCCCAGTCGGCCCCGGAGACGGCAGGTCGGTGAAATTATTTGTGAAAAATGCTCGATTCTTTTGCAAATGGGTTGTGGGAGATTTCCAATCGTTGCGTAATATTTGAATATTATAAAAAATAACAAAAAATCGCGATTTCTCCTCCCTTTAATTTCAGTGACGGCTCGTTTAGTAATCCAGCGCAACATACCTGAACTCTAAAAAGAACTAAAATCAAGCTTCGAGAAGTACTTTCACAAACCTGATTAAGAAAACAATTGAATTTCAAATCCTTTAAGGGGGAAATTTTACTTTTAATTCGTAGGCGTTTTATTCGTAGGCTCTTTTGAAAATTCGAAAATTCAATTTTTTTTTGCATTTTATTATAGTCTGGGGTCCTGAGGGTGTGTCTCGAAAATATTAATTTGAAATTCGTAGAACTCCCATAGTTACAGAAGCTTAGGCTGCGGCGCGTTGATGCGCGGCACCTATGAAGTCGACCGTTATACCTCGACCGGTTGTCTATTGTTTACCCGGTATACCGGCTTGGAGGATTTCCTCCTTTATGGTCCCCCCTTGCAGTCCAAGACCCAACGACGAATTATCAGTATACTGTTGAGTTTTGAACGAAATAGACGTGCGTATTCTAAAAATGGATCGAAAAAGCAAACGAGGTGGTCATGCACGTAAGCCGACACCAAAGAAAAGACCATTTCGAGGAAATCGACACACTTTCGAAGCTGATACTGAGTATACTAGAACGTCAGCGAAAAAATTTAAAGATACTGGGGACGACGACTTTATCATTGAAAAAAAAAAGAATGCGTAGGTCATGTGGAAAAACGTATGGGGACGAGATTACGTAATGCGAAGAAAAAGAACAAGAACATCGGCGGGAAAGGATCTGGAAAATTGACAGATAGTCATCAACGAACTCACTACGTATTACGGCTTAGCAATACGCAGAAATGCAGATTCAGTACCAGAGATGAGAAAAGCTATATGGGCCACATTTTGCCACAAACGAACGACCGATAGTGATTCACACCATGAAGGCTGCCCCGAAAGCCCCGAGAGCTGGTGCACATGGCGTCGAGCAGAAGCTGCAGGAACGTTGGACAGTTTCGCACATAATCCACCGCTGAGCGATGCAGTTTTAGAAGTCATCAGACCCATTTATGAGGACTTGACATCGAATGATTTATTGTAGCGATGTCTCGGAGCCTTCACACAGAACATCAACGAAAGATTGAACTCGACCATATGGATGTTTGCCCCGAAACATTTGCACTGTGGCAAACGCACCGTAGACATTGCTAATTATTTAGCCGTCGTCATTTTCAACGAAGGATTCAGGCCAATCCTAAAAATCATGGATGTGTTAGGAATCAAAATCGGCCCCAACGCAAAACAATACGCAGAGTGCAGAGACAACGAGCGTATAGAACGGTCCAACATACGGGCGTCTGCCGCATCTAAAGAGACCGCCAGAAGAAGCCAGACGCCAGAGAAGCGAGTGCGGCTCAAAATGATTTTTTCGAAGCTGAGGAAGGTGGTCTCTATGGCCCCGGTACAGCTGATTAAGGGTAGGTTACTCAAATCAGTTGTTATCCACTGTAAGTTCAGCCGTATCAATGCTAAATGTATGGCAAACTATGAACGCGTTTTTTCTCGGAACGACATTTTTCAAGACGGGCGCACGATTTTCTCAAAAACTATTGAACCGATTGACTTGCGGTTTGGCACACATATTGAAGGAACGTTCACTTATGGTTGGAACTAGGATAATTTTGATGGCTTGTATATTTCACTTTCAATCTGATGTTTTGGTTGAAAATTTTTCCGAAAAATTGAACTTTGATTTTTAAACAGCTGCCGTTTCCATAAAAGTATGTGTACTTGTTTAGTTCTAGTTCGGACGATAACTACACTCATATAGATTGAAAAAAAAATATTTTTTGATTCAGACGATTAGCATCGCCGCAACCCGTGCGCCCGATTGGACGAGCGTCTCACGCCGCGACATACATAACAGCGCATAAGTTGTATACATTTCGATTAAGTAATTCAATAAAGTTTGTATTGTTAGTTTAAACATGTCTTAATATGAGTGAAAAATCCCGACACTGTAGGTTTGATAGATTTCGCAGAATTAATTCCTAAAAAATACTCTCGAAACACGCTTCTGGAGAATAAACCCCCTTAATCGAGTAGCTAAATTATTATTGAAAGTGGAATTTAAAGGAAACTGTCTTATTAACTCTTGGTCACATATCAGCACCAAATATGAACAGCTTTCTGCTAAAGCACTTAAAGTATTGTTGCCATTTACAAGTACAGTGTCAGGTTTGCTAGGCAAACTCGTGGGGAAGATATAGCAAATGATGTGAAAAGTTGCCTGGAAGACAATGGAATCGATTTAAATAAAATCGATTCCATAGCACCTGATGGAGTCAGTAGTATGGCAGGAATAAATATCGTTTCACTGCACAATTCATCATATTTCCGGCTGAAATAGTTGAGGTCATGAACTTGGTAATTAAGATTATTAACAGCATCTTGTCAAAAGCACTACCATCGCCAATTTAAAGAATTCCCTGAAGAAATAGGGAGGGAGCCAGTAGATTATGACTTCCTTCTGCACAATAAAGTGCGATGGCTTTTACCAGAGGTAACATATTGAAACGTTTTGCTTTGTCTATGAGTGAAATAAAACATTGCTCAATGAAAAAGATATTGACCATCCCTAATAGGAAGAATACAAATGGCTGCAAAAATTCAATATTGAACCATTTGGAATTGATGCTGGATCTGTTCAAATGCAATTTTTGGATCTGAAAAGCAGACTTGTGGAGTAGCCAGTTCACAGGACTCATGAGCAAGTTGGAGGGGTTTGAGGTCCAGAAATGCATGCGTGTCGCGCAGCACAAGTGGACAGTTCTAAAATAAATGAGACCCTCATATTCGGCACATGGAATAGCCATCTAGAATGCTACAGTGAGGTAAAAAAGTTGGCATATGGAGTACTGACGATCTTCGAACCGACATATTCGTGCGAGTAAGCGTTGAATATGTAATAAAAAGTAAAGTAAGAAGTCAACAATAACTTTTCAGTAAGTAAGCAAATACTATAATATTAAAAAAAAAATGGTAAATTGTGTAAATTATTACTATATGTAGAATGTTCCTCTATTGTCACTGATGGAGCCAGAGCTATGCTAGGAACTGAAATTGGATTTGCTGGACTCATGAAACAAAACAAAATCACTCTCCTGAGATACGCTGTCTTGTTCACCAAGAGGCCCTGTGTGGAAAATCCTTAGTTCAAATGAAAGTGTTTGTTAAAATAACTAACATTATTAGAGGGGGTAATCGCGCTTTGACTCACAGAAAGTTTCGTGACTTTTTAGCGGAAGAAGATGCTATATGAAGAAGATGCGATAGAAGATGCGATAGAAGGGGCTTGTTACTTCTCCTCACCGATATTCGTTAAGTGTTAAGCGCTGGAAGCCTGTATCAGCTTGTAATCAGTTTTAATACGATCTAATAAACGGTTTAAGCTGATTAAACCTCATTAAAGCTGATTAAGAGCTGATTCAAGCTGATTAAATCTGAATAAGGCTGATTAAAGCCTAATAAAGCTGATTAAAGCTGATTAGAAGCTGACTAAAAGCTGACTAAAAGCTGATACAGCCTAGCCCTTATTAATGGGTTAACGGTACTTAGCTCATCAATTGGGGTTATAAGGGAATCATAAGATTCCATGTGAAGGGCTGTAAGGTATTTGCTGAAACGGATATTAACTTCTTAGTGGTGCCGTGTGAATATATGGAGCTGTTAGATCCATCGAGAATTATAATATGATAGTTATATTATTTATATTATATTCATTATTTGAATTAGGTTTTGAGAAATGGGAAGTCAAGAAAGTATACAAAAGATCACAGGATCACAAGAAGTAATCACAGACTACGGCAAGTACCGCATCTATAAGAGCAAACTGATAAGCGAGTTGCTAAAGACGTTCCACTGTTGGGGATGGCCTTCATGGTCCATAAGACCATACTCGAAACCATAAGGGAAGTCGCACCAGTAACCAACCGACTGATGACCATGCGCGTTCAGTGCTCCAACAAAAAATACACGCTGATCAATGCACACGACCCCACCAACAAGAAAGTCCCACAGTCCACCGATAAATTCTGGTCAACCTTCGGCAAATTATTATCCAAAGTCCCCAATGATGACATCAAACTTCTCCTGGGCAATTTCAATGTACAGATTGGCAGAGAAACAATGCACAGGAAAACAGTAGGAAATTATGCTGCATATAAATTCACCAACAAAAATTGCACACGGCCCATAGGGCTTTGCCAGCATGAGAACCTCAAGCTCATGTCGACATCTCTCAGAAAACAGAAAACCTTGCGTTCGCCAGTCCAACAGTTAGGCGAGTTACGAATTGACCATGTGGCAATCTCGTACCCAGTACAGAAAAAGATCCAAGACGTACAGGTACGCAGGGGAGCCAACATTGACTCTGACCACTACCACGCGTCAAAGTCAAGTTCGTCCCCCAAGAGAAGTTTCTGTAAGAAAACTCCCCTACTGAAATTCTACACGAAAATGATCGCTGACTCTGGAATGAAAGAAGCTTGGAAAAAAGAGCATACAAATGACTGAAATGAATGAGCATGCAAAATTTCCGCCGAAAAATCACAGAAAAAGCACAAGCCCTCATTCCTCGGAAGAGGAACACCAAGTACCCATAGTTGGACACTGTTTGTGAGAATACACTCTTCAGCAGAAATTTGGTTAACCAGAAATACAACTGTAACAAGTCCCCAGAAAATTTACAGGTGTTCAACGAAACACGAAAGACAACAACAAAAAATATTAGACAATCCAAGAGGAAATACCTGACGGAACAGCTGGACTCTATAGAGGACAACTTCCGCAACTACAACGCAAGACACTTCTACAAGCCGCTTGCAGGGCACATCCGACAATACACACCACCAAACCTCTACTTCAAGTATCAAATATTAAGTATTAAAAAAGTAGCACTGACGAATAAGGAGAACTGCAAGGTGCTGGCACAATACTTCTCACAACTTCTCAACTGCCCACAACCCACAGAAAGATTCCCAGACGAGGAACCTACAGATAGACAAACAGATTCACTACCCCGACACAAGAGGAACTTCACAGGCACATCCTAAGAGTCAAAAACAACAGGACATCTGGCGAAGACCGTTTAGTGGCCGAACTACTGAAAAACCTCGGACCGAACTCACTCGGAGAACTCACACAGACCATCACAGACATATGGCCATCAGAAAAGTTACCAGACGACTGGAAATGTGCACTGATCCACCCTCTGCGAAAAAGGGCGACCCGACAGATGTAAACAGTTACAGGGACATCTCACTAATACAAGTCACATACAAGATATTCTCAGCTTGCATACTCCAAAGGACATAGGATCAGCTGGAGCACAAGATCGGCGAATACCAGGCCAAGATCGGCGAATACCAGGCCAAGATCGGCGAATACCAGGCTGGCTTCCGCCCTGGTCGCTCCTGTGCAGAACAAATCTTCAGTCTGAAGACTACCCTGAAAATCAATGCCCTCAGGAACACTCCAGCTCCCTAAAGGAACTTAGTTCCAAAAATTCGCCAGGAACTTCGTTCCTGACGGGTGTCCCCTGACCGCATACGTTTTTTTTTATATATGTAATTGTTTTGAAAATATCATATCATTAACGTCCACACGATCTTTGATGAAGCAAATTACTAAATATTAGGAAACTATTCGATTTAGTAGGAATAAAAAATAATTGTACAAGCCTACAATCTAACTGACTAATTGTTGAAGAATATCTAATTGAGAATATGTACTTCAATGATACAAATATGTTTGTTCGTAAATTTATGCTTGTTATTACATTTTCAAAAGAAAATAATTTTTCGTAAAACAGACTTCCAGTACCCTCCTCATTCACCTGTTCTGCAGCCACCTGATGCATATATTTGAGGTATACTGAAGCAGTCAGTATTACGACCAGAGAGTCCGCCAGCAAATATTGGAGAACTAAGTGAAAACACTCTAAAGTGTTTTTATTCTCGCATTTTCAGACCCCTTAATTGGATTTTCAAAATATTGTGGATCACCTGTTTTTTACTTAAATATAAAGAAACTTAATAAGCAATTTCACATCTGTGACATTCTTTTTTTTTGAGGATTTCAATATTTTTTTCACTGCATCGGGGACGGAACTTCCAAAAAATCCTTCCTCAGTAGGTGCTGGGGTTATAAAATCAATGTACCTTCTAAATATTCCTTTCTTTCTGAATAAAGTTAAGCTATTTGAGCTGTGCACTGAATGGAAACCAACAAATTGTTTTTTGGGAAAGTATTACTTGTTTGTATAACAATAAGAATATCCGTTTATAGAAAGAAACTTGATATTGCTACTTTAGATAAAGCTTCTGCCAAATGCGGCGCCCATTTGTCTGAAAACTTTGTATTGCTCCGATTATTATGTTTCCAGAAATATGAGTCTCTATTTCTTTATTCAAGTGGAAATTGCTATAGCTGTTTGTTGATACATTCTACTAAAGCTTGTTGCAAATAATAATTGCAGATTGATAAAAAAACACACTTAAAATCGCTTTAATCCATTAAAAAAATGTTAAAGCGTCGTAAATTTTACATTTCATTTAATAGTGTAAAATTCTTAGAAAATGCACTCCATTATATTTATTTGAGATTGATTTTTCAATTTATGATATTAAGCACTTGTTCTAATTTTATAAACGTTTTTATATTCAAAGGGAATTAATTAATTACATATTAAAAAAAAAACTTATAATTGAATTCTCCATTTCAGAGATATTTAAATTTTCGTTCAATGTTTTTAGGGGTTAGTTGAAAATTCTCTATTATAACATTTTCTATTTTAACTCTATAAATATAACTCTTTTTAACATTTTTTATTACTACAGTTTTTTTCTGTTTAATTATTTAGTTTATACACTGCTCAAACGATTTAGTTCAAACAAGCGGGTAAATAATTTGTACCTCCATAAAATTCAAACGGGAAATTACATACAAACAAAATTAAGAACATCTGAAAGAATCTATTTAATTATTTAATTGACACATGGGAATTATCAGCATCGCATACTTCCGAAAAGTAAAATGTTCAAGTTTATTGGTATTCCATTGGTATTAACTTGGTATTACTTCAAACTGTATGGAAGATTTTGCGACGCCGATTACGATTCAAACCGTATCGTCTACAGATGGTGCAAAGTTTACGGCCCGACGACCATGTAAAGCGAACCAATTGATGTATTGCAATGCAGGAAGCGATGGAGGATGACGAATTTGATAACCGTCTAGTGTTCCGTCACAACATTCGGATATGGGGCATGGAAAATTCTCATCACATTCTGGAACATGAAAGGAATTCCCAAAAATGATATGTTTTCTGTGCAGTCTCCGAAACAAAAGTGTACGAACCCTTTTTCTTCAATGAAAACATGATCTCATTGGCTTAATGAAGTGCGTCGCTATCTAAACGAGAAACTCTGCTGTACAGGACTTGGTATTGTTCATCTGGTCTCCCAAGTCACCCGATCTTACGGTTTGCGATTTTTTTCTTTGGGGGTACATTAAAGATAGGGTTTACGTGCCACCAATCCCATCAACACTAGATGAACTCCGAGAACGCATTACTGCTGCTGGGAACAGCATCGATGGGGGCACATTGCAGCTGCGTGGGACGAACTGGACTACCGTTTAGACGTGAGACCCGAGGAGCCCACATCGAACATTTGTGATGGTATAATTTAAAACTTGGACATTTTCCCTTTATTTTCATGTGTCATTTAATATAATATACGCAAAACTTTGTGAAATATATCTTTTTAAAACCCGATGATTCTTTTGTCGACACCCTGTATATTAAAATTGAAATAATGTTTCTTATTTTGAACCAAGAAGTCTCGGTCACTGAGTCTGGAATTATCTGGCTCTAATATAACTTAACAGAAAAGCTGAGATTAAGATGCAACTTTTCAAAATGTCTTTTTATATTATACTTTTTTATATTATTTTACTTTTTATAGTATACGTTTTTATATTATACGTGAAGTAACTTTTTCGTAACAAATTATACATATAGTCTTTTTATTCTCTTCAATCACACAATCTTTATCAAATCATTCTGTCTGGTGTGATCTGGGATATGTATCGTTTGTTTGTTTTTTTTAATCGCAGCCATATTACTGGGCTATAACTACTATAAGAACGTATTTAAAATATAATAATTTGAGAAAAAATTTCTTATTGATATATTTAATAATCATATCTTTGTGTTTGAGAAATTTGAATAAGAAAATAATAAGTGTTGCGTCATTGGACATTTCTAAAAGTTCTAAAATCAATGCCTGGGTCACTTAAAAGCCTGTGTAGGTCAGTGTCTGACCCGCGGGTCATAGGTTCGCCATTCCTAACCTAGAGGGTTCAATTTTGAATATAAACTGTCCAGAGACCCAGTCAAACACATATAACAAATTTGATTAAATTCAAAATCAGTGAAAAACACACGCACAGAAGATTTTTATATAAAGATATAGGTTTTATAATAAGCTACTGTTTGTTTTATCGGAACCAATTAATGGCATTATCAAGTCAGTGGCGTGCATAGCAACTAAACTTTCATACATTATTCTTGGCCCACCGGTGGGTCAAGCCTACCTACTTAGTAAACCATCACGACCCACCAGTGTTAACCTTTAAAGTTAACCTAAGTTAACCTTTGGAGTTGTAAGATTTCAATTATTTTTAGAAGTTCATTCTCTGCAGTACCTGCTCATATCAAAACACAAAGCCTTCCAAATTCAGCACGCAGTTACAGTTGTGCCGTATTGGATATCTTGCATATAACAGCTGAAGAATTGGCTAGTCAAGTTACTCTTCTAGATCTCCCGCCATTTTTGAGCATACAGCCAGACGAGTTAACAAGCTGCGCTTGGAATAAGAGAAATAAATTAACTGTTGCGCCGAATATAGTTGCTTTTACTAGGCGATTCAATCACGTAAGATTATTTGTTTTATTTTCTTAACTGATTTATTATATTTAAGTTGTTAATTACTAGGTGAGTTTTTGGGTTGTGCAAGAATTATTATCAGGAACTACGCCAAAGCAGAGATCTGATATTTTGGGTCATTTCATTAAAGTAGCTAAGAAATTATATGACTTGAACAATTTACACTCATTATTTGCAATAATTTCAGCCTTACAAAGTGCCTCTGTATATAGGTATGTTAAACAAGTTATAATAAAAATGTCATTTAAATCACATTTTTTAGGCTATCCAAAACTTGGGGCTATTTGTCTAAAAAAGAAAAACAAACTTTCGAAAAGTTAGCTGAAGTGTTTTCAGATAATAACAACTGGTCTAATTTGAGAAGCCACATAGAAAGTTTGAAATTACCATGTATTCCATACTTAGGTATTTATCAATATATTGTAATATTGTATGTATTTGATACAAGTATTTATTTTTAGGATTATATTTGACTGACTTAGTGTATATTGATATGGCTCATCCTCATTCAGGCGGCTTGGAATCTCAACAGCGCAGCTTAAAAATGAACAATATTTTAAGAATCATTTCCAATTACCAACTCTCTAATTATTCTCAACTAACAATTGTGCCACATGTTAGGGATTATCTCAATTCTATACGGTATATTGAAGAATTACAAAAATTTGTTGAAGATGATCAATATAAGTAAGTATAAATTTTTAATAATATATTCTTATAAAATAAGTGAAACACTTATTAAGTTTCAAATAATTGTACAGTCAAGTGAAATATAAAGTTGATTAAATATTACAAACTCCTTATTAATATTTTAAATAGTATGGTAATCTAGATTGAAAAATTCACTATGTTTTTTTTGTAAATTTTGTGAAAATCTACACACTTAAAACGACTTGAATTTCTACTGTTGAAGGTCATTTTCAAGTGGACATATATCCGAAAACTCCAAATTCAGATAAATTTTCTTTTCTCACATATTTTGGCAAAACAAGGGAGAAAATAGCGAAACATTTTTGGAAAACAAAATCTTCAAGTAGCATTTAATAAACCTTCAAATTAACCCACATATTATTTAATGCTAAAGGCAAAATCGATTTTCACAAAAAATACGGCGAATATGAGATTCATTATTCGGAATGCAATAGCGTGTACGTATCTCAGACAGGACCCCCAATCCATGATCAAGTGAGGTGAAAACAACCGACAGTAACAGATACAGAACAATTTTCAGAAACGGGAATGAGAAATGCTTGCAACCATCTGCGTGTCGATAGAGTACCAGGACCTGACGGATTACTCGCTGAGATAATAAAAAGGACAAAGCACAACTTCATCCGCAATACTTTCTAAAAAATTGTGAACAATTGCCTCAGGACTGCAACCTTCCCAGAATTGTGGGAGAAAGCAACGTTAGTGCTGCTAAAAATAGCGGGCATGCAAACAGAAGAGGCAGCAAACACAAGAGCCACCTGTGCCCAACAAAGAAGCAATTAAATACAACCGGTAAGGAACCATCTCAACGGCAATTCGGCTCAGAGAAGGTAGATCAACTTGTGACGCAGTACAGCAGTTATAGAAGATATAGCCGAGCATGTAAGAGGCACACGACAAACTCGGCGAATGTGTGCTTATAACACTGGATGTTCGAAACGCATTCAATTCTGCATCTTGGCAACACATCATGGGTGAAATGTCAAAAGAAGACAAGCCACCCTATCTCTTAGTGATTATAAGGAGCTATCTTCTTCTTCATATAGCGCTACAGTCCAAATCGGGACCTGGCCTCCTGTATTTTTGTCCTCCATTCTTCCCTGTCCTTCGCTGCTCTTCTCCACGCTCTTACTCCGAGTAGTTGGTATGCATCTTCCCGTGTCTCTTCCTCCCACTGTTTTCTTGGCCTCCCTACCGGCCGCCTGCCTTGTATTTTTGCGTTCAGTGCTCTTAGTGGCAGACTGTTGCCTTCCGTCCTGAGCACGTGTCCTGCCCATTTTAATCTCTGCAGTCTAATGAATTTAGACATCGGTGGTTCTTGGTATATCTGGTATAGCTCGTTATTATACCTTGGCCTTCTGTTGTTTCCGGCCGTTACCGCCCCTAGAATCTTACGTAGCACCTTGCGCTCAAATATGTCCATTGCGTTCTTGTTTTTTTCGTCATAGTCCAAGTTTCGCTAAAATAGCATGCGATGGGCCGAATTATTGTCTTGTATATTCTAAGCTTGTTCTTACCCTGCACACTATTAGATCTTAATATTTCTGCCATTGTACGCCATGTCCGAACTGCTAAACTTTCTGCAACAAGAAAATTTATACGCAATGAACACCTTTTTTGAGAATACCCCCAAGAGAAAATGGACGTGGGCCAGCCCTGATGGAGTCACAAAAAACGAAATTGACTTCATAATTTCCAATAAGAAATATATTTTCCAAGACGTCACTATATTGAATAGATTCTCCAAAGGAAGTGACCACAGAGCAGTTCGAGCAAAAATCACTTTAAACGTAGAAAGAGAAACTTACAATTAGTGTAACAGAGCAAGAAAAAAACTAATAACACCCCAGGATGCAGACCAGTATAGACAACTGCTCGAATGAAATCTAGCAGCCCTATAAAATGTGGAAGTTGACATGATGAATAGCCAAATAAGGCTATTATTAAGAATATGGGAATGGTGGAGTTACCTTCACTAACTGTTGCTAATCGTCTTCCAAACTGTATTTCTAAACGTGGAAAGTAAAAATGAATCTTCTACGTCGGCTGGTTCAAGAAATATACGGGCTTTTGTAATCCAAAAAACTGACATTTTTTAATACAACAACAAATATAACTGCAACTTCTGTCCGGTTATTTGACAGAAAATATGTTTATACAGCAGATACGCTGTTGCCAAGTTCAATTCTTTTGCAGAGATTATACTTTTTTTCTGTGTCGCTACAATTTAAGTATTATATGTATTAAATATATTTAATTTTATTTTAATTCTTGCGCAGGGGTCATGTTAATCTTCTATGTATTCTTCTTATTCTTATGCATATTCACTAATGAATGTTTGCGACCACGATAATGACTTGAATGTCGTCATCATGTGGTTCTCTTGGGAAGTATAATGGAGGTGATTTCCCGTTATCTTCCTCCATGGGTATGAAATTACCATGGGTATAAATTAGATTAGGTTGTCCGAGAGAGAATAGATCAAGACCGCATATAGCACGGCAGCGCAAACTCTCGATCACATGCGCGCGCAGCGCGCATGTGGTTTGATCGAGAGTTCGCGCTGCCGCACGCATGTGGTTTAAACTTTAACTTCGTAGATCCAAACTTTTATGGTACTCTCGGTCCAATGTAGAACAAAGTGGCAACGACCGGTGGTTTTACCTTGGTTAGATTAGGTTGTCCGCCGCGAAGCGGGAAGATAAATCAAGACAATATACGCGCGGCAGCGCGAACTCTCGGTCCAATATAGGACAAAGTGGCAAGCACCCTTGGTTTCACCTTGGTTAGATTAGGTTGTCCGCCGCGAAGCGGGAAGATAAATCAAGACAACATACGCGCGGCAGCGCGAACTCTCGATCACATGCGCGCGCAGCGCGCATGTGGTTTGATCGAGAGTTCGCGCTGCCGCACGCATGTGGTTTAAACTTTAACTTCGTAGATCCAAACTTTTATGGTACTCTCGGTCCAATGTAGAACAAAGTGGCAACGACCGGTGGTTTTACCTTGGTTAGATTAGGTTGTCCGCCGCGAAGCGGGAAGATAAATCAAGGCAATATACGCGCGGCAGCGCGAACTCTCGGTCCAATGTGGGACAAAGTTGCAACGACCGGTGGTTTCACCTTGGTTAGATTAGGTTGTCCGCCGCGAAGCGGGAAGATTAATCAAGACAACATACGCGCGGCAGCGCGAACTCTCGGTCCAATGTAGGACAAAGTGGCAACGACCGGTGGTTTTACCTTGGTTAGATTAGGTTTTTATATGGTCTTAAGAGTACCGCCTATATGGTCTAAAATAAGATAAAGTTGCAAGAAGTATTGAGTTAACCTGAGTTAAACCAATTAGAATGAAATTAGAATTAAAAATTAAATTTATATTTCAATGTTGTTGTAAGTGCATGTGAAGAAATTGTATATTGAATGTTTACCAGAACAAGGTAAAATAAAAAGATAAAATTGGCAACGTCGGTTGGGCTTCTCCTGCACTTTTTGTTTGACAAGTAATTAGAGAGGTTAGGTAGTGAAGGAAAATATTAACTGTTGCGTCAAAAAAATGTCATTTTTTTCATAAAAACCCGTATATTTTTTTAATAAATCGACGTAGAAGCTTCGTTTTGGCTCTCTAAGTTTGCAAATACACTACGGAGGACGATTAGTAACAGTTATTCAAGGTAAAAATCCGCCAACTCCAAAAAAAATGGCCATTCCCATATTCTTTACAAATTCCGCCAAATAATAACGGCAATAGAGAGAAACGTGTGTCATACAAGAAGGGGCCAGGTTAGGTTTGGTTGGAGAAAAAAAAAACTTAAAGGATAAGCACTTGACAAACGCAAGGCAGTTAAGAGAACTCAATAAAGAAATATTTAAAGCCATCCGACGTGACATAAGACAACACAACACAGCAGAAATAACTAGAACTATAGAAGAGAACAGAGGAATGAAGGTACTGAGGAAACAACTGTCACATTGGAAGAAACAAATAAGAAAGATCAACGATAAAAATGGGAAACCAACAACAACTAGTCAGGAAATTTTAAACATAAAAATCGCCATAAAAATAACCTTAAATGGAATTGGACAGGACACCTGGCCAGAGTCAGTGATGACAGAATGGACGAGGAGGGTGACGGAGTGGAGACCGCGTAACGATGCATTCCGAAATAAAGGAAGATTCGATGGTCAAACGATTTTAAGCTATCCATCCCAATTGGATGAGAGCAGCGCGGGACAGAGGGGGATGGAAGTTGTTACGGGATCCTTATGTCCAGCAGTGGACAATTATAGCTGGATGATGATGATAGTACGCCTTATTTGCTGGTAGGACTCGTAGGCTGGCGTCTTACTTTTCTGTCTTCGGTACCATCTTTCCACACCTTTCCACACCCAGATATATAAATTTGTTGGCATCCTCGTTGTTGTCTGGCAACCGTAATTCTGGCCCGCGCTTTCTTCTTTGTGACATCACCTATGTTTTGCTTGTGTTGATGCTGAGTACGCTATTTTTGCACGTCCTCTGCGCTTCTGCTCATAATATTTATGTCATCGGCATATGCCACTATTTGTACTGTTTTGTTGGCTAGGATGTTTTCCCTACCTACACTCAAACGTCTTATAACAAATTCCAGCGCTAGGTTGAAGAGTGTAGTTGCTAGCCCATCCCCTTGTTTCAACCCTTTCTTTATTTTAAAGGGGTCCGTAAGTTGGTTTTGGGCCCACACCACGGCTTCAGTTTCGCACATTGTGGTCTTTATCATTTTCACCTATTTAGTAGGTATCTTCAGCTGCTGTAGAATTTGGTAGAGGTTGTCGATCGAATCGTATGCCTGCTTATAATCGATGAAGATGTTGTTGCATCAATGTCGTATTCCTATGCTTTATTCCAAATTTGCTTCACTGTAAAGATTGGTTCACCGAGCTATCTTAGCAAAGTAGGTTGCATATGGTATATATGGAAGTATCTAGGTTGCAAATGGAGAGCCTAAAAAGCACAGCATCAACAGTGGTGTCCCACAAGCATCTGTACTAGAACCTACACTCTAAAACATCGTCTATGACGGGGTGCTTGAAACTGGCTCATGCGAAAGGTGTAACAACGACAGGTTTTGCGGACGAACTAGCGCTCGTTACAGCGAAATCTGAACAGGCATTCATAGAAAAAGCATAAACAACTGGATGGCCAGCAAGGACCTGCAACTGGCACCGGAAAAATCAGAAGCCGTTCTCTTGACTGGTAGAAGAACAGTGCTACTAGGAATGTGCTTCAAAATACAAAATGTGGTAATTAAACCCAAGGAATGGATAGAAACTAACAAATTTTGTGGCACATATTGCGAGAGCTGCGGAAAAAGGATTAAAAACAGTAAACAAGTAAAGAAAACTGTTCAGCTGCTATGCTATATGGAGCTCCTGTCAAATGGACAAATGCACTGCTCCTGACAAAAAACAAACAAGTTCTAGCAAACGTCCAAAGGAAAGCGCCTGTAAGAATGTGATGTGCATATAGGACTGTATCAAGGGAAGCGGCCTTGATAATTGCTGGAATGCCCCCAATAGAATACACAGTTAGTGAAAAGAAAAGATGCTATAAAGCACCTTCATGAGAACATAGACAAATTGCAAAACAAAAAACTAAATTGGCAGAATACGCTAAAGGACAATGGACGACACTGCTAATTCCGGACATAACTAAATGAAAAAACAGAAATTCCCCCTGTAATTAAACTACCCCTTGACGCAACTTTTGACAGGACACGGATGCTTCAAAGACTGTCTACATAATATTAGAAGAGCATCAGACGGACAGTGCGGCTACTGCCTACAGGACGACAGTGTTGTGCACACCATACTAGAATGAGACATGGAAAACGAAAGAACTACAGGTGTGTAAGACGCTACTATGGAACCCAGAAAACTAGTAGATTTCATGCTAGAAAACGAAAATAACTGGGATATTCTAAGCAAAATGTTTTCAGACACAAAAAGAAAAAGACGAGAGACATGCTGCCGAGTGGAGAAAACACCGAGAGACGCACTTACAAAAATTATAAAATATACCAAAACCATATACACTTCACTCTGAGATAATGTATACAGCGGTTCTAGGGTCATTATTCCACTGTTTCCAGGAGAGCCACTTGACTGCGCAGTGCCAGCTACGCTCCCAAATTCTCCTAAATAGTTAGATAATCTAAAAATCTTGCATAATTCTTCTAGAGTCATTAGAAATTTTCAAACAAAGCCGTAACCGTGACTTAATCGCCACTCTTCAATCGCACGCAATCGTCTCCATAACTATAAACAGACTACTATAAACAGTCACGCCCACTATAGACACTACAGACACCTCCCCTTCGCAGAAATACTCCTACAATTAGTATAAATTCAATCTCATCATTCGTAATTCACTTGAAAATAACCTGAACAGTCGAGACTTGAGGCGTGTTAAGTGTGTAAGTTTATATAAATTCACAAGTTATATAATATTTTCACAAAATTAGTGTTAAAACATAATGAATTTTTAAATTCAAAGTAACTATGGATTACCATGTAGTAACGGTCGCGAACATCCTTTTCAGTATGGTTTTTGCGGAATTGTATAAATAGTGGTGATGATATAATGTGCTACAACATTTGTGGATGTATATTATCCAAACTTCTTTTCTTCTATTTGTTGGTATTAGTACCCATTTAAGAAACGATACTTCAGAAATTAACTTTCCGATTCTTTCAAGAATCTCAGATTTTGAGGCTGGTTTCAATTCCGCAGTTTGTCTTGGTTTGAACTATATACCTTAATAGAATAAGATCGGCGAACCGACAAATCAAAAAGCCTTCGGTGAGAGTCAAAAGGCAAGATGGCTACACGAAGGCGATGATGTGAGAGTGGTCGCTTGGGCATCTAGGAGGTAAAGATGCAAATTCGGCAGCACCCATAATGACGGAGCAGCCCTATTTAGGGAAGTGCGACTAGAAAAGGTACCCCAAAAACAGCTTACTTCAAACACAATAAGCAAGTGGCAACCACGGTCGCTCGTGCATCAATTTCCTCGTGGTCAAGCAAAAAAGAAAAAAAAAAAACAAACAAAAGCAGAAAAATTAACTATTGCAACATGGGATGTCCGTTACACTACAGGACAGCGAAACAAACATATGCCTAGAGCGAAAAACAACAATAATAACACGCGAACTAAATAGATACGGTGTAGACTTTGCGGCACTGGGCGGGATAAGGTTTGCAGATGAGGGGAAACTCACTCAAGAAGAAGGAGGATATACTTTTTTCTGGAAAGGTCGATCCGAGGTTGAAGCTAGAACAAATGGTGTTGCCTTCGCAATAAGATCTACACTTGTGAAAGGGCTTTCCAACCTACCTACTGGCATAACCGACCGAATAATTACTATGCGCCTCGAGTTACAACGCGGAGGTTATTTAACAGTCATAGGAATATACGCACCAACTATGTCGAATGAAGACCAGAGAACCATAAATTTTATGAGGATCTAAGTACTACCTTGACAAGGGTTCCCAAAGGGGACAAAGTAGCCCTCTTAGACGATTTTAACGCGCGCGTGTGAACGGACTTCGAATCATGGCCTGGCATAATCGGAAGACATGGGCTAGGAAAATGTTACTCAAACGGATTAAGACTACTAACTCTAAGTGCCCACCATCAATACAATATTTAGGCAAAAAAAATAAATACAAAACCACCTGGCAAGATCAAAGATTTAAGCCAGTGGTTCTCAAACTTTTTTTGCCGCGGCACCCTTATCGATCTAAAAAAATATCGCGGCATAACTTAGGAAAATAAAAAGAAAAACAATACAAATTTAATGCTCTTAATGGGATGAATGAAATTGTTTGAGATTTTTTTATTATTGCCTTTAAGTTTGATTAATTTCACCCTCAAATCACTTGATACAGACAGTTTGCTCCTATTGTGGCATTGTCTGCTACTTGCTTCATTCTAGAAACGGCTCTCTTTACTTTTCCAACCATTGCAGCCGCTCCATCGCTGCAAATATCAACACACTTGCTCTATTTCAAATCATTTTGCTGTATATATTTTGCGATATCTTTGAAAATTTCCTCCCCAGTGGTGTAAGTTTCAAGCAATTCATTCATCAAAAGATCTTCTCCTATTTGCATTTTGAATGGATACCTTGCAAACACAAGAAAAACAGCAAGTCTCGCAAAGTCGGTACTTTCATCGAGCTGTAAACTAAAAAATACATAAATTTTCTAATTTCTTATAAGCTCGTTCTCCACAGATGTTCTCCACGATCTTCACTTTTATGTACTAAATCAGAATGATTGCATTCCAGATGCCTTTTTGAATTGGGATTCAACCTAGCAGCTGTTAGCAACAATTTTATGACATATTTTATAACGCAATGCCCTTACGGTGCTTGTTCGTTCCCAACAGAAAAAAGGCAAACATTGTGAGGTAGCTAGGATTATATTTACTTACTTTTCCTTATCTTTTGGTCATGCGTTTTCGCGATCTGAGGCAGACGAACTTGAATGATTTAGACTCGCAGGTGTCTGCTGGGAAATTTCGTCTCCTCTGTCGATGCTTCAGTGAGTTCATCACCTTTCCGTTTTAAAGACCCAGATTTTAGCCAATTGTCCATAATTCTGCATTAAAAGTAGGAACTCAAATTCGTTTACCTCTTATTTTCTTTTAACATTTTTTTACATTTCTTGATTATTGCTCCAGCACCCCAGGCATACGCTCGCGGCACCCCAGGGTGCCGCGGCACCCAGTTTAAGAATCACTGATCTAAGCAGTGGCACTTAATCGACTACATCATTGTACGTCAAAAAGAAATATCCGATGTTCAACAAACTAAGGTAAAACGAGACGCAAATTGTTGCTCTGACCACAGGCTGCTGGTATCGAGCATGCAGCTTCAGCTAGCGAAACCCAGAAGGAATCACAAAGGATTTCCTAGACAACTAGATATAGAAAAACTCAAGATCCCAGAAACTCACGAAAGCTTCCAAGATGAAGTAAACACAATATGTGAGGAGACACATGGATTAAACTCCCCAATGGAATTGGGGTGTTCTCAGTTCTCAGAGTCACTGTACAATATAGCCAAAGAGTGTCTAGGCCTCAAAAGCAGAAAACACCAAGACTGGTTCGATGAAAATAATGATGAACTAATGCAAGCACATAAAACATATAGATTAGTACTGAGAAAAATAAGCAAAAACCAACAGTGTCCAAGACAAAAACAAGAAATGCAAAATGCGCACGCAAAGCTAAGACAAATAACCCAGGTGATCAAAAGCAAATGGTGGCAAGAGAGAGCAGAGAAGCTACAATCGGTGGTAGACACACACCAAATTGGACGATTCTATGAAAAGCTGAACCAAACATGTGGCCCCACTACACGTAAACCTGTGCTAATAAACTCAGACGCCTCACGGATAGGTAAGAGATACTGGAAAGGTGTATGTAATACTACAGGACTCTTTGAAATGCATACAGCTCATCATGGATGAGCGGAAATGGAATACATAAACAACATACCAGAAAAGAGAAAATGGGAAGAACTCGATTATCCCCCACCACCAAATGAAGTGGAAAAATCCATTACTCGACACAAGAATGGGAAAGCAACTGGAAGTGATGGACTACCCTCAGAAGTTTACAAAGAAGGTGGGATGCCTCTGCAACAGAAGATAGTGAACTTTGTGAACCAAATATGATCAACGGAATCAGTACCCCACAAATTCAATACATCCACAATATGTACACCATATAAGGGGAAGGGAAGTACGATTCTCATATACGCGACACTCAGCTACGCGATGACGCGCTATGAAGTGTCGCGAATTGTCGCGTCGCTGCTAGGTATTCTCATATATGCGATATTCAGCTACGCGATTATTTGCTGCAAGTGTCAAATCTGCAGTTTCTCTACATTTCAGGTTAAGTTGTATTAACAAAATGTCAAGTTCGTCAAGTTCCGATGATGATTTTTTCGTCGTAGCCATGTGTTATGAAAAAGAGCAATATAAAAGAAAAGGAGAGGAAAAGAAAATAGGGGTGCATCAGTTCTTAAGAACAAGACTAGTAGAAGGAGAATTATATACTCTCTTCAAACAATTACAAAAGGATGAATTGAAATTTTACAAATAATTTAGAATGACGCCAGTAAAATTTTATCAACTATTGAAATTTTAAAAGTTACAAAACAAAATTCTAATTTTAGTTCCTTATTAAATTTCCTAAATTTAATTCCTCTGCTTTTTCGTCGTTCATTCCACTCATTTTCAACAACACGCCCTTTTTGACACCAGTCCGCAATTAAAATCACAAACAAACTGGTCAAACGTCATGCGACGTCGAGCGACAAAACGTAAAAGAATGTTCAGGAAATAATCCTCGAGGCTCAGTGCGGTTTCTGAGCAAGCAGCGGCAAATACGGCGCAATTTTCACCATACGTCAACTACAAGAAAAAAAAACGTGGTACAATACAAACCAATATACATGTTTTTCGCCGACTTGGAGAAAGCATTCGACCGAGTCCCACGAGAAGCTCTGTGGATAGTCCTAAGGAAGTTAGGGTGTCCAAGAAAGTTCCTAAATATGGTACAACTTCACATTACATGCAGGGTACAAAATAATGGAGCACATAAATGGCAATCGCCAAAAGAAAGTCAACAGCTTGAAATACCTCGGGAGCATTTTAACCACTGATAACAAAATTGATCAAGAAACAGGTAGGCGTCTACACATCATCAAAAAAAATTAATATCCATGATGTAGCCACCAGAACAAAAATTAAAGTCTATCAGGTATACCATAATACCGACACTCTTATACAGTGCAGAAACATGGTGCGTTTATAGACGGCACATTGCTAAAATAGACAAATTCCAGACCACCTTCGTTGTCTAAGATCAATTATGAACATAAAATGGTATGAGTACATCAGAAACTCCGATGTACCCCGCAGAGCTGGTATTCTTGGTATAGAAGCCCAATTAATTTATAAGGATTTATAAAGATGATAAAGATAATTTCCAAAGAATGGGAAATTAACGCCTACCAAAAAGACAATGTTCTCGGAGCTGTTATTCTTTGTGAAAAAAAAGTAGGTGGCCAAATAGAAAGATACAAGGACAGGGAGAAAGCAAACATGCGAAAATGCAATATACCGCACAACACATGGGAAAGAATTGCAGAAGACCGCACTTATTGGAGACATCAAATAATACAAAAATAAAGGACTTTGAAGAAACGCGACTAGAAAACCTAGATATTAAACGTGATCTATTGAAACAAAGGCAGACACGAATTAAAATACGTAGTTAATGAAAACGACGAACACGTCTGCTCACAATGTGATTGGATCTTCATCAGCAAATAGGGATACGCAAGTCACCTGAATGCTCATGAGAAAAACGTAAACCAATAGACACAAATTGCTGTAGCCGCGTCGCCTAGGAGATCATCATCATCAGACCTCAATGTACGGGGTATGTCCCAGAAGTAATGCATCAGATTTTCTTTTTCAGTGTTTATTGATCAGATTGGTACAATTACTCAAAAATCTTCAAAGTATGGCCCTCCTGCGTCAATGCATTTTTCCCAGCGAGATTTCCATGCGTTGTATGAACTCCTCAACAGCGATGTCCTTTAAATGCTTCATAGAAGTCATTGATATTGTCAAAAATGTGACATATTGTTTATGGGATACCTTTAGAACATCCTTTTGCAGATTATTCCTGAACAGTTTTTGAAAATGTAGAATAGTGTTTCCCCTCTTAAATCCCAAAACCCTGGAGATGTTTCTTGATTCTGCAGTCTCCTATTAGCATTCTTGTCAAAAAATAATGTTATAAATTCCTGTCTATTTTAGTTTTTTTATTCTATTTTTTTTTCTGGAAAATATTTTCCTACATTCCTATGTATATAGTCTATAGTTATATTTAGAAAATGAACTTCTTTTTTTTGAATTGCAAACTTTTATGACAAAAAAAAAGAATTTTGAAATTGCTAATTATGTATGCAATTTGTTAGGTTATCACTAAAGCTGGAACCACCATCTCCTCCGCCAAGTTCTTCAAGTTGCAGTTCAAAAGAATCTGTGGTTGTGGATGCAACAGCAATTGCATCATTAAATTTATCTCCTGCAAAAGCTTCCAGTGGCTCTCTTAGATTACATGCAGTGACAGCTGGCAGCAGGTTTATTCCTGGCCACAGAAAATGTCGCAGTTTAGGAACAAAGTGAGTAAACATAAATAATTCTTTACTTTTCAATCATTATATTCATATTTCAATTTACCATTTTGTTTTCCTTTAATTTCATCTTAATGAAATATATTTTATTTTCATGATTTGGTATGAGTTATTGGTTTTATTTCTCCTTATATCAAGGAATTCTGTTCTATTCGTTTTTTTTTTGTGGGTTTCAAGAAGTTTATCATCATGTTTTCTATAGATTTCGTAGTACAAGTCTTCCTCGTAATTTCCATAAACAAGGTGGCCCATTATTTGGGTATTCATCTATTGTGGTGCCCTGGGGGTAAGTGACCCAACAAAGCTTATCAATGATGTCTTGTAAATGGCATGAATCCAACAAAAATATCGCATGAATGATAAATATAAAAATGCACTACAATTAAATCCATGTTTTATTATTATTTTTTAATTTAATAACTCAATTCATGAAATAGGGGTTTACAAGGAATGTGGTAAATATACCGACAAACACTTTTATTTTTATCTATTAGGTGTAGTTTTCAAGATATTCTAGAAAAAGGATGATGTTCCACTGTTTGCGAATCTGTCTTTGAATAGAGAGATCAATTACTTGATAATTATTTTGTATATTTTACTGACTTATAATTATGATTAACCAATGCTTAGTTAATTTAATTTTTCTGTGAAAATTATTAACCTTTAACTGAAGACGTGGGGGCCGCGCGGGCCTTGATAAGTAATAATTTCGCCGCGGGCGAAAGTAATAATTTCGAATTACTCCTTTTTCCTATATGCAACGCATATGGTGCTTCTAGTACCTTCGAGTTTAGTCATTTAGAGACCCTGAGTGGTGGTGTACGCTTCGGTATGCGCAATTTCTATGAGTAAATACATTTCAAATTTTTTTTGTGGGCCTCCCTGACCCCACGTCGGTATTTAGGTAACTTTTCTAAAAGTTTGTAGGAACTACATTTTACATTTCAAACATTTTATTAGAGTCTTTTACAATGGTGGTTTATTTGCATTATAACGACCACGGGCCGTTGATAATAGATCCTTCAAGGTATGGATTATAAAAAATTCCAAATCTCTTTAAAAAATTGTAATGGATCTTTTACGACTCAATTTTCAATAATCCTTCTTTCCTGGTTTTTCAATAATCCTTCCGACAATTAGTAAATCTCGTGAAGATTATTTTACGATAGGGTTTTATTCGATTTATAAATTTTGCAATGGATATTTTATGACCAGATTATAGAAACAATACCCCACAAACGATCCCTTTGACCTGGAAGCAACGAATCAGTCCACGTCGAGATACAAAATCGACACCACGTTTTCATTGTTTCTATTCAAGTTCAGTTCAAGTTTCATCGTTCAAGTTTTCATATATATATATATATTTTTATAACTGTTACATATATACAGGACGTGGATCGGATGGTGAGGGATTAAAAGATGAAGAAAAAAAGTTCCTAGTACCAACACAATCTGTTATTCGTCTCGCTAAGCCATTTTACAGAAGTACCAGAAATATTACATACGGCTACCGGTTTACGTCAGTGGAACTTGTCGATAATTTGAAGAAAAAGGGTCTAACATGCGTTGGTACTTTGAAAAAAAAATAAACGAGAGATACCAAAAGAGTTTCTACCATCAAAACAAAGAGAAGTAGGATCCACACTTTATGGTTTTGCCGGCCAAAATACGCCAAAATGTCTCATGTCCCAAAGAAAGCTAAAGCAGTCATCCTTTTGTCTTCAATGCACCATGCTGAAGCCATTGATAAAACTACTGGAAAGCCAGAAATTTTACAGTTTTATAACTCAACTAAAGGAGGAGTGGACGAAATTGATAAAAAGGGCTCCATTTATACATGTAGTCGTAGGACTCGACGTTGGCCGATGGTTATTTTTTACCGCATGTTAGATATCAGCTCTGTCAATAGTCACTTATTGTATGACATAGATCACGAAAAGATTTCTGAAAGAGGAATTTTCATAAAAGAATTGGCAAAAGATTGGCAAAGATAAAAGTTTGGCAATTTGGTGTTGCAACATATGAAAAGAAGAGTGTTGAACGAAAGACTGCCACGTGAACTACGTTTGAGTTTGACACGAGTACTAGGATCCGATATGCCTGACCGTCCAGAAGTTCAAGAAGAAGAGCTGAAACAAAGGAGAAGATGCCACACGTGTCCGCTAAAGCATCAGAGGAAGTCTAAACACACACGTTATTTGTGTAAAAAAACATGTTTGCCTTCCATGCACAAAGGAAGTCTGTCCAGATTGTGCGTAATTTGTGAAAATTGGTGCCTTGCAGTTTTTTATTTAGCTTATAGTACTAAAGTTAATTATTACATAGTTTAGTAGAGACACTATTGAAGTTTCATAATATAAGTTAATTTGCTTACTTTGTTTAAAATTTTAAGACACACACAAGTGATTTCGGAGCTCAAGTAAGTTCTGCCAAAAAAATGTTAACTACACTTTAATTGTCGAAAATACGTCTTATTTAAATAAAAAATATTAGATAATTCAGTTTGTTTTATTAACATATGCGTATTTAACGTAGTTATTTATTATCTATACCAATAAAACCTCTTAATTCGTTTAAAAAAAACTCATTAATGTAAGGGCCTCTCCAGCCCCCACGACAGAGTTTACGTAAAATAAAAACAACGTCGTCAGTTAAAGGTTAAGTTAGGAACTAATTATACAGGGTGGGTCATTTAAGGTGACCGCCTCAAATATCTCCGTTACCTTTAGAGTGACAAACAAAGGCCAAAAGGGAATTTGATTGATTTCGAAGGGCTGACACAGTGGTTAAAAATTCTTTTTGGTCAGGTCATAGTTTATGCGTCCTCAAGGTCATCAATGGTTTTTCAAATGGTAACTTGTTATTTTTTTATCAAGACATTTATATTAGCCACTATTCAGACGAATCCACCGACCCAAGATATCAGTGTATCCATTGAAAATAACTTTGAATAACCGTATCGAAAGTGGTATTGTACAGTCAAGGAGAGAAAGTGGATATGATTCTGATTTATGGTGAGACCGGCAGAAACTCTGTGAGAGTGCAGGAACTTTGTGCACAACGTTATCCTGACAGAAATCATCCTTCCCGTCGATGTTTCGATCGAATTATTCATTTATTCCGTGAAACAGGCAGTGTAAATCCACGCAAAAAGAAACGTGGCAAGACTAAAACAGACGAAGAAGCAGAGATTTCCGTTCGATTGTTCTGCAGTAGCTCATGATCCGCAATTACTTAGTCGACAAATTGAGCACTATTCCAGAATTTCCCAGGCGAGTGTATTAAGAATATTAAAACGTCATAAATTCCATCCCTACCATATTTTCTTGCATCAAGAACTTCATGGTGCTGATTTTTGTAATAGGGTAAAGTTCTGTGAATGGGCTCTGCGTTAGTTACAGGTGAATCCGAATTTTGGTACTTACGTACTAACGCCACAACCACAGAAATTGCATGCACATTGTAGTGGAAAGACCTTGTAATAGTAGGCCTTGTAAAAAATAATTTGAATATATTTTGTAAATGTTTTGTTATATAACTAGAATGTGTAATATTTTGTTATATTTTGGAGAAATATTAGGGTAATAAAAAAATTTATATTTTCAAGCCAATAACTGACGTGTATGACTGGTCACATAAATAAGAATGTAAATACAACTGGGTCAGCGTTGCCAAATTTAATTTTGATAACATAAATTATTTAAATTTTTCTGCAAATATACAAAATTGGCTTCCAGAAATTATTTGTCTATTCTGAATATTTTAAGAGATCCCGACTAAACAATTCTAAAATTTGTTGAATGGAAATAAATTTTCTGGTGGGATATTTTACCAATTAATTGAATTTCTTTCAGCAATACATATTCTAAAATTGAATATTTATTTAAAAAAACATTATTCTATATTGGATTGAGAGTTCGCGCTGCCGCACGTATGTGGTCTTGATTTATCTGCTGCTTCGCGGCGGGCAACCTAATCTAACTTGGGTTAAACCAACGGTCATTGCCACATTGTCCAATATTGGATCGAGAGTTTGCGCTGCCGCTTGTATGTGGCAGGTAACCTAATCTAACCTAAACATTATTCTATATTGGATCGAGATATCGCGCTGCCGAGCGTATGTATTGAATTATCTGTGGTATTGATTTATCTTGGATCGAGAGTTCGCGCGGCAGATCCAATATAGGACAAAGTGGCAAGGACCGTTGGTTTAACCCAGGTTAAACAATTCTAAATTCTAAAATTTGTTGAATGGAAATTGATACCAGCCGAGGGGCAGTATATGTGTCAAAAATGTAGGAACTGTATTTTAACCCTGAGTCGAGATATTTATAAGTTATTCTTTTTATTATCATATGTTTAGTGGCTTCCAATATGTTCTATTTTGATTCCAAGAACGTAAAGGTAACCCAGTGTGTAGTAAATCGGAGCTATTTTTCGCGCATACGCATTGACATGAGCTTGATATAAAAAACATAGACGTAGTGGAAATAAATTTTCTGGTGGGATATTTTACCAATTAATTGAATTTCTTTCAGCAATACATATTCTAAAATTGAATATTTACTTCAAAAAACATTATTCTATATTGGATTGAGAGTTCGCGCTGCCGCACGTATGTGGTCTTGATTTATCTGCTGCTTCGCGGCGGGCAACCTAATCTAACTTGGGTTAAACCAACGGTCATTGCCACATTGTCCAATATTGGATCGAGAGTTTGCGCTGCCGCTTGTATGTGGCAGGTAACCTAATCTAACCTAAACATTATTCTATATTGGATCGAGATATCGCGCTGCCGAGCGTATGTATTGAATTACCTGTGGTATTGATTTATCTTGGATCGAGAGTTCGCGCAACCTAATCTAACCCAGGTTAGATTAGGTTGCCCGCCGCGAAGCGGGCAGATAAATCAAGACCACATACGCGCGGCAGCGCGAACTCTCGATCCAATATAGGACAATGTGGCAAGGACCGTTGGTTTATTAAACCAGGTTAGATTAGGTTGCCCGCCGCGAAGCGAGTAGATAAATCAAGACCAGATACGCGGGGCAGCACGAACTCTCGATCCAATATTAGACAATGTGGAAAGGACCGTTGGTTTAAGTCAGGTTATATAAAGTTGCCCGCCGCGAAGCGGGCAGGTAAATCAAGACTACATACGCGTGGCAGTGCGAACTCTCGATCCAATATAGGACAATGTGGCAAGGACCGTTGGGTCTTAATCTAGATTAGATTAGGTTGCCCGGCGCGATATATTTATAATTAATAATAAGATACAATAATTTCAAATGCGGAACAAAACAATATATGATTTTTTAAATGTTTTCTTTTGTTCTTGTTTTAGTTTTTCAAATGTTCTCATTTTTCATTCACCAAAAAATTAACAACCCTAGTCCAACAGTAGCATATAAGGACATAAATATGATTAATAATAATATATTGTTCTTGTTAAGTCTTTATTATATCCTTATAAGTATTATAATATTTAAAGTAGCAGTTGACGTATAACTAAATATGTGCCCGAAACTTTTATATTCGCGCCTTTCAAATTTGGCGGATGCGCATGCGCTTAACTAGCCGTAAAATGGTCTATTTATATCGGGTTGGGTTTGAGATACTGAGATCCTCAAAGGGTTTTGCAAATTTTCATCGGTCAACCTTGTTCTATATTTCCGATATCAGATAATAAATTTTCTAATTTAAGAAATTTTGCGAACTCAATGATTAGCATTTATTCAAGCACTTAGTTCTACTAACTTTTTGAAGAATGAATTTAATAAAATCCAAATATAGAACAAGGCTGACCGTTGATGAAAATTTGCAAAATCTTTTGAGGATTTCAGTACAGTAAGACCCCGCTTAACGCGCAGGATACGTTCAATCAAAGTAGAGTAAAGTAGCGAAACAGCGCTAAACGAGGCTATCTTAATATGTAAATAATGGGGTTAGGGGAAGATGGATAGAAAATTGGTTAGGTATTAAATTTAATAATTATGTTAGGTTTTTGTTTTAATAAAAATAAAACCAAACATTTATTTCTTACAAAAATATAAACAAATATATACACATAAAAAAAATCTATGTCAGTCAGATCATTCAGTCTATTCTGTGTTTCTAATTTTCTGCCTTTTTGTCAAGAAGGCATCTAATGTAGTTTGCGTTTTCCTTTTGCGTTCTGTTAGAAGTTGTTGATAAGTGGATAACGCATCTATAACACCCCGTCTTGCTTTTCAACTCTTGTCAAAATTTGGATCATTTTCAACAAATTGGTCCATAATTTCAGTTATAGTGCTCAAACTCCTTTTTACAAACGCCATCGAAAATTCTTTTTGCTCTTCTTCGAAATCACTACTATCAATATTTTTGTTTTCTTCTTGCTCAGTTATTTCCTAGAGCTCATCATTAGAAAGACTAGCTGCTGTTTGGACAGAGTGTCCAATGTCTTCGCTCTTACTTCAATCTGGCCAAATGTTCTTCCATATTCATTTCAAAGATCTTTCTTTTATCTCATTCCAAGAAAGGTTTATATTTGCTATAGTATTCATGATATTGTAGTTTTTCTAAAATTCTCTTATTGATTGCTTCTCTTCTCCGTCAGTTTGTTCAAACATCTGCTTAAATGTTCGCCACAAGTAATAAGCCTTAAAATTGGATATAACGCCTTGGTCCATTGGTTGGATCAAGGCAGTGTTAGGCGGCAAGAAAACCACTTCGACTGGAATGCATGTTGTTAAGTCTGATAAATTTGTTGGGTGGCTTGGAGCATTATCAATTAATAGTAGTGCTCTTTGTTCAAGTTTTTTAATTTCGCAATAACGTTTAACAGACTGTCAGAAATGTTCAGTGAACCAATCCTCGAAAATTTTGATAGTTATCCAAGATTTTTTATTAGACTCCCAAACTACAGGTAAAGTTGATTTAGATATGCCTTTCATCGCTCTTGGGTTTTTGGAGTGGTAAACCAGTAGTGGTTTTAATTTAAAATCTCCGCTTGCGTTACCACCCAGTAGAAGTCTTAAGCGATATTTTGCAGCTTTAAATCCTGGTGCTCGTCTCTCTTCACAGGATAGAAATGTTCGTTTTGGCATTCTTTTCCAAAACAATTCTGGAGGATAGTTTCCTTCTTCAATTATTGTTTTTAATGTCGTTGGTAATTCAGCCGCTGCTTTCGTATCACCACTTGCTGCTTCTCCTGTAATCTTTATGTTGTGAAGATTATTTCGATCTATTAAACCATCCTCGACTAGAAACGAAAGTTTCACTTATGTCACTTGCCTCAGCCTGAATGTAATTAAAAATTCTTCTAGCTTTTTCCATTATGATAGAATGGCATATTGCGTTCAATTTGTCGTCAATCCATATAGATAGTCGTTTTTCCATTTCCTCTATAATGTTATTTCTAGAACGCGTAATTCTAGTTGCAGAGCTTGACGTAGTTGCAGTTGCCGATGACCGTATTTTTTCTTTATTCTTTGGAATTGTCCTTATTGTTGAAGTTGCCAAATTCAATGCAGCACAAATTTGAGATTGACGTTCACCAGAATCTAATCTTCTAATCACTTGCATTTCAGTTTCCAGTGAAATGCTTTTCCTGGCTGCTTTCTTTTCTTGTTTTTCATTATCACGCATGATAAAAACTAAAGATCATAATATTTGTCATTGTATTAATCGTTATAGTATTATATAAATTTATACTTACAATAATGTCAACAAATGTTTCAAATACGAAAAATGCGTCCGTACAGCACTGCACCAAACAAGAAACACAACTATACTGTTTCGGATATGTTACGTACATATTTGGAAAGCTAGCGTTGCGCACAATTTCGGGGAATCTCCGGTTTGAAATAAAAGAGCGCTAAACCGAAACAGCGTTAAGCGGGGTCTTCCTGTATCTCATACCCAACCCGATATAAATAGATCATTTTACGGTTAGTTAAGCGCATGCGCATCCGCCAAATTTGAAAGGCGGGAATATAAAAGTTTCGGGCACATATTTAGTTTTACGTCAATAAGTTTGGGCACTTTTTGACCTATAACATGGCGGAAATCGAGACATAAGCACACAAAAATTTCAACTATGAAAAGGTCTATGAATTATCGAAAAACATTCAAGAACAAAAATCGCATGAAATTACATTTTTTTAATAAAATACATTGTTTCTTGTATATTTGGACTTTCTTTTATAAAAACTACTTTTTTTAGTTTTTTTTACGTTTATAAAAAATGTCACACAATTTTTGTTCTTCGATGTTATTATACCATGTACATAAAATTGTTACTATTTTTTTCTTTTTTATATTGATACCTAATACTATTTATATTCGATTTAAAAAAACATTTAAGCTACACATTACATTCGAAAACATCTGACTGTGCGGCCCGCTTAAATTATTTTTTTAGATGGCCCGCCGTCAGAAAAAGGTTGCCGACCCCTGCTTTACACGACTCGAGTTTGGACTGTTAAAGTATCTGTCCATAGTTTTGGACTTATTTGGAGACGATTGCGTTATTGCGTTAGATTAAAAAGTTAGAGTAAACAGAAAAGATTAGGTAGGTTTACTCGTTAAGGACATTAATTGATGGATTACGGATTTGTGTGAAATTTTTTAATGACTCCTGGAGGTTAAGGAGCAACGTCCTATTTTCAGTTGAGTCGCGTTTTTGCCGCACTGGGCCAGACGGACGTCGAGTATAGCCCCGGAGAAAGATATGCTGCAGTTTGCATTGACAATGGACTTCCATTTGGTGGTCACTCGGTTATGGTTTGGGCAGGACTGTCTTCACGAGCACGCACCGAGTTTGTCTTCATAGAGTTGTCTGACCGGTCACAGATACATTACGGAGTTTCTAAATCTAGATGATCATATTATGCCTTCATGGTCACTATGGATGAGCATGGCATTTTCATGCAAGATAATGCTAAACTTCACACAGAGTTGTCAGAGAATATCTGGACGTGGTGGGAATTAGGAATTATAATTTTACAATACAATTCCCTTCACATCAAATCACCCGATATCACATGAATTAGCTCTTTGTCAATCCAAGAAACATTGAGCCTTTTCCATCCCGCTTACCTCGAACAAAACAACGAAAGTATTGAAAACGCTATCATGTCAATTGCCACAGAAAATAGTTTCCCAATTACACTCATCCAATATTTAATAAATAAAAAAAGTAACCAAATCACAATGGTATTATACTCGAAATATACTCAAATATACCAGAAAACGCCCCATTCAGATAAAACTTTAATTTCTCCCACACATTTTGGTAAAACAAGCGAGCAATAGCTAACGTTTTGCGAACAAAATCTACAAGCATCATTTAAACCTTTTCAAGATTATCCCACATGTTATCTAAAGACAAAATCTTCTTGGGGTTCATTGTTCGAAATGCAATAGCGTGTAGCTCATACAGTACGAAGTATTTCAACTCGTTTTGCAGAACATTTTCGTGCCTTTCGTCTTAAAAGACACAATTTCTTTTCTAACCATTGTCTAGAATGTAATTAATTATTTTATTATATCTCAATATAGAAAAAAAAAATAAAGCCGTAATCCATCAATTAATCACTTTAAAGAGCAAACCCAATTAATTTTTTCTCAACTTTTTAATCTAACGCAACCGCTGCCAGATATGTTCCAAAATAAAGACAGACACCTCCCCTCCCCACCAAAACTCTTGGTATCAATTCAATCCCATTAATTTGTAATCCACTTGAAAA
Organism: Phosphuga atrata; assembly: GCA_944588485.1. Taxonomy (NCBI): domain Eukaryota; kingdom Metazoa; phylum Arthropoda; class Insecta; order Coleoptera; family Silphidae; genus Phosphuga; species Phosphuga atrata. Next base: position 19,183,877 of record OX155896.1, on the reverse strand, counting down.
TCACTTTCAACAGTCGAAACTGGAGTAGTATAAAATTTGTAGTTATATAACTTCACAAGTTATATAATATTTTCTCAAAAAATAGTCTTAAAAACATAGTAAATTTCTCAATTCAGAGTATATTTATTTAATTTTTATAATCAGGAATAGTTCCGAAAGGTGGCGAACTGTTCTCAAAAGACACTTTCACCAAAAGAAAAGTTTTCCAACAATAATACGTACTGTTTAGTTTAATATTTTATTTTTGTTAATATTTAGTTTAATACCTGTTTAGTTTATTTTAGTGACTCAATATTTATGTTTTTCGAATAATGGTATCAGTTGCATAATTTAATATATTTATCTTATATATTATAACTATAGTATAACTATGTTATATTATAACTTTTTATATATTTATCATTCAGTGGTAAAATTAGGGCATGCTAATGTAGATATACAGAAAAGAAAAGTATTTGTTTTCCTGTTTTATACACAGCCTTTAAATGGATGTATGCAATTTAGTTGCAGTAGTTAAAAATGCAATGGACATAATGTTTCATAATGAATAATTGCATATACTCATGATAATCTTGAACATATTATGTAATTCATTATCAAATATTTATTATTGTTATTTCAGGGGTCTGTCAAAAAAAAATTGCTACAAATTTCTGTAAGTAATAATTATTGTCTATTCTAAAAATTATTTCCTTCTAGTATATTTGGTAAAAGTCATCAAGTCAGTACTGATTCATGTGATGTACCAAAAGTACTGCATCTATTAGATGATTCAGAATTGGAGGAATCTCAAGGACCAAGAAATTTTAACACCATTGATATACCATCACCATCCATAGAAAACCCATTAGAGGCTTCAAGAAATACTTCAGAAGAAACTACACTTCTTACAAGGTTAATATATAGTATCATTTTCCATATATGGCATTTAATACTTTCATTATTCAAGACTTATTTGAAATAGGTATTTAATAAATATTTTAGTCTTATAGAAATATATAAATACTTTGAAATAAATTCAATATTGTGTAATAAATTGTTTTTGTAGACTGACTGATGAGAGAGATGATCAAACATGTAGCATGCAAGGTTGTGTAAGAAGAAAAACTGTCTTAAAACATGGAAGAAAACCTGCAGTTTCATCATGGCAGCGTTATTGGATTCAAATATGGGCATCTTCATTGGCTTATTTTTCTCCAAAATCTTTTAAAGGGTAAATATTTATTGAGTATTATATTGTAATTAAATTATTCAACTTTCTTTATTTAGTTCACAAAGGTCTGATTTTAAAAGGGAACCTTGCAAAATGGTTTCTTTAATTGGATGTCAGGTGTTATTGGTTGATAATGCACTCCATCCAGATCTCTTTCAGATTGTGGATCACCAACGAGGTAAATGATTGAACATTAAAATATTTAAAATTCATACTGCATTTAAAATAAAACTAAATCTGGTTACATTAAAATAGGCAAAGAAAATATTTATTTGGAAAAGGCATACAGTCTGCAGTAGACAGACAAGACATAATAATCAACAAGAATAAATGTAGACTCCCAAACATTCCAGTTCCAATGGTTAAAACTAAGCCAGATTAAACTATATCAATGCAACTAATTCATCCATGAAATTATTTTAAAAAAAAATGTTTTTTTAGGGAACATTTATAAATTCAAAGCAGGAACTTTTGGTATGGCAGAAAGATGGCTGAGACATATTCAGCGGGCTTCAAAAAATGAACCATCCACTCTTCCCACAAATCTTATGACATTTGAATAATTCTTCTTTTATTTATAAGTTCATATCACATTCATAATTATTTAATTTTTTAAATTGTTTATATATATATACATACATATATTATTTTATATTTAATTGTTTGTTTTATAAAGAAGAAGAAAAGAATTGTTTTTTTATATAAACCTTTCATGAAATATTAATGGTAAAAATTTGTAAATAATACTAATTTATTATACAAGCGGATAAAATTTAATGACCATAAATACCAGAGTTAAAAATTAATTTTACCCGGGAGTGAAATACAAATTTCAATTTTGTTTTAGATTTAACAAGTTAAATTCAAAGAAATGTGTGATAATCCGTGATTTTTTTTACGGGATACATGTTGTCTTGACAACGATAAAATTGTTTATGATTAATAAGTCAAAGTTTATACTTGTTAGGATCAGCAATTTTGTTGTGTTCATGGCAACGCATCAAAAGAACTATAAGTGGTGCTATGAGACGCACTTTATCAGTTCTGTGAAGTTAGCAACCGAATTTGCAAAGTAGTATATTGTCCAACTAGGGCGGTAAGTTGTCAATTGCCCACGAGAGCGAAAATGCCGCACGAGTTGCAGATAATATTTTTTATTACTCATGCGAGTGGACGTATCTTACAGATTTGGTTAGGTTGTCTCCGGTGGTGTGTATTCGTCATAAGAACTCTCATCAGTCTCCGGTATCACCATAGAATTTAAACGCTTTTTAAAACGTTTTCTATAATTTTTATTTTGTAATGAAAAAAAAATTCTGTCACTTTCACGTCACTTTTTTAATATTGAGGTTTTAGTTGTGTTTATTTTATTTATTCAATTGTTTTTTTTAAAGTTACTTAGCTATTTTTATTGAATATTTGCGTTACCCAACTTGTGTGGTAAAACAGCCATTTGTCGCACTAAAAAGCGGGCGCCAAGATATTACTTATCCCGCATGAGTAATAAAAATATAATATTACATCGCAGTTTCTAATAGATATGAAATAGTTCTAGAGTACTTTGTGCAAAATTTCAATAGTTCTGCAGAATTTCGCGAAAAAAAAAATGGAAAAAACAAAAAATGAGCTAGCAACCACTTTTCACAAAAACATTTTTGACATATTCCTGCATCTCGACCATAGTTATTTAGAAATTGTCATTTTGCAAAAAAATTAAATTTAGAAAATTACAAAAACATTTCTTTTCGCGAATCTGAATAGAGTTCTAAAGACGACCCCTTTGACATTTTTTAGTTTTTACTATGACAAAAAACATGGCGCATCAGTTCTGTTTGCAGTTCCTGGTAGAACTCTTCTAGTTCTATTGAAAATTCTTGAGAGTTCTATTGAAAATCGGGAACAGAACAAAATATAACAGAACTATTGCACAATTTTTTTTCTTCTTCACTTCGTCGCATCGGTGAAGTCTTTGAAGTAATTTTTCACATATCTTTCCAGTTTTTAACTTTATTAGCATATTTATTAGCATTTTCGATAGAACTCGTAAGAGTTCTACCGAGAACTGCAAACAGGACTGTCGCGCGATTTTTTTTTCATTCAAAACCACGGGTTCCTTATTATTGCTAATATATTTTGAACTAAGGTTTTGATAAAAAAGTCAAAAGGATCTTCCGTGGAACTCTTAGGGTGCTATCCAGATCCGCGAAAAGAACCGTTTTTGCAATGTTATAATTTTTAGGTTTTTCCGAAATTCTGAAGAACTATTGAAAATTTGCGCAAAGTACTCTAGAACTATTTCATATCTACCAGGAACTCCGATGTAATATTATATTTTTACAAATCCGGTTGCTAACTTCATAGAACTCACCTTACTTGATATTTTTAAACCACTAGCGGTATTAAAAAAAATTGATAGTTTCATTAAACCATTTGATTTATTGATCAAAGAATTAAACATGACTTTATAAGGCAAAATTGAATAAAAACTATTATCAAGTAAAAACATGATCGAAGTTCTATTAATGATTACTACTACTCTGCAGTAATCATGAATAATATTTACATACATTCCAGCATTTTTACTGAATCTGTTACATCTTCATTAACTACATATTGTTGATGTTTTATAAATTTAACCGTATTTAATCAAATAAACGCCTCGGCAGAGATATTTTTGGTGCCATGATTATTTGTTTTTTTCCCTTAAAAATTATACTAACCATTACAAAAAACGTCAACAAAATAGTTATTTATTATAACGGATAAAAATAAGGTTTAACAAGCGGATTATAAAATCAGATTTAAAATCGCAATATAACGCATGTAAAACTCCCACCTTTTTTAATATTGGACGCATGCGTAAATGAATGATTAAAGCAAAAATTTAATAAATGATATAATGGTTATAATATGTAGTGCCAAAAATGTGGTGTATGTTGTTTTTAATAGGTCGCTTTGATTTAAAATGTATGTCATATTTTGAAACAGTGGACAAATATGTCTAAATAGCAACATTAATAATTGTTTAATTTGTGCATTGAATACATTAACATTAATAATCATGGCTTGAATACATTCAAATTACCAATTATCAGTTTAAAATAACTCTTTAAATCATGCATTTTCAGCCTTGAAGCTGAAATGGGGCTTGCTGGTGCTACCATTTCAATTTTTAACGGGATACATTGAGTAGGGATATATGATTCGTTCTGGCGCCACCCCACCAACCACCTTTGGACCCTGGCAGTTTAGAACTCCGCTGACCGATGGCGCTTTAATCCAGGATTTTACCAACCCGAACAGATTCCTATCATTAGTTTAGAACTTGACTGGTTAATACGCGCATATATAAACTTTCTTGTACATTTGGTTGCCTAAGCGCAATAACATTTGGTCTACGAATTGATTAGTTAATGCCAGACTAGACTAGATAAGATATTACCAGACTAGATCAGCAAAAACCAGACTAGATCAGATCAGACTAGATCAGATATTATCAGACCAGAACCGGACTAGATTAGCTAATACCAGACTAGACTAAATCAGATATTACCAGACTAGATCCGCTAAAACCAGACTAGATCAGATGTAATAAAATTAGATGTAATATCAGACTAGGTAGGATTAGATCAGATAATACCAGAGTACGCCGGACTAGATTAGATAAGACCAGATTAGGCTGGATTAGATCAGCTAATACCAGACTTGATCAGATCAGACTAGATCAGATATTATCAGACCAGAACCGAACTAGATTAGCTAATACCAGACAAGACTAGATCAGATATTACCAGACTAGATCAGCTAAAACCAGACTAGATCAGATGTAATAAAATCAGATGTAATACCAGACTAGGTTGAACTAGTAGATCAGACCGGACTAGATCAGCTAATACCAGACTAGACTAGATCAGATATAACCAGACTAGATCAGCTAAAACCGGACTAGAACAGCTAATACCCGACTAGACCAGATATTATAAGACTAGAACCGGATTATATCAGCAAATGCCAGACTAGATCAGATCAGACTAGATTAGATATTATCAGACCAGAACTGGACTAGATCGGACCAGGCCGGACTAGATCAGCTAATACCAGACTATACAAGATCAGATATTACCAGACTAGATCAGCAAAAACCAGACTAGATCAGATCAGACTAGATCAGATATTATCAGACCAGAACCGGACTAGATTAGCTAATACCAGACTAGACTAAATCAGATATTACCAGACTAGATCCGCTAAAACCAGACTAGATCAGATGTAATAAAATTAGATGTAATATCAGACTAGGTAGGATTAGATCAGATAATACCAGAGTACGCCGGACTAGATTAGATAAGACCAGATTAGGCTGGATTAGATCAGCTAATACCAGACTTGATCAGATCAGACTAGATCAGATATTATCAGACCAGAACCGAACTAGATTAGCTAATACCAGACAAGACTAGATCAGATATTACCAGACTAGATCAGCTAAAACCAGACTAGATCAGATGTAATAAAATCAGATGTAATACCAGACTAGGTTGAACTAGTAGATCAGACCGGACTAGATCAGCTAATACCAGACTAGACTAGATCAGATATAACCAGACTAGATCAGCTAAAACCGGACTAGAACAGCTAATACCCGACTAGACCAGATATTATAAGACTAGAACCGGATTATATCAGCAAATGCCAGACTAGATCAGATCAGACTAGATTAGATATTATCAGACCAGAACTGGACTAGATCGGACCAGGCCGGACTAAATCAGCTAATACCAGACTATACAAGATCAGATATTACCAGACTAGATCAGCTAAAGCCTGACTAGAACAGCCAGAAATGCCCAATCTTTCAAAGAACAATAAGCTCAAAGGTGATAAAAAAAAAACAGAGGTCCAGGGTCCTCCTGGCGTGCGGCTGATAAACAAATTTCAAGCTGATGCAGATAAATATAAATCGAAGCGCACGGGCACATGACATGGCCCGTGCTACAGCAATGCAGAAAGGTATAGACCTAATCGCAATAAGTGAACGTAACAATCTCAGAGGGGAAGAGGGACATTTACATGAACAGAAAGAAAACAGCTGCTGTAGCTAATATAAATAGTAATCAAAACGTACACGCATACGGAGAGGGAACGTACTTTGTATGGATAAAATCAAAACATTACTGCGTATATAGCGTTTACATAACCCCAAATTGTCGGCGCGAAGAATTTGTCGGAGAAATAGACAACCTGGAGAAATATGTGCGGAAAAAACAAGGGGAAGTCATCATAACGGGCGATTTTAATGCCAAACACACTGAATGGGCTGGTACAAAGACGGAATTTAGAGGAGAAACACTTCTAGAGAGGCTGAATGCCCTGGACTTTATCGTGGTCAATGATGGCAAAATGCCAACTCTGATAAGAGGAAATGGAACATCGTTTATTGACCTTACGATAATCAGAACAGACTTTATCACTTAAGTTTTAAAATGGGAAGTTCTTAAGGAGGAATCGCTGAGCGACCATAGATACGTCTGCCTATACCTTGACGATAGCTGCCGAAAACCCAAACCAAACTGGGTCTACGGCAGAAGTAAAATGAAGGACTTCTGCACAATGCTTCGGCAAGAACTAACAGACAAGAAAGAAAAGGTCGACATCAGCAACTGTACTGAGATTCTGCAGCGAGTTTATTGACGGAGTACTCCTAGGATAAGAATAGAAGAAAACTCACCGTTGCCATACTGGTGGACTGACAACATCGCGGAACTGAGAACAAGCGCTACAGGGGCTAGAAGAAAGCTACAAAGGGAACGAAAAAGAAATGGATATGTTGGAGAATTTAAGCAACGATACGACGACGTCAAAAAAGCTCTGAGGAGGGAAATCTCCCGTCAAAAACACTTGAAATGGGAGGAGTTATGCAAGGACCTAGAACAAGATGTCTTCGGCCAGAGCTACAAGATCGTGGCAAGTCAGCTAAATATACCGAACCCGAAACTAATTCTAACTCCGGACGAAAAAGTAACAATCTTTGAAGAGCTATTTGTCGACTCAAAGGATAAACCGATATTCCAACGGACAGACTACCAGATATCGGAACCTTTCGAGGAAAACGAAATTCTGGCAGCGGTCAGCAAAATTAAAACGGGGAAGGCCCCAGGGCCTGATAACCTTCCGCCAGAAGTGGTAAAAAAAGCTGCGACATCAGAAATAAGGGTGTTTAAAGACCTTTTTAATGAATTATTGGAAAAAATACATTCCCTCACGCATGGAAAGTGGCAAAACTTATTCTAGTTAAGAAACCACAAAAGAAAGAAGAGGAAGCTGTCAAATACAGACCAATTTGCCTGATCAACGTTTTCGGGAAACTGTACGAAAATCTCATTAACCAAAGACTTCTGAATGAAATCGAGGAGAAAGGCGGTTTCTCCGAAAGTCAGATCCATCACGAATGCCCTACACGAAGTTGTAAAAATAGCAAGGGGATCAAACGTAACCGGGGTACCAGGATGGTGTGGCCTGGTACTAGTAGATGTTAAAAACGCTGTTAATACAGCGTCATGGCGTCTGATAATATATAAAATGGAAGAAAGAGAAATCTCCACGTGCCTTATAAACATCGTCAAAGACTACTTTACAGATAGATGGATACAAATTGGCAGAAACACCAGGAAAGAAATAGGTGGGGGTGTTTCACAGGGTTCTGTTACAGGACCAACTCTGTGGAATATCTTATAAGACGACATAATGAGGTTGCAGGTACCTGAAGGCGTTAAACTGCTGTGTTACGCTGAGGACTTGGCGATCGTGGTCACGGGAAAGACAATCGACCAAATGCAAAGCAACGCAAATACTGCCTGGAGCACAGTCCAAACCTGGATGAACGACAACCATCTGACATTAGCTGCAGAGAACAGACATTAGCTGCACGGAGGCTGTGTTATTAGCCACACATAAACATGCTAAAAGTGTCTTCTTTCAAGTAGGAGAATCGCGAATCTTCCCTAGCCTAGCCATCAACTATCTAGGGGTTAAGATCGGGAAAAAATTATCCTTTAAAGCCCATATTGAGAAAATAGCCCAGAAAGCTAACAAAGCTACAAGAGCTTTAAGTGTCCTAATGCCCAACGTTAAAGGTCCAAGAGCAAACAAGAGGCGCACTCTGTACATGGCTGTGCAATCAATAATAGCTTATGGCGCACCTATTTGGTGTGATGCACTAAACGTATCTGCGCAAAGAAAGAAACTCGCGTCTGTGCAAAGAAGCATGACCCTTCGAATAGCTAATGCCTACAGGACCGTATCGAATGAGGCCCTGATGGTTGTGGCAAAGGTAATACCTATACATCTAGTAGTATAGGAAAGAAAAAACATTTTCACTACACGAACTGACACATTGGCAGAAAAAGAGAGAACCCTTTAAAAATGTTGTAGCTGTTGGAGAAGGGGGACCACTTGAAGAATCTGAAGAACGGTACCAAGTGGATCCAATGAGGAGGGGTTTTAGTGGGTATGCTGGTCATTAACACCTCGACCAGAGAGCCACACACTCCACGGAGCCAGGAGGCGCCATCGCCAAGAGTTCTGTTAGACAATTTTTAGGCACACATTGTGGCGTCACGCTGCTAGTTCTTTAAACTCCAAAACCAGGTGGCGGATTTATTGCAACGCATTGTAAAGTATCATTGTAAAGTACAGCCTGGAACTAGCCAAACACCTTAATGTTCAGTTGCTCATTACCTTGCCTACTTACGGAAACACTTGCGTTCAAACGTTCAAATGCTCCCATAAAAATGGTTCTTCTATAGATGTCTCTCATCTTTGCGTCTGACTCCTTGCTGGAGTGACCTAGCCATTAAAGCTATTAAAAATACAGCAATTAATACAAAATTCACTGAAAATTTGTTTTTCTTTTAAGTAAACAAAAGTAAGCAATACAGCATAGACAAAATCAACAAAGATTTAAAAATATGTTTGTGCGAACGCCTTGGTTAACTTTAGCCGAAATATTATTGAGAGTATCTCTTTCTATTGAAAGTAATGCCAAAGGAGTTCAGAAGTTCTAACTTCAGTCATTGTGCTCCTTAGGTGTGTTTTTAGTCTACGCAACCCACTAAAAGATCTCTCAGCACTTGCTATACCTGGGCAGCGTTACAAACAATCGAAAAAACATTGGTGAATGGTCAACATTGGTGAAAATATCATACATTTTCTGTTCAACTCAATATTCTAGATAACTCAGTACACCTCTATCACAACAATGGTTATCACGTGAAAAATATATGTCCTGACATTATATCATTTCATCTATCAAAATAGGGGAAATAAATTTAAATGTATCACTTAATAATGTACCATTTTTTCCAAATCTGATATTGCACTGTTTTTCGTGAAGATTGGATTTAGAAATCTAAATAATTCAGGAACGTGTTCTAGAGCCTTAATTATGTCAGACATTTTGTTTACCACTGCATCTAGATTTATATTTATTACATTAGTTTTAAAATCGATTACATGATCTATAACAGGATCGTCTCTGGTGCCTTCATCGTGAAATTTTTTAACTCCTCGAATTCTCTTAGATGCATGTGTTCTTCGTCCGTATCACATTGAAGCCATTCTGACTTGGAGAGTTCCAAAATTTAGTTGAAATAAGCGTCAGTTCTTAGTGATGCAAGTTTATCTTTAGAATTTGTCATGCACAAAACGACTTAACGAAAAAAATCAATGTCTTTTTTCTGCAATATTTTTGATGTAACATCGATAGATTGCAGAACATCATTGCAAAAAAATAAAATCATCAAAAAATCAAATGTGAAACTATTTAAAAGTCCTGAGACCGTGCCACTTCATCTTGGTCGTGCCTTATCTTTACAATTTTTCTAATCTAGACACGAAAGAACTGATTTAAAATTTTGTAATAAAGCACTTGTTGCCTTTTCTCTTGCAAACCACCTTGTATTGGACAGTGTGCTATTTTTACTCTCTTGAAAATACTTCATCTTCTTCCTTTATTTTATGTTCCGTTTCCATATCAGAAAAGATTCTATCATGTTTACAAGCTGCCTTTAGCATAGCCCAACGGCCTTGGGGTGTGCAAAAAATTGTAATATTTTTGGACATTTAAAAAAAAAATCAGTATTTGTAAGGCGTTTTTTTCAGTCGCGTGACTTAATACTAGGTTCAACTGATGTAGTGAGCAATGCACGTAGGAAGCAAAAGCTTAATGATTTTTGCGACTCATAGCTTTACGCAATAGGGTATGGGCATCTTTTTCACCACCACTCATCAGACTAGCTCCATCATACGCTTGCGCAACCGTGTTGCACGTATTTAAAGTATGACGTTTAGATGCATCTAACAACAACGAAACGTATCCAGGAGCATGGTGGTTGACCAAATTCAGATATTCTAGAAATACTACTTTTACTTATTATATAGAATATCTAAACACATTATTATTATTTAAAATATCTAAATGTACATACCGAATCAATAAAGCCAATTGGTCTGTTTCGAAATGTCAGTGGACCTATCAACAATGACAGTCTAAAATATAGTTTTTTGAACTTCTTCCAACAATGTAGTCCTAGTAGCAGCTGCCAAAAACTCGAATTTGTTCTTCCATTATTGAAGCACTCAAATACTTTATTTTCGTCTCAGTTTCTAAATGATACTAGAATTATGGACAGTATTATGAAAGAAATGTAATAAACGTTAGGTATACACCACAGTCGGAACGATTCACGTCGCTAGAATGATCTGGTAAGGGCAAAGGTAGTGATGTATTTGTCCGCAGGAGATCAAATTGGAACGTAAGAACTTCCATCTTTTCTTTCCATCTTTTCTGCTCTGTCTTTTAAGGAATGCATCAATTGACTTTTCCTCAAAATATGCCCGGATTCCAGATGTAGCCATTAGATCAGATTTACTTCGGGAATGTTCATGAATTCTGGTGGATAGATGTAAATTACCAACATGTATGGTAATAAGGTACATCCATTTGAGGTAAATATAAAAGCCACCATCTGCTACGTTTTTCACCTAAGCTATTCTTAAAGATGAAGTATCTCTCTGAAAAACTGCAAATTCTTGGTTTTAGGGTAGGCAATACCTCGTGGTTGGCAAGCCCCTACACTTAATCATATAAACTTAATAAAGTCGGAACACAGCTTGAATATATAAATATATTCAACCTTTCCGGAGCACTATAAAACTAATGAGTATTTTTAGGACTACCAAAAACAAATCTCTTGTGAAACTTGTAAGTTATTTTATGGCTTTCAGTCCACCTTCATGGCACTCAACAAAAACCAGAAAAATAACATTGTTTTTAAGATCATGTCTTTCCGATACCTTAAGTGGATAGCCATCTGTGGACGCGTTTCGAGTATTTAAAAGAATAGCTTTCAACCTTGGTTGAAAATAATTTTTTTTTTGAATGAAGTTCCTTTAGGGAGGTCTCGGTAGGAACGATTCGGCAGAAAACGTTATGTTACGTACGCTGTCCTGGTACGGTGTCCGTTATGCGCCCTTTCACTTTTTCTCAGTGTATATTTCCATACCCCGCTCTCTCTATCATGTTTTCTCTTTCTTTCATTTCTATATTTCTATAATGCGTGCTCTCTCTTTCATTCGCAGAGTGACAGACAAGCGTGGTCTGTTTATAATCTTAAAACTAAACAAGAAGCAGAAATTAAAAATTGTTCAAACGTATTTTTCTTTTTTGTTGTTTTAATTCATAGGAGAGTTATATTGTTTATATTATACTCATTATTTTAATTAGTCTGTGAGAAATGGAAAGTCAACAAAGGATACAAAAAACTGAAAAAAGTAAGTTTATAAATTGATCTTTACACATGTTTATCGTACATGTCATTAGAGTGATTGATATTTACTATATTTATGTATATTGTAGTCATATAGTGAAATCAGTCAGATTGTCTAGAACTGAGCCATTGCATGATCTCTGTCGGCTCAATGTCGGCAGTTCGAGTAGTTCATCTAATTCGTGTAGCTCATGAAATCTCATGCAAATTCAGCTCGTGAAATTTTATAAGGAACTAGTTTAACTGGCATTTACACTATCATTCTTACCGATTCGACGTTTCCAGAAATGCCTAAGTGCTGTCACCTGATAGTATAAAGCTTCGTGTCTTAATTATCAGACCTATTAATAAAGAGAAACGAAGAAACATATTTCAGATGGTTTCACGAACTAGCTAGTTGTATCAAGTATTTCAAATAGAATACAACTGTCGGCAGATCATGCAATAATTCGGTTTTACACATTCTAACAGATTTCACTATATCACTATGACATTTACATTATAGAGAGACATTAGTAAAATCACAAGCTCAGCATCAAAAAGAGTAGCGACAGAGAAAAAGGAAAAAGAAAAGGAAAAAATGGGATTATACAAAATACTGATTCAGAAAAGTAGATTCTCAAAATATTATAATTTGAAGGAAAAGCTTACTGTTTACATAGATTTATCGTACATGTGATTACAGTGATTGCTATTTTTTTCACTCTATTTATATTCATTGTAGAGAGGCAACAGTATAAGCAGAAACGAGACGCTATTTTTTTGAAAATTTCAGGATTCCAAAAAAATTTTTTTTCCATGAGTTCTGAGTTCTGGGTAGCCGCTCGAGAGTTCAAAACATATCTCTTTTATAATTTCAAAAACGAGGCGCAAAATCTTACTTATAGAAGAGATTTGTTCAGAATTCTCGAGAGACTACCCAGAACTCTTAATAGAACTCATGGAAAAATTATTTTTTTGGAATTCTGTAATATTTAAAAATTTAGCGTCCCGTTTTTGCTTATTACTTCTTTAATATTGATTAGACAAATAAATTGTATCAGTTATTAGTAGGAAAGGATAGTATGTTCTAAAATCACCTCAAAAAAACCTAACCGAAAATGCGGTGATTTCGGAGAAGGTAGCGGAAAAGGTCGTTGTAAAGTTTAATTTAAATATAATTTAATTTTATTTATAAAAAATTTAGTTGAATTTAAAAATAATATAATTAAATTTATAAATAATTTAATTTAATTCAAAAATAATTTAATTTAATTTAAAAATAATTTCATTAAATTTAAAAATAATGTAATTAAATTTAAAAATAATTTATTTTAATTAAAAATAGTTTAATTTAATTTAAAAATAATTTAATTTAATTCAAAAATAATTTAATTTAATTTAAAAATAATTTAAATAAATTTAAAATTAATTTAATTATATTTAAAAATAATTTAATTTAATTTAAAAATTATTTAATTAATTTAAAAAAATAATTTAATTAAATTTAAAAATAATTTAATTCAATTTAAAAATAATTTAATTAAATTTAAAAATAATTTAATTAAATTTAAAATAATTTAATTAAATTTAAAAATAATTTAATTAAATTTAAAAATAATTTAATTCAATTTAAAAATAATTTATTTAAATTTAAAAATAATTTAATTAAATTTAAAAATAATTTAATTAATTTGAAAATGATTTACTTTAAATTAAAAATAATTTAATTCAATTTAAATTTTTTTTTATTAAATGTAAAAATAATTTATTTAACTTTAATTTGAATAATAATAATTAAATTAATAATTAAATTTGAAAATAATTTAATTTAAAAACAATTTAATTAAATTTAAAAATAATTCAATTAAATTAAAAAATAATTTAAATAAATTTAAATATAATTTAATTAAATTTGAAAATAATTTAATTAAATTTAAGAAAAAATTAATTAAATGTAAAAATAATTTAAATAAATTTAAAAATAACAATTAAATTTAAAAATATTTTAAATAAATTTAAAAATAACATAATTTTATTTAAAAATACTTAATTAAATTTAAAAATAATTTATTTAAATTTAAAAATAATAAAATTAAATTAAAAAATAATTTAATTTAAAAATAATTTAATTAAATTAAAAAATAATTTAATTAAATTAAAAAAAAAATAATTGTAAAAATAATTTAAATAAATTTAAAAATAATTTATAAATATGTTATTGAAATTTAAAAATAATTTAAATAAATTTAAAAATAATTTAGTTAAATTTAAAAATAATTTAATTTAATTCAAAAATAATTTAATTTAATTTAAAAACAATTTAATTTAATTTAAAAATATTTTAATTAACTTTAAAAATAAACAAATTAAATTTAATAATAATTTGTTTAAGTTTAAAAATAATTTAATTAAATTTAAAAATAATTTTACTAAATTTAAAAATAATTTATTTAACTTTAATTTAATGAAATTTAAAAATAATTTAATTAAATTTAAAAAAAAATTATTAAATGTAAAAATAATTTAATTAAATTTAAAAATAATTTAAATAAATTTAAAAATAATTTAATTAAATTAAAAAATAATTTAATTAAATTAAAAAAAAAATGTTAATTGTAAAAATAATTTAATTAAATTTAAAAATAATTTATAAATAAGTTAATGAAATTTAAAAATAATTTAAATAAATTTAAAAATAATTTAAATAAATTTGAAATTAATTAAATTTAATTTAAAAACAATTTAATTTAATTTAAAAATAATTTATTTAAATGAAAAAAAAATTTAATTATATTTAAAAATAATTTAATTAAATTTGAAAATAGTTTAATTAACTTTAAAAATATAAATTAAATTTAAAAATAATTTAATTAAATTAAAAAATAATTTAATTAAATTTTAAAATAATTTAATTAAATTTAAAAATAATTTAATTAAATTTAAAAATAATTTAATTAAATTTAAAAATAATTTAATTTAATTTAAAAATAATTTAAATAAATTTAAAAATAATTTAATTATATTTAAAAATAATTTAATTAAATTTAAAAATAATTTAATTTAATGCAAAAATAATTTAATTTAATTTAAAAATAATTTAAATAAATTTAATTTAATTTAAAAATATTTTAATTAACTGTAAAAATAATTTAATTAAATTTAATAATAATTTGTTTAAGTTTAAAAATAATTTAATTAAATTTAAAAATAATTTTATTAAATTTAAAAATAATTTATTTAACTTTAATTTAATGAAAATTAAAAATAATTTAATTAAATTTAAAAAAAATTTATTAAATGTAAAAATAATTTAATTAAATATAAAAATAATTTAAATAAATTTAAAAAAAATTAAATTAAAATTAAACATAATTTAAATAAATTTAAAAATAATATTATTAAATTTGAAAATAATTAAATTTAATTTAAAAACAATTTAATTTAATTTAAAAATAATTTATTTAAATTAAAAAATAATTTAATTAAATTTAAAAATAATTTAATTAAATTTGAAAATAATTTAATTTAATTTAAAAATACTTTAAATAAATTCAAAAATATTTTAATTAACTTTATTAATTAAATTTAAAAATAATTTAATTAAATTTAAAAATAATTTAATTAAATTTAAAAATAATTTAATTTAATTTAAAAATAATTTAAATAAATTTAAAAATAATTTAATTAAATTTGAAAATAATTAAATTTAATTTAAAAACAATTTAATTAAATTTAAAAATAATTTAATTAAATTAAAAAATAATTTAATTAAAATTAAAAATAATCTAATTAAATTTGAAAATAATTTAATTTAATTTAAAAATAATTTAAATAAATTTAAAAATAGTTTAATTAACTTTAAAAAAAAATTAAATATACTTAAAAATCATTTAAATAAATTTAAAAATAATTTAATTAAATTTAAAAATAATTTAATTAAATTTAAAAAGTTGATTAAATTTCAAAATAATTTAATTAAATTTAAAAATAATTTAATTAAATTTAAAATTAATTTAATTTAAAAATAATTTAATTAAATTTAAAAAAAAATTATTAAATGTAAAAATAATTTAATTAAATTTAAAAATAATTTAAATAAACTTAAAAATAATTTAATTAAATTAAAAAATAATTTAATTATATTAAAAAAAAAATATTAATTGTAAAAATAATTTAATTAAATTTAAAAATAATTTATAAATAAGTTAATGAAATTTAAAAATAATTTAAATAATTTTAAAATTAATTTAAATAAATTTGAAAATAATTAAATTTAATTTAAAAACAATTTAATTTAATTTAATTTATTTAAATGAAAAAAAAATTTAATTAAATTTAAAAATAATTTAATTAAATTTGAAAATAGTTTAATTAACTTTAAAAATATGAATTAAATTTAAAAATAATTTAATTAAATTAAAAAATAATTTAATTAAATCTTAAAATAATTTAATTAAATTTAAAAATAATTTAATTAAATTTAAAAATAATTTAATTAAATTTAAAAATAATTTAATTTAATTTAAAAATAATTTAAATAAATTTAAAAATAATTTATTTATATTTAAAAATAATTTAATTAAATTTAAAAATAATTTAATTTAATGCAAAAATAATTTAATTTAAAAATAATTTAAATAAATTTAATTTAATTTAAAAATATTTTAATTAACTGTAAAAATAATTTAATTAAATTTAATAGTAATTTGTTTAAGTTTGAAAATAATTTAATTAAATTTAAAAATAAATTTATTAAATTTAAAAATAATTTATTTAACTTTAATTTAATGAAAATTAAAAATAATTTAATTAAATTTAAAAAAAATTTATTAAATGTAAAAATAATTTAATTAAATATAAAAATAATTTAAATAAATTTAAAAAAAAAAAAATTAAAATTAAACATAATTTAAATAAATTTAAAAATAATATTATTAAATTTGAAAATAATTAAATTTAATTTAAAAACAATTTAATTAAATTTAAAAATAATTTGATTAAATTTAAAAATAATTTAATTATATTTAAAAATAATCTAATTAATTTGGAAAATAATTTAATTTAATTTAAAAATAATTTAAATAAATTTAAAAATAGTTTATTCAAATTTAAAAATAATATAATTAAACTAAAAAATAATTTAATTTAAAAATAATTTAATTAAATTAAAAAAAAATTCTTTAAATTTAAAAAAAAATATTAAATGTAGAAATAATTTAATTAAATTTAAAAATAAAGTATAAATAAGTTAATTAAATTTAAAAATAATTTAAATAAATTTAAAAATAATTTAAATAAATTTGAAAATAATTAAATTTAATTTAAAAACAATTTAATTTAATTTAAAAATAATTTATTTAAATTAAAAAATAATTTAATTAAATTTAAAAATAATTTAATTAAATTTGAAAATAATTTAATTTAATTTAAAAATACTTTAAATAAATTTAAAAATATTTTAATTAACTTTATTAATTAAATTTAAAAATAATTTAATTAAATTTAAAAATAATTTAATTAAATTTAAAAATAATTTAATTTAATTTAAAAATAATTTAAATAAATTTAAAAATAATTTAATTAAATTTGAAAATAATTAAATTTAATTTAAAAACAATTTAATTAAATTTAAAAATAATTTAATTAAATTAAAAAATAATTTAATTAAATTTAAAAATAATCTAATTAAATTTGAAAATAATTTAATTTAATTTAAAAATAATTTAAATAAATTTAAAAATAGTTTAATTAACTTTAAAAAAAAATTAAATAAACTTAAAAATCATTTAATTAAATTTAAAAATAATTTAATTAAATTTAAAAATAATTTAATTAAATTTAAAAATAATTTAATTAAATTTAAAAATAATTTAATTAAAATTTAAAATAATTTAATTTAATTTAATAATGGTTTAATTAAATTTTAAAATATTTTAATTAAATTTAAAAATAAATTAATTTAATTTAGAAAATAATTTAAATATACTCAAAAATAATTTAATTTACTTCAAAAATATTTTAATTAAATTTTAAAATAATTTAATTTAATTTAAAAATGATATAAATAAATATAAAAATAATTTAATTAGAATAAAATATAATATAATTAAATTTAAAAATAATTAAATTTAAAAATAAAAAAATTTAAAAATAATTTAATTAAATTTAAAAATAATTTAATTAAATTTGAAAATAATTTAATTTAATTTAAAACTTATTTAATTAAATTGGAAAATTATTTAATGTAAAAATAATTTAATTAAATTTAAAAATAATTTTATTAAATTTAAAAATAATTTAATTAAATTTTAAAATAATTTAATTAAATTTAAAAATAATTTAATTAAATTTAAAAATAATTTAATTAAATTTAAAAATAATTTAATTAAATTTAAAAATAATTTAATTTAATTTAAAAATAATTTAAATAAATTTAAAAATAATTTAATTATATTTAAAAATAATTTAATTAAATTTAAAAATAATTAAATTTAATTCAAAAATAATTTAATTTAATTTAAAAATAATTTAAATAAATTTAATTTATTTTAAGAATATTTTAATTAACTGTAAAAATAATTTAATTAAATTTAAAAATAATTTGTTAAAGTTTAAAAATAACTTAATTAAATTTAAAAATAATTTTATTAAATTTAAAAATAATTTATTTTTCTTTAATTTAATGAAATTTAAAAATAATTTAATTAAATTTAAAAAAAAATTATGAAATCTAAAAGTAATTTAATTAAATTTAAAAATAATTTAAATAAATTTAAAAATAATTTAATTAAATTTAAAAATAATTTAAATAAATTTAAAAATAATTTAATTAAATTTGAAAATAATTAAATTTAATTTAAAAACAATTTAATTAAATTTAAAAATAATTTAATTAAATTTAAAAATAATTTAATTAATTTTAAAAATAATCTAATTAAATTTGAAAATAATTTAATTTAATTTAAAAATAATTTAAATAAATTTAAAAATAGTTTAATTAACTTTAAAAAAAATTTAATAAAGTTAAAAATCATGTAATTAAATTTAAAAATTATTTAATTAAATTTAAAAATAATTTAATTAAATTTAAAAATAATTTAAATAAATTTAAAAATAATCTAATTAAATTTGAAAATAATTTAATTTAATTTAAAAATAATTTAAATAAATTTAAAAATAGTTTAATTAACTAAATCATTTAATTAAATTTAAAAATAATTTAGGTAAATTTAAAAATAATTTAATTAAAATTTAAAATAATTTAATTTAATTTAATAATGGTTTAATTAAATTTTAAAATATTTTAATTAAATTTAAAAATAAATAAATTTAATTTAGAAAATAATTTAAATATACTCAAAAATAATTTAATTTACTTCAAAAATATTTTAATTAAATTTTAAAATAATTTAATTTAATTTAAAAATGATATAAATAAATATAAAAATAATTTAATTAGATTAAAATATAATATAATCAAATTTAAAAATAATTAAATTTAAAAATAATTTAATTTAAAAATAATTTAATTAAATTTAAAAATAATTTAATTGAATTTGAAAATTATTTAATGTAAAAATAATTTAATTAAATATATAAATAATTTAAATAAATTTAAAAATAATTTAATTAAATTTAAAAATAATTTAATTAAATTTAAAAATAATTTAATTAAATTTAAAAATAATTTAATTAAATTTGAAAATTATTTAATGTAAAAATAATTTAATTAAATATATAAATAATTTAATTAAATTTAAAAATAATTTAATTAAATATATAAATAATTTAATTAAATTTAAAAATAATTTAATTGAATTTAAAAATAATTTAATTTAATTTAAAAATAATTTGATAAAATTTAAAAATAATTTAATTAACTTTAAAATTACTTTAACTTAAAATAAGAATAATTTATTTAAATTTGAAAATAATTAAATTTAATTTAAAAATAATTTAATTATATTTAAAAATAATTGAATTAAATTTAAAAATAATTTAATTAAATTTAAAAAAAATTTAATTAAATTTAAAAATAATTTAAATAAATTTAAAAATAACAATTAAATTAAAAATATTTTTAATAAATTTAAAAATAATTTAAATAGATATAAAAATAATTTAATTAAATTTAAAAATAATTTAATTAAATTTAAAAATAATTTAATTAAATTTAAAAATAATTTAATTAAATTTAAAAATAATTTAATTTAAAAATAATTAAATTAAATTTAAAAATAATTTAATTAAACTTAAAAATAATTTATTTAACATTAAATTAATTAAATTTCAAAATAATTTAAATAAATTTAAAAATATGCTAATTAAATTTAAAAATAATTTAATTAATTTGAAAATGAGTCACTTTAATTTAAAAATAATTTAATTAAATTTAAAAAAATTTCAATAAATGTAGAAATAATTTAATTAAATTTAAAAATAACTTATTTAAAAATAATTTAATTAGATTTAAAAATAGTTTAAATAAATTTAAAAATAATTTAATTAAATTTGGAAATAATTTAATTAAATTTGGAAATAATTTAATTTAATTTAAAAACAATTTAATTAAATTTAAAAATAATTTAATTAAATTTAAAAATAATATAATTAAATTTAAAAATAATTTAATTAAATTTGTAAATAATTTAATTTAATTTAAAAACAATTAATTTAAATTTAAAAAAATTGAATAAATGTAAAAAGTATTTAATAAAATTTAAAAATTATTTAATTAACTTTAAAATTACTTTAACTTAAAATAAGAATAATTTAATTAAATTTGAAAATAATTGAATTTAATTTAAAAATAATTTAATTATATTTAAAAATAATTTAATTAAATTTAAAAATAATTTAATTAAATTTTAAAATAATTTGATTATATATAAAAATAATTTAAATAAATTTAAAAATAATTTAATTTAATTCAAAAATTATTTATTTTAATCTAAAAATAATTTATATAAGTTTAAAAATAATTTAATTATATTTAAAAATAATTTAATTTAATTTAAAAATAATTTAATCAATTTTAAAAATAATTGAATTCAATTTAAAAATAATTTAATTAAATTTAAAAATAATTTAATTAAATTTAAAAATAATTTAATTAAATTTAATTAAATTTAAAAATAATTTAAATAAATTTAAAAATAACAATTAAATTAAAAATATTTTAAATAAATTTAAAAATAATTTAAATATATATAAAAATAACTTAATTAAGTTTAAAAATAATTTAATTAAATTTAAAAATAATTTAATTAAATTTAAAAAATTAAATTTAAAAATAATTAAATTAAATTTAAAAATAATTTAATTAAATCTAAAAATTATTTATTTAACATTAAATTAATAAAATTTCAATATAATTTAATTAAATTTAAAAATAATTTAATTAAATTTAAAAATAATTTAATTAATTTAAAAATGATTCATTTTAATTTAAAAATAATTTAATTAAATTTAAAAAAATTTCAATAAATGTAAAAATAATTTAATTAAATTTAAAAATAACTTATTTAAAAACAATTTAATTAGATTTAAAAATAGTTTAAATTTGGAAATAATTTAATTTAATTTAATTTAAAAACAATTTAATTAAATTTAAAAAAAATGTAATTAAATTTAAAAAAATACAATTAAATTTAAAAATAATTTAATTATATTTGTAAATAATTTAATTTAATTTAAAAACAATTTATTTAAATTTAAAAAAATTTCAATAAATGTAAAAAGTATTTAATAAAATTTAAAAATAATTTAATTAACTTTAAAATTACTTTAATTTAAAATAAGAATAATTTAATTAAATTCAAAAATAATTTAATTAATTTTAAAAATAATTGAATTCAATTTAAAAATAATTTAATTAAATTTAAAAATAATTTAATTAAATTTAAAAATAATTTACTTAATTTTAAAAAAATTTAATTAAATTTAAAAATAATTTGATTAGTATTAAAAAAAAAGTTCATTAAATGTAAAAATAATTTAATTAAATTTAAAAATACTTTAATTAAATTTGAAAATAATTTAATTTAAAAATAATTTAATTAATTTTAAAAATAATTGAATTCAATTTAAAAATAATTTAATTAAATTTAAAAATAATTTAATTAAATTAAAAAATAATTTAATTAAATTTAAGAAAAATTTAATTCAATTTAAAAATAATTTAAATAAATTTAAAAATAACAATTAAATTAAAAATATTTTAAATAAATTTCAAAATAATTTAATTAGATTTAAAAATAACTTAATTAAATTTAAAAATAATTTAATTAAATTTAAAACTAATTTAATTAAATTCAAAAATAATTTAATTAAATTTTAAAATATTTTAACTAAATTTAAAAATAATTTATTTAACTTTAATTTAATTAAATTTATAAACAAATTAATTAAATGTGAAAATAATTTAATTTAATTTAAAAATAATTTAAATAAATTCAAAAATAATTTAATTAAATATAAAAAAAATTTAATTAAATTTTAAAATAATTAAATTTAAAAATAATTTAATTTAAAAATAATTTAATTAAATCTAAAAATATTTTTTTTTTAAAATAATGTAATTAAATTTAAAAATAATTTAATTAAATTTAAATATAATTTAGTTATATTTAAAAATAATGTATTTAACTTCAATTTAATGAATTTTAAAAATAATTCAAATAAATTTAAAAATATTTTAATTTAATTTAAAAATAATTCAAATAAATTTAAAAATAATTTAATTATATTTAAAAATAATTTAATTAAATTTAATAATAAAGTATTTAAATTTAAAAATAATTTAATTTAAAAATAATTTAAATAAATTTAAAAATTATTTAATTATATTTTTATTTTTGAATTAAAATTAAAATTATTTTTAAATTTAATTAAATTATTTTTAAATATAATTAAATTATTTTTAAATTTATTTAAATTATTTTTAGATTAAATTATTTTTAAATTTAATTAAATTATTTTTAAATTTATTTAAATTATATTATATTTAATTAAATTATTTTTACATTTAATCAATTTTTTTTTAAATTTAATTGAATTATTTTTAAATTTAATTAAATTATTTTTAAATTGCATTAATTTATTTTTAAAGTTTATTAAATTTTATTTAAATTAAGTTATACTATTTTTAAATAATTTAATTTAATTCAAAAATTATTTAATTTAATTTAAAAATAATTTAATTATATTTAAAAATAATTTAACTTAATTTAAATATAATTTAATTAAATTTAAAAATAATTTAATTAAATTTAAAAATTTAGTTAAGTTTAAAAATAATTTAATTAAATTTAAAAATAGATTCATTAAATTTAAAAATAATTTAATCAAATTTAAAAATAATTTAATTAAATTTAAAAAAAAAATCAGTAAATGTAAAAATATTTTAATTAAATTTAAAAATAATTTAATTTAATTTAAAAATAATTTAATTAAATTTAAGAAAAATTTAATTAAATTCAAAAATAATTTAAATTTATTTAAAAATAACAATTAAATTTAAAAATTATTTAAATAAATTAAAAAATAATTTAATTAGATATAAAAATAACTTAATTAACTTTAAAAATAATTTAATTAAATTTAAAAAAAATTTTATTAAATTTAAAAATAATTTAGATAAATTTAAAAATAACAATTAAATTAAAAATATTTTAAATAAATTTAAAAATAATTTAAATAGATATAAAAATAACTTAATTAAATTTAAAAATAATTTAAATAAATTTAAAAATAATTTAATTAAATTAAAAAAATTTAATTTAAAAATAAATAAATTAAATTAAAAAATAATTTAATTAAATCTAAAAATAATTTATTTAACATTAAATTAATTAAATTTCAAAATAATTTAATTAAATTTAAAAATAATTTAATTAAATTTAAAAATAATTTAATTAATTTGAAAATGATAAAAATAAATAAATTAAAAAATAATTTAATTATATATAAAAATAACTTAATTAACTTTAAAAATAATTTAATTAAATTTAAAAATAATTTATTTAAATTTAAAAATAATTTAATTTAAACATAATTTAATTCAATTTAAAAATAATTTAATTAAATTTAAAATAAATTTATTTAACTTTAATTTAATGAAATTTAAAAATAATTTATTTAAACTTAAAAATAATTTTATTTAGTTTCAAAATAAATTAATTAGTTTGAAAATGATTCATTTTAATTTAAAAATAATTTAATTAAATTTAAAAAAAATTTCATTAAATGTAAAAATAATTTAATTAAATTTAATAATAATTCATTTAAATTTAAAAATAATTTAATTTAAAAATAATTTAAATAAATTTAAAAATTATTTAAGTATATTTTTATTTTTGAATTAAAATAAATTATTTTTAAATTTAATTAAATTATTTTTAAATATAATTAAATTATTTTTAAATTTATTTAAATTATTTTTAAATTAAATTAAATTATTTTTAAATTTAATTAAATTATTTTTAAATTTAATAAAATTAAAGTTAAATAAATTATTTTTAAATTTAATTAATTTATATTTAAATTTAATTACATTATTATTAAATTTAAAAATAATTTAATTAAATTTAAAATAAATTTATTTAACTTTAATTTAATGAAATTTAAAAATAATTTATTTAAACTTAAAAATAATTTTATTAAATTTAAAAATAATTTAATTAGTTTGAAAATGATTCATTTTAATTTAAAAATAATTTAATTAAATTTAAAAAAAATTTCATTAAATGTAAAAATAATTTAATTAAATTTAAAAACAATTTAAATAAATTTAAAAATAATTTAATTAAATTTGAAAATAATTAAATTTAATTTAAAAACAATTTAATTAAATTTAAAATTAATTTAATTAAAATTGAAAATAATTTAACTAAATTTAAGAAAAAATTAATTAAATATAAAAATAATTTAATTTAATTTAAAAATAACTTAATTAAATTTAAAAATAATTTAATTAAGTTTAAAAATAATTTATTTAACTTTAATTTAATTAAATTTAAAAATAATTTAATTAATTTGAAAATGATTTTCAAACCAATATCAGTACCACTGCTACCAACTCATTTCAGTTTCACTGTTACCAAACAACTTTCGTTCCACTGCTACCAACTTATTTCAGTTACACAGTTACCAACTTCAGTTTCACTGCTATCAACTCATTTCAGTTACACTGTTACCAATTTTAGTTTCACTGCTACCACCTCATTTCAGTTACACTGTTACCAATTTCAGTTTCACTGTTACCAACTCATTTCAGTTTCATTGAGACCAAAAATTTCAGTTTCACTGCCAACTCATTTCAGTTACACTGTTACAATTTCAGTTTCACTGCTGCCAACCTATTTCAATTTCACTGTTACCAACCAATTTCAGTTTCACTGCTGCCAACTTTTTTCAGTTACACTCTTACCAATTTCAGTTTCACTGTTACCAACTGTCATCTACCAAATCGGCGCTACCAACCAAATTGGGAATATTTCAAGTTTAGTTTAGTTTGAAAATGATTTTCTTTAATTTAAAAATAATTTAATTAAATTTAAAAAAAAATTCATTAAATGTAAAAAAAAATTAATTAAATTTAAAAATAATTTAAATAAATTTAAAAATAATTTAATTAAATTTAAAAATACTTTAATTTAAAAATAATTTAATTAAATTTAAAAACAATTTTTTTTAAAAATAATTTAATTAAATTTAAAAATAATTTAATTAAATTTAAATATAACCTAATAAAATTTAAAAATAATTTATTTCACTTCAATTTAATGAATTTTAAAAATAATTTAATTAAATTTAAAAATAATTTAATTTAATTTAAAAATATTTAAAAAAAAATTAAAAATAATTTAATTATATTTAAAAAAATTTTAATTAAATTTAAAAATAATTTATTTAAATTTAAAATTAATTTAATTTAAAAATAATTTAATTAAATATAAAAATAATTTAATTAAATTTGAAAATAATTTAATTAAATTTAAGAAAAATTTAATTAAATTTAAAAATAATTTAATTTAAACATAATTTAATTAAATTTAAAAATAATATAATTTAATTTAAAATAAATTTATTTAACTTTAATTTAATGAAATTTAAAAATAATTTATTTAAACTTAAAAATAATTTTATTAAATTTAAAAATAATTTTATTAGTTTGAAAATGATTCATTTTAATTTAAAAATAATTTAATTAAATTTAAAAAAAATTTCATTAAATGTAAAAATAATTTAATTAAATTTAAAAACAATTTAAATAAATTTAAAAATAATTTAATTAAACTTAAAAATAATTTAAATAAATTTGAAAATAATTTAATTAAATCTAAAAATAGTTAAATTTAATTTAAAAACAATTTAATTAAATTTAAAAATAATTTAATTAAATTTAAAACCAATTTAATTAAATTTAAAATTAATTTAATTAAATTTCAAAATAATTTAACTAAATTTAAGAAAAATTTAATTAAATATAAAAATAATTTAATTAAATTTAAAAATAATTTAATTTAAAAATAACTTAATTAAATTTAAAAATAATTTAATTAAGTTTAAAAATAATTTATTTAACTTTAATTTAATTAAATTTAAAAATAATTTAATTAATTTGAAAATGATTTTCAAACCAATATCAGTACCACTGCTACCAACTCATTTCAGTTTCACTGTTACCAAACAACTATCGTTCCACTGCTACCAACTCATTTCAGTTACACTGTTACCAATTTCAGTTTCATTGCTATCAACTCATTTCAGTTACACTGTTACCAATTTTAGTTTCACTGCTACCAACTCATTTCAGTTACACTGTTACCAATTTCAGTTTCACTGTTACCAACAGTCATCTACCAAATCGGCGCTAACAACCAAATTGGGAATATTTCAAACTAAACTAAGTTTAAAAATGATTTTCTTTAATTTAAAAATAATTTAATTAAATAAATAATTTAAATAAATTTAAAAATAATTTAATTAAATTTAAAAATAATTTAATTTAAAAATAATTTAATTAAATTTAAAAATATATTTTTTTAAAAATAATTTAATTAAATTTAAAAATAATTTAATTAAATTTAAATATAACCTAATTAAATTTAAAAATAATTTATTTCACTTCAATTTAATGAATTTTAAAAATAATTTAATTAAATTTAAAAATAATTTAATTTAATTTAAAAATAATTTAAAAAAATTGAAAAATAATTTAATTATATTTAAAAAAAATTTAATTAAATTTAAAAATAATTTAATTAAATTTGAAAATAATTTAATTAAATTTAAGAAAAATTTAATTAAACTTAAAAATAATTTAAATAAATTAAAAAAAAAATTATTTAACTTTAATTTAATTAAATTTAAAAATGATTTAATTATATTTAAAAATAATTTAATTTAATTTAAAAATAATTTAATTAATTTTAAAAATAATTTAATTCAATTTAAAAATAATTTAATTAAATTTGAAAATAATTTAATTAAATTTAAAAATAATTTAAGAAAAATTTAATTAAATTTAAAAATAATTTAAATAAATTTAAAAATAACAAGTATATTTAAAACTACTTAATTAAATTTAAAAATAATTTATTTAAATTTAAAAATAATTTAATTAAATTTAAAAATAATTTAAATCAATTTAAAAATAACAATTAAATTTAAAAATATTTTAAATAAATTTAAAAATAACATGTATATTTAAAAATACTTAATTAAATTTAAAAATAATTTATTTAAATTTAAAAACATATTAATTAAATTTAAAAATAATTAAATTTAAAAATAGTTTAATTAAATTTAAAAATAATTCAATTAATTTGAAAATGAATTACTTTAATTTAAAAATAATTTAATTAAATTAAAAAAAAAATTGATTAAATGTAAAAATAAATGATTAAATGTAAAAATAATTTAATTAAATTTAATATAATTTAAATAAATTTAAAAATAATTTAAATAAATTTAAAAATGATTTATTTTAAAAATAATTTAATTAAATTTAAAAACAATTTAATTAAATTTAAAAATAATTTAATTAAATTTAAATATAATTTAATTAAATTTAAAAATTATTTAATTTAAAATTAATTTAATAAAATTTATAAATAATTTATATAAATTTAAAAATAACAATTAAATTAAAAATATTTAAAATAAATTAAAAAATAATTTAATTAGATTTAAAAATAACAATCGAATTAAAAAATAATTTAATTAAATTTAAAAATAACTTAATTAAATTTAAAAATAATTTAATTTAATAATAATTTAATTAATATTAAAAATAATTTAATTAAATTTGAAAATATTTTAATTAAAATTAAGAAAAATTTAATTAAATTTAAACATAATTTAATTAAAATTAAAAATAATTTATTTAAATTTAAAAATAATTTAATTAATTACAAAATGATTAACATAAATTTAAAAATAATTTAATTAAATTTAAAAAAAATTTCATTAAATGTAAAAATAATTTAATTAAATTTAAAAATACATTAATTAACCTTAAAATTACTTTAATTTAAAATAAGGATAATTTAATTAAATTTAAAAATAACTGAATTCAATTTAAAAATAATTTAATTATATTTAAAAATAATTTAATAAAATTTAAAAATATTTTAATTTAATTCAAAAATTATTTATTTTAATTTAAAAATAATTTAAATGAATTTAAGAATAATTTAATTATATTTAAAAATAATTTAATTTAATTTAAAAATAATTTAATTAATTTAAAAAATAATTGAATTCAATTTAAAAATAAACTAATTAAATTTAAAAATAATTTAATTAAATTTAAAAATAATTTAATTAAATTTAAAAAAAATTTAATAAATTTAAAAATAATTTAATTAGTATTAAAAAAAATTCATTAAATGTAAAAATAATTTTATTAAATTTAAAAGTAATTTAAATAAATTTAAAAATAATTTAATTTAAAAATAATTTAATTAAATTTAAAAATAATTTATATAAATTTAAAAATAACAATTAAATTAAAAATAATTAAAATAAATTTAAAAATAATTTAATTAGATTTAAAAATAACAATCAAATTTAAAAATAATTTAATTAAATTTAAAAATAATTTAATTAAATTAAAAAATAATTTAATTTAATAATAATTTAATTAATATTAAAAATAATTTATTTAAATTTAAAAATAATTTATTTAACTTTAATTTATTTTAATTTAAAAATAATTTAATTAAATTTGAAAATAATTTAATTTAATTTAAAAATAATTTATTTAAATTTAAAAATAATTTAATTAACACAAAAAATATTTAAATTTAAAAATAATTTCATTAAATTTAAAAATAATTTATTTAAATTTAAGAATAATTTAATTAAATTAAAAAAAAATTCATTAAATGTAATAATTTAATTAAATTTAAAAATAATTTAATTAAATTTTAAAATAATTTAATTTAATTCTAAAATAACAATCAAATTTAGGAAAAATTTAATCAAATTTAAAAATAATTTAAATCAATTTAAAAATAACAATTAAATTTAAAAATATTTTAAATAAATTTAAAAATAACAAGTATATTTAAAAATGCCTAATGAAATTTAAAAATAATTTATTTTAAATTAAAAATAATTTAATTAATTTTAAAAATAATTTAATTTAAAAAAAGTTTAATTGAGTTTAAAAATAAATTAATTAATTTGAAAATGATTCACTTTAATTTAAAAACAATTTAATTAAATGAAAAAAAAAATTATTAAATGTAAAAATAATTTAATTAAATTTAAAAATAATTTAAATAAATTTTAAAATAATTTAAATAAATTTAAAAATGATTTATTTTAAAAATAATTTAATTAAATTTAAAAACAATTTAATTAAATTTAAAAATAATTTAATTAAATTTAAATATAATTTAATTAAATTTAAAAATTATTTAATTTAAAATTAATTTAATTAAATTTAATTAAATTTATAAATAATTTATATAAATTTAAAAATAACAATTAAATTAAAAATATTTAAAATAAATTTAAAAATAATTTAATTAGATTTAAAAATAACAATCAAATTTAAAAATAATTTAATTAAATTTAAAAATAACTAAATTAAATTTAAAAATAATTTAATTTAATAATAATTTAATTAATATTAAAAATAATTTAATTAAATTTGAAAATATTTTAATTAAAATTAAGAAAAATTTAATTAAATTTAAAAATAATTTAATTAAAATTAAAATTAATTAAATTTAAAAATAATTTAATTTAATAATAATTTAATTAATATTAAAAATAATTTATTTAAATTTAAAAATAATTTATTTAACTTTAATTTATTTTAATTTAAAAATAATATAACTAAATTTAAAAATAATTTAATATAATTTAAAAATAATTTATTTAAATTTAAAAATAATTTAATTAACACCAAAAATATTTAAATTTAAAAATAATTTAATTAAATTTAAAAATAATTTAATTAAATTTAAAAATAATTTAATTTAATTCTAAAATAACAATCAAATTTAGGAAAAATTTAATCAAATTTAAAAATAATTTAAATCAATTTAAAAATAACAATTAAATTTAGAAATATTTTAAATAAATTTAAAAATAACAAGTATATTTAAAAATGCCTAATTAAATTTAAAAATAATTTATTTTAATTTAAAAATAATTTAATTAATTTTAAAAATAATTTAATTTAAAAAAAGTTTAATTGAGTTTAAAAATAAATTAAATCAATTTAAAAATAACAATTAAATTTAGAAATATTTTAAATAAATTTAAAAATAACAAGTATATTTAAAAATGCCTAATTAAATTTAAAAATAATTTATTTTAATTTAAAAATAATTTATTTTAAAATAATTCATTTAAATTTAAAAATAATTTTATTAATTTAAAAATAATTTAATTAGTTTGAAAATAATTCACTTTAATTTAAAAACAATTTAATTAAATGAAAAAAAAATTTATTAAATGTAAAAATAATTTAATTAAATTTAAAAATAATTTAAATAAATTTAAAAATAATTTATTTTAATTTAAAAATAATTTAATTTAAAAATAGTTTAATTAAATTTAAAAATAAATTAATTAATTTGAAAATGATTCACTTTAATTTAAAAACAATTTAATTAAATGAAAAATTTTTTTTTTAAATGTAAAAATAATTTAATTAAATTTAAAAATAATTTAAATAAATTTAAAATTAATTTTATAAAATTTAAAAATAATTTAATTTAAAAATATTTAAATTAATTTTAGAAATAATTTAATTAAATTTAAAAATAATTTATTTAGCTTCATTTTAATGAAATTTTAAAATATTTTAATTAAACTTAAAAATAATTTAATTAAATTTAAAAATAATTTAATTAAATTTAAAAATAATTTAATTAAATTTGAAAATAATTTAATTAAATTTAAGAAAAATTTAATTAAATTTAAAACTAATATAATTAAATTTAAAAATAATTAAATCTAAAAATAATTTAATCATATTTAAAAATAATTTAATTAAATTTAAAAATAATTTAATTAAATTTAAAAATAATTTAATTTAATTCAAAAATAATTTATTTTAATCTAAAAATATTTTAATTATATTTAAAAATAATTTAATTCAATTTAAAAATAACTTAACTAATTTTAAAAATAATTGAATACAATTTAAAAATAATTTAATTAAATTTAAAAATAATTTAATTAAATTTAAAAATAATTTAAATTAATTCAAAAATAATTTAAATTAATTCAAAAATAATTTATTTTAAAATAATTTATTTAAACTTAAAAATAATTTTATTAAATTTAAAAATAATTTAATTAGTTTGAAATTGATTCATTTTAATTTAAAAATAATTTAATTAAATTTAAGAAAAATTTCAATAAATGCAAAAAATAATTTAATTAAATTTAAAAACAATTTAAATAAATTTAAAAATAATTTAATTAAATTTAAAAATAATTTAAATAAATTTGAAAATAATTTAATTAAATTTGAAAATAATTAAATTTAATTTAAAAACAATTTAATTAAATTTAAAATTAATTTAATTAAATTTGAAAATAATTTAACTAAATTTAAGAAAAATTTAATTAAATATAAAAATAATTTAATTAAATTTAAAAATAATTTAATTTAAAAATAACTTAATTAAATTTAAAAATAATTTAATTAAGTTTAAAAATAATTTATTTAACTTTAATTTAATTAAATTTAAAAATAATTTAGTTAATTTGAAAATGATTTTCAAACCAATATCAGTATCACTGCTACCAACTCCTTTCAGTTTCACTGTTACCAAACAACTTTCGTTCCACTGCTACCAACTCATTTCAGTTACACTGTTACCAATTTCAGTTTCACTGCTATCTACTCATTTCAGTTACACTGTTACCAATTTTAGTTTCACTGCTACCAACTCATTTCAGTTACACTGTTACCAATTTCAGTTTCACTGTTACCAACTCATTTCAGTTTCATTGTGACCAACAATTTCAGTTTCACTGCCAACTCATTTCAGTTACACTGTTACCAATTTCACTTTCAATGCTACCAACCTATTTCAATTTCACTGTTACCATCCAATTTGAGTTTCACTGCTACCAACTTATTTCAGTTGCACTGTTACCAATTTCAGTTTCACTGCTACCAACTCATTTCAGTTTCATTGTGACCAACAATTTCAGTTTCACTGCCAACTCATTTCAGTTACACTGTTACAATTTCAGTTTCACTGCTGCCAACCTATTTCAATTTAACTGTTACCAACCAATTTCAGTTTCACTGCTGCCAACTTTTTTCAGTTACACTCTTACCAATTTCAGTTTCACTGTTACCAACTGTCATCTACCAAATCGGCGCTACCAACCAAATTGGGAATATTTCAAGTTTAGTTTAGTTTGAAAATGATTTTCTTTAATTTAAAAATAATTTAATTAAATTTTAAAAAAAATTCATTAAATGTAAAAAAAGATTAATTAAGTTTTAAAATAATTTAAATAAATTTAAAAATAATTTAATTGAATTTAAAAATAATTTAATTTAAAAATAATAAAATTAAATTTAAAAATAATTTTTTTTAAAAATAATTTAATTAAATTTAAAAATAATTTAATTTAATATAAAAATAATTTAATTAAATTTGAAAATAATTTAATTAAATTTAAGAAAAATTTAATTAAATTCAAAAATAATTTAATTAAATTAAAAAAAAATTTATTTAACTTTAATTTAATTAAATTTAAAAATAATTTAATTAAATTTAAAAATAATTAAATTTAAAAATAATTTAATTAAATTTAAAAATAATTTAATTAAATTTAAAAATAATTTATTTAACTTTAATTTAATTAAATTTAAAAATAATTTAATTATATTTAAAAATAAATTATTTAAATTTAAAAATAAATTAATTTAATTCAAAAGTTATTTACTTTAATTTAAAAATAATTTAAATAAATTTAAAAATAATTTAATTATATTTAAAAATAATTTAATTTAATTTAAAAATAATTTAATTAATTTAAAAAAGAAGTTGATTAAATTGCAAATTAATTTAATTAAATTTAAAAATAATTTAATTAAATTTAAAAATAATTTAATTAAATTTTAAAAAAATTTATTTAACTTTAATTTAATTAAATTTAAAAATAATTTATTTAAATTTAAAAATAATTAAATTTAAAAATAATTTAATTAAATATAAAAATAACTTAATTAAATTTGAAAATAATTTAATTAAATTTAAGAAAAATTGAATTAAATTTAAAAATATTTTAATTAAATTTAAAAAAAATTTATTTTAACTTTAATTTAATTCAATTTAAAAATAACTTAATTAAATTTAAAAATAATTTAATTAAATTTAAAAATAATTTAATTAAATTTAAATAAATCATTAAATGTAAAAATAATTTAATTAAATTTAAAAATAATTTAATTAAATTTGAAAATAGTTTAATTTAATTCAAAAATAACTTAATTAAATTAGAGAAAAATTTAATTAAATTTAAAAATAATTTAAATCAATTTAAAAATAACAATTAAATTTAAAAATATTTTAAATAAATTTAAAAATAACAAGTATTTTTAAAAATACTTAATTAAATTTAAAAATAATTTATTTAACTTTAATTTAATTAAATTTAAAAATAATTTAATTATATTTAAAAATAATTTATTTAAATTTAAAAATAAATTAATTTAATTCAAAAGTTATTTACTTTAATTTAAAAATAATTTAAATAAATTTAAAAATAATTTAATTATATTTAAAAATAATTTAATTTAATTTAAAAATAATTTAATTAATTTAAAAAAAATTTATTTAACTTTAATTTAATTCAATTTAAAAATAACTTAAATAAATTTAAAAATAATTTAATTAAATTTAAAAATAATTTAATTAAATTAAAAAAAAAATTATTTAACTTTAATTTAATTAAATTTAAAAATAATTTATTTAAATCTAAAAATAATTAAATTTAAAAATAATTTAATTAAATATAAAAATAACTTAATTAAATTTGAAAATAATTTAATTAAATTTAAGAAAAATTTAATTAAATTTAAAAATAATTTAATTAAATTTAAGAAAAATTTATTTAACTTTAATTTAATTCAATTTAAAAATAACTTAATTAAATTTAAAAATAATTTAATTAAATTTAAAAATAATTTAATTAAATTTAAAAAAAATCATTAAATGTAAAAATAATTTAATTAAATTTAAAAATAATTTAATTAAATTTGAAAATAGTTTAATTTAATTCAAAAATAACTTAATTAAATTAGAGAAAAATTTAATTAAATTTTAAAATAATTTAAATCACTTTAAAAATAACAATTAAATTTAAAAATATTTTAAATAAATTTAAAAATAACAAGTATATTTAAAAATACTTAATTAAATTTAAAAATAATTTATTTAAATTTAAAAACATATTAATTAAATTTAAAAATAATTAAATTTAAAAATAGTTTAATTAAATTTTAAAATAATTCAATTAATTTGAAAATGATTCACTTTAATTTAAAAATAATTTTATTAAATTAAAAAAAAATTGATTAAATGTAAAAATAAATGATTAAATGTAAAAATAATTTAATTAAATTTAATATAATTTTAATAAATTTAAAAATTATTTAAATAAATTTAAAAATAATTTATTTTAAAAATAATTTAATTAAATTTAAAAACAATTTAATTAAATTTAAAAATAATTTAATTAAATTTAAATATAATTTAATTAAATTTAAAAATTTGTTAATTTTAAATTAATTTAATTAAATTTAATTAAATATATAAATAATATATATGAATTTAAAAATAACAATTAAATTAAAAATATTTAAAATAAATTTAAAAATAATTTAATTAGATTTAAAAATAACAATCAAATTTAAAAATAATTTAATTAAATTTAAAAATAACTTAATTAAATTTAAAAATAATTTAATTTATTAATAATTTAATTAATATTAAAAATAATTTAATTAAATTTGAAAATAATTTAAATAAAATTAAGAAAAAATTAATTAAATTTAAAAATAATTTAATTAAAAATAATTTATTTAAATTTAAAAATAATTTAATTAATTAGAAAATGATTAACATTAATTTAAAAAGAATTTAATTAAATTTAAAAAAAATTTCATTAAATGTAAAAATAATTTAATTAAATTTAAAAATAATTTAATTAACCTTAAAATTACTTTAATTTAAAATAAGGATAATTTAATTAAATTTAAAAATAATTGAATTCAATTTAAAAATAATTTAATTATATTTAAAAATAATTTAATAAAATTTAAAAATAATCTAATTTAATTCAAAAATTATTTATTTTAATTTAAAAATAATTTAAATGAATTTAAAAATAATTTAATTATATTTAAAAATAATTTAATTTAATTTAAAAATAATTTAATTAATTTAAA
This sequence comes from Phosphuga atrata, assembly GCA_944588485.1. NCBI lineage: Eukaryota > Metazoa > Arthropoda > Insecta > Coleoptera > Silphidae > Phosphuga > Phosphuga atrata. Next base: position 19,147,909 of record OX155896.1, on the reverse strand, counting down.
AAATAATTTAATTCAATTTAAAAATAATCTAATTAAATTTAAAAATAATTTATTTAAATTTAAAAATAATTAAATTTAAAAATAATTTAATTAAATATAAAAATAACTTAATTAAATTTGAAAATAATTTAATTAAATTTAAGAAAAATTTAATTAAATTTAAAAATATTTTAATTAAATTTAAAAAAAATTTATTTAACTTTAATTTAATTCAATTTAAAAATAACTAAATTAAATTTAAAATTAATTTAATTAAATTTAAAAATAATTTAATTAAATTTAAATAAATCATTAAATGTAAAAATAATTTAATTAAATTTAAAAATAATTTAATTAAATTTGAAAATAGTTTAATTTAATTCAAAAATAACTTAATTAAATTAGAGAAAAATTTAATTAAATTTAAAAATAATTTAAATCAATTTAAAAATAACAATTAAATTTAAAAATATTTTAAATAAATTTAAAAATAACAAGTATATTTAAAAATACTTAATTAAATTTAAAAATAATTTATTTAACTTTAATTTAATTAAATTTAAAAATAATTTAATTATATTTAAAAATAATTTATTTAAATTTAAAAATAAATTAATTTAATTCAAAAGTTATTTACTTTAATTTAAAAATAATTTAAATAAATTTAAAAATAATTTAATTATATTCAAAAATAATTTAATTTAATTTAAAAATAATTTAATTGATTTAAAAAAAATTTATTTAACTTTAATTTAATTCAATTTAAAAATAACTTAATTAAATTTAAAAATAATTTAATTCAATTTAAAAATAATTTAATTAAATTTAAAAAAAAAATTATTTAACTTTAATTTAATTAAATTTAAAAATAATTTATTTAAATTTAAAAATAATTAAATTTAAAAATAAAAATTAATAATAATTAAATTTAAAATTGACAACACATCGACGGACACCTATTTGTTGAAACCAAAACGAAACCAGACAGTAACATCTCCTTCAGAAACTGGAATACATTATCCAAGCACGGCTATATGCTAACCAACAAACCCAGAGGTGGTGCCTTGGTAAACCTCAGTCCCACAGTTCAACTCGGTAGAGCCAACCCCCCTTCCTTAAATAATCCACTAAACGAATGCCTTCATTTCACATTACCTTTCCAACAAAAAAAGATACACTTTTTCCTCATATACATCCACCCACACTCCGGTATTGAACAGAACATATTGAATATGGCTTCACGTTTTGAGTATTCAATAATCATAGGGGACTTCAATGTCAACAAACGCAAAGCCCGATACATCCAAAGCTTTATCAACAACTCCCGCTTTGTCCGCAAACACACCAATCCTACCTTCATTATGCCTCACAACAATGACACCACCCCCGATCTCATTCTTCATACCGCCAACCTGACCAACTCAATTGTCGATCTTGTCCTTTCCCCCGACCTTGGTTCAGATCACCTAGCAATTTCCTTCTCCATCCTTCTTGACTACATTCCGCCCCCACAAGAACAACCATTAAAAATTAACCTAAATAAGACAAACATACCTACCCTCACCGCAAATATCACTGACTACATAAATTCCATAGACACCGACAAACTCTCACTTAAACATATTGACGAATTTCAGGACATCTTAACAGAGTTAATCATCAAACACTCGCCCAAATCCGAAACTAACTTTCAAATTGAACATCTACCTCGTTATATAATTGCGCTAATCAAAAACAAAAGGAAACTTTATAGACTATACAACAGGACAGACGACAAGGCGATCAAGACAACAATCAATAAACTGAACAGGAACATCCACCAATTAATATACGAATTTCGTAAAGACAGATGGCACTCAGTGTGCAAGGAAATAGAAAAAGACCATGGTAGATCCTTTTGGTTTAAGATCAAACAAATTTCGCAATACCGCCCACTATTTAAGATTCCGAACATCACAGTAGACAACAAAACATTTACAACTGACTCTGACAAAGCCTTAATATTTTCCAAGCATTTTGAGAAGTCTTTCACGCCCTCTACCTCCCCTTCCTTTGACCAAACAAACTTAGACATAGTCAACCTTTGGTATAATAACTTCTTTCAACACGATAACACGACTTTCGACGAAATCACCGCAGACGAATACCAAGACGCACTACACGATGGGAAAAACACATCTCCCAGTTCAGATCTTGTAAAAAAATTTCTACTGAGAAACCTACCAGACTCTGTCCACTCCCACATCCTTAAATTATATAACCTCTGCCTCCGTAAAAGACACTTCCCAAATTGCTGGAAAAAAGGTGTAATAATTACTATTCCAAAACCCGGTCAAGACCATTCCCTCCCAAGTAGTTACCGCCCTATCACCCTTCTCCCTGTTCTTGGTAAAATACTCGAACAAATATTAAAGTCAAGACTCTGGAATTTCACCATGCACCACATTCCCAAATATCAATTCGGGTTTAAGCCTTCACACTCCACTATCCACCCATTAGTCATTCTGACAAGCAATTTCCAAACCGCCTACCTACAAGAAAAATCCTCGGCTGCACTTTTTCTTGACATCAATAAAGCGTTCGACAGTGTCTGGCATGCCGGGTTGTTATATAAAATGCACCTCCTAAACGTTCCCCATTACCTTCTACACACAGTTAAAAATTTCCTCCAAAACAGATCCCTCACAATCAGATTAAACAACACATTTTCTCCTATATTTACACCACGCCAAGGGCTACCTCAAGGTTCTCCCCTGTCCCCTTTACTTTACAATATATTCTGCCACGATATCTACAATTCCCATTTTAGAGACAAGACACATATTAACTTAAACTCTTATATTCTTCAATACGCCGACGACACAGCTCTTGTATCGCATAACAACAACCTTAAACGAACGATAGACGAACTACAAATCCTGACAGACAAGACATCTGAATGGTTCAACCGTTGGAGACTCTCCGCAAACCCCTCAAAATGTCAATTCCTTATCCCCAACCACAAAATTTCCTTAAACTCTCCCCACCTCCACATGGACACCATAGACATTACGCCGACACCACACATAAAATACCTTGGGCTAACCTTTGACAACAAACTCAACTTTAAGACTGACACAACGTTACGCAAGAAAAATACTCTACAAAGGGTCAAATATTTTCGATGTCTGACCTTGGGAAACAAGGGAATTTCAATAAAGAGTGCCTCCAAAATTTACAAAGCCATATGCCGTCCTATTTTAGACTATGGTCACATAATACGGACCAATGCACGCTCTTCGACAAAAAAGGTATTGCATGTAGCCGAAACTACTGCATTACGCATAATAACAAAATTAAGACACCCAAACAACCCACTCCACAATCCTCCAAATGACCTCCTATACAATTTGACTAAAATTCCAAATATATCAGACAGACACAAACAACTATTAGGCAAATTTAAAGACAGAGACACTAATCGGATCATAATCGACGAACTTTGCTTAAAACGGGACTTGAGATACTCTAGACGCAAACACCCTACAAAGACATTATACGAAACATTATACGACGACTAACCACAACACTTCATCACATATCATCTAATGCATAAAATTATTATTATTATTTTTTTTTTTTTTTTTTTTTTTTTTAAATTGTTAATTATCCTAACTGTATTACTGTATTATCCCTGGCAGAAGGACCTTAAGGTCGATAGCCCATTGTATCATGTTTTTTTGTTTTTTTTTGTTTTCTTGTGTTACAATAAATACAATTATTATTATTATTATAAAAATAACTTAATTAAATTTGAAAATAATTTAATTAAATTTAAGAAAAATTTAATTAAATTTAAAAATAATTTATTTAAATTTAAAAAAAATTTATTTAACTTTAATTTAATTCAATTTAAAAATAACTTAATTAAATTTAAAAATAATTTAATTAAATTTAAAAATAATTTAATTAAATTTAAAAAAAATCATTAAATGTAAAAATAATTTAATTAAATTTAAAAATAATTTAATTAAATTTGAAAATAGTTTAATTTAATTCAAAAATAACTTAATTAAATTAGAGAAAAATTTAATTAAATTTAAAAATAATTTAAATCACTTTAAAAATAACAATTAAATTTAAAAATATTTTAAATAAATTTAAAAATAACAAGTATATTTAAAAATACTTAATTAAATTTAAAAATAATTTATTTAAATTTAAAAACATATTAATTAAATTTAAAAATAATTAAATTTAAAAATAGTTTAATTAAATTTTAAAATAATTCAATTAATTTGAAAATGATTTACTTTAATTTCAAAATAATTTTATTAAATTAAAAAAAAAATGATTAAATGTAAAAATAAATGATTAAATGTAAAAATAATTTAATTAAATTTAATATAATTTAAATAAATTTAAAAATTATTAAAATAAATTTAAAAATAATTTATTTTAAAAATAATTTAATTAAATTTAAAAACAATTTAATTAAATTTAAAAATAATTTAATTAAATTTAAAAATAATTTATTTAAATTTAAAAATAATTAAATTTAAAAATAATTTAAATAAATATAAAAATAACTTAATTAAATTTGAAAATAATTTAATTAAATTAAGAAAAATTTAATTAAATTTAAAAATATTTTAATTAAATTTAAAAAAAATTTATTTAACTTTAATTTAATTCAATTTAAAAATAACTTAATTAAATTTAAAAATAATTTAATTAAATTTAAAAATAATTTATTTAAATTTAAATAAATCAATAAATGTAAAAATAATTTAATTAAATTTAAAAATAATTTAATTAAATTTGAAAATAGTTTAATTTAATTCAAAAATAACTTAATTAAATTAGAGAAAAATTTAATTAAATTTAAAAATAATTTAAATCAATTTAAAAATAACAATTAAATTTAAAAATATTTTAAATAAATTTAAAAATAACAAGTATATTTAAAAATACTTAATTAAATTTAAAAATAATTTATTTAACTTTAATTTAATTAAATTTAAAAATAATTTAATTATATTTAAAAATAATTTATTTAAATTTAAAAATAAATTAATTTAATTCAAAAGTTATTTACTTTAATTTAAAAATAATTTAAATAAATTTAAAAATAATTTAATTATATTTAAAAATAATTTAAATTAATTTAAAAATAATTTAATTAATTTAAAAAAAATTTATTTAACTTTAATTTAATTCAATTTAAAAATAACTTAATTAAATTTAAAAATAATTTAATTAAATTTAAAAATAATTTAATTAAATTTAAAAAAAAATTATTTAACTTTAATTTAATTAAATTTAAAAATAATTTATTTAAATTTAAAAATAATTTAATTAAATATAAAAATAACTTAATTAAATTTGAAAATAAATTAATTAAATTTAAGAAAAATTTAATTAAATTTAAAAATAATTTAATTAAATTTAAAAAAAATTTATTTAACTTTAATTTAATTCAATTTAAAAATAACTTAATTAAATTTAAAAATAATTTAATTAAATTTAAAAATAATTTAATTAAATTTAAAAAAAATCATTAAATGTAAAAATAATTTAATTAAATTTAAAAATAATTTAATTAAATTTGAAAATAGTTTAATTTAATTCAAAAATAACTTAATTAAATTAGAGAAAAATTTAATTAAATTTAAAAATAATTTAAATCACTTTAAAAATAACAATTAAATTTAAAAATATTTTAAATAAATTTAAAAATAACAAGTATATTTAAAAATACTTATTTAAATTTAAAAATAATTTATTTAAATTTAAAAACATATTAATTAAATTTAAAAATAATTAAATTTAAAAATAGTTTAATTAAATTTTAAAATAATTCAATTAATTTGAAAATGATTCACTTTAATTTAAAAATAATTTTATTAAATTAAAAAAAAATTGATTAAATGTAAAAATAAATGATTAAATGTAAAAATAATTTAATTAAATTTAATATAATTTAAATAAATTTAAAAATTATTTAAATAAATTTAAAAATAATTTATTTTAAAAATAATTTAATTAAATTTAAAAACAATTTAATTAAATTTAAAAATAATTTAATTAAATTTAAATATAATTTAATTAAATTTAAAAATTTGTTAATTTAAAATTAATTTAATTAAATTTAATTAAATATATAAATAATATATATGAATTTAAAAATAACAATTAAATTAAAAATATTTAAAATAAATTTAAAAATAATTTAATTAGATTTAAAAATAACAATCAAATTTAAAAATAATTTAATTAAATTTAAAAATAACTTAATTAAATTTAAAAATAATTTAATTTATTAATAATTTAATTAATATTAAAAATAATTTAATTAAATTTGAAAATAATTTAAATAAAATTAAGAAAAAATTAATTAAATTTAAAAATAATTTAATTAAAATTAAAAATAATTTATTTAAATTTAAAAATAATTTAATTAATTAGAAAATGATTAACATTAATTTAAAAAGAATTTAATTAAATTAAAAAAAAATTTCATTAAATGTAAAAATAATTTAATTAAATTTAAAAATAATTTAATTAACCTTAAAATTACTTTAATTTAAAATAAGGATAATTTAATTAAATTTAAAAATAATTGAATTCAATTTAAAAATAATTTAATTATATTTAAAAATAATTTAATAAAATTTAAAAATAATTTAATTTAATTCAAAAATTATTTATTTAAATTTAAAAATAATTTAAATGAATTTAAAAATAATTTAATTATATTTAAAAATAATTTAATTTAATTTAAAAATAATTTAATTAATTTAAAAAATAATTTAATTCAATTTAAAAATAATCTAATTAAATTTAAAAATAATTCAATTAAATTTAAAAATAATTTAATTAAATTTAAAAAAAAATTAATAAATTTAAAAATGATTTAATTAGTATTAAAAAAAATTCATTAAATGTAAAAATAATTTAATTAAATTTAAAAGTAATTTAATTAAATTTAAAAATAATTTAATTTAAAAATAATTTAATTAAATTTAAAAATAATTTATATAAATTTAAAAATAACAATTAAATTAAAAATATTTAAAATAAATTTAAAAATAACAATCAAATTAAAAAATAATTTAATTAAATTTAAAAATAATTTAATTAAATTTAAAAATAATTTATCTTAATAATAATTTAATTAATATTAAAAATAATTTATTTCAATTTAAAAATAATTTATTTAACTTTAATTTATTTTAATTTAAAAATAATTTAATTAAATTTGAAAATAATATAATTTAAAAATAATTTAATTAAATTTAAAAATAATTTAATTAACACAAAAAAAAAATTAAATTTAAAATTAATTTCATTAATTTTGAAAATAATTTATTTAAATTTAAAAATAATTTAATTAAATTAAAAAAAAAATTCATTAAATGTAAAAATAATTTAATTAAATTTAAAAATAATTTAATTTAATTTAAAAATAATTTAATTTAATTCTAAAATAACAATCAAATTTAGGAAAAATTTAATCAAATTTAAAAATAATTAGAATCAATTTAAAAATAACAATTAAATTTAGAAATATTTTAAATAAATTTAAAAATATACAGTATATTTAAAAATGCCTAATTAATTTAAAAAATAATTTATTTTAATTTAAAAATAATTTATTTTAATTTAAAAATAATTTAATTCATTTTAAAAATAATTTAATTTAAAAATAGTTTAATTAAATTTAAAAATAAATTAATTAATTTAAAAATGATTCACTTTAATTTAAAAACAATTTAATTAAATGAAAAAAAAAATTTATTAAATGTAAAAATAATTTAATTAAATTTAAAAATAATTTAAATAAATTTAAAAATAATTTTATAAAATTTAAAAATAATTTAATTTAAAAATAATTTAAATTAAAAATTTATATTTAAAAATAATTTAATTTAAAAATATTTTAATTAAATTTAGAAATAATTTAATTAAATTTAAAAATAGTTTAATTAAATTTAAAAATAATTTAATTAAATTTAAAAATAATTTTATTAAATTTAATAAAAATTTGATTAAATTTAAAACTAATATAATTAAATTTAAAAATAATTTAATTTAAAAATAATTTAATCATATTTAAAAATAATTTAATAAAATTTAAAAATAATTTAATTAAATTTAAAAATAATTTAATAATATTTAAAAATAATTTAATTAAATTTAAAAATAATTTATTTTAATTCAAAAATAATTTATTTTAATCTAAAAATAATTTAAATAAATTAAAAAATATTTTAATTATATTTAAAAATAATTTAATTTAATTTAAAAATAACTTAATTAATTTTAAAAATAATTTAATTAATTTTAAAAATAATTGAATTAAATTTAAAAATAATTTAATTAAATTTAAAAATAATGTAATTAAATTTAAAAATAATTTAATTAAATTTAAAAAAAATTAATTAAATTTAAAAATAATTTAATTAGTATTAAAAATATTTATTAAATGTAAAAATAATTTAATTAAATTTAAAAATAATTTAATTAAATTTAAAAATAATTTAATTTAATTTAAAAATAATTTAATTAAATTTAAGAAAAATTTAATTAAATTTTAAAATAATTTAAATAAATTCATAATTAACAATTAAATTTAAAATATTTTAAATAAATTTAAAAATAATTTAATTTGATTTAAAAATAACTTAATTAAATTTAAAAATAATTTAATTAAATTCAAAACTAATTTAATTAAATTTAAAAATTATTTAATTTAATAATAATTTTATTAAATTTAAAAAAAATGTAATTATATTTAAAAAAAATTTATTTTACTTTAATTTAATTAAATTTAAAAATAATTTAATTAAATTTAAAAATAATTTAAATTATTTCAAATATAATTTATTTTAATTTAAAAATAATTTAAATAAATTTAAAAATAATTTAATTATATTTAAAAATAATTTAATTTAAAAATAGTTTAATTAAATTTAAAAATAATTTAATTAATTTTAAAATGATTCACTTTAATTTAAAAAAAAATTAAAATTATTAAATGTAAAAATAATTTAATTATATTTAAAAATAATTTAAATAAATTTAAAAATAATTTAATTAAATTTAAAAATAATTTAATTAAATTTAAAAATAATTTAATTAAATTTAAAAATAATTTAAATTAATTCAAAAATAATTTATTTTAATTTAAAAATAATTTAAATAAATTTAAAAATAATTTAATTAAATTTAAAAATAATTTAATTAAATTTAAAAATTATTTAATTAATTTGAAAATGAAACTTTAATTTAAAAATAATTTAATTAAATTTAAAAAAAAATTCATTAAATGTAAAAATAATTTAATTAAATTTAAAAATAATTTCATTAAATTTAAAAAAAAATTCATTAAATGAAAAAAAAATTTCATTAAATATAAAAATAATTTAATTAAATTTAAAAATAATTTAATTAACTTTAAAATTACTTTAATTTAAAATAAGAATAATTTAATTAAATTTAAAAATAATTGAATTAAATTTAAAAGAAATTTTATTATATTTAAAAGTAATTTAATTAAATTTAAAAATAATTTAATTAAATTTAAAAATAATTTAATTTAATTCAGAAATTATTTATTTTAATTTAAAAATAATTTAAATAAATTTAAAAATAATTTAATTATATTAAAAAAAAAATTAATTAAATTTAAAAATAATTTAATTAAATTAAAAAAAAATTTAATAAATTTAAAAATAATTTAATTAGTATTAAAAAAAAATTCATTAAATGTAAAAATAATTTAATTAAATTTAAAAATAATTTAATTAAGTTTGAAAATAATTTAATTTAATTTAAAAATAATTTAATTAAATATAAGAAAAATTTAATTAAATTTAAAAATAATTTATATAAATTTAAAAATAACAATTAAATTAAAAATATTTTAAATAAATATAAAAATAATTTAATTAGATTTAAATATAACTTAATTAAATTTAGAAATAATTTATTTAAATTTAAAAATAATTTAATTTAATAATAATTTAATTATAATTATAAATAATTTAACTAAATTTAAAAATAATTTATTTAACTTTAATTTAATTAATTTAAAAAATAAATTAATTAAATTTAAAAATAATTTAATTAAATTTAAAAATAATTTAATTAATTTGAAAATGATTCACTTTAATTTAAAAATAATTTAATTAAATTTAAAAAAAAATGATTAGATGTAAAAATAATTTAATTAAATTTAAAAACAATTTAAATAAATTTAAAAATAATTTAATTAGATTTAAAATAATTTAAATAAATTTAAAAATTATTATTTCTTTAAATTTTAAATTTTTAAATTTTAAATTTTAATTTTTTTTTAATTATTTAATTAAATTTGAAAATAATTTAATTTAAAAACAATTTAATTAAATTTAAAAATAATTTATTTAAATTTAAAAATAATTTAATTAAATTTAAAAATAATTTAATTTGAAAATAGTTTAATTAAATTTAAAAATAATTTAATTAATTTGAAAATGATAAACTTTAATCTAAAAAAAAATGAATTAAATTTAAAAAAAAAAATTATAAAATGTAAAAATAATTTAATTATATTTAAAAATAATTTAAATAAATTTAAAAATAATTTAATTAAATTTAAAAATAATTTAATTTAAAAATATTTTATTTTTAAAATAATTTAATTAAATTTAAGAATAATTTAATTTAAAAATAATTTAATTAAATTTAAAAATAATCTAATTAAATTTAAATATATTTTAATTTAATTCAAAAATTATTTTTTTAATTTAAAAATAATTTAATTAAATTTAAAAAAAAATCAATAAATGTAAAAATGTTTTAATAAAATTTAAAAATAATTTAATTTAATTTAAAAATAATTTAATTAAATTTAAGAAAAATTTAATTAAATTTAAAAATAATTTAAATAAATTTAAAAATAACAATTGAATTTAAAATATTTTAAATAAATTAAAAAATAATTTAAGTAGATTTAAAAATAACTTAATTAAATTTAAAAATAAATTAATTAACAAAAAAATTAAATAAATTTAAAAATAATTTCATTAAATTTAAAAATAATTTAATTCAATTTTAAAAAAAATTTATTAAATGTAAAAATAATTTAATTAAATTTAAAAATAATTTAATTAAATTTGAAAATAATTTAATTTAATTCAAAAATAACTTAATTGAAATTAAGAAAAATTTAATCAAATTTAAAAATAATTTAAATCAATTTAAAAATAACAATTAAATATGAAAATAATTTAAGAAAATTTAAAAATAACAAGTATATTTAAAAATACCCAATTGAATTTAAAAATAATTTAATTTAATTTAAAAATAATTTAATTTAAAAATAGTTTAATTAAATTTAAAAATTATTTAATTAATTTGAAAATGTTTCACTATAATTTAAAAATAATTTAATTAAATTTAAAAAAAAAATTATTAAATGTAAAAATACATTAATTATATTTAAAAATAATTTAAATAAATTAAAAAATAATTTAATTAAATTTAAAAATAATTTAATTTAAAAATAATATTTTTTAAAAATAATTTAATTTTAAAATTAAGAATAATTTAATTTAAAAATAATTTGATTAAATTTAAAAATAATCTAATTAAATTTAAATATAATTTTATTTAATTAAAAAATTATTTATTTTAATTTAAAAATAATTTAATTAAATTAAAAAAAAATCATTAAATGTAAAAATATTTTAATTAAATTTAAAAATATTTTAATTTAATTTAAAAATAATTTAATTAAATTTAAGAAAAATTTAATTAAATTTAATAATAATTTAAATAAATTTAAAAATAACAATTAAATTTAAAATATTTTAAATAAATTTAAAAAAAAATTAATTAGATTTAAAAATAACTTAATTAAATTTAAAAATAATTTAATTAAATTTAAAACTAATTTAATTAAACTTAAAAATAATTTAATTTAAAAATAGTTTAATTAAATTTAAAAATAATTTAATTAATTTGAAAATGATTCACTTTAATTTAAAAATAATTTAATTAAATTAAAAAAAAAAAATTAGTAAATGTAAAAATAATTTAATTAAATTTAAAAATAATTTAAATAAATTTAAAAATAATTTAAATAAATTTAAAAATAATTTAATTAAATTTAAGAATAATTTAATTTAAAAATAATTTAATTAAATTTACAGATAATCTACATAATTTTAAATATAATTTAATTTAATTCAAAAATTATTTATTTTAATTTAAAAATTATTTAATTAAATTTAAAAAAAAATCATTAAATGTAAAAATATTTTAATTAAATTTAAAAATAATTTAATTTAATTTAAAAATAATTTATTTAACTTTAATTTAATTAAATTTAAAAATAAATTAATTAAATTTAAAAGTAATTTAAATAAATTTAAAAATAATTTAATTAATTTGAAAATGAGTCACTTTAATTTAAAAATAATTTAATTAAATTAAAAAAAAAATTTATTAAATGTAAAAATAATTTAATTAAATTTAAAAACAATTTAAATAAATTTATAAATAATTTTATTAAATTTAAAAATAATTTAAATAAATTTAAAAATAATTTAATTAAGTTTGAAAATAATTTATTGTAATTTTAAAACAATTTAATTAAATTTAAAAATAATTTAATTAAATTTAAAAATAATTTAATTAAATTTAAAAATAATTTAATTGAATTTGCAAATAATTTAATTTAATTTAAAAATAATTTAATTAAATTTAAACATAATTTAATTAACAAAAAAAATTAATTAAATTTAAAAATAATTTAATTAAATTTAAAAATAATTTAATTAAATTTAAAAAAAAATTCATTAAATGTTAAAATAATTTAATTAAATTTAAAAATAATTTAATTAAATTTGAAAATAATTTAATTTAATATAAAAATAATTTAATTAAATTTAAGAAAAATTTAATTAAATTTAAAAATAATTTTAATCACATTAAAATAACAAATAAATTTAAAAATACTTAATTAAATTTAAAAATAATTTATTTAAATTTAAAAATAATTTAATTAAATTTAAAATAATTTAATTTAAAAATAGTTTAATTAAATTTAATAATTTGAAAATGAATCACTTTAATTTAAAAATAATTTAATTAAATTAAAAAAAATTGATTAAATTTAAAAATAATTTTATTAAATTTAATATAATTTAAATAAATTTAAAAATAATTTAATTAAATTTATAAATAATTTAATTCAAAACAATTTAATTAAATTTAAAAATAATTTAATTAAATTTAAAAATAATTTCATTAAATTTAAATATAATTTAATTAAATTAAAAATAATTTATTTAACTTCAATTTAATGAATTTTAAAAATAATTTAACTAAATTTAAAAATAATTTAAATAAATTTAAAAATAACTTAATTATATTTAAAAATAATTTATTTAAATTTAAAAATAATTTATTTTAATTCAAAAATTATTTAATTTAATTTAAAAATAATTTAAATAAATTTAAAAATATTTTAATTATATTTAAAAATAGTTTAAATTAATTTAAATATAATTTAATTAGCTTTAAAAATAATTTAATGCAATTTAAAAATATTTTAATTAAATTTAAAAATAATTTAATTAAATTTAAAAATAATTTAAATAAATTTGAAAAAAAATTAATTAATTTAAGAAAAATAATTTAATTAAATTTAAGAAAAATATAATTAAATTTAAAAATAATTTAAATAAATTTAAAAATAACAATTACATTTATAATATTTTAAATAAATTTAAAAATAATTGAATTAGATTTAAAAATAACTTAATTAAATTTAAAAATAATTTAATTAAATTTAAAAATAAATTATTTAACTTTAATTTAATTAAATTTAAAACTAAATTAATTAAATTTAAAAGTAATTTAAATAAATTTAAAAATAATTTAATTAATTTGAAAATAAGTCACTTTAATTTAAAAATAATTTAATTAAATTAAAAAAAAAAAATTATTAAATGTAAAAATAATTTAATTAAATTTAAAAACAATTTAAATAAATTTATAAATATTTTAATTATATTTAAAAATAATTTAAATAAATTTAAAAATAATTTAATTAAGTTTGAAAATAATTTATTTTAATTTTAAAACAATTTAATTAAATTTAAAAATATTTTAATTAAATTTAAAAATAATTTAATTAAATTTAAAAATAATTTAATTGAATTTGAAAATAATTTAATTTAATTTAAAAATAATTTAATTAAATTTAAACATAATTTAATTAACAAAAAAAATTAATTAAATTTAAAAATAATTTAATTAAATTCAAAAATAATTTAATTAAATTTAAAAAAAAATTCATTAAATGTTAAAATAATTTAATTGAATTTAAAAATAATTTAATTAAATTTGAAAATAATTTAATTTAATATAAAAATAATTTAATTAAATTTAAGAAAAATTTAATTAAATTTAAAAATAATTTAAATCACATTAAAATAACAATTAAATTTAAAAATACGTAATTAAATTTAAAAATAATTTATTTAAATTTAAAAATAATTTAATTAAGTTTAAAATAATTTAATTTAAAAATAGTTTAATTAAATTAAATAATTTAAAAATGAATCACTTAAATTTAAAAATAATTTAATTAAATTAAAAAAAATTGATTAAATTTAAAAATAATTTTATTAAATTTAATATAATTTAAATAAATTTAAAAATAATTTAATTAAATTTATGAATAATTTAATTTAAAAACAATTTAATTAAATTTAAAAATAATTTAATTAAATTTAAAAATAATGTCATTAAATTTAAATATAATTTAATTAAATTAAAAACAATTTATTTAACTTCAATTTAATGAATTTTAAAAATAATTTAACTAAATTTAAAAATAATTTAAATAAATTTAAAAATAACTTAATTATATTTAAAAATAAGTTATTTAAATTTAAAAATAATTTATTTTATTTCAAAAATTATTTAATTTAATTTAAAAATAATTTAAATAAATTTAAAAATAATTTAATTATATTTAAAAATAGTTTAAAATAATTTAAATATAATTTAATTAACTTTAAAAATAATTTAATGCAATTTAAAAATATTTTAATTAAATTTAAAAATAATTTAATTAAATTTAAAAATAATTTAAATAAATTTGAAAAAAAAATATTTAATTTAAGAAAAATAATTTAATTAAATTTAAGAAAAATTTAATAAAACTTAAAAATAATTTAAATAAATTTAAAAGTAACAATTAAATTTAAAAATATTTTAAATAAATTATTTATAATTATTTTATAATATATAAAAATAATTTAATTAGATTTAAAATATATAATATAAAAATAAAAATTACCTAATTAGATTTAAAAATAATTTAATTAAATTTTAAAATAATTTAATTAAATTTAAGAAAAATTTAATTAAACTTAAAAATAATTTAATTAAATTTTAAAATAATTTAATTAAATTTTAAAATAATTTAATTATATTTAAAAATATTTTAATTAAATTTAAAAATAATTTAATTAAATTTAAAAATAATTTAATTTAAAAATAGTTTAATTAAATTTAAAAATAATTTAATTAATTTGAAAATGATTCACTTTAATCTAAAAAAAAATTAATTAAATTTAAAAAAAAAAATTATAAAATGTAAAAATAATTTAATTATATTTAAAAATAATTTAAATAAATTTAAAAATAATTTAATTAAATTTAAATATATTTTAATTTAATTCAAAAATTATTTTTTTAATTTAAAATTAATTTAATTAAATTTAAAAAAAATCAATAAATGTAAAAATGTTTTAATTAAATTTAAAAATAATTAATTTTAATTTAAAAATAATTTAATTGAATTTAAGAAAAATTTAATTAAATTTAAAAATAATTTAAATAAATTTAAAAATAACAATTGAATTTAAAATATTTTAAATAAATTAAAAAATAATTTAATTAGATTTAAAAATAACTTAATTAAATTTAAAAATAAATTAATTAACAAAAAAAATTAAATAAATTTAAAAATAATTTCATTAAATTTATAAAAAATTTAATTAAATTTAAAAATAATTTAATTCAATTTTAAAGAAAATTCATTAAATGTAAAAATTATTTAATTAAATTTAAAAATAATTTAATTAAATTTAAAAATAATTTAATTGAATTTGCAAATAATTTAATTTAATTTAAAAATAATTTAATTAAATTTAAACATAATTTAATTAACAAAAAAAATTAATTAAATTTAAAAATAATTTAATTAAATTTAAAAATAATTTAATTAAATTTAAAAAAAAATTCATTAAATGTTAAAATAATTTAATTAAATTTAAAAATAATTTAATTAAATTTGAAAATAATTTAATTTAATATAAAAATAATTTAATTAAATTTAAGAAAAATTTAATTAAATTTAAAAATAATTTAAATCACATTAAAATAACAAATAAATTTAAAAATACTTAATTAAATTTAAAAATAATTTATTTAAATTTAAAAATAATTTAATTAAATTTAAAATAATTTAATTTAAAAATAGTTTAATTAAATTTAATAATTTGAAAATGAATCACTTTAATTTAAAAATAATTTAATTAAATTAAAAAAAATTGATTAAATTTAAAAATAATTTTATTAAATTTAATATAATTTAAATAAATTTAAAAATAATTTAATTAAATTTATAAATAATTTAATTCAAAACAATTTAATTAAATTTAAAAATAATTTAATTAAATTTAAAAATAATTTCATTAAATTTAAATATAATTTAATTAAATTAAAAATAATTTATTTAACTTCAATTTAATGAATTTTAAAAATAATTTAACTAAATTTAAAAATAATTTAAATAAATTTAAAAATAACTTAATTATATTTAAAAATAATTTATTTAAATTTAAAAATAATTTATTTTAATTCAAAAATTATTTAATTTAATTTAAAAATAATTTAAATAAATTTAAAAATATTTTAATTATATTTAAAAATAGTTTAAATTAATTTAAATATAATTTAATTAGCTTTAAAAATAATTTAATGCAATTTAAAAATATTTTAATTAAATTTAAAAATAATTTAATTAAATTTAAAAATAATTTAAATAAATTTGAAAAAAAATTAATTAATTTAAGAAAAATAATTTAATTAAATTTAAGAAAAATATAATTAAATTTAAAAATAATTTAAATAAATTTAAAAATAACAATTACATTTATAATATTTTAAATAAATTTAAAAATAATTGAATTAGATTTAAAAATAACTTAATTAAATTTAAAAATAATTTAATTAAATTTAAAAATAAATTATTTAACTTTAATTTAATTAAATTTAAAACTAAATTAATTAAATTTAAAAGTAATTTAAATAAATTTAAAAATAATTTAATTAATTTGAAAATAAGTCACTTTAATTTAAAAATAATTTAATTAAATTAAAAAAAAAAAATTATTAAATGTAAAAATAATTTAATTAAATTTAAAAACAATTTAAATAAATTTATAAATATTTTAATTATATTTAAAAATAATTTAAATAAATTTAAAAATAATTTAATTAAGTTTGAAAATAATTTATTTTAATTTTAAAACAATTTAATTAAATTTAAAAATATTTTAATTAAATTTAAAAATAATTTAATTAAATTTAAAAATAATTTAATTGAATTTGAAAATAATTTAATTTAATTTAAAAATAATTTAATTAAATTTAAACATAATTTAATTAACAAAAAAAATTAATTAAATTTAAAAATAATTTAATTAAATTTAAAAATAATTTAATTAAATTTAAAAAAAAATTCATTAAATGTTAAAATAATTTAATTGAATTTAAAAATAATTTAATTAAATTTGAAAATAATTTAATTTAATATAAAAATAATTTAATTAAATTTAAGAAAAATTTAATTAAATTTAAAAATAATTTAAATCACATTAAAATAACAATTAAATTTAAAAATACGTAATTAAATTTAAAAATAATTTATTTAAATTTAAAAATAATTTAATTAAATTTAAAATAATTTAATTTAAAAATAGTTTAATTAAATTTAATAATTTAAAAATGAATCACTTTAATTTAAAAATAATTTAATTAAATTAAAAAAAATTGATTAAATTTAAAAATAATTTTATTAAATTTAATATAATTTAAATAAATTTAAAAATAATTTAATTAAATTTATGAATAATTTAATTTAAAAACAATTTAATTAAATTTAAAAATAATTTAATTAAATTTAAAAATAATGTCATTAAATTTAAATATAATTTAATTAAATTAAAAACAATTTATTTAACTTCAATTTAATGAATTTTAAAAATAATTTAACTAAATTTAAAAATAATTTAAATAAATTTAAAAATAACTTAATTATATTTAAAAATAATTTATTTAAATTTAAAAATAATTTATTTTATTTCAAAAATTATTTAATTTAATTTAAAAATAATTTAAATAAATTTAAAAATAATTTAATTATATTTAAAAATAGTTTAAATTAATTTAAATATAATTTAATTAACTTTAAAAATAATTTAATGCAATTTAAAAATATTTTAATTAAATTTAAAAATAATTTAATTAAATTTAAAAATAATTTAAATAAATTTGAAAAAAAAATATTTAATTTAAGAAAAATAATTTAATTAAATTTAAGAAAAATTTAATTAAACTTAAAAATAATTTAAATAAATTTAAAAGTAACAATTAAATTTAAAAATATTTTAAATAAATTATTTATAATTATTTTATAATATATAAAAATAATTTAATTAGATTTAAAATATATAATATAAAAATAAAAATTACCTAATTAAATTTAAAAATAATTTAATTAAATTTTAAAATAATTTAATTAAATTTAAGAAAAATTTAATTAAACTTAAAAATAATTTAATTAAATTTTAAAATAATTTAATTAAATTTTAAAATAATTTAATTATATTTAAAAATATTTTAATTAAATTTAAAAATAATTTAATTAAATTTAAAAATAATTTAATTTAAAAATAGTTTAATTAAATTTAAAAATAATTTAATTAATTTGAAAATGATTCACTTTAATCTAAAAAAAAATTAATTAAATTTAAAAAAAAAAATTATAAAATGTAAAAATAATTTAATTATATTTAAAAATAATTTAAATAAATTTAAAAATAATTTAATTAAATTTAAATATATTTTAATTTAATTCAAAAATTATTTTTTTAATTTAAAAATAATTTAATTAAATTTAAAAAAAATCAATAAATGTAAAAATGTTTTAATTAAATTTAAAAATAATTAATTTTAATTTAAAAATAATTTAATTAAATTTAAGAAAAATTTAATTAAATTTAAAAATAATTTAAATAAATTTAAAAATAACAATTGAATTTAAAATATTTTAAATAAATTAAAAAATAATTTAATTAGATTTAAAAATAACTTAATTAAATTTAAAAATAAATTAATTAACAAAAAAAATTAAATAAATTTAAAAATAATTTCATTAAATTTATAAATAATTTAATTAAATTTAAAAATAATTTAATTCAATTTTAAAGAAAATTCATTAAATGTAAAAATTATTTAATTAAATTTAAAAATAATTTAATTTAATTCAAAACTAACTTAATTAAAATTAAGAAAAATTTAATCAAATTTAAAAATAATTTAAATTAATTTAAAAATAACAATTAAATATGAAAATAATTTAAGTAAATTTAAAAATAACAAGTATATTTAAAAATACCTGATTGAATTTAAAAATAATTTAATTTAATTTAAAAATAATTTAATTTAAAAATAGTTTAATTAAATTTAAAAATTATTTAATTAATTTGAAAATGATTCACTATAATTTAAAAATAATTTAATTAAATTTAAAAAAAAAATTATTAAATGTAAAAATACATTAATTATATTTAAAAATAATTTAAATAAATTAAAAAATAATTTAATTAAATTTAAAAATAATTTAATTTAAAAATAATTTTTTTAAAAATAATTTAATTTTAAAATTAAGAATAATTTAATTTAAAAATAATTTGATTAAATTTAAAAATAATCTAATTAAATTTAAATATAATTTTATTTAATTCAAAAATTATTTATTTTAATTTAAAAATAATTTAATTAAATTAAAAAAAATCATTAAATGTAAAATTTTTTTAATTAAATTTAAAAAAATTTTAATTTAATTTAAAAATAATTTAATTAAATTTAAGAAAAATTTAATTAAATTTAATAATAATTTAAATAAATTTAAAAATAACAATTAAATTTAAAATATTTTAAATAAATTAAAAAAAAATGAATTAGATTTAAAAATAATTTTATTAAATTTAAAACTAATTTAATTAAATTTAAAAATAATTTAATTTAAAAATAGTTTAATTATATTTAAAAATAATTTAATTAAATTTAAAACTAATTTAATTAAATTTAAAAATAATTTAATTTAAAAATAGTTTAATTAAATTTAAAAATAATTTAATTAATTTGAAAATGATTCACTTTAATTTAAAAATAATTTAATTAAATTTAAAAAAAAAAATTAGTAAATGTAAAAATAATTTAATTAAATTTAAAAATAATTTAAATAAATTTAAAAATAATTTAATTAAATTTAAGAATAATTTAATTTAAAAATAATTTAATTAAATTTACAAATAATCTACATAATTTTAAATATAATTTAATTTAATTCAAAAATTATTTATTTTAATTTAAAAATAATTTAATTAAATTTAAAAAAAAATCATTAAATGTAAAAATATTTTAATTAAATTTAAAAATAATTTATATTAATTTAATAATAATTTAATTAAATTTAAAAATAATCTAATTAAATTTAAATATAATTTAATTTAATTCAAAAATTATTTATTTTAATTTAAAAATAATTTAATTAAATTTAAAAAAAAAATCATTACCTGTAAAAATATTTTAATTAAATTTCAAAGTAATTTAATTTAATTTAAAAATAATTTAATTAAATTTAAAAAAAATTTAATTAAATTTAAAAATAATTTAAATAAATTTAAAAATAACAATTACATTTATAATATTTTAAATAAATTTAAAAATAATTGAATTAGATTTAAAAATAACTTAATTAAATTTAAAAATAATTTAATTAAATTTAAAAATAATTTATTTAACTTTAATTTAATTAAATTTAAAAATAAATTAATTAAATATAAAAGTAATTTAAATAAATTTAAAAATAATGTAATTAATTTGAAAATGAGTCACTTTAATTTAAAAATAATTTAATTAAATTAAAAAAAAAATTTATTAAATGTAAAAATAATTTAATTAAATTTAAAAACAATTTAAATAAATTTATAAATAATTTAATTAGATTTAAAAATAATTTAAATAAATTTAAAAATAATTTAATTAAGTTTGAAAATAATTTATTTTAATTTTAAAACAATTTAATTAAATTTAAAAATAATTTAATTAAATTTAAAAATAATTTAATTAAATTTAAAAATAATTTAATTGAATTTGAAAATAATTTAATTTAATTTAAAAATAATTTAATTAAATTTAAACATAATTTAATTAACAAAAAAAAATTAATTAAATTTAAAAATAATTTAATTAAATTTAAAAATAATTTAATTAAATTTAAAAAAAAATTCATTAAATGTTAAAATATTTTAATTAAATTTAAAAATAATTTAATTAAATTTGAAAATAATTTAATTTAATATAAAAATAATTTAATTAAATTTAAGAAAAATTTAATTAAATTTAAAAATAATTTAAATCACATTAAAATAACAATTAAATTTAAAAATACTTAATTAAATTTAAAAATAATTTATTTAAATTTAAAAATAATTTAATTAAATTTAAAATAATTTAAATAAATTTAAAATAATTTAATTTAAAAATAGTTTAATTAAATTTAATAATTTGAAAATGAATCACTTTAATTTAAAAATAATTTAATTAAATTAAAAAAAAATTGATTAAATTTAAAAATAATTTTATTAAATTTAATATAATTTAAATAAATTTAAAAATAATTTAATTAAATTTATAAATAATTTAATTCAAAACAATTTAATTAAATTTAAAAATAATTTAATTAAATTTAAAAATAATTTCATTAAATTTAAATATAATTTATTTAAATTAAAAATAATTTATTTAACTTCAATTTAATGAATTTTAAAAATAATTCAACTAAATTTAAAAATAATTTAAATAAATTTAAAAATAACTTAATTATATTTAAAAATAATTTATTTAAATTTAAAAATAATTTATTTTAATTCAAAAATTATTTAATTTAATTTAAAAATAATTTAAATAAATTTAAAAATATTTTAATTATATTTAAAAATAGTTTAAATTAATTTAAATATAATTTAATTAACTTTAAAAATAATTTAATGCAATTTAAAAATATTTTAATTAAATTTAAAAATAATTTAATTAAATTTAAAAATAATTTAAATAAATTTGAAAAAAAATTAATTAATTTAAGAAAAATAATTTAATTAAATTTAAGAAAAATATAATTAAATTTAAAAATAATTTAAATAAATTTAAAAATAACAATTACATTTATAATATTTTAAATAAATTTAAAAATAATTGAATTAGATTTAAAAATAACTTAATTAAATTTAAAAATAATTTAATTAAATTTAAAAATAATTTATTTAACTTTAATTTAATTAAATTTAAAAATAAATTAATTAAATTTAAAAGTAATTTAAATAAATTTAAAAATTATTTAATTAAATTAAAAAAAAAAATTTATTAAATGTAAAAATAATTTAATTAAATTTAAAAACAATTGAAATAAATTTATAAATAATTTAATTAGATTTAAAAGTAATTTGAATAAATTTAAAAATAATTTAATTAAGTTTGAAAATAATTTATTTTAATTTTAAAACAATTTAATTAAATTTAAAAATATTTTAATTAAATTTAAAAATAATTTAATTAAATTTAAAAATAATTTAATTGAATTTGAAAATAATTTAATTTAATTTAAAAATAATTTAATTAAATTTAAACATAATTTAATTAACAAAAAAAATTAGTTAAATTTAAAAATAATTTAATTAAATTTAAAAATAATTTAATTAAATTTAAAAAAAAATTCATTAAATGTTAAAATAATTTAATTAAATTTAAAAATAATTTAATTAAATTTGAAAATAATTTAATTTAATATAAAAATAATTTAATTAAATTTAAGAAAAATTTAATTAAATTTAAAAATAATTTAAATCACATTAAAATAACAATTAAATTTAAAAATACTTAATTAAATTTAAAAATAATTTATTTAAATTTAAAAATAATTTAATTAAATTTAAAATAATTTAATTTAAAAATAGTTTAATTAAATTTAATAATTTGAAATTGAATCACTTTAATTTTAAAATAATTTAATTAAATTAAAAAAAAATTGATTAAATTTAAAAATAATTTTATTAAATTTAATATAATTTA
Source organism: Phosphuga atrata (assembly GCA_944588485.1). Taxonomy (NCBI): domain Eukaryota; kingdom Metazoa; phylum Arthropoda; class Insecta; order Coleoptera; family Silphidae; genus Phosphuga; species Phosphuga atrata. The sequence goes on along the minus strand of OX155896.1, from coordinate 19,124,464 downwards.
AATAAATTTAAAAATAATTTAATTAAATTTATGAATAATTTAATTAAAAAACAATTTAATTAAATTTAAAAATAATTTAATTAAATTTAAAAATAATGTCATTAAATTTAAATATAATTTAATTAAATTAAAAATAATTTATTTAACTTCAATTTAATGAATTTTATAAATAATTTAGCTAAATTTAAAAATAATTTAAATAAATTTAAAAATAACTTAATTATATTTAAAAATAATTTATTTAAATTTAAAAATAATTTATTTTAATTCAAAAATTATTTAATTTAATTTAAAAATAATTTAAATAAATTTAAAAATAATTTAATTATATTTAAAAATAGTTTAAATTAATTTAAATAAAATTTAATTAACTTTAAAAATAATTTAATGCAATTTAAAAATATTTTAATTAAATTTAAAAATAATTTAATTAAACTTAAAAATAATTTAAATAAATTTAAAAGTAACAATTAAATTTAAAAATATTTTAAATAAATTATTTATAATTATTTTATAATATATAAAAATAATTTAATTAGATTTAAAATATATAATATAAAAATAAAAATAACCTAATTAAATTTAAAAATAATTTAATTAAATTTTAAAATAATTTAATTAAATTTAAGAAAAATTTAATTAAACTTAAAACTAATTTAATTAAATTTTAAAATAATTTAATTAAATTTAAAAATAATTTAATTATATTTAAAAATATTTTAATTAAATTTAAAAATAATTTAATTTAATTTAAAAAAAAATTGATTAAATTTAAAAATAATTTAATTAAATTTAAGAAAAATTTAATTAAATTTAAAAATAATTTATTTAACTTTAATTTAACTAAATTTAAAAATAAATAAATTAAATTTAAAAATAGTTTAATTAAATTTAAAAATAATTTAATTAATTAGAAAATGATTTACTTTAATTTAAAAATAATTTAATTAAATTTAAAAAAAAATTTATTAAATGTAAAAATAATATAATTAAATTTAAAAATAATTTAATTATCTTTAAAATTACTTTAATTTAAGATAAGAATAAGTTAATTAAATTTAAAAATAATTGAATTAAATTTAAAAGTAAATTAATAATATTTAAAAATAATTTAATTATATTGAAAAATAATTTAATTAAATTTAAAAATAATTTAATTAAATTTAAAAATAATTTAATTAAATTTGAAAATAATTTAATTTAATTTAAAAACAATTAAATTAAATTTAAAAATAATTTAATTAAATTAAAAAATAATTGATTAAATTTAAAAATAATTTTATTAAATTTAATATAATTTAAATAAATTTAAAAATAATTTAATTATATTTATAAATAATTTAATTCAAAACAATTTAATTAAATTTAAAAATAATTTAATTAAATTTAAAAATAATTTAATTAAATTTAAAAATAATTTCATTAAATTTAAATATAATTTAATTAAATTAAAAATAATTTATTTAACTTCAATTTAATGAATTTTAAAAATAATTCAACTAAATTTAAAAATAATTTAAATAAATTTAAAAATAACTTAATTATATTTAAAAATAATTTATTTAAATTTAAAAATAATTTATTTTAATTCAAAAATTATTTAATTTAATTTAAAAATAATTTAAATAAATTTAAAAATATTTTAATTATATTTAAAAATAGTTTAAATTAATTTAAATATAATTTAATTAACTTTAAAAATAATTTAATGCAATTTAAAAATATTTTAATTAAATTTAAAAATAATTTAATTAAATTTAAAAATAATTTAAATAAATTTGAAAAAAAATTAATTAATTTAAGAAAAATAATTTAATTAAATTTTAGAAAAATATAATTAAATTTAAAAATAATTTAAATAAATTTAAAAATAACAATTACATTTATAATATTTTAAATAAATTTAAAAATAATTGAATTAGATTTAAAAATAACTTAATTAAATTTAAAAATAATTTAATTAAATTTAAAAATAATTTATTTAACTTTAATTTAATTAAATTTAAAAATAAATTAATTAAATTTAAAAGTAATTTAAATAAATTTAAAAATTATTTAATTAATTTGAAAATGAGTCACTTTAATTTAAAAATAATTTAATTAAATTAAAAAAAAAAATTTATTAAATGTAAAAATAATTTAATTAAATTTAAAAACAATTTAAATAAATTTATAAATAATTTAATTAGTTTTAAAAATATTTTAAATAAATTTAAAAATAATTTAATTAAGTTTGAAAATAATTTATTTTAATTTTAAAACCATTTAATTAAATTTAAAAATATTTTAATTAAATTTAAAAATAATTTAATTAAATTTAAAAATAATTTAATTGAATTTGAAAATAATTTAATTTAATTTAAAAATAATTTAATTAAATTGAAACATAATTTAATTAACAAAAAAAATTAGTTAAATTTAAAAATAATTTAATTAAATTTAAAAATAATTTAATTAAATTTAAAAAAAAAATCATTAAATGTTAAAATAATTTAATTAAATTTAAAAATAATTTAATTAAATTTGAAAATAATTTAATTTAATATAAAAATAATTTAATTAAATTTAAGAAAAATTTAACTAAATGTAAAAATAATTTAAATCACATTAAAATAACAATTAAATTTAAAAATACTTAATTAAATTTAAAAATAATTTATTTAAATTTAAAAATAATTTAATTAAATTTAAAATAATTTAATTTAAAAATAGTTTAATTAAATTTAATAATTTGAAATTGAATCACTTTAATTTAAAAATAATTTAATTAAATTAAAAAAAAATTGATTAAATTTAAAAATAATTTTATTAAATTTAATATAATTTAAATAAATTTAAAAATAATTTAATTAAATTTATGAATAATTTAATTCAAAAACAATTTAATTAAATTTAAAAATAATTTAATTAAATTTAAAAATAATGTCATTAAATTTAAATATTATTTAATTAAATTAAATATAATTTATTTAACTTCAATTTAATGAATTTTAAAAATAATTTAGCTAAATTTAAAAATAATTTAAATAAATTTAAAAATAACTTAATTATATTTAAAAATAATTTATTTAAATTTAAAAATAATTTATTTTAATTCAAAAATTATTTAATTTAATTTAAAAATAATTTAAATAAATTTAAAAATAATTTAATTATATTTAAAAATAGTTTAAATTAATTTAAATATAATTTAATTAACTTTAAAAATAATTTAATGCAATTTAAAAATATTTTAATTAAATTTAAAAATAATTTAATTAAACTTAAAAATAATTTAAATAAATTTAAAAGTAACAATTAAATTTAAAAATATTTTAAATAAATTATTTATAATTATTTTATAATATATAAAAATTATTTAATTAGATTTAAAATATATAATATAAAAATAAAAATTACCTAATTAAATTTAAAAATAATTTAATTAAATTTTAAAATAATTTAATTAAATTTAAGAAAAATTTAATTAAACTTAAAAATAATTTATTTAAATTTTAAAATAATTTAATTAAATTTTAAAATGGTTTTATTATATTTAAAAATATTTTAATTAAATTTAAAAATAATTTAATTTAATTTAAAAAAAAATAATTAAATTTAAAAATAATTTAATTAAATTTAAGAAAAATTTAATTAAATTTAAAAATAATTTATTTAACTTTAATTTAATTAAATTTAAAAATAAATGAATTAAATTTAAAAATAGTTTAATTAAATTTAAAAATAATTTAATTAATTAGAAAATGATTCACTTTAATTTAAAAATAATTTAATTAAATTTAAAAAAAAATTTATTAAATTTAAAAATAATTTAATTAAATTTAAAAATAATTTAATTATCTTTAAAATTACTTTAATTTAAGATAAGAATAAGTTAATTAAATTTAAAAATAATTGAATTAAATTTAAAAGTAAATTAATAATATTTAAAAATAATTTAATTATATTTAAAAATAATTTAATTAAATTTAAAAATAAATTAATTAAATTTAAAATACTTTAATTAAATTTAAAAATAATTTAATTAAATTTAAAAATTATTAAATTAAATTTAAAAATAATTTAATTAAATTAAAAAATAATTTAATTAAATTTAAAAATAATTTAATTAAATTTGAAAATAATTTTATTTAATTCAAAAATAATTTAATAAAATTTAAGAAAAATTTAATTAAATTTAAAAATAATTTAAATCAATTAAAAAAAAACAATTAAATTTAAAAATACTTAAATAAATTTAAAAATAATTTATTTAAATTTAAAAATAATTAAATTAACTTTAAAAATAATTTAATGCAATTTAAAAATAATTTAATTAAATTTAAAAATAATTTAATTTAATTTAAAAATAGTTTAATTAAATTTTAAAATAATTTAATTAAATTTAAAAATATTATAATTAAATTTAAAAATAACTTAATTAAATTTAAAAAAAAATTAATTAAATTTAAAATTAATTTAATTAAATTAAAAAAATATTTATTAAATTTAAAAAAAATTTATTTAGTATCAAAAAAAATTCATTAAATGTAAAAATAATTTAATTTAATTTAAAAATAATTTAATTAAATTTGAAAATAATTTAATTTAATTTAAAAATAATTTAATTAAATATAAGAAAAATTTAATTAAATTTAAAAATAATTTAAATAAATTTAAAAATAACAATTAAATTTAAAATATTTTAAATAAATTTAAAAAAAAATTAATTAGATTTAAAAATAACTTAATTAAATTTAAAAATAATTTAATTAAATTTAAAACTAATTTAATTAAATTTAAAAATAATTTAATTTAAAAATAGTTTAATTAAATTTAAAAATAATTTAATTAATTTGAAAATGATTCACTTTAATTTAAAAATAATTTAATTAAATTTAAAAAAAAAAATTAGTAAATGTAAAAATAATTTAATTAAATTTAAAAATAATTTAAATAAATTTAAAAATAATTTAATTAAATTTAAGAATAATTTAATTTAAAAATAATTTAATTAAATTTACAAATAATCTACATAATTTTAACTATAATTTAATTTAATTCAAAAATTATTTATTTTAATTTAAAAATAATTTAATTAAATTTAAAAAAAATCATTAAATGTAAAAATATTTTAATTAAATTTAAAAATAATTTAATTTAATTTAATAATAATTTAATTAAATTTAAAAATAATCTAATTAAATTTAAATATAATTTAATTTAATTCAAAAATTATTTATTTTAATTTAAAAATAATTTAATTAAATTTAAAAAAAAAAATCATTACCTGTAAAAATATTTTAATTAAATTTCAAAGTAATTTAATTTAATTTAAAAATAATTTAATTAAATTTAAGAAAAATTTAATTAAATTTAAAAATAATTTAAATAAATTTAAAAATAACAATTACATTTATAATATTTTAAATAAATTTAAAAATAATTGAATTAGATTTAAAAATAACTTAATTAAATTTAAAAATAATTTAATTAAATTTAAAAATAATTTATTTAACTTTAATTTAATTAAATTTAAAAATAAATTAATTAAATTTAAAAGTAATTTAAATAAATTTAAAAATAATTTAATTAAATTTAAAAATAATTTATTTAACTTTAATTTAATTAAATTTAAAAATAAATTAATTAAATTTAAAAGTAATTTAAATAAATTTAAAAATAATTTAATTAATTTGAAAATGAGTCACTTTAATTTAAAAATAATTTAATTAAATTAAAAAAAAAATTTAATAAATGTAAAAATAATTTAATTAAATTTAAAAACAATTTAAATAAATTTATAAATAATTTAATTAGATTTAAAAATAATTTAAATAAATTTAAAAATAATTTAATTAAGTTTGAAAATAATTTATTTTATTTTTAAAACAATTTAATTAAATTTAAAAATAATTTAATTAAATTTTAAAATAATTTAATTAAATTTAAGAAAAATTTAATTAAACTTAAAAATAATTTAATTAAATTTTAAAATAATTTAATTAAATTTAAAAATAATTTAATTATATTTAAAAATATTTTAATTAAATTTAAAAATAATTTAATTTAATTTAAAAAAAAATTAATTAAATTTAAAAATAATTTAATTAAATTTAAGAAAAATTTAATTAAATTTAAAAATAATTTATTTAACTTTAATTTAATTAAATTTAAAAATAAATGAATTAAATTTAAAAATAGTTTAATTAAATTTAAAAATAATTTAATTAATTAGAAAATGATTCACTTTAATTTAAAAATAATTTAATTAAATTTAAAAAAAAATTTATTAAATGTAAAAATAATTTAATTAAATTTAAAAATAATTTAATTATCTTTAAAATTACTTTAATTTAAGATAAAAATAAGTTAATTAAATTTAAAAATAATTTAATTAAATTTAAAAATAATTTAATTAAATTTGAAAATAATTTAATTTAATTTAAAAACAATTAAATTAAATTTAAAAATAATTTAATTAAATTAAAAAATAATTTAATTAAATTTAAAAATAATTTAATTAAATTTGAAAATTATTTTATTTAATTCAAAAATAATTTAATAAAATTTAAGAAAAATTTAATTAAATTTTAAAATAATTTAAATCAATTAAAAAAAAAACAATTAAATTTAAAAATACTTAAATAAATTTAAAAATAATTTATTTATATTTAAAAATAATTAAATTAACTTTAAAAATAATTTAATGCAATTTAAAAATAATTTAATTAAATTTAAAAATAATTTAATTTAATTTAAAAATTGTTTAATTAAATTTTAAAATAATTTAATTAAATTTAAAAATATTATAATTAAATTTAAAAATAACTTAATTAAATTTAAAAAAAAATTAATTAAATTTAAAATTAATTTAATTAAATTAAAAAAATATTTATTAAATTTAAAACAAATTTATTTAGTATCAAAAAAAATTCATTAAATGTAAAAATAATTTAATTTAATTTAAAAATAATTTAATTAAATTTGAAAATAATTTAATTTAATTTAAAAATAATTTAATTAAATATAAGAAAAATTTAATTAAATTTAAAAATAATTTATATAAATTTAAAAATAACAATTAAATTAAAAATATTTTACATAAATATAAAAATAATTTAATTAGATTTAAATATAACTTAATTAAATTTAATAATAATTTAATTAAATTTAAAAATAATTTAATTAAATTTAAAAATAATTTAATTAATTAGAAAATGATTCACTTTAATTTGAAAATAATTTAATTAAATTTAAAAAAAAAATCATTAAATGTAAAAATAAATTAATTAAATTTGAAAATAATTTAATTATCTTTAAAATTACTTTAATTTAAAATAAGAATAATTTAATTAAATTTAAAAATAATTGAATTAAATTTAAAAGTAAATTAATAATATTTAAAAATAATTTAATTATATTTAAAAATAATTTAATTAAATTTAAAAATAATTTAATTTTTTAAAAAATGATTCACTTTAATTTAAAAATAATTTAATTAAATTTAAAAAATTAAAATTTGAAAATAATTTAATTTAATTTAAAAACAATTAAATTAAATTTAGAAATAATTTAATTAAATTAAAAAATAATTTAATTAAATTTAAAAATAATTTAATTAAATTTGAAAATAATTTTATTTAATTCAAAAATAATTTAATAAAATTTAAGAAAAATTTAATTAAATTTAAAAATAATTTGAATTAATTAAAAAAAAACAATTAAATTTAAAAATACTTAATTAAATTTAAAAATAATTTATTTAAATTTAAAAATAATTTAATTAACTTTAAAAATAATTTAATGCAATTTAAAAATAATTTAATTAAATTTAAAAATAATTTAATTAAATTTAAAAATAATTTAAATAAATTTAAAAAAAAATTAATTTAATTTAATTAAATTTAAGAAAAATTTAATTAAATATAAAAATAACAAATAAATTTAAAAGTAACAATTAAATTTAAAAATATTTTAAATAAAATTAAAAATAATTTAATTAGATTTAAATTATATAATATAAAAATAAAAATAACTTATTTAAATTTAATTAAATTTAAAAATAAATTAATTAAATTTAAAAATAATTTAATTAAATTTAAAAATAACTTAATTAAATTTAAAAATAATTTAGTTAAACTTAAAAATAATTTAATTAAATTTCAACATAATTTAATTAAATTTAAAAAAAAAAATAATTAAATTTAAAATTAATTTAATTAAATTAAAAAAATATTTAATAAATTTTAAAAAAATTTAATTAGTATCAAAAAATTCATTAAATGTAAAAATAATTTAATTTAATTTAAAAATAATTTAATTAATTTTGAAAATAATTTAATTTAATTTAAAAATAATTTAATTAAATATAAGAAAAATTTAATTAAATTTAAAAATAATTTATATAAATTTAAAAATAACAATTTAATTAAAAATATTTGTGTGTGATTTGTGAGTGATATGTGTACAAATTTATATAACTGTGAATAATAAGTTATATAATATTTTTACATAATATAAGTGTGGTAAAAAACAAAGTGAATTTTTCAATTCAATGTAAGTATGGATTACCACGTAGTAACTGTCGCAACCATCCTATTCATAAAAATATTTTAAATAAATATAAAAATAATTTAATTAGATTTAAATATAACTTAATTAAATTTAATAATAATTTAATTAAATTTAAAAATAATTTATGTAACTTTATTATAATTAAATTTAAAAATAAATGAATTAAATTTAAAAATAATAAAATTAAATTTAAAAATAATTTAATTAATTTGAAAATGATTCACTTTAATTTAAAAATAATTTAAATAAATTAAAAAAAAATTAAATAAATGTAAAAATAATTTAATTAAATTTAAAAATAATTTAAATAATATTTAAAAATAATTTTATTAGATTTAAAAATAATTTAATTAAATTTAAAAATAATTTAATTAAATTTAAAAATAATTTAATTAAATTTAAAAATAATTTAATTAATTAGAAAATGATTCATTTTAATTTAAAAATAATTTAATTAAATTTTAAAAAAAATTCATTAAATTTAAAAATAATTTAATTAAATTTAAAAATGGTTTAATTAACTTTAAAATTACTTTAATTTAAAATAAGAATAATTTATTTAAATTTAAAAATAATTGAATTAAATTTAAAAGTAATTTAATTATATTTAAAAATAATTTAATTAAATTTAAAAATAATTTAATTAAATTAAAAAATATATTAATTAAATTTAAAAATAATTTAATTAAATTTTAAATTAATTTAATTTAATTTAAAAATAATTTAATTAAATTTAAATACAATTTAATAAACAAAAAAAATTAATTAAATTTAAAAATAATTTAATTAAATTTAAAAATAATTTAAATAAATTTAAAAATAACTAAATTTAAAAAAAAATTCATTAAATGTAAAAATTATTTAATTAAATTTAAAAATAATTTAATTAAATTTGAAAATAATTTAATTTAATTCAAAAATAAATGAATTAAATTTAAGAAAAATTTAATTAAATTTAAAAATAATTTAAATCAATTTAAAAATAACAATTAAATTTAATTTAATAAAAAATTAATTAAATGTAAAAAGAATTTAATTAAATTTAAAAATAATTTAAATAAATTTAAAAAAAATTTAATTAGATTTAAAAATAATTTAATTAAATTTAAAAATAATTTAATTAAATTTAAAAATTAATTAATTAAATTTAAAAATAATTTAATTAATTAGAAAACGATTCAGTTTAATTTAAAAATAATTTAATTAAATTAAAAAAAAATCAGTAATGCAAAATAATTAAATTAAATTTAAAAATAATTTTATTAATTAGAAAATGATTCACTTTAATTTAAAAATGATTTAATTAAATTTAAAAAAAAATTCATTAAATGTAAAAATAATTTAATTAAATTTAAAAATAATTTAAATAACTTTAAAATTACTTTTTTTTTAAATAAGAATAATTTAATTAAATTTAAAAATAATTGAATTAAATTTAAAAGTAATTTAATTATATTTAAAAATAATTTAATTAAATTTAAAAATAATTTAATTAAATTTAAAAATAATTTAATTAATAAGAAAATGATTCACCTTAATTTAAAAATATTTTAATTAAATTTAAAAATAATTTAATTAAATTTGAAAATAATTTAATTTAATTTAAAAACAATTTAATTAAATTTAAAAATAATTTAATTCAATTTAAAAATAGTTTAATTAAATTTAAAAATAATTTAATTAAATTTGAAAATAATTTAATTTAATTCAAAAATAAATGAATTAAATTTAAGAAAAATTTAATCAAATTTAAAAATATTTCAAATCAATTTAAAAATAATTTAAATAAATTAAAAAAAAATTTAATTAGATTTAAAAATAATTTAATTAAATTTAAAAATAATTTAAATAAATTTAAAAATAATTTAATTAAATTTAAAAATAATTTAATTAAATAGGAAATGATTCACTTTAATTTAAAAATAATTTAATTAAATTTAAAAATGATTTAATTATATTTAAAAATATTTTAATTAAATTTAAAAATAATTTAATTTATTTCAAAAATTATTTATTTTAATTTAAAAATAATTTAAATAAATTTAAAAATAATTTAATTAAATTTAAAAATAATTTAATTGAATTAAATAAAAATTTAATAAATTTAAAAATAATTTAATTAGTATTAAAAAAATTTTCTTTAAATGTAAAAATAATTTAATTAAATTTAAAAATAATTTAATTAAATTTGAAAATAATTTAATTTAATTTAAAAATAATTTAATTAAATTTAAGAAAAATTTAATTAAATTTAAAAATAATTTATATAAATTTAAGAATAACAATTAAATTGAAAATATTTAATTAGATTTAAATATAACCTAATTAAATTTAAAAATAATTTAATTAAATTTAAAAAGAATTTATTTAAATTTAAAAATAATTTAATTTATTAATAATTTAATTAATATTAAAAATAATTTAATTCAAATTAAAAATAATTTAATTAAACTTAAAATAATTTATTTAAATTTAAAAATAATTAAATTTAATAATATGTTAATTAATATTAAAAATAATTTTATTAAATTTAAAAATAATTTATTTAACTTTAATTTAATCAATTTTAAAAATAATGTAAATAAATTTAAAAATAATTTAATTAAATTTAAAAATAATTTAATTAAATTTGAAAATAAGTTAATTTAATTTAAAAATAATTTAATTAAATTTAAAAATAATTTAATTAACAAAAAAAATTAATTAAATTTAAAAATAATTTCATTAAATTTAAAAATAATTTAATTTAAAAACAGTGTAATTAAATTTGAAAATAATTTAATTAAATTTAAAAATAATTTAATTAAATTTAAAAATAATTTAATTAAATTTGAAAATAAGTTAATTTAATTTAAAAATAATTTAATTAAATTTAAAAATAATTTAATTAACAAAAAAAATTAATTAAATTTAAAAATAATTTCATTAAATTTAAAAATAATTTAATTAAATTAAAAAAAGAAATCATTAAATGTAAAAATATTTTAATTAAATTTAAAAATAATTTAATTAAATTTAAAAATAATTTAATTAAATTTAAAAATAATTTAATTAAATTTGAAAATAATTTAATAAAATTTAAAAATAATTTAATTAAATTTAAAAATAATTTAATTAACAAAAAAAATTAATTAAATTTAAAAATAATTTCATTAAATTTAAAAATAATTTAATTAAATTAAAAAAAGAAATCATTAAATGTAAAAATATTTTAATTAAATTTAAAAATAATTTCATTAAATTTAAAAATAATTTAATTAAATTTAAAAATAATTTAATTAAATTAAAAAAAGAAATCATTAAATGTAAAAATATTTTAATTAAATTTAAAAATAATTTAATTTAATTTAAAAATAATTTATTTAAACTTAAGAAAAATTTAATTAAATTTAAAAATAATTTAAATGAATTCAAAAGTAACAATTAAATTTAAAATATTTTAAATAAATTTAAAAATAATTTAATTAGATTTGAAAAAAACTTAATTAAATTTAAAAATAATTTAATTAAATTTAAAACTAATTTAATTAAATTTAAAAATAATTTAATATAATAATAATTTAATTAAATTTAAAAATAATTTAATTAAATTTAAAAATAATTTATTTAACTTTAATTTAATTAAATTTAAAAACAAATTAATTAAATTTAAAAATAATTTAAATAAATTTAAAAATAATTTTATTAATTTGAAAATGATTCACTTTAATTTAAAAATAATTTAATTAAATTTAAAAAAAAATTCATTAAATGTAAAAATAATTTAATTAAATTTAAAAATAATTGAAATATATTTAAAAACAATTTAATTAGATTTAAAAATAATTTAAATAAATTTAAAAATAATTTAATTAAATTTAAAAATAATTTAATTAAATTTAAAAATAATTTAATTAAATTTGAAAATAAGTTAATTTAATTTAAAAATAATTTAATTAAATTTAAAAATAATTTAATTAAAAAAAAAAATTAATTAAATTTAAAAATAATTTCATTAAATTTAAAAATAATTTAATTAAATTTAAAAATAAGTTAATTTAATTTAAAAATAATTTAATTAAATTTAAAAATAATTTAATTAACAAAAAAAATTAATTAAATTTAAAAATAATTTCATTAAATTTAAAAATAATTTAATTAAATTAAAAAAAGAAATCATTAAATGTAAAAATATTTTAATTAAATTTAAAAATAATTTCATTAAATTTAAAAATAATTTAATTAAATTTAAAAATAATTTAATTAAATTAAAAAAAGAAATCATTAAATGTAAAAATATTTTAATTAAATTTAAAAATAATTTAATTTAATTTAAAAATAATTTATTTAAACTTAAGAAAAATTTAATTAAATTTAAAAATAATTTAAATGAATTCAAAAGTAACAATTAAATTTAAAATATTTTAAATAAATTTAAAAATAATTTAATTAGATTTGAAAATAACTTAATTAAATTTAAAAATAATTTAATTAAATTTAAAACTAATTTAATTAAATTTAAAAATAATTTAATATAATAATAATTTAATTAAATTTAAAAATAATTTAATTAAATTTAAAAATAATTTATTTAACTTTAATGTAATTAAATTTAAAAACAAATTAATTAAATTTAAAAATAATTTAAATAAATTTAAAAATAATTTTATTAATTTGAAAATGATTCACTTTAATTTAAAAATAATTTAATTAAATTTAAAAAAAAATTCATTAAATGTAAAAATAATTTAATTAAATTTAAAAATAATTTAAATATATTTAAAAACAATTTAATTAGATTTAAAAATAATTTAAATAAATTTAAAAATAATTTAATTAAATTTAAAAATAATTTAATTAAATTTAAAAATAATTTAATTAAATTTGAAAATAAGTTAATTTAATTTAAAAATAATTTAATTAAATTTAAAAATAATTTAATTAAAAAAAAAAATTAATTAAATTTAAAAATAATTTCATTAAATTTAAAAATAATTTAATTAAATTTAAAAATAATTTAGATCAATTCAAAAATAACAATTAAATTTAAAAATATTTTAAATCATTTTAAAAATTAAGTATATTTAAAAATACTTAATTAAATTTAAAAATAATTTATTTAAATTTAAAAATAATTTAATTAAATTTAAAAATAATTCAATTAATTTGAAAATGATTTACTTTAATTTAAAAACAATTTAATTAAATTAAAATAAAATGATCTAATGTAAAAATAATTTAATTAAATTTAATATAATTTAAATAAATTTAAAAACAATTTAATTAAATTTAAAAATAATTTAATTTAAAAATAATTTAATTAAATTTAAAAATAATTTAATTAAATTTAAAAATAATTTAATTAAAATTAAATATAATTTAATTAAATTTAAAAATAATTTATTTAACTTCAATTTAATGAATTTTAAAAATAATTTAATTAAATTTAAAAATAATTTAATTAAAATTAAATATAATTTAATTAAATTTAAAAATAATTTATTTAACTTTAATTTAATTAAATTTAAAAATAAATTAATTAAGTTTAAAAAAACTTAATTAAATTTAAAAATAATTTAATTAATTTGAAAATTATTCACTTTAATTTAAAAATAATTTAATTAAATTTAAAAAAAATTATAAAATGTAAAAATAATTTAATTAAATTTAAAAATAATTTAAATAAATTTAAAAATAATTTAATTGGATTTATAAATAATTTAAATAAATTTAAAAATAATTTAATTAAATTTGAAAATAATATAATTTAATTTAAAAACAATTTAATTAAATTTAAAAATAATTTTATTAAATTTAAAAATAATTTAATTAAATTTAAAAATAATTTAATTAAATTTGAAAATAAGTGAATTTAATTTAAAAATAATTTAATTAACAAAAAAAATTAACTAAATTTAAAAATATTTTCATTAAATTTAAAAATAATTTAATTAAATTTAAAAATAATTTAATTAAATTTAAAAAAAAATTCATTAAATTTAAAAATAATTTAGTTCAATTTAAAAATAACAATTAAATTTAAAAATATTTTAAATAAATTTAAAAATTAAAAGTATATTTAAAAATTTATTTAAATTTAAAAATAATTTAATTAAATTTAAAAATAATTTAATTTAAAAATACTTTAATTAAATTTAAAAATAATTCAATTAATTTGAAAATGATTCTCTTTAATTTAAAAATAATTTAATTTAATTAAAAAAAAAATTGATTAAATGTAAAAATAATTTAATTAAATTTAATATAATTTAAAAAAATTTAAAAACAATTTAATTAAATTTAAAAATAATTAAATTTAAAAATAATTTAATTTAAAAATAATTTAATTGAATTTAAAAATAATTTAATTAAATTTAAAAATAATTTAATTAATTTTAAATATAATTTAATTAAATTTAAACATAATTTATTTTACTTCAATTTAATGAATTTTAAAAATAATTTCTTTAAATTTAAATATAATTTAATTTAATTTAAAAAAATTTAAATAAATTTAAAAATAACTTAATTATATTTAAAAATAATATAACTAAATTTAAAAATAATTTATTCTAATTCAAAAATTATTTAATTAAATCTAAAAATAATTTAAATAAATTTAAAAATAATTTAATTATATTTAAAAATAGTTTAACTTAATTTAAATATAATTTAATTAACTTTAAAAATAATTTAATGCACCTTAAAAATAATTTAATTTAATTTAAAAATAATTTAATTAAATTTAAAAATAATTCAATTAAATTTAAAAATAACTCAATTAATTTGAAAATGTTTCACTTTAATTTAAAAATAATTTAATTAAATTTAAAATTTTTTATTAAATGTAAAAATAATTTAATTAAATTTAAAAATAATTTAAATAAATTTAAATATAATTTAATTAAATTTAAAATAAATTAATTAAAGTTAAAAATAATTTAATTTAATTTAAAAATAATTTAATTAATTTTAAAATTAATTTAATTTAATTCAAAAATAATTTAATTAAATTCAAAAATAATTTAATTAAATTTAAAAATAGTTTACATAAATTTAAAAATAATTTATTTAAATTTAAAAATATTTTAATTTAATTTAAAAATAATTTAATTAAATTTTAAAATACTTTAATTAAATTTTAAAATAATTTAATTTAATTTAGAAAATAATTTAAATACACAAAAATAATTTAAATTACTTTAAAAATAATTTATTTAAATTCTAAAATACTTTAATTTAATTTAAAAATAATATAAGTAAATATAAAATTAATTTAATTAAATTTAAAAATAATTTAATTAAATTTCAAAATAAATTAATTTAGTTCAAAAATATTTTAATTAAATTTAAAAATAATTTAATTAAAAAAAAAATTAATTAAATTTAAAAATAATTTAATTAAATTTAAAAAAAAATTCATTAAATTTAAAAATAATTTAATTAAATTTGAAAATAATTTAATTTAATTTAAAAATAATATAATTAAATTTAGGAAAAAATTAATTAATTGTAAAAATAATTTAGATCAATTTAAAAATAACAATTAAATTTAAAAATATTTTAAATAAATTTAAAAATTAAAAGTATATTTAAAAATTTATTTAAATTTAAAAATAATTTAATTAAATTTAAAAATAATTTAATTTAATTTAAAAATAATTTAATTAAATTTTAAAATACTTTAATTAAATTTAAAAATAATTTAATTTAATTTAGAAAATAATTTAAAAACACTCAAAAATAATTTAATTTACTTTAAAAATAATTTATTTATATTCTAAAATACTTTAATTTAATTTAAAAATAATATAATTAAATATAAAAATAATTTAATTAAATTTAAAAATAATTTAATTAAATTTAAAAATAATTTAATTTAATTTAAAAATAGTTTAATCAAATTTAAAAATAATTTAATTAAATTTAAAAATAATTTAAGTAATTTGAAAATAATTCACTTTAATATAAAAATAATTTAATTAAATTTAAAAAAAATTCATTAAATGTAAAAATAATTTAATTAAATTTAAAAATAATTTAAATAAATTTAAAAATAATTTATTTAAATTTAAAAATAATTTAATTTAATTTAAAAATAATTTGATTTAATTTACAAAATAATTTAAATAAATTTAAAACTAATTTAATTTAATTTAACAATTATTTAAATACATTTTAAAATATTTTAATTAAATTTAAAAATAATTTAATTAAATTTAAAAATAGTTTAATTAAATTTAAAAATAATTTAATTACATTTAAAAAAAATTAAGTAAATTTGAAATTAATTCAATTGAAGTTAAAAATAATATAATTTAATTTAAAAATAATTTAATTTAATTTAAAAATGGTTTAATTGAATTTTAAAATATTTTAATTCAATTTAAAAATAATTTAATTTAATTTAGAAAATAATTTAAATAAACTCAAAAATAATTTAATTTACTTTAAAAATAATTTATTTGAATTTTAAAATACTTTAATTTAATTTAAAAATAATACAATTAAATATAAAAATAATTTAATTAAATTTAAAAATAATTTAATTAAATTTAAAATAATTTAATTTAAAAATAATTTAATTAAATTTAAAAAAAAATTTAATTAAATTTAAAAATAATTTAATTTAATTTAAAAATAATCGAATTAAATATAAAAATAATTTAATTAAATTTAAAAATATTTTAATTAAATTTAAAATAATTAAATTTAAAAATAATTTAATTAAATTTAAAAATAATTTAATTAAATTTAAAAATAATTGAATTAAATTAAAAAACAATTTAATAAAATTTAAAAATAATTTAATTTACAAATTAATTTAAATAAATTTAAAAATAATTTAATATAATTTAAAAATAATTTAATTTAATTTAAAAATAATTTAATTAAATTTTAAAATACTTTAATTAAATTTAAAAATAATTTTCTTTTAAATTTGAAAATGATCACTTTAAATTAAAAATAATTTATAATAATTTGTAAAAATAATTATTATAAAAATAATTTAAAAATAATTTAATTAAATATAAATATAATTTAATTAAATTTAAAAATAAATTAGTTAAAGTTAAAAATAATTTAATTTAATTTATAAATAATTTAAATAAATTTAAAATTAATTTAATTAAATTTTTAAACTAATTTAAGTAAATTTAAAAATATTTTAATTAAATTTAAAAATAATTTTATTAAATTTAAAAATAATTTAAATAAATTTAAAAATAATTTATTTAAACTTAAAAATTAGTTCATTTAATTTAAAAATAATTTGATTTAATTTCCAAAATAATTTAAATAAATTTAAAACTAATTAAATTTTATTTAACAATTATTTAATTAAATTTTAAAATATTTTAATTAAATTCAAAAATAATTTAATTAAATTTAAAAATAGTTGAATTAAATTTAAAAATAATTCAAATACATTTAAAAAAATTAAGTAAATTTGAAATTAATTCAATTGAAGTTAAGAATAATATAATTTAATTTAAAAATAATTTAAATAAATTTGAAAATAATTTAATTTAATTTAAAAATGGTTTATTTAAAGTTTAGAATATTTTAATTAAATTTAAAAATAATTTAATTTAATTTAGAAAATAATTTAAATAAACTCAAAAATAATTTAATTTACTTTAAAATTAATTTATTTAAATTTTAAAATACTCTAATTTAATTTAAAAATAATATAATTAAATATAAAAATAATTTAATTAAATTTAAAAATAATTTAATTAAAATTAAAATAATTTAATTTTAAAATAATTTAATTAAATTTAAAAATAATTTAATTAAATTTAAAAATAATTTAATTTAATTTAAAAATAATTTAATTAAATATAAAAATAATTTAATTAAATTTAAAAATAATTTAATTAAATTTAAAATAATTTAATTTAAAACTAATTTAATTAAATGTAAAAATAATTTAGTTAAATTAAAAAATAATTGAATTTAATTTAAAAATAATTTAATTAAATTGAAGAATTATTTATTTTAAAAATAATTTAATTTGATTTTCAAAATAATTTAAATAAATTTAAAAATAATTGAATTAAATTAAAAAACAATTTAATTAAATTAAATAAAAATTTATTTTAATTTAAAAATAATTTAATTAAATTTAAAAATCGTTTAATTAAATTTAAATATGCTTTGATAAAATTTAAAAATAATTTAATTTCAGTTAAAAATAATTTAATTAAATTTAAAAATAATTTAATTAAATTTAAAAATAATTTAATTACATGTAAAAATAATTTAATTTAAATTACAAAATAATTTAAATAAATTTAAATATAATTGAATTAAATTAAAAAATAATTTGAATAAATTTAAAAATAATTTAATTAAATTAAAAAATAATTTAATTTAATTTAAAAATAATTTAATTAAATTTTAAAATACAATTAAATTTAAAAATAATTTAATTTAATTTAGAAAATAATTTAAATAGACTCAAAAATAATTTAATTTACATTAAAAATAATTTATTTAAATTCTAAAATACTTTAATTTAATTTAAAAATTATATAATTAAATATAAAGATAATTAAAGTAAATTTAAAAATAATTTAATTAAATTTAAAATACCTTTAATTTAAAAATAATTTAATTAAATTTAAAAATAGTTTATTTATATTTAAAAATAGTTTAATTTAATTTAAAAATAATTTGATTAAATTTAAAAATTATTTAATTTAAAAATAATTTAATTAAATATAAAAATAATTTAATTAAATTTAAAAATTATTTAATTTAATTTAGAAAATAATTAAAATAAATTTAAACATAATTTAATTAAATTTAAAAATGATTTAATTAAATTTAAAAATAAAATAATTTTATTTAAAAATAATTTAATTCACAACATAATTTAATTAAATTTAAAAATAATTTAATGAAATTTAAAAGTAATTTAAATATATTTTAAAATAATTTAATGTAATTTAAAAATAATTTAATTTAATTTACAAAATAATTTAAATAATTTTAAAAATAATTTAATTAAATTTAAAAATATTTTAATTAAAATTAAAAATATTTTAATAAAATTTAAAAATAATTTAATTTAATTTAAAAATAATTTAATTTAATTTACAAAATAATTTAAATAAATTTAAAAATAATTTAATTATTTTTTATAATATTTTGATATAATTTAAAAATAATTTATTTAAATTTTAAAATACTTTAATTAAATTTAAAAATAATATAATTAAATATAAAAATAATTTAACTAAACTTAAAAATAATTCAATTAAATTTAAAAATAACAATAAAATTTAAAAATAATTAAATTTAAAAATAATTTAATTAAATTTAAAAATATTTTAAATAAATTTAACAATAATTTAATTTAATTTAAAAACAATTTAATTATATTTAAAAAATATTTAATTTAATGTAAAAATAATTTAATTAAATTTAAAAATAATTTATTTTTATTTAAAAATAATTTAATTAAATTTTAAAATATTCTAATTAAATTTAAAAATAATCTCTCTTCCATGGCAAAAATAGTGCACCCGGCCCCGACCTAGTTAAAAAATCCTTACTTAGAAACCTTACCGATGATATCCATCTCCACATTATTAAATTGTTCAACGTCTGCCTCTATAAAAGATCGTTTCCCAAATGTTGGAAAAAAGGTATAATTATCACCATCCCAAAACCTCATCAAAATCATTCCTTGCTAAATAGTTACCGCCCAATTACCCTCCTTCCAGTCCTAGGCAAAATTCTAGAGCAAATCCTCAAAAATAGATTATGGAATCTGCTCAAAAACTCTATTTCATCATATCAATTTGGATTCAAGCCTTCCCACTCCACCATCCACCCCCTATATATCCTCACCAATAACATACAAACCGCATACCTCCGTAAAGATCATTCTGCTGCCCTATTCCTAGATATAAACAAAGCCTTTGACAGTGTGTGGCATGCCGGCCTCCTGTTCAAAATACACAAACTAAATGTCCCTCCGTATCTCATTTATATCCTTAAACATTTCCTCCATGACAGATCCCTCCAAATTAAAATAAATAACGCCCTCTCCTCTGAATTTTCCCCTCTCCAAGGTCTTATCCAAGGTTCCCCCCCCTCTCCCTTACTTTATAACATATACTGCCACGACATTTACAACCACAACTTTGCAGACAAATCCCAAATCAACCTCTCCGCCTATATCCTACAATACGCCGACGACACCGCCCTAATAGCCCACAATAAAACCCTCAAAAAAACGACGGACGAACTACAAACCCTCACAGACAGAACCCTAATTTGGTTTAACCTATGGAGACTAACTGCAAATCCTTCCAAATGCCAACTACTCATCCCGAATCACAGAATCTCCCCCAATTCTCCACATATCCACCTAGACAACATTGACGTAACACCGACTCCACAAATTAAATACCTTGGTATAACATTCGACAATAACCTGAAATTTAACATCGACGCAAAAATACGTAAGACCAAAACTATACAACGAAGCAAACATTTCCGCTCCTTGGCCCAAGTAAACCAAGGCATCTCCATCTCAACAGCCTCCAAGATTTACAAAGCCATATGCAGACCTATCCTCGACTACGGACACATAATAATGATTATTACCAACAAAAAAACCTACAACATACTTGAAACAGCCGAACGAACAGCATTACGTACTATCTCCAAATTACGACATCCTAATAACATCCTCCATAACCCCTCCAATGAACTCCTTTACAGACTCACCCAAATTCCGAGACTCTGCGATAGACACAAACGACTACTGACCAAATACAAAGAAACCAACATTCACTGGACCATCACAAACCACCTATGCATCAGACGTGACCCTAATAAACCCTCCCGCAGACACCCACTCCTGACACTCCACGAATCACTATACGACTGAACTCATAACCTGTTGATCCTGTTTTTTTTAATCTTGTTTTGTATCCTTTATAATAACTGTATTTTTTTTTAAATTTTTTTTTTTTGTATATATTAAATCATTAATTTTATCTGTGTGCAATTACCGGGCGGAAAGACCAAGTGGTCGATAGCCTTTTGTACACTTTTTGTTTTCAATAAATATTTCTTCTTCTTCTTCTTTAAAAATAATTTAATTAAATTTAAAAATATTTTAATTAAATTCAAAAATAAATTAATTAAACTTAAAAATAATTTAATTAAATTTAAAAATTGTTTAATTAAATTTAAATATAATTTAATTAAATTTAAAAATAATTTAATTAAAGTTAAAAATAATTTAATTTACTTTAAAAATAATTTAATTAAATTAAAAAATAATTTAATTAAATGTAAAAATAATTTAATTAAATTTAAAAATAATTTAATTAAATTTAAAAATAATTTAATTAAATTTAAAAATAATTTTATTAAATTCAACAATAATTTAATTAAATTTAAAAATAGTTTAATTAAATTTAAATAAAATTTATTTAAATTTTAAAATAATTTGTTTAAATTAAAAAATAAATTAAGTAAATGTAAAAATAATTTAATTAAATTTAAAAATAGTTTAATTAAATTTAAAAATAATTTAATTAAATTTTACAATATTCTAATTAAATTTAAAAATAATTTTATTAAATTCAAAAATAAATTAATTAAATTTAAAAATAGTTTAAGTAAGTTTAAATAAAATTTATTTAAATTTAAAAATAATTAATTTAAATTAAAAAATAAATTAATTAAATTTAAAAATATTATTTTTAGTTTAAAAATAATTTAATTAAATTGTAAAATATTTTAATTAAATTTAAAAAATAATTTAATTAAATTTAAAAATAGTTTAATTAAATTCAAAAATAATTAAATTAAATTTAAAAATAATTTAATTACATTTAAAAATAGTTTAATTAAATTTAAATATAATTTAATTAAATTTAAAAATAATTTAATTAAATGAAAAATTATTTTAATTCAATTTAAAAATAATTTAATTAAATTAAAAAAATATATAATTACATGTAAAAATAATTTAATTAAATTTAATAATAATTTAATTAAATTTAAAAATAATTTAATTAAATTTAAAAATAATTTAATTAAATTTAAAAATATTCTAATTAAATTTAAAAATGATTTAATTAAATTTAAAAATAGTTTAATTAAAATTAAAAATAATTTAATTAAATTTAAAAATAATTTGATTAAAGTTAAAAATAATTTAATTCGATTTAAAAATAATTTAATTAAATTAAAAAATAATTTAATTAAATGTAAAAATAATTTAATTAAATTTAAAAATAATTTAATTAAATTTAAAAATAAATTAATTTACTTTAAAAATAATTTGATTGATTTTTAAATTATTTTAATTTAATTTAAAAATAATTTAATTAAATTTAAAAATAGTTTAAGTAAATTTAAAAATAATTTAATTAAATTTAAAAATAGTTTAAATAAATTTAGATATAATTTATTTAAATTTAAAAATAATTTATTTAAATTAAAAAATAATTAAATTAAATTTAAAAATAATTCAATTAAATTTAAAAATAATTTATTTAAATTTAAAAATAATTTAAATATATTTAAAAATAATTTAATTGAATTTAAAAATAATATAATTTAATTTAAAAATAATTTGATTTAATTTACAAAATAATTTAAATAAATTTAAAACTAATTTAATGTAATTTAAAAATAATTTAATTATATTTTAAAATATTTTAATTAAATTAAAAAATATTTTAATTAAATTAAAAAAAAATTAAGCAAATTTACAATTAATTTAATTGAAGTTAAAAATATAATTTAATTTAAAAATAATTTAAATAAATTTTAAAATAATTAAATTAAATTTTAAAATATTTTAATTAAATTTAAAAATAATTTAATTAAATTTAAAAAAAAATTAATTAAATTTAAAAATAATTTAATTTGATTTAAAAATAATTTAATCAAATTTAAAAATAATTAAATTGAATTTAAAAATAATTTATATAAATTTAAAAATAATTTAATTAAATTTAAAATCAATTTTATTTAAAATAAAAATAATTTAATTAAATTTAAAAATAATTTAATTAAATTTAAAAATAAATTAATTAAATTTAAAAATAATTTATTTAAATTTAAAAATAATTTAGTTTAATTTAAAAATAATATAATTAAATTTAAAAATAATTTAATTAAATTTAGAAATAATTTATTTGAATTTAAAAATAATTTAATTATATTTAAAAATAATTTAATTAAATTTATAAATAATTTTATTAAATTTAAAAATAATTTAATTTAATTTACAAAATAATTTAAATAAATTTAAAACTAATTTAATCAAATTTAAAAATAATTTAATTAAATTTTAAAATATTTTAATTAGTTAAAAATAATTTAATTTAATTTACAAAATAATTTAAATAAATTTAAAAATAAATTAATTAAATTTAAAAATAATTTAATTTAAAAATAATTTAATTAAATTTAAAAATAATAAATTAAATTTAAAAATAATTTAATTAAATTTAAAAATAATTTAATTAAATTTAAAAATAATTTAATTAAATTTAAAATTATTTTAATTTAAAATAAAAATAATTTAATAAAATTTAAGAAAATTAAAATAAATTAAAAAATAATTTAATTAAATTTAAAAATATATTAATTTAATTTAAAAATAATTTAATTTAATTTATAAACAAATTTAAATAAATTTAAAATTAATTTAATTAAATTTAAAAATAATTTATTTGAATTTAAAAATAATTTAATTAAATTTAAAAATAATTTAATAAAATTTAAAAATAATTTAATTTAATTTAAAAATAATTTAATTAAATTTTAAAATACATTAAATTTAAAAATAATTTAATTAAATTTTAAAATACATTAAATTTGAAAATAATTTAATTAAACTAAAAAATAAATTAATTAACTTTGTTTAAGTCTCTGGCGCAGGGACTTAATAAATGGAACGCTTTAGGATTAAGTCAATTAAACCAACACGTATTGTTGCAGTGAAATACTGTAATTAAAGGAAATACTTAATATCTAACTATATACAAACTATATACAACTTATGTCATTACCCAGGTCTTTACCTGAATCAACACAAATTGTCGGTATTTGTTGATAAATTATAACAAGTTAATTATAACGAGTGTGACTGTGACGCAGCATAGTTTGTCAGCGACTGGCTCCTCTGTAGGCACGTCGCAGTGTTACCTACTCCCAAAAATATTTACCCCTAAAACCAATCAAAAACCCCTAAAATTGCCACAATTACTTGAAAATCCCCCTAAAAAATAATATTCTGTAAAAAACAATAAATTAATAATAATTAATATTCTGTAATATTTTTTAATATTCTTTATTTATAAATTACTTAATACTTCAAATATAATTTCGTTTTCATCTGGTTCTGACTTTTTGAAATCATACATGTTGACATTAAATAAACTTAACATATTAGGGGATTGAGCCGGCGCGAGTGGTGTAGAGGTGACGCTCGTGGCCTCATGTTAGAGCGCTAACTAACAAGTATAGAGGGATCATTCTATTCCCAGTGCCGGCCGCATTTGTACCAGAAGACAAATGTGAAAAATATTAATTAGCGCAATTTACAATAACAACTAGGTTTCTGGGCCTATAAGTGAATGTGAATGCATCCACATCGCACCAATTTTTAAAAAAAGAAAAAATGTTAGGGGATGGATTAAATGTTGTTCAAGATCCACCATTTCGTATTTCGTACCATCATACTTTGTATACATAACATTTCAATAGATAGTCTATTCCGCAACTTGTTTTTCACAATTTTGTAGATGGAAAGCTCGTTCGAAAATGCGTTTGAAATTGGCACCGTGACAAATGCTAGTTCGAATTTTGAGACATTTTCAAAACGTTTACAGCCAGCTCCGTCACAATCATTATGTTTTTCATTTAACTGCGATATCTTAGTAACGAGAAATTGTACTAGATGTCGCTAAGTCGCCAGGTCAACAATTATATAATTAAGATTGCCTAGCTAGAGTTATCCCAGGACATATATTTTTACACTTTTATTTTCTATAAAAAATCACTAAATGTAAAAAAATCCCTAAAAATACCCCTAAAAATATAAAACCCCTAAAAAAATCCCATCCCACTTATTTACCCCCTAAATTTGGGGGGAAACCCCCTAAGTTGGGAACCCTGGCACGTCGTTCGTCGCGAGTTTTGGCTCGGCCGTCACAGCTGTTAGTCATGTGACTAACGCATGTAGGCGGCTTAGTTTGAAAAGTCGTCAAACTTACATCCCCCCTCTTAAGGTGCAGGTGCAGATGTGGGTCAGAGGTAAGGGATAAGTTTACTTGCATGGAAAAAGTTTGATTCATTTTTTTGAAACCGCTGTTAATATCTGATACTTTCTTTTTTATTTTGTACGGGCCTATTCTGATCGAATCTAGTTTGTTTCTATTTAATTTACCACTATTCTGTATATATACTAAATACTATATCGTAATATCTTTTATTTTGTTCATGGATTTTCTTTCAAAAATTTCTTAAATTTTCAAATGCTATCTTTCTATTATTTTCCAAATTACCTTTATTGTTTTCATTCAACTCTTTTGGTAACAAAAAGTCATCCATTCCCGTTAGTAAATATTTTGGAGTAAAACCCGTCGAACTATGAATTGTATTACTATATTCATTTACACATTCTTGTGCTAATACAGACCATGGTCGGTTTCTCTCATTATAAATGTTGCATCTTATTCCATTTATCAAAGTTTGATTAGCTCTCTCATTCAACCCGTTAGAGAAAGCGCAGTCAACTGCGGTGAAAATTAAATTTATCTTTTCCGATTTCAGATATCGTTTGAATTCACTCGAATTTATGCCTCCGTATTGGTCCGTCAACAAAGTCTTTACTTTGTCTGTATTTTTTAGCGTTTTTATTAACTTTATGAAGTCTTTAGTGGTTTGTGTTTTTGAGGTTGCGATGAAAGCAAATCTCGTAAAATGATCTACAATTAGATGTAAATATTTTTTTGCACTTTTATTACCCGCAAAACCACCTATTGTATCAAGAGACATTATTTCGAATGGTTTTTCTGCGGGTCCGAATTGTGAAAGTGGGGCTTTGTAATTTGTAATTCTGGATTTATTTTTAATACAAGTTTCACATGTGCGGCATCTTTATATGTCTATGCATGTTTTTAAAATAAAATTTTCTTGCTATTGTCAGTGTTAATTGCTTCACTCCCACGTGTCCCTGTTTTTCATGCACGGTTTTTACCAATTTACTGCCGAATTCCTCGGTTACCCAAATTTTTCTTTTTTTGTTCAAAGTTTTATAAATTATGCCATTTTCAATGTTGCAGTTTTTTTCTATTTTCAATTGTCTCTGATCATCAATTATATCCGTTACGTTAATAAAATTTACGAGTTTAACTATGGAATTTTCATAGTCATTTTCTCGTTCATGTAGGACTGGTTTCCTAGATAGACAATCCGCCTCTAAATTTCCTTTACCGGGATTATATATTATTTCGAAATTAAATTGCGATATGTAATTCAGGATTTCCCGTAATTCCGGATCTTTACAGTTTTTTATATTAAAGTGTTCCAACGGTTTATGATCTGTATAAATAATAAATTTACTGTCCATTAGGTAATATTGCCAGTATAGAATGGCTTCTTTAGTCGCCAGACATTCTATATAGATAGCTTTCTTTGTTTTCTGTCGTTCTGTTAATTTCCGCGAAAAATAAAATATAGGTTTCAATGTTTTGTCTGCCTGTGGTTGTTTTAGAACTGCACCTACACCTTGTAAACTTGCATCAGTATAAATATAAATCTGACTATTTGGATCAAAAATAGCCAAGATTGGTTCGGAACACAACCAATTTTTAATTTTTTCAAAATTTTCTTGGCAACTTTTCGACCATTTAAATTCCACGTTTTTCCTTAGCAAATTATGAAATGGTTCTAACACAATTGAGGCTTGTGGGATATATTGTAAGTAATAATTTATTTTTCCTAAAAATTGTCTGATATTTTTCTTTGTTTTAGGTGTAGGGAAGTTTTTTATTGCAATTACATTATCGTTTAGGGGCAGGTACAGTTAAATCCTATCTCGTGCCCTAAATATATTATTATTTTTCTCGCAAACACACATTTTCAATTTGAACCCGATTTCTAACAACATTTGTAAGACTAATTCAATATGACTCAGATGATCTTCATAGTTTTCCGAATAAATCAGAATATCATCGATATAGTTTACCGTGAATTTTTCTAACTTATGTTTTCTGATTTTGCTAGCTAAGTTTGAGCCCAAACGGTAAACAACACCACTGCCAATGACCGTGATGAGTTACAAAGGCTGTCTTGTATTTATCTTTACCTATGTAGCGGGATCGACCAAAATGCCGAATTCACGTCTAGTTTTGTGAAATGCTTACTATTTCTCGCTCGTAACATCAACTCATCGATTCGCGGGAAAGGTTGGCTCTCTGGCACAACTATTTTATTCAACTCTCGATAATCAATACATAAACGAGACTTTTTTCCCTCCTCTTTTCTGAAAACTAACGTCACAGGTGCAGCATTTGGACTGCTTGATTCTTCACTTAAACCTGCTTTTAATAACTCGTCGATCTGCCTTTCTATTTCAGTTTTATCCTGTGACGAACATTTATACGGTTTTTTTGCTATGTACCTATTTTCCGTTAGTTTAACCGTAGCTTCAAAATTGTTGACCGTAAAAACATCAAATTTTCCTTTAGCGAATACTTCATTATATTTATTTTTTATTTTAACTATAGGATCAATTTCCTCCAAGGCATTGAAATTTGATGTTGGTGCCTTTTTGATTAAATTTATCTTTGGTTGCAGAAAATTTTGGCTTATCCTCAAATTTTCGTCTTGACATAATTTAAATTCTTTATTACTATCTAATCCTAGTAATATATCATCTCTAAATAACTCACTTTTTATTATGAAAAATTTGAAATTCTTCATTATGTTAAGAATTTTCATTTCTACCGAGACCGTACCTTCCGATTTCGACGTTCCAGATAAAGTTTTTATATTCCCCCCACTTATATTTTTCTTTATATTAAGACTCTTCCAAAAATTATAATTAATTAGCGATACATTCGCTCCTGAATCATAAATGGCAATAGCCGGGTTTTTGTTTATCAAAATTTTTACTTTTATAAGCGGGGTAACACTTAGTTTTTTGCTTCCTCGGTGAACGAAATTATGTCCTGTAATTCGGAATTATTCGCTATTCTAATATTTTCAATTCTCTGTACGTTTTTATTGTTCAGTTTTGTACGACATAAACTCTCGGGATGATATCTGTTTGGGAAACCTATGCTTTCACAATGCGCACAAGCAAAATTACCGTCTCCCCGTCTTTCACTTGACTTATTTTGTTTTTGTTTACTTTTCTCTTCGAGCACCCAATTCTTCGATTTATTCATCATAGGTTCTATCTTCTTAAAATTTGTCATTAAATTCTCAAATGATTCTATTTTATTGTTTAATTTTGATCTAACATAATTTGGTAGAGCTATCACGAGTAAATTAATTTGAGAATTTAATGTCAAATCAGGATCTACATCAATCAATAAATTACGTTTTTTCAATGCAAATTCAAAAAATGTCCCGTTCAAATATTTATACGAGTATGCATATTCGATCTCAGACCATGATTTTTGATTAAAGGTTTCAATAAAAGAATTATTCCAAAATTCCCATGCGTGGGTCAATGAGTGTGTTTTCAAAAATATCGCGTGCCATTCTATTGCGCTACCTTCCAAAAATAATCTCAGCGAAATTTCAGCGAAATTTTCTTCGCGTATACTAAAGCGTTCGCATTCACATATAAAAAATTTTAGCCAAGATTCCGCGTTCAAATTTTTCCCATTAAACTTTTCCAAAACCATATTTTTTGCTATTGAATGCATTGATTTTTCGGGAGAGGAATTTGGGAGAGATTGAGACGGAGGGATGTCTGTGACGACCTCCAAATAATACTCGTTAAAAACAACGTTACCTGCTTTGTCCACATAATCGTCGCGGAGACCGTCCGCTGTTAAAGTAATGAGCACCTTTCGAAATTTGTTACGTTCCTTCAGGCTTTTGACGACTCCTTTTATCACAGGATGTTCAAAAAGTTTTGCGTGATAAACATTCGTTTGTTGATCGGCCGGGAAACTGTAGACTTCCGGTTTGTCGATTAGTTGAATCGTTTTGACCTTGACCCCCGTGGTTTTGGTGGTTATTGCTTCTGATACTAAGTGGAATCTTGCTTTGAGATCACCCATATTTGTGTTGATTTGTAAGTCTCTGTCACAGGGACTTAATAAATGGAACGGGTTAGGATTAAGTCAATTAAACCAACACGTGTTGTTGCAGTGAAATACTGTAATTAATGGAAATACTTAATATCTAACTATATACAAACTATATACAACTTCATTAGCCATATCATTACCCATTACCCATATCATTACCCAGGTCTTTACCCGAATTAACACAAATTGTCGGTATTTGTTGATAAATTATAACAAGTTAATTATAACGAGTGTGACTATGACGCAGCATAGTTTGTCTGCGACTGGCTCCTCTGTAGGCACGTCGTTCGTCGCGAGTGTGGGCTCAGCCGGTCACAGCTGTTAGTCATGTGACTAACGCATGTAGGCGGGCGGCTAAGTTTGAAAAGTCGTCAAACTTACAAATTTAAAAATTTTCATAAAATGTAAAAATAATTAAATTAAATTTAAAAATAATTTAAATAAATTTAAATATAATTTAATTAAATTTAAAAATAAATTAATTAAAGCTAAAAATAATTTAATTTAATTTAAAAATAATTTAATTAAATTTAAAAATAACTTAATTAATTTGAAAATGATTCACTTTAAATTAAAAATAATTTAATTAAATTTAAAAATAATTTAAATAAATTTAAAAATAATTTAATTAAATTTAAAAATAAATTAATTAAAGTTAAAAATTATTTAATTTAATTAAAAAATAATTTAATTAAATTTAAAATTAATTTAATTAAATTTAAAAATAATTTAATTAAATTTAAAAATAATTTAGCTTAATTTAAAATTAATTTAGTTTAAAATAAAAATAATTTAATTAAAATTAAAAAAAATAAAATAAATCAAAAAATAATTTAATTAAATTTAAAAATAATTTAATTTAATTTAAAAATAGTTTAATTGAATTTAAAAATAGTTTAATTAAATTGAAAAATAGTTTAATTAAATTAAAAAAAATTTCATTAAATATAAAAATAATTTAATTAAATTAAAAATAAATTTAAAAATAATTTATTTAAATTTAAAAAGAATTTAATTTAGTTTAAAAATAATTTGATTTAATTTACAAAATAATTTAAATAAATTTAAAACTAATTAAATTAATTTAACAATTATTTAATTAAATTTTAAAATATTTTAAATAAATTTAAAAATAATTTAATTAAATTTAAAATAAGTTTAATTAAATTTAAAAATAATTTAATTACATTTAAAAAAAAATTAAATAAATTTGAAATTAATTCAATTGAAGTTAAAAATAATATAATTTAATTTAAAAATAATTTAAATAAATTTAAAAATAATTTAATTTAATTTAAAAATGGTTTAATAATATTTTAAAATATTTTAATTAAATTTAAAAATAATTTAATTTAATTTAGAAAATAATTTAAATAAACTCTAAAATAATTTAATTTACTTTGAAAATAATTTATTTGAATTTTAAAATACTTTAATTTAATTTAAAAATAATATAATTAAATATAAAAATAATTTAATTAAATTTAAAAATAATTTAATTAAATTTAAAATAATTTAATTTAAAAATAATTTAATTAAATTTAAAAATAATTTAATTAAATTTAAAAAGAATTTAATTAAATTTAAAAAGAATTTAATTTAATTTAAAAATAATATAATTAAATATAAAAATAATTTAATTAAATTTAAAAATAATTTAATTAAATTTAAAATAATTTAATTTAAAAATAATTTAATTAAATTTAAAAATATTTTAATTAAATTTAAAAATAATTGATTTAAATTAAAAAACAATTTTATTAAATTTAAAAATTATAAAATTTACAAAATAATTTAAATAAATTTAAAAATAATTTAATTCAATTTAAAAATAATTTAATTTAATTTAAAAATAGTTTAATTAAATTGAAAAATAGTTTAATTAAATTAAAAAAAATTTCATTAAATATAAAAATAATTTAATTAAATTTAAAAATAATTTAAATAAATTTAAAAATAATTTATTTAAATTTAAAAAGAATTTAATTTAATTTAATTTAAAAATAATTTGATTTAATTTACAAAATAATTTAAATAAATTTAAAACTAATTAAATTAATTTAACAATCTTTTAATTAAATTTTAAAATATTTTAATTAAATTTAAAAATAATTTAATTAAATTTAAAAATAGTTTAATTAAATTTAAAAATAATTTAATTACATTTAAAAAAAATTAGGTAAATTTGAAATTAATTCAATTGAAGTTAAAAATAATATAATTTAATTTAAAAATAATTTAAATAAATTTAAAAATAATTTAATTTAATTTAAAAATGGTTTAATTATATTTTAAAATATTTTAATTAAATTTAAAAATAATTTAATTTAATTTAGAAAATAATTTAAATAAACTCAAAAATAATTTAATTTACTTTGAAAATAATTTATTTGAATTTTAAAATACTTTAATTTAATTTAAAAATAATATAATTAAATATAAAAATAATTTAATTAAATTTAAAAATAATTTAATTAAATTTAAAATAATTTAATTTAAAAATAATTTAATTATTTAAAAATTATTTATTTTAATTTAAAAATAATATATTTAAATATAAAAATATTTTAATTAAATTTAAAAATAATTTAATTAAATTTAAAATAATTTAATTTAAAAATAATTTAATAAAATTAAAAATAATTTAATTAAATTTAAAAATAATTGAATTGAATTAAAAAACAATTTTATTAAATTTAAAAATTATTAAATTTACAAAATAATTTAAATAAATTTAAAAATAATTTAATTCAATTTAAAAATAATTTAATTTAATTTAAAAATAATTTAATTTAATTTTAAAATAATTTAATTAAATTTAAAAATAATTTAATTTTTAATTTGAAAATGATTCACTTTAAATTAAAAATAATTTATTTAAATTAAAAAATTTTCATTAAATGTAAAAATAATTTAATTAAATTTAAAAATAATTTAAATAAATTTAAATATAATTTAATTAAATTTAAAAATAAATTAATTAAAGTTAAAAATAATTTAATTTAATTTAAAAATAATTTAATTAAATTTAAAATTAATTTAATTAAATTTTTAAACTAATTCAAGTAAATTTAAAAATATTTTAATTAAATTTAAAAATAATTTAATTAAATTTAAAAATAATTTGGTTAAATTTAAAATTAATTTAATTTAAAATAAAAATAATTTAATTAAATTTAAAAAAAAAAAAAAAAATTAAAAAATAATTTAATTAAATTTAAAAATAATTTAATTTAATTTAAAAGTAGTTTAATTAAATTTAAAAATAGTTTAATTAAGTTGAAAAATAGTTTAATTAAATTTAAAAATAATTTAATTAATTTTAAAAATAATTTAATTAAATTTAAAATAATTTAATTTAAAAATAATTTAATAAAATTAAAAATAATTTAATTAAATTTAAAAATAATTGAATTGAATTAAAAAACAATTTTATTAAATTTAAAAATTATTAAATTTACAAAATAATTTAAATAAATTTAAAAATAATTTAATTCAATTTAAAAATAATTTAATTTAATTTAAAAATAATTTAATTTAATTTTAAAATAATTTAATTAATTTTAAAAATAATTTAATTTTTAATTTGAAAATGATTCACTTTAAATTAAAAATAATTTATTTAAATTAAAAAATTTTCATTAAATGTAAAAATAATTTAATTAAATTTAAAAATAATTTAAATAAATTTAAATATAATTTAATTAAATTTAAAAATAAATTAATTAAAGTTAAAAATAATTTAATTTAATTTAAAAATAATTTAATTAAATTTAAAATTAATTTAATTAAATTTTTAAACTAATTCAAGTAAATTTAAAAATATTTTAATTAAATTTAAAAATAATTTAATTAAATTTAAAAATGGTTTTATTAAATTTAAAAATAATTTAATTTAAAATAAAAATAATTTAATTAAATTTAAAAAAAAAAAAAAAAATTAAAAAATAATTTAATTAAATTTAAAAATAATTTAATTTAATTTAAAAGTAGTTTAATTAAATTTAAAAATAGTTTAATTTAATTGAAAAATAGTTTAATTAAATTTAAAAATAATTTAATTAATTTTAAAAATAATTCAATTAAATTTAAAAATAATTTAATTAATTTGAAAATTATTCACTTTAATATAAAAATAATTTAATTAAATTTAAAAAAAATGAATTAAATGTAAAACTAATTTAATTAAATTTAAAAATAATTTAAATAAATTTAAAAATAATTTATTTAAATTTAAAAATAATTTAATTTAATTTAAAAATAACTTGATTTAATTTCCAAAATAATTTAAATAAATTTAAAACTAATTTAATTTAATTTAACAATTATTTAATTAAATTTTAAACTATTTTAATTAAATTCTAAAATAATTTAATTAAATTTAAAAATAGTTTAATTAAATTTAAAAATAATTTAATTTAATTTAGAAAATAATTTAAATAAATTCAAATTTACTTTAAAATTAATTTATTTAAATTTTAAAATACTTTAATTTAATTTAAAAATGATATAATTAAGAATAAAAATAATTTAATTAAATTTAAAAATAATTTAAATAAATTTAAAATAATTGAATTTAAAAATAATTTAATTAAATTTAAAAATTATTTAATTAAATTTAAAAATAATTTATTTAAATTTAAAAATAATTTAATTAAATTTAAGAACAGTTTAATTAAATTTAAATAGAATTTAATTAAGTTTAAAAATAATTTAATTAAATTTAAAATTAATTTAATTTAAAATAATAAATCACTTATTTTGATATTGAATTAAAAAAGTAAAATAAATTTAAAATCAATCAATTTAATTTAATTTAAAAATACTTTAATTTATTTTCCAAAATAATTAAAATAAATTTAAAATTAATTAAATTAAATTTAAAAATAATTTATTTGAATTTAAAAATTACTTAATTTAATTTAGAAAATAATTAAAATAAATTTAAAAATAATATAATTAAATATAAAAATGATTTAATTAAACTTAAAAATAATTCAATTAAATTTAAAAATAACAATAAAATTCAAAAATAATTTAATTAAAAAATAGTTTAATTAAATTTAAAAATAATTTAACAATAATTTAATTTAAAAACAATTTACGTAAATTTAAAAATTATTTAATTAAATGTAAAAATAATTTAAATAAATTTAAAAATAATTAAATTTAAAAAAAAATTCATTAAATGTAAAAATTATTTAATTAAATTTAAAAATAATTTAAATAAATTTAACAATAATTTAATTTAATTTAAAAACAATTTAATTAAATTTAAAAATAATTTAATTAAATGTAAAAATAATTTAATTAATTTTAAAAATAATTTAATTAAATTTAAAAATAATTTAATTTTATTTAAAAATAATTTAATTAAATTTTAAAATATTCTAATTAAATTTTAAAATAATTTAATTAAATTTAAAAATAGTTTAATTAAATTTAAAAATAAATAAATTAAATTTAAAAATAATTTAATTAAATTTAAAAATAATTTAATTAAAGTTAAAAATAATTTAATTTAATTTAAAAATAATTTAATTAAATTTAAAAATAATTTAATTAAATGTAAAAATAATTTAATTAAATTTAAAAATGATTTAATTAAATTTTAAAATATTCTAATTAAATTTTAAAATAATTTAATTAAATTTAAAAATAATTTAATTAGATTTAAAAATAATTTAATTAAATTTAAAAATAATTTTATTAAATTCAAAAATAATTTAATTAAATTTAAAAATAGTTTAATTAATAATTATTTATTAAAAATAATTTATTTAAATTAAAAAATAAATTAAATAAATTTAAAAATAATTTAATTTAATTTATAAACAATTGAATTAAATTTTAAAATATTTAATTAAATTTAAAAATAATTTAATTAAATTTAAAAATAGTTTAATTAAATTTAAAAATAATTTAATTAAATTTAAAAATAATTTAACTAAATTTAAAAAAAATTTAATTAAATTTAAATATGATTTAATTAAATTTAAAAATAATTTATTTAAATGAAAAAATATTTTAATTAAATTTAAAAATAATTTAATTAAATTTAAAAATAATTTAATTAAATGTAAAAATAATTTAATTAAATTTAAAATTAATTTAATTAAGTTTCAAAATTGTTTATTTGAATTGAAAAATAATTTAATTAAATTTAAAAATAATTTAATAAAATTTGAAAATAATTTATTTAAATTTAAAAATAATTTCAATATATTTAAAAGTAATTTAATTGAATTTAAAATTAATTAAATTTAATTTAAAAATAATTTTATTTAATTTACAAAATAATTTAAATAAATTTAAAACTAATTTAATCTAATTTAAAAATAATTTAATTATATTTTAAAATATTTTAATTAAATTTAAAAATATTCTTATTAAATTTAAAAACAGTTTAATTAAATTTAAAAATAATTTAATTAAAGTTAAAAATAATTTAATTAAAGTTAAAAATAATTTAATTAAATTTAAAATTAATTTAATTTAAAATAATAAATCACTTATTTTGATATTGAATTTAAAAAATTAATATAAGTTAAAAATCAATTTAATTTAATTTAAAAATACTTTAATTTAATTTACAAAATAATTAAAATAAATTTAAAATAATTAACTTAAATTTAAAAATAATTTATTTGAATTTAAAAATTATTTAATTTAATTCAGAAAATAATTAAAATAAATTTAAAAATAATTTTATTTAATTTACAACATAATTTACTTAAATTTAAAAATAATTTAATGAAATTTAAAAGCAATTTAAATAAATTTAAAAATAATTTAATTTAATTTACAAAATAATTTTAAAAATAATTTAATTAAATTTAAAAATATTTTAATTACATTTAAAAATATTTTAATTAAATTTAAAATAAATTTAATTTAATTATTAAATAATTTAATTTAATTTACAAAATAATTTCAATAAATTTAAAAATAATTTAATTATATTTTATAATAATTTGATATTATTTAAAAATAATTTATTTAAATTTTAAAATACTTTAATTAACTTTAAAAATAATGTAATTAAATATAAAAATGATTTAATTAAACTTAAAAATAATTCAATTAAAATTAAAAATAACAATAAAATTTAAAAATAATTTAATTTAAAAATAATTTAATTAATTTTAAAAATAATTTAAATAAATTTAACAATAATTTAATTTAATTTAAAAACAATTTAATTAAATTTAAAAATTATTTAACTATATGTAAAAATAATTTAATTAAATTTAAAAATAAGTTAATTAAATTTAAAAATAATTTAATTAAATTTTAAAATATTCTAATTAAATTTTAAAATAATTTAATTAAATTTAAAAATAGTTTAATTAAATTTAAAAATAAATTAATTTAATTTAAAAATAATTTAATTAAATTTAAAATTCTTTTAATTAAATTTAAATATAATTTAATTAATTTTAAAAATAATTTAATTAAAGTTAAAAATAATTTAATTTAATTTAAAAATAATCTAATTAAATAAAAAATAATTTAATTAAATGTAAAAATAATTTAATTAATTTTAAAAATAATTTAATTAAATTTAAAAATAATTTTATTAAATTCAAAAATAATTTACTTAAATTTAAAAATAGTTTAATTAAATTTAAATAAAATTTATTTAAATTTAAAAATAATTTATTTAATTTAAAAAATAAATTAATTAAATTTAAAAATTATTTAATTAAATTTAAAAATAATTTAATTAAATTTTAAAATATTTAATTAAATTTAAAAATAATTTAATTAAATTAAAAAATAGTTTAATTAAATTTAAAAATAATTTAATTAAATTTAAAAATAATTTAACTAAATTTAAAAATACTTTAATTAAATTTAAATATAATTTAATTAAATTTAAAAATAATTTAATTTCATTTAAAAATAATTTAATTAAATTTAAAAATAATTTAATTAAATTAAAAAATAGTTTAAATAAATTTAAAAATAATTTAATTAAATTTAAAAATAATTTTGTTTAATTTAATTTAAAAATAATTTAATTTAATTTAATTTAAAATGTTTTAATTAAATTTAAAAATTATTTTATTAAATTTAAAAATAATTTAATTAAATGTAAAAAGAGTTCAATTAAGTTTAAATAAAATTTATTTAAATTTAAAAATAATTAAATTAAATTAAAAAATAAATTAATTAATATATTAAAAATAATTTTTTTAATTTAAAAAATTTTTAATTAAATTTAATTAAATTTTAAAATATTTTAATTAAATTTAAAAAATAATTTAATTAAATTTAAAAATAGTTTAATTAAATTTAAAAATAATTTAATTAAATTTAAAAATAATTTTATTAAATTTAAAAATAGTGTAATTAAATTTAAATATAATTTAATTAAATTTAAAAATAAGTTAATGAAATGAAAAAATGTTTTAATTAAATTTAAAATTAATTTAATTAAATTTAAAAATAGTTTAATTAAATTTAAAAATAATTTAATTAAATTTAAAAATAATTTAATTAAATTTAAAAATAGTTTAATTAAATTTAAATATAATTTAATTAAATTTAAAAATAATTTAATTAAATGAAAAAATGTTTTAATTAAATTTTAAAATAATTTAATTAAATTTAAAAATAATTTAATTACATGTAAATATAATTTAATTAAATTTAATAATAATTTGATTCAATTTAAAAATAATTTAATTTAATTTAAAAATAATTTAATTAAATTTTAAAATATTCAAATTAAATTTTAAAATAATTTAATTCAATTTAAAAATAATTCAATTAAATTTAAAAATAATCTAATTAAATTTAAAAATAATTTAATTTAATTTAAAAATAGTTTAATTAAATTTAAATATAATTTAATTAAATTTAAAAATAATTTAATTTAATTTAAAAATAATTTGATTGAATTTTAAATTATCTTAATTAAAATTAAAAATAATTTAATTAAATTTAAAAATAGTTTAAGTAAATTTAAAAATAATTTAATTAAATTCAAAAATAATTTAATTAAATTAAAAAATAGTTTAAATAAATTTAAATATATTTTATTTAAATTTTAACATAATTTATTTAAATTGAAAAATAATTTAAATTTAAAAATATTTTAATTAAATTTAAAAATAATTGATTTAAACTTAAAAATAATTTAAATATATTTAAAAATAATTTAATTGAATTTAAAAATAATTTAATTTAATTTAAAAATAATTTGATTTAATTTACAAAATAATTTAAATAAATTTAAAAATAAATTAATTAAATTTAAAAATAATTAAATTTAAAAATAATTTAATTAAATTTAAAAATAATTAAATTTAAAAATAATTTAATTAAATTTAAAAATAATTTAATTAAATTTAAAAATAATTTAATTAAATTAAAAAATAATTTAATTAAATTTAAAAATGATTTAATTAAATTTAAAAATAATTTTATTAAATTCAAAAATAATTTAATTAAATTTAAAAATAGTTTAATTAAGTTTAAATAAAATTTATTTAAATTTAAAAATAATTAAATTAAATTAAAAAAAAAATTAATTAAATTTAAAAATATTTTTTTTAATTTAAAAAAAATTTAATTAAATTATAAAATTTTTTAATTAAATTTAAAAAATAATTTAATTAAATTTAAAAATAGTTTAATTAAATTTAAAAATAATTTATTTAAATTTAAAAATAATTTAAATATATTTAAAAATAATTTAATTGAATTTAAAAATAATTAAATTTAATTTAAAAATAATTTGATTTAATTTATAAAATAATTTAAATAAATTTAAAACTAATTTAATCTAATTTAAAAATAATTTAATTTTATTTTAAAATATTTTAATTAAATTTAAAAATATTTTAATTAAATTTAAAAATAGTTTAATTAAATTTAAAAATAATTTAATTTAATTTAAAAAAAATAAGCAAATTTAAAATTAATTTAATTGAAGTTAAATATATAATATAATATAATTTAATTTAAAAATAATTTAAAAATAATTAAATTAAATTTTAAAATATTTTAATTAAATTCAAAAATAATTTAATTAAATTTAAAAATAATTTAATTAACATTAAAAAAAATTAAATTAAATTTAAAAATAATTTAATTAAATTTAAAAATAATTTAATTTAATTTAAAAATAATTTAGTTTAACTTACAAAATAATTAAATTAAAAAATAGTTTAATTCAACTTAAAAATAATTTATTTAAATTTAAAAATAATTTAAATATATTTAAAAATAATTTAATTGAATTTAAAAATAATTTAATTTAATTTAAAAATAATTTAATTAAATTTAAAAATAATTTAAATAAATTTATAAATTATTTATTTATATTTAAAAATAATTTAAATAAATTTAAAAATGATTTAATTGAATTTAAAACTAATTTAATTTAATTTAAAAATAATTTGATTCAATTTACAAAATAATTTAAATGAATTTAAAAATAATTTAATAAAGTTTTAAAATTATTTAATTAAATTTAAAAATAATTTAATTAAATTTAAAAATAATTTAATTAAATTTAAAAATAGTTTAATTAAATTTAAATATATTTTACTTAAATTTAAAAATAATTTAATTAAATATAAAAATAATTTAATTAAATTCAAAAATAATTTAATTCAATTTAAAAATAATTTAATTTAATTTAAAATAAATATAATTTAATTAAATTTAAAAATAATATAAATAAATTATAAATAATTTAATGTATTTTAAAAATAATTTAATTAAATTTAAAAATAATTTATTTGACTTTAATTTAATGAAATTTAAAAATAATTAATAAAATTTAAAAATAATTTATTTCAATTTTAAAATAATTTAATTTAATTTAAAAATAATTTAATTTAATTTACAAAATAATTTAAATAAATTAAAAATAATTGAATTAAATTAAAAAATAATTTTAATAAATTTAAAAATTATTTAATTTAAAAATAATTTAATTTAATTTACAAAATAATTTAAATATATTTTAAAATAATTTAATTAAATTTAAAAATAATTTATTTAAATTTAAAATATCTTACTTAAATTTAAAATTAATTTAATTTAATTTAAAATAAAAATAATTTAATTAAATTTAAAAATAATATAAATAAATTTAAAAATATTTTAATTTATTTTAAAAATAATTTAATTAAATTTAAAAACTATTTAATTTAAAAATAATTTAATTAAATATAAATATAATTTAATTAAATTTAAAAATAATTTAATTAAATTTAAAAATAATTTAATTAAATTAAAAAAAAATTTAATTAAATATAAAAATAATTTAATTAAATTTAAAAATAATTTAATTAATTAAATTTAAAAATAATTTAATTAAATTTAAAAATAATTTAATTAAATTTAAAAATAATTTAAAATAAAAATAATTTATTTAAATTTAAAAATATTTTAAATTTAAAAATAATTTAATTTAATTAAAAAATAGTTTAATTAAATTTAAAAATAATTTAATTAAATTTAAAAATAATTTAATTAAATTTAAAAATAGTTTAATTAAATTTAAATATATTTTACTTAAATTTAAAAATAATTTAAATAAATATAAAAATAATTTAATTAAATTCAAAAATAATTTAATTAAATTTAAAAATAATTTAATTTAATTTAAAAAAAATTTATTTAAATTTAAAATAACTTAATTAAATTTAAAATTAATTTAATTTAATTTAAAATAAAAATAATTTAATTAAATTTAAAAATAATATAAATAAATTATAAATAATTTAATATATTTTAAAAATAATTTAATTAAATTTAAAAATAATTTATTTGACTTTAATTTAATGAAATTTAAAAATAATTAATTAAATTTAAAAATAATTTATTTTAATTTAAAAATAATTTAATTTAATTTAAAAATAATTTAATTTAATTTACAAAATAATTTAAATAAATTAAAAAATAATTGAATTAAATTAAAAAATAATTTTATTAAATTTAAAAATTATTTAATTTAAAAATAATTTAATTTAATTTACAAAATAATTTAACTAATATAAAAATAATTTAATTAAATTTATAAATAATTGAATTTAATTTAAAAATGATTTAATTAAATTTTAAAATATTTTAATTAAATTTAAAAATAATTCAATTTAATTTAGAAAATAATTTAAATAAACAGAAAAATAATTTAATTCACCTTAAAAATAATTTATTTAAATTTTAAAATGCTTTAATGTAACTTAAAAATTATATAATTAAATTTAAAAATAAATTAATTTTAGAATAATTTAATCAAATTTAAAAATAATTTAATTAAATTTAATAATAATTTAATTTAATATAAAAATAATTTAATTAAATTTAAAAATAATTAAATTTAAAAATAATTTAATTAAATTTAAAAATAATTTTATTTAATTCAAAAATAATTTAATTTAATTTACAAAATAATTTAAATATATTTTAAAATAATTAAATAAATTTAAAAATAATTTATTTAAATTTAAAATATCTTATTTAAATTTGAAATTAATTTAATTTAATTTAAAATAAAAATAATTTAATTAAATTTAAAAATAATATAAATAAATTTAAAAATAATTTAATTTATTTAAAAAATAATTTAATTAAATTTAAAAACTATTTCATTTAAAAATAATTTAATTAAATATAAATATAATTTAATTAAATTTAAAAATAATTTAATTAAATTTAAAAATATTTTAATAAATTAAAAAAAATTTAATTAAATTTAAAAATAATTTAATTAAATTTAAAAAAAAATTAATTTAATTTAAAAATAATTTAATCCAGTATAAAAATATTTTGATTAAATTTAAAAATAATTTATTTCTTTAATTTAATGAAATCTAAAAATAATTAATTAAATTTAAAAATAATTTATTTAAATTTAAAAATAATTTAATTAATTTAAAAATGATTCAATTTAACATAAATTAAACTTAAAATAAAAAAAATAAAAACTACATTAAAATTAAATGTAAAAATAATTTAATTAAATTTAAAAATAATTTAAATAAATTTAAAAATAATTTAATTAAATTTAAAAATAATTTAATCAAATTTAAAAATAATTTAATTAAATTTGAAAATAATTCATTTTAATTTAAAAATGGTTTAATTAAATTTTAAAATATTTTAATTATTTTTAAAAATAATTTAATTTAGTTTAAGAAATAAATTAAATAAACTCAAAAATAATTTAATTTACTTTAAAAATAATTTAATTAAATTTTAAAATAATATAAATTTATTTAAAAATAATGTAATTAAATATAAAAATAATTTAAATTTAAAAATAATTTAATTAATTAAATTTAAAAATATTTTAATTAAATTTAAAAATAATTTAATTAAATTTAAAAATAATTTAAAATAAAAATAATTTATTTAAATTTAAAAATATTTTAAATTTAAAA
Organism: Phosphuga atrata; assembly: GCA_944588485.1. Taxonomy (NCBI): domain Eukaryota; kingdom Metazoa; phylum Arthropoda; class Insecta; order Coleoptera; family Silphidae; genus Phosphuga; species Phosphuga atrata. The sequence goes on along the minus strand of OX155896.1, from coordinate 19,081,203 downwards.
ATAATTTAATTTAATTTAAAAATAGTTTAATTAAATTTAAAAATAATTTAATTAAATTTAAAAATAATTTAATTAAATTTAAAAATAGTTTAATTAAATTTAAATATATTTTACTTAAATTTAAAAATAATTTAATTAAATATAAAAATAATTTAATTAAATTCAAAAATAATTTAATTAAATTTAAAAATAATTTAATTTAATTTAAAAAAAAATTATTTAAATTTAAAATAACTTAATTAAATTTAAAATTAATTTAATTTAGTTTAAAATAAAAATAATTTAATTAAATTTAAAAATAATATAAATAAATTATAAATAATTTAATATATTTTAAAAATAATTTAATTAAATTTAAAAATAATTTATTTGACTTTAATTTAATGAAATTTAAAAATAATTAATTAAATTTAAAAATAATTTATTTCAATTTAAAAATAATTTAATTTAATTTAAAAATAATTTAATTTAATTTACAAAATAATTTAAATAAATTAAAAAATAATTGAATTAAATTAAAAAATAATTTTATTAAATTTAAAAATAATTTAATTTAAAAATAATTTAATTTAATTTACAAAATAATTTAACTAATTTAAAAACAATTTAATTAAATTTATAAATAATTGAATTTAATTTAAAAATGATTTAATTAAATTTTAAAATATTTTAATTCAATTTAAAAATAATTCAATTTAATTTAGAAAATAATTTAAATAAACAGAAAAATAATTTAATTTACTTTAAAAATAATTTAATTAAATTTTAAAATAATATAAATTTATTTAAAAATAATGTAATTAAATATAAAAATAATTTAATCAAATTTAAAAATAATTTAATTAAATTTAAAAATAATTTAATTTAATATAAAAATAATTTAATTAAATTTAAAAATAATTTAATTTAAAAATAATTTAATTAAATTTAAAAATAATTTTATTTAATTCAAAAATAATTTAATTTAATTTACAAAATAATTTAAATATATTTTAAAATAATTTAATTAAATTTAAAAATAATTTATTTAAATTTAAAATATCTTATTTAAATTTGAAATTAATTTAATTTAATTTAAAATAAAAATAATTTAATTAAATTTAAAAATAATATAAATAAATTTAAAAATAATTTAATTAAATTTAGAAATAATTTAATTAAATTTAAAAATAATTTAATTTAAAAATAATTTAATTAAATATAAATATAATTTAATTAAATTTAAAAATAATTTAATTAAATTTAAAAATAATTTAATTAATTAAAAAAAACTTAATTAAATTTAAAAATAATTTAATTAAATTTAAAAAAAAATTAATTTAATTTAAAAATAATTTAATCAATTATAAAAATATTTTGATTAAATTTAAAAATAATTTATTTCTTTAATTTAATGAAATCTAAAAATAATTAATTAAATTTAAAAATAATTTATTTAAATTTAAAAATAATTTAATTAATTTAAAAATGATTCAATTTAACATAAATTAAACTTAAAATAAAAAAAATAAAAACAACATTAAAATTAAATGTAAAAATAATTTAATTTAATTTAAAAATAATTTAAATAAATTTAAAAATATTTTAATTAAATTTAAAAATATTTTAATTAAATTTAAAAATAATTTAAATAAACTTAAAAATAGTTTAATTAAATTTAAAAATAATTTAATTAAATTTAAAAGTAATTTAATTAAAGTAAAAAATAATTTAATTTAATTTAAAAATAATTTAATTAAATTGACAAATAATTTAGTTTAATTTAAAAATAAATTAATTAACTTTTAAAACAATTTAATTAAATTTAAAAAAAATTTAAGTAAATTTAAAATTAATTTATTTAAAGTTAAAAATGATTTAATTTAATTTGAAAATTATTTAAATAAATTTAAAAATATTTTAATTAAAATTAAAAATAATTTAATTAAATTTAAAAATAATTTAATTAAATTTAAAAATAATTTAAAAATAATTTAATTAAATTTAAAAATAATTTAATTTATTTTAAAAATTATTTATTTTAAAAATAATATAATTAAATATAAAAATAATTTAATTAAATTTAAAAATTATTAAAATTAATTTAATTAAATTTAAAAATAATTTAATTAAATTTAAAAATATTTTAATTAAATTTAAAAATAATTAAATTTAATTAAAAAATAATTTAATTAAATTCACAATATAATTTTAATATATTTAAAAATAATTAAATTAAATTTAAAAATAATTTATTTAAATTTAAAATAATTTAATAAAATTTAAAATAAATTTAATTTAAAATAAAATTAATTTCTTTAAATTAAAAAATAATTTAATTTGAAAATAATTTAATTTAATTTAGAAAAAATTTAATTAAATTTAAAAATAATTTAATTAAATCTAAAAATAATTTAATTAAAATTAAAAATAATTTTATTAAATTTAAAAATAGTTTAATTTATTTTAAAAATAATTTAATTTAAAAATAATTTAATTAAATATAAATATATTTTAATTAAATTTAAAAATAATTTAATTTAAAAATAATTTAATTAAATTTAGAAATAATTTAATTAAATTTAAAAATAATTTAAATAAATTTAAAAATAATTTAATTAAATTTAAAAATATTTTAATTTATTTTAAAAATAATTTAATTAAATTTAAAAATTATTTAATTTAAAAATAATATAATTAAATATAAAAATAATTTAATTATATTTAAAAATAATTTAATTTAAAAATAATTTATTTAAATTTAAAAATAATTTAACTTAATTTATAAAATAATTTATTTAACTTAATTTACAAAATAATTTAAATAAATTTAAAATTAATTTAATTAAATTTAAAAATAACAATTAACTTTAAAAATAATTTAAATAAATTTAATTAATTTTAAAATAATTTTAATTTAAAATAAAAATAATTTAATTAAATTTAAAAATAATTCAAATGAATTTAAAAATAATTTACTTATATTTAAAAACAATTTAATTTATTGAAAAATATTTTTTTTTAATTTACAAAATAATTAAATATATTTAAAAATGATTTATTGAAATTTAAAAATAATTTAATTAAATTTAAAAATAATTTTATTTAATTCAAAAATAATTTAATTTAATTTACAAAATAATTTAAATATATTTTAAAATAATTTAATTAAATTTAAAAATAATTTATTTAAATTTAAAATATCTTATTTAAATTTTAAAATTAATTTAATTTAATTTAAAATAAAAATAATTTAATTAAATTTAAAAATAATATAAATAAATTTAAAAATAATTTAATTTATTTTAAAAATAATTTATTTAAATTTAAAAACTATTTAATTTAAAAATAATTTAATTAAATATAAATATAATTTAATTAAATTTAAAAATAAATTAATTAAATTTAAAAATAATTTAATTAAATTAAAAAAAAATTAAATTAAATTTAAAAATAATTTAATTTAATTTAAAAAAAAATTAATTTAATTTAAAAATAATTTAATCAAGTATAAAAATATTTTAATTAAATTTAAAAATAATTTATTTCTTTAATTTAATGAAATCTAAAAATAATTAATTAAATTTAAAAATAATTTATTTAAATTTAAAAATAATTTAATTAATTTAAAAATGATTCACTTTAACAAATAAAAACTTAACATTAAAATTAAATGTAAAAATAATTTAATTAAATTTAAAAATATTTTAAATAAATTTAAAAATAATTTAATTAAATTTAAAAATAATTTAATCAAATTTAAAAATAATTTAATTAAATTTTAAAATAATTCATTTTAATTTAAAAATGGTTTAATAAAATTTTAAAATATTTTAATTATTTTTAAAGATAATTTAATTTAGTTTAAGAAAAAAATTAAATAAACTCAAAAATAATTTAATTTACTTTAAAAATAATTTAATTAAATTTTAAAATAATATAAATTTATTTAAAAATTATGTAATTAAATATAAAAATAATTTAATTAAATTTAAAAATAATTTAATTAATTAAATTTAAAAATATTTTAATTAAATTTAAAAATAATTTAATTAAATTTAAAAATAATTTAAAATAAAAATAATTTATTTAAATTTAAAAATATTTTAAATTTAAAAATAATTTAATTTAATTTAAAAATAGTTTAATTAAATTTAAAAATAATTTAATTAAATTTAAAAATAATTTAATTAAATTTAAAAATAGTTTAATTAAATTTAAATATATTTTACTTAAATTTAAAAATAATTTAATTAAATATAAAAATAATTTAATTAAATTCAAAAATAATTTAATTAAATTTAAAAAAAAATTATTTGACTTTAATTTAATGAAATTTAAAAATAATTATTTAAATTTAAAAATAATTTATTTCAATTTAAAAAAATTTTAATTTAATTTAAAAATAATTTAATTTAATTTACAAAATAATTTAAATAAATTAAAAAATATTTGAATTAAATTAAAAAATAATTTTAGTAAATTTAAAAATTATTTAATTTAAAAATAATTTAATTTAATTTACAAAATAATTTAACTAATTTAAAAATAATTTAATTAAATTTATAAATAATTGAATTTAATTTAAAAATGATTTAATTAAATTTTAAAATATTTTAATTAAATTTAAAAATAATTCAATTTAATTTACAAAATAATTTAAATAAACAGAAAAATAATTTAATTTACTTTAAAAATAATTTATTTAAATTTTAAAATGCTTTAATTTAACTTAAAAATTATATAATTAAATTTAAAAATAATTTAATTTTAGAATAATTTAATCAAATTTAAAAATAATTTATTTAAATTTAAAAATAATTTAATTTAATATAAAAACAATTTAATTAAATTTAAAAATAATTTAATTTAAAAATAATTTAATTTAATTTAAAAATAATTTTATTTAATTCAAAAATAATTTAATTTAATTTACAAATTAATTTAAATATATTTTAAAATAATTTAATTAAATTTAAAAATAATTTATTTAAATTTAAAATATCTTATTTAAATTTGAAATTAATTTAATTTAATTTAAAATAAAAATAATTTAATTAAATTTAAAAATAATATAAATAAATTTAAAAATAATTTAATTTATTTTAAAAATAATTTAATTAAATTTAAAACTATTTAATTTAAAAATAATTTAATTAAATATAAATATAATTTAATTAAATTTAAAAATAATTTAATTAAATTTAAAAATAATTTAATTAATTAAAAAAAATTAATTAAATTTAAAAATAATTTAATTAAATTTAAAAAAAATTAATTTAATTTAAAAATAATTTAATCAAGTAAAATAATATTTTGATTAAATTTAAAAATTAATTTATTTCTTTAATTTAATGAAATCTAAAAATAATTAATTAAATTTAAAAATAATTTATTTAAATTTAAAAATAATTTAATTAATTTAAAAATGATTCAATTTAACATAAATTAAACTTAAAATAAAAAAAATAAAAACAACATTAAAATTAAATGTAAAAATAATTTAATTAAATTTAAAAATAATTTAAATAAATTTAAAAATAATTTAATTAAATTTAAAAATAATTTAATCAAATTTAAAAATAATTTATGTAAATTTAAAATTAGTTTAATTAAAGTTAAAAATAATTTAATTTAATTTAAAAATAATTTAAATAAATTTAAAAATATTTTAATTAAATTTAAAAAAAATTTAATTAAATTTAAAAATAATTTAAATAAACTTAAAAATAGTTTAATTTTAATTTAAATATAATTTAATTAAATTTAAAAGTAATTTAATTAAAGTAAAAAATAATTTAATTTAATTGAATTGAAAAATAATTTAGTTTAATTTAAAAATAAATAAATTAACTTTTAAAACAATTTAATTAAATTTAAAAATAATTTAAGTAAATTTAAAATTAATTTATTTAAAGTTAAAAATGATTTAATTTAATTTAAAAATTATTTAAATAAATTTAAAAATATTTTAATTAAAATTAAAAATAATTTAATTAAATTTAAAAATAATTTAATTAAATTAAAAATAATTTAAAAATAATTTAATTAAATTTAAAAATAATTTAATTTATTTTAAAAATTATTTATTTTAAAAATAATATAATTAAATATAAAAATAATTTAATTAAATTTAAAAATTATTTAAATTAATTTAATTAAATTTAAAAATAATTTAATTAAATTTAAAAATATTTTAATTAAATTTAAAAATAATTAAATTTAATTAAAAAATAATTTAATTAAATTCACAATATAATTTAAATATATTTAAAAATAATTAAATTAAATTTAAAAATAATTTATTTAAATTTAAAATAAATTAAAATGAAATTAATTTCTTTAAATTAAAAAATAATTTAATTTGAAAATAATTTAATTTAATTTAGAAAAAATTTAATTAAATTTAAAAATAATTTAATTAAATCTAAAAATAATTTAATTAAAATTAAAAATAATTTTATTAAATTTAAAAATAGTTTAATTTATTTTAAAAATAATTAAATTTAAAAATAATTTAATTAAATATAAATATATTTTAATTAAATTTAAAAATAATTTAATTTAAAAATAATTTAATTAAATTTAGAAATAATTTAATTAAATTTAAAAATAATTTAAATAAATTTAAAAATAATTTAATTAAATTTAAAAATATTTTAATTTATTTTAAAAATAATTTAATTAAATTTAAAAATTATTTAATTTAAAAATAATTTATTTAAATTTAAAAATAATTTAACTTAATTTACAAAATAATTTATTTAACTTAATTTACAAAATAATTTAAATAAATTTAAAATTAATTTAATTAAATTTAAAAATAACAATTAACTTTAAAAATAATTTAAATAAATTTAAAAATAATTTAATTAATTTTAAAATAATTTTAATTTAAAATAAAAATAATTTAATTAAATTTAAAAATAATTCAAATAAATTTAAAAATAATTTACTTAAATTTAAAAACAATTTAATTTATTTAAAAAATATTTTTTTTTAATTTACAAAATAATTAAATATATTTAAAAATAATTTATTAAAATTTAAAAATAATTTATTTAAATTTAAAAATAATTTAATTAAATATAAAAATAATTTAATTTAAAATAAAAATAATTTAATTAAATTTAAAAATAACTTAAATAAATTAAAAATTAATTAAATTAAATTTAATAATAATTTAATTTATTTAATAAAGAATTTAATTAAATTTAAAAATAATTTAATTAAATTGAAAAATAATTTAATTGAATTTAAAAATAATTTAGTTAAATTTAAAAATAATTTAAAAATAATTTAATTAAATTTAAAAATAATTAAATTTATTTTAAAACTAATTTAATTAAATTTAAAAATAATTTTAATAAATTTAAAAATGGTTTAATTAAATTTAAAAATAATTAAATTTAATTCAAAAATAATTTAATTTAATTCACAAAATAATTTAAATATATTTAAAAATAATTAAATTAAATTTAAAAATAATTTATTTAACTTTAAATTAACTTTTAATAAAATTTAAAATAAATTTTATTTAAAATAAAATTAATTTCATTAAATTTAAAAATAATTTAATTTAAAATTATTTTAATTGAATTGAGAAATAATTTAATTAAATTAATTTTAAATTTAATCAAATTTAAAAATAACTTAATTAAATTTAAAAATAATTTGAATAAATTTAAAATTAGTTTAATTTATTTTAAAAATAATTTAATTAACCTTAAAAATAATTAAATTTAGAAATAATTTAATTATATTTAAAAATAATTTAATTTAAAAATAATTTATTTAAATTTAAAAATAATTTAACTTAATTTACAAAATAATTTATTTAACTTAATTTACAAAATAATTTAAATAAATTTAAAATTAATTTAATTAAATTTAAAAATAACAGTTAACTTTAAAAATAATTTAAATAAATTTAAAAATAATTTAATTAATTTTAAAATAATTTTAAATTAAAATAAAAATAATTTAATTAAATTTAAAAATAATTCAAATAAATTTAAAAATAATTTACTTATATTTAAAAACAATTTAATTTATTTAAAAAATATTTTTTTTTAATTTACAAAATAATTAAATATATTTAAAAATAATTGATTGAAATTTAAAAATAATTTAATTAAATTTAAAAATAATTTGACTTTAATTTAATGAAATTTAAAAATAATTAATTAAATTTAAAAATAATTTATTTCAATTTTAAAATAATTTAATTTAATTTAAAAATATTTTAATTTAATTTACAAAATAATTTAAATAAATTTAAAATAATTGAATTAAATTAAAAAATAATTTTATTAAATTTAAAAATTATTTAATTTAAAAATAATTTAATTTAATTTACAAAATAATTTAACTAATTTAAAAATAATTTAATTAAATTTATAAATAATTGAATTTAATATAAAAATGATTTAATTAAATTTTAAAATATTATTAATAAATTTAAAAATAATTCAATTTAATTTAGAAAATAATTTAAATAAACAGAAAAATAATTTAATTTACTTTAAAAATAATTTATTTAAATTTTAAAATGCTTTAACTTAACTTAAAAATTATATAATTAAATTTAAAAATATTTTAATTTTAGAATAATTTAATCAAAATTAAAAATAATTCAATTAAATTTAAAAATAATTTATTTTAATATAAAAATAATTTAATTAAATTTAAAAATAATTTTATTTAATTCAAAAATAATTTAATTTAATTTACAAAATAATTTAAATATATTTTAAAATAATTTAATTAAATTTAAAAATGATTTATTTAAATTTAAAATATCTTATTTAAAATTAAAATTAATTTAATTTAATTTAAAATAAAAATAATTTAATTAAATTTAAAAATAATATAAATAAATTTAAAAATAATTTAATTTATTTTAAAAATAATTTATTTGAATTTAAAAACTATTTAATTTAAAAATAAATTAATTAAATATAAATATAATTTAATTAAATTTAAAAATAATTTAATTAAATTTAAAAATAATTTAATTAAATTAAAAAAAAATTTAATAAATTTTAAAAATAATTTAATTAAATTTAAAAAAAAATTAATTTAATTTAAAAATAATTTAATCAAGTATAAAAATATTTTAATTAAATTTAAAAATAATTTATTTCTTTAATTTAATGAAACCTAAAAATAATTAATTAAATTTAAAAATAATTTATTTAAATTTAAAAATAATTTAATTAATTTAAAAATGATTCACTTTAACATAAATTAAACTTAAAATAAAAAAAATAAAAACTCAACATTAAAATTAAATGTAAAAATAATTTAATTAAATTTAAAAATAATTTAAATAAATTTAAAAATAATTTAATTAAATTTAAAAATAATTTAATCAAATTTAAAAATAATTTAATTAAATTTGAAAATAATTCATTTTAATTTAAAAATGGTTTAATTAAATTTTAAAATATTTTAATTATTATTAAAAATAATTTAATTTAGTTTAAGAAATAAATTAAATAAACTCAAAAATAATTTAATTTACTTTAAAAATAATTTAATTAAATTTTAAAATAATATAAATTTATTTAAAAATAATGTAATTAAATATAAAAATAATTTAATTAAATTTAAAAATAATTTAATTAATTAAATTTAAAAATATTTTAATTAAATTTAAAAATAATTTAATTAAATTTAAAAATAATTTAAAATAAAAATAATATAATTTAATTTAAAAATATTTTTTAAATTTGTTTAAATTTAAAAATAATTTAATTTAATTTAAAAATAGTTTAATTAAATTTAAAAATAATTAAATTAAATTTAAAAATAATTTAATTAAATTTAAAAATAGTTTAATTAAATTTAAATATATTTTACTAAAATTTAAAAATAATTTAATTAAATATAAAAATAATTTAATTAAATTCAAAAATAATTTAATTAAATTTAAAAATTATTTAATTTAATTTAAAAAAATTTATTTAATTTAAAATAACTTAATTAAATTTAAAATTAATTTAATTTAATTTAAAATAAAAATAATTTAATTAAATTTAAAAATAATATAAATAAATTATAAATAATTTAATATATTTTAAAAATAATTTAATTAGATTTAAAAATAATTTATTTGACTTTAATTTAATGAAATTTAAAAATAATTAATTAAATTTAAAAATAATTTATTTCAATTTAAAAAAAATTTAATTTAATTTAAAAATAATTTAATTTAATTTACAAAATAATTTAAATAAATTAAAAAATAATTGAATTAAATTAAAAAATAATTTTAGTAAATTTAAAAATTATTTAATTTAAAAATAATTTAATTTAATTTACAAAATAATTTAACTAATTTAAAAATAATTTAATTAAATTTATAAATAATTGAATTTAATTTAAAAATGATTTAATTAAATTTTAAAATATTTTAATTAAATTTAAAAATAATTCAATTTAATTTACAAAATAATTTAAATAAACAGAAAAATAATTTAATTTGCTTAAATAATTTATTTAAATTTTAAAATGCTTTAATTTAACTTAAAAATTATATAATTAAATTTAAAAATAATTTAATTTTAGAATAATTTAATCAAATTTAAAAATAATTTAATTAAATTTAAAAATAATTTAATTTAATATAAAAATAACTTAATTAAATTTAAAAATAATTTAATTTAAAAAAAAATTTAATTAAATTTAAAAATAAATTTATTTAATTCAAAAATAATTTAATTTAATTTACAAAATAATATAAATATATTTTAAAATAATTTAATTAAATTTAAAAATAATTTATTTAAATTTAAAATATCTTATTTAAATTTGAAATTATTTTAATTTAATTTAAAATAAAAATAATTTAATTAAATTTAAAAATAATATAAATAAATTTAAAAATAATTTAATTTATTTTAAAAATAATTTAATTAAATTTAAAAACCATTTAATTTAAAAATAATTTAATTAAATATAAATATAATTTAATTAAATTTAAAAATAATTTAATTAAATTTAAAAATAATTTAATTAATTAAAAAAAAATTAATTAAATTTAAAAATAATTTAATTAAATTTTAAAAAAATTAATTTAATTTAAAAATAATTTAATCAAGTATAAAAATATTTTGATTAAATTTAAAAATTAATTTATTTCTTTAATTTAATGAAATCTAAAAATAATTAATTAAATTTAAAAATAATTTATTTAAATTTAAAAATAATTTAATTAATTAAAAAATGATTCAATTTAACATAAATTAAACTTAAAATAAAAAAAAAAAACAACATTAAAATTAACTGTAAAAATAATTTAATTAAATTTAAAAATAATTTAAATAAAATTAAAAATAATTTAATTAAATTTAAAAATAATTTAATCAAATTTAAAAATAATTTATGTAAATTTAAAATTAGTTTAATTAAAGTTAAAAATAATTTAATTTAATTTAAAAATAATTTAAATAAATTTAAAAATAATTTAATTAAATTTAAAAAAATTTTAATTAAATTTAAAAATAATTTAAATAAACTTAAAAATAGTTTAATTTTAGTTTAAATATAATTTAATTAAATTTAAAAGTAATTTAATTAAAGTAAAAAATAATTTAATTTAATTTAAAAATAATTTAATTAAATTGAAAATAATTTAGTTTAATTTAAAAATAAATTAATTAACTTTTAAAACAATTTAATTAAATTTAAAAATATTTTAAGTAAATTTAAAATTAATTTATTTAAAGTTAAAAATGATTTAATTTAAAAATTATTTAAATAAATTTAAAAATATTTTAATTAAAATTAAAAATAATTTAATTAAATTTAAAAATAATTTAATTAAGTTTAAAAATAATTTAAAAAATAATTTAATTAAATTTAAAAATAATTTAATTTAATTTAAAAATTATTTAATTTAAAAATAATTTAATTAAATATAAAAATAATTTAATTAAATTTAAAAATTATTTAAATTAATTTAATTAAATTTAAAAATAATTTAATTAAATTTAAAAATATTTTAATTAAATTTAAAAATAAATAAATTTAATTAAAAAATAATTTAATTAAATTCACAATATAATTTAAATATATTTAAAAATAATTAAATTAAATTTAAAAATAATTTATTTAAATTTAAAAAAATTTAATAAAATTTAAAATAAATTTAATTTAAAATAAAATTAATTTCTTTAAATTAAAAAATAATTTAATTTGAAAATAATTTAATTTAATTTAGAAAAAATTTAATTAAATTTAAAAATAATTTAATTAAATCTAAAAATAATTTAATTAAAATTAAAAATAATTTTATTAAATTTAAAAATAGTTTAATTTATTTTAAAAATAATTTAATTTAAAAATAATTTAATTAAATATAAATATATTTTAATTATATTTAAAAATAATTTAATTTAAAAATAATTTAATTAAATTTAGAAATAATTTAATTAAATTAAAAAATAATTTAAATAAATTTAAAAATAATTTAATTAAATTTAAAAATATTTAAATTTATTTTAAAAATAATTTAATTAAATTTAAAAATTATTTAATTTGAAAATAATATAATTAAATATAAAAATAATTTAATTATTATTAAAAATAATTTAATTTAAAAATAATTTATTTAAATTTAAAAATAATTTATTTAAATTTAAAAATAATTTAATTAAATATAAAAATAATTTATTTTAAAATAAAAATAATTTAATTAAATTTAAAAATAATTTAAATAAATTAAAAATTAATTAAATTAAATTTAATAATAATTTAATTTATTTAAAAAAGAATTTAATTAAATTTAAAAATAATTTAATTAAATTTAAAAATAATTTAATTGAATTTAAAAATAATTTAATTAAATTTAAAAATAATTTAAAAATAATTTAATTAAATTTAAAAATGATTCAATTTATTTTAAAACTAATTTAATTAATTTTAAAAATAATTTTAATAAATTTAAAAATGATTTAATTAAATTTAAAAATAATTAAATTTAATTCAAAAATAATTTAATTTAATTCACAAAATAATTTAAATATATTTAAAAATAATTAAATTAAATTTAAAAATAATTTCTTTAACTTTAAATTAACTTTTAATAAAATTTAAAGTAATTTTATTTAAAATAAAATTAATTTCATTAAATTTAAAAATAATTTAATTTAAAATTATTTTAATTGAATTTAGAAATAATTTAATTAAATTTAAAAATAATTTAATTAAAATAAAAAATAATTTAATTAAATTTAAAAATAATTTAATTAAATTTAAAATTAGTTTAATTTATTTTAAAAATAATTTAATTAACCTTAAAAATAATTAAATTTAGAAATAATTTAATTAAATTTAAAAATAATTTAAATAAATTTGAAAATAATTTAATTAAATTTAAAAATAATTTTATTTACTTTAAAAATAATTTAATTAAATTTTAAAATAATTTAATTTATTTTAAAAATAATATAATTAAATATAAAAATAATTTAATTAAATTTAAAAATAATTTAGTTAAAAAATGATTTAATTAAATTTAAAAATAATTTTATTAAATTTAAAAATAATTTAATTAAATTTAAAAAAAATTAATTAAATTTAAAATTAATTTCATTTAAAATAAAAATAATTTAATTAAATTTAAAAATAATTTAAGAAAATTAAAAAATAATTTAATTAAATTTAAAAATAATTTAATTTAATTTAAAAATAATTTAACTTAATTTACAATATAATTTAAATAAATTTAAAAATAATTTAATTAAATTTAAAATTAATTTATTTAAATTTAAAAATAACAATTAAATTTAAAAATAATTTAATTGGATTTTAAAATATTTTAAATAAACTTAAAATTAATTTAATTTAATTTAAAAATAATTTGATTTAATTTACAAAATAATTTAAATAAATTTAAAAATAAATTAATTATTAAATTTAAAAATAATTTAATTAAATTTAAAAATAGTTTAATTAAATTTAAAAATAGTTTAATTAAATTTAAAAATAATTTATTTCAGTTTAAAAATAGTTTAATTAAATTTAAATATAATTTAATTAAATTTAAAAATATTTTAGTTAAAGTTAAAAAATTTTTAATTTAATTTAAAAATAATTTAATTAATTTAAAAATAATTTAATTAAAATTAAAAATAATTTAATTTAATTCAAAAATAATTTAATTTAATTTAAAAATAATTTAATTAACTTAAAAATAATTTAATTAAATTTAAAAATAATTTAATTTAATTCAAAAATAATTTAATTTAATTTAAAAATAATTTAATTAAATTTAAAAATAATTTTAGTAAATGAAAAAATAATTTAATTAAATTTAAAAATAATTTTATTTAATTTAAAAATAATTTAACTTAATTTACAAAATAATTTAAATAAATTTAAAAATAGTTTAATTAAATTTGAAATAAATTTATTTAAATTTAAAAATAACAATTAAATTTAAAAATAATTTAATTAGATTTTAAAATAATTTAATTAAACTTAAAAATAGATTAATTTAATTTAAAAATAATTTGATTTAATTTACAAAATAATTTAAATAAATTTAAAAATAAGTTAATTAAATTTAAAAATAATTTAATTAAATTTAAAAATAGTTTAAATAAATTTAAAAATAATTTAATTAAATTTAAAAATAATTTAATTCAGTTTAAAAATAGTTTAATTAATTTAAAAATAATTTAATTAAATTAAAAAATAATTGAATTTAATTCAAAAATAATTTAATTTATTTTAAAAATAATTTAAATAAAAATTAAAAAAAAAAAATTAAATTATTTAAAAATAATTTAATTATATTTAAAAATAATTTAATTAAATTTAAAAATAATTTAGTTTAAATCAAAAATAATTTAATTTAATTTAAAAATAATTTAAATAAATTTAAAAATAATTTAAATAAATTTAAAAATAATTTAATTAAATTTAAAAACAATTTAATTAAATTTGAAAATAATTTAAATAAATTAAAAAACAATTTAATTAAAGTTGAAACTAATTTAATTTAATTTAAAAACAATTTAATTAAATTTAAAAATGATTTAATAAATTTTAAAAATAATTTAATTAAATTTAAAAATAATTTAATTAAATTTAAAAAATATTTAATTGAATTTAAAAACAATTTAATTAAATTTAAAAATAATTTAATTTAATTTAAAAATAATTTATTTAAATTTTATAATATTTTAATTATTTTTAAAAATAATTTAATTTAATTTAGAAAATAATTTAAATAACCTCAAAAATAATTTAATTTACTTTAAAAATAGTTTAATTAAATTTAAAAATAATTTAATTAAATTTAAAAATAATTTAATTAAATTTAAAAATAATTTAATTAAATTTAAAAATAATTTAATTAAATTTAAAAATAATTTAATTTAATTTAAAAATAATTTAATTAAATTTAAAAATAATTTAATTAAATTTAAAAATAACTTAATTAAATTTAAAAATAATTTAATTAAATTTAAAAATAATTTAAATAAATTTAAAAATAATTTAATTAAATTTAAAAATAATTTAATTTATTTTAAAAATAATTTAATTAAATTTAAAAATTATTTAATTTAAAAATAATTTAATTAAATATAAAAAAAATTTAATTAAATTTAAAAATAAATAAATTAAAAAAAATTTAATTAAATTTAAAAATAATTTAAATAAATTTAAAAATAATTTAATTAAATTTAAAAACAATTTAAATAAATTTCAAAATAATTTAAATAAATTTTAAAATAATTTAATTTATTTTAAAAATAATTTAATTAAATTTAAAAATTATTTAATTTAAAAATAATTTAATTAAATATAAAAATAATTTAATTAAATTTAAAACTATATTAATTAAATTTAAAAATAATTTAATTAAATTTAAAAATAATTTAATTAAATTTAAAATTAATTTAAATAAAAATAATTTAATTAAATTTAAAAATAATTTAAAAAAATTTAAAAATAATTTAATTAAATTTAAAAATGATTTAATTTAATTCAAAAATAAATTAATTTAAATTACAAAATAATTGAAATATATTTAAAAATAATTTAATTAAATTTAAAAATAATTTATTTAAATTTAAAATAATTTAATTAAATTTAATATAAACTTAATTTAAAATAAAAAAAATTTCATTAAATTTAAAAATAATTTAAATAAATTTAAAAATAATTTAATTAAATATAAAAATAATTTAATTTATTTTAAAAATAATTTAATTAAATTTAAAAATAATTTAATTTAAAAATAATTTAATTAAATATAAAAATATTTTAATTAAATTTAAAAATAATTTAATTTAAAAATAATTTAATTAAATTTAGAAATAATTTAATTTAAAAATAATATAATTAAATATAAAAATAATTTAATTTAATTTAGAAAATAATTTAAATAAACTCAAAAATAATTTAATTTACTTTAAAAATATTTTAATTAAATTTTAAAATAATTAAATTTAATTTTAAAAGAATATAATTAAATATAAAAATAATTTAATTTAATTTAAAAATAATTTAATTTAAAAATGATTTAATTAAATTTAAAAATAATTTAATTAAAGTTAAAAATAATTTAATTAAATTTAAATATAATTTATTTAAATTTAAAATTAATTTATTTAAATTTAAAAATAACAAGTAAATTTAAAAATAATTTAATTAAATTTAAAAATAATTTAATTAAATTTAAAAATAATTTAATTTAATTTAAAAATAAATTTTTTTAATTTACAAAATAATTTAAATAAATTTAAAAATAATTTAATTAAATTTAAAAATAATTTAATTTTATTTAGAAAATAAATTAATTAAATTTAAAAATAATTTAATTGAATTTAAAATTAATTTAATTTAAAATAAAAATAATTTAATTAAATTTAAAAATAATTTAAATAAATTTAAAAATAATTTATTTAAATTTAAAAATAATTTGATTTAATTTACAAAATAATTTAAATAAATTTAAAAATAATTTAATTAATTTTAAAAATAATAATAATATTTTAATTATTTTTAAAAATAATTTAATTTAATTTAGAAAATAATTTAAATAACCTCAAAAATAATTTAATTTACTTTAAAAATATTTTAATTAAATTTTAAAATAATTTAATTAAATTTAAAAATAATTTAATTAAATTTAAAAATAATTTAATTAAATTTAAAAATAATTTAATTAAATTTAAAAATAATTTAATTTAATTTAAAAATAATTTAAATAAATTTAAAAATAATTTAATTAAATTTAAAAATAACTTAATTAAATTTAAAAATAATTTAATTAAATTTAAAAATAATTTAAATAAATTTCAAAATAATTTAATTAAATTTAAAAATAATTTAATTTATTTTAAAAATAATTTAATTAAATTTAAAAATTATTTAATTTAAAAATAATTTAATTAAATATAAAAAAAATTTAATTAAATTTAAAAATAAATAAATTAAAAAAAATTTAATTAAATTTAAAAATAATTTAAATAAATTTAAAAATAATTTAATTAAATTTAAAAACAATTTAAATAAATTTCAAAATAATTTAAATAAATTTTAAAATAATTTAATTTATTTTAAAAATAATTTAATTAAATTTAAAAATTATTTAATTTAAAAATAATTTAATTAAATATAAAAATAATTTAATTAAATTTAAAAATATATTAATTAAATTTAAAAATAATTTAATTAAATTTAAAAATAATTTAATTAAATTTAAAATTAATTTAAATTTAAAAATAATTTAATTAAATTTAAAAATAATTTAAAAAAATTTAAAAATAATTTAATTAAATTTAAAAATGATTTAATTTAATTCAAAAATAAATTAATTTAAATTACAAAATAATTGAAATATATTTAAAAATAATTTAATTAAATTTAAAAATAATTTATTTAAATTTAAAATAATTTAATTAAATTTAATATAAACTTAATTTAAAATAAAAAAAATTTCATTAAATTTAAAAATAATTTAAATAAATTTAAAAATAATTTAATTAAATATAAAAATAATTTAATTTATTTTAAAAATAATTTAATTAAATTTAAAAATAATTTAATTTAAAAATAATTTAATTAAATTTAAAAATATTTTAATTAAATTTAAAAATATTTTAATGAATTTAAAAATAATTTAATTAAATTTAGAAATAATTTAATTTAAAAATAATTTAATTAAATATAAAAATAATTTAATTTAATTTAGAAAATAATTTAAATAAACTCAAAAATAATTTAATTTACTTTAAAAATATTTTAATTAAATTTTAAAATAATTAAATTTAATTTTAAAAGAATATAATTAAATATAAAAATAATTTAATTTAATTTAAAAATAATTTAATTTAAAAATGATTTAATTAAATTTAAAAATAATTTAATTAAAGTTAAAAATAATTTAATTAAATTTAAATATAATTTATTTAAATTTAAAATTAATTTATTTAAATTTAAAAATAACAAGTAAATTTAAAAATAATTTAATTAAATTTAAAAATAATTTAATTAAATTTAAAAATAATTAAATTTAATTTAAAAATAATTTGATTTAATTTACAAAATAATTTAAATAAATTTAAAAATAATTTAATTAAATTTAAAAATAATTTAATTTTATTTAGAAAATAAATTAATTAAATTTAAAAATAATTTAATTGAATTTAAAATTAATTTAATTTAAAATAAAAATAATTTAATTAAATTTAAAAATAATTTAAATAAATTTAAAAATAATTTATTTAAATTTAAAAATAATTTGATTTAATTTACAAAATAATTTAAATAAATTTAAAAATAATTTAATTAATTTTAAAAACAATTTAATTTAATTTAGAAAATAATTTAATTAAATTTAAAAATAATTTAATTTAATTTAAAAAAAAATTAATTAAATTTAAAAATAATTTAATTTGGTTTAAAAATAATTTAATCAAATTTAAAAATAAGGTAATTGAATTTAAAAATAATTTATATAAATTTGAAAATAATTTAATTAAATTTAAAATCAATTTAATTTAAAATAAAAATAAATTAATTAAATTTAAAAATAATTTAATTAAATTTAAAAATAAATTAATTCAATTTAAAAATAATTTATTAAAATTTAAAAATAATTTAGTTTAATTTAAAAATAATTTAATTAAAGTTAAAAATAATTTAATTAAATTTAAATATAATTTATTTAAATTTAAAATTAATTTATTTAAATTTAAAAATAACAAGTAAATTTAAAAATAATTTAATTTAATTTAAAAAAAAATTAATTAAATTTAAAAATAATTTAATTTATTTTAAAAATAATTGAATTAAATTTAAAAATTATTTTATTTAAAAATAATTTAATTAAATATAAAAATATTTTAATTAAAATGAAAAATAATTTGATTTAATTTAAAAATAATTTAATTAAATTTTAAAACAATTAAATTAAAGTTTAAAATATTTTTATTAAATTATAAATAATTTAAATAAATTTAAAAATATTTTATTTAAATTTAAAAATAATTTAATTTAATTCAAAAATAATTTAATTAAATATAAAAATAATTTAATTTAATTTAAAAATAATTTAACCTTAATTTACAAAATAATTTAAATAAATTTAAAAAAAATTTAATTAAATTTAAAATTAATTTATTTAAATTTAAAATTAATTTATTTAAATTTAAAAATAACAAATTAATTTAAAAATAATTTAATTAAATTTAAAAATAATTTAAATAAATTTAAAAATAATTATATTTAATTTAAAAATAATTTGATTTAATTTACAAAATAATTTAATTAAATTTAAAAATAATTTAATTGAATTTAAAATTAATTTAATTTAAAATAAAAGTATATTAATTAAATTTAAAAGTAATTTTAGTAAATTTAAAAATAATTTACTTAAATTTAAAAATAATTAAATTTAATTAAAAAATAATTTTTTTTAAATTACAAAATAATTTAAAAATATTTAAAAATGATTTAATTAAATTTAAAAATAATTTATTTAAATTTAAAAATAATTTAATTAAATTTATTATTAATTTAATTTAAAATAAAAATAATTTAATTAAATTTAAAAATAATTTAATTTTAAAACAATTTAAATAAATATAAAAATAATTTAATTAAGTTGAAAAATAATTTAATTTAATTTAAAAATATTTTAATTAAATTTTAAAACAATTTAATTAAATTTTTAAATATTTTAATTAAATTTAAAAATATTTTTAAATAAATTTAAAAATAGTTTAATTAAATTTAAAAATAAATTAATTTAATTCAAAAATAATTTAATTAAATTTAAAAATAATATAATTAAATTTAAATATAATTTAATTAAATTTATATTATATTTAAAAATAGTTTATTTTAAAAAAAAATTTTTTAATTTACAAAATAATTAAAATATATTTAAAAATAATTTAAATGAATTTAAAAATAATTTAATTAAATTTAAAAACAATTTAATTTAATTTAGAAAATAATTTAATTTAAAATAAAAATATTTTAATTAAATTTAAAAATAATTTAAATAAATTAAAAATAATTTAATTAACTTTAAAATTAATTTATTTAAATTTAAAATTTATTTATTTAAATTTAAAAATAACAAATAAATTTAAAAATAATTTAATTTAATTTGAAAATAATTTAATTAAATATAAAAATAATTTAATAAATTGAAAAATACTTTAATTTAATTTAAAAATAATTTAATTAAATTTAAAAATAATTTAACTTAATTTACAAAATAATTTAAATAAATTTAAAAATAATTTAATCAAATTTAAAATTAATTTATTTAAATTTAAAATTAATTTATTTACATTTAAAAATAACTTAAATAAATTTAAAAATAATTTAATTAAATTTAAAAATAATTTAATTGAATTTTAAAACAATTTAATTAAATTTTAAAATATTTTAATTAAATTTAAAAATAATTTAATTGAATTTAAAAATAGTTTAATTTAATTTAATTCAAAAATAATTTAATTAAATTTATAAATATTTTAATTAAATTTAAAAATAATTTAATTAAATTTAAAAATAATTTAATTTACTTTAAAAATGATTTAATTAAATTTTAAAGTAATTTAATTTAAAATAAAAATAATTTAATTAAATTTAAAAATAATTTAAATAAATTTAAAATAATTTAAATAAATTTAAAAATATTTTTTTTAAATTTAAAAATAATTTAATTAAATTTAAAAATAATTTAATATAATTTAAAAATAATTTGATTTAATTTACAATATAATTTAAATAAATTTAAAAATAATTAAATTAAATTTAAAAATAATTTAATTAATAATTAATTTAAAATAATTTAATTAAATTTAAAAATAATTTAATTAAATTTAAAAATAATTTAATTAAATTTAAAAATAATTTAATTAAATTTAAAAATAATTTAATTTAATTTAAAAATATTTTAATTCAATTTTAAAATATTATAATTTAATTTAAAAATAATATAATTATATATAAAAATAATTTAATTAAATTTAAAAATAATATAAATAAATTTGAAAATAATTTATTTAAACTTAAAAATAATTTAATTTAATTAAAAAATAATGTTTTTTAATTTACAAAATAATTTAAATATATTTAAAAATAAATTAATTAAATTTAAAAATAATTTATTAAAATTTACAATTAATTTAAATAAATTAAAAATAAATTTAATTAAATTTAAAAATAATTTAATTTATTTTAAAAATAATTTAATTAAATATAAAAATATTTTAATTAAATTGAAAAATAATTTAATTTAATTTAAAAATAAATTAAATAAATTTTAAAACGATTTAATTAAATTTTAAAATATTTCAAATAAATTTAAAAATAATTTAACAAAATTTAAAAATAGTTTAATTAAATTTAAAAATAGCTTAAATTAATTCAAAAATAATCTAATTAAATTTAAAAATAATTTAATTAATAATTAATTTAAAAATAGTTTAATTAAATTTTAAAATAATTTAATTAAATTTAAAAATAATTTAATTGAATTTAAAAATAATTTAATTAAATTTAAAAATAATTTAATTTAATTTAAAATTAATTTAATTTAAAATAAAAATAATTGAATTAAATTTAAAAATAATTTAACTAAATTTAAAAATAATTTAAATAAATTGAAAAATAATTTAATTAAATTTAAAAATAATTCAATTTAATTAAAAAAGAATTCTTTTTATTTACAAAATAATTTAAATATATTTAAAAATAATTTAATTAAATTGAAAATTTTTTTAATTTAATTTAAAATTTTTTTAAATAAATTTAAAAATAGTTTAATTAAATTTAAAAATAATTTAATTAAACTTAAAAATAGTTTAATTAAATTTAAAAATAAGTTAATCAAATTTAATAATATCTTAATTTAATTTAAGAATAGTTTAATTAAATTAAAATATAATTTAATTTAATTCAAAATTAATTTAATTTAATTTACAAAATAATTAAATTAAATTTAAAATTAATTTAATTTAAAATAAAAATAATTTAATTAAATTTAGAAAGTATTTTTATTAAATTTAAAAATAATTTTGTTAAATTTAAAAATAATTGAATTAAATTTAAAAATAGTTTAATTAAATTTAAAAATAATTTAATTAAATTTAAAAACAGTTTAAATAAATTTAAAAATAATTTAATTAAATTTAAAAATAATTTATTTAAATTTAAAATAATTTAATTAAATTTAAAATTAATTAAATTTAAAATAAATATAATTTAATAAAATTTAAAAATAATGTAAATAAATTTAAAAATAAATTAATTAAATTTAAAAATAATTTAATTTATTTTAAAAATAATTTAATTAAATTTAAAAATTATTTAATTTAAAAAAAATTTAATTAAATATAAAAATAATTTAATTAAATTTAAAAATAATTTAATTTAAAAATAATTTAATTAAATTTAAAAATAATTTAATTAAGTTTAAAAATAATTTAATTAAATTTAAAAATAAATTAATTAAATTTAAAAATAATTTAATTAAAAAAAAAAATAATTGAATTAAATTTAAAAATAATTTAACTAAATTTAAAAATAATTTAAATGAATTGAAAAATAATTTAATTAAATTTAAAATTATTTTAATTTACTTTAAAAACAATTTAAATTAAATTTGAAAATAATATAATTTAATTAAAAAAAAATTTAATTAAATACAAAAATAATATAATTAAATTTAAAAAAAATTTAATTAAATTTAAAAATAATTTAATTAAATTTAAATTTTTTTTAATTATATTTAAAAATAATTTAACTTAATTTAGAAAATAATTTATTTAAATAATAAATTAATTAAATTTAAAAATAATTTAAATAAATTAAAAAATAATTTAATTAAATTTAAAAATAATTTAATTTAATTAAAAAATAATCCTTTTTAATTTACAAAATAATTTAAATATATTTAAAAATAATTTAATTAAATTTAAAAATATTTTAATTTAATTTAAAAACAATTTAATTAAATTTAAAATTAATTTAATTTAAAATAAAAATAATTTAATACAATTTAGAAATAATTTAGATAAATTGAAAATTAATTTAATTAAATTTAAAAATTATTTAGTTTAAAAATAATTTAATTAAATATAAAAATAATTTAATTAAATTGAAAAATAATTTAATTTAAAAATAAATTAATTAAATTTTAAAATATTATAATTTAATTTAAAAATAATATAATTATATATAAAAATAATTTAATTAAATTTAAAAATAATTTAATTTAATTTACAAAATAATTTAAATATATTTAAAAATAATTTAATTAAATTTAAAAATAATTAATTAAAATTTACAAATAATTTAATTAAATTTAGAATTAATTTAATTTATAATAAAAATAATTTAAAAAAATTAGAAATAATTTAAATAAATTAAAAATAAATTTAATTTATTTTAAAAATAATTTAATTAAATTTAAAAATTATTTAGTTTAAAAATAATTTAATTAAATATAAAAATAATTTAATTAAATTGAAAAATAATTTAATTTAAAAATAAATTAATTAATTTTTATAAAAATTTAATTAAATTTTAAAATATTTTAAGTAAATTTAAAAATAATCTAAATTTAAAAATAATTTAATTAAATATAAAAATATTTTAATTAAATTGAAAAATAATTTAATTTAATTTAAAAATAATTTAAATAAATTTTAAAACAATTTAATTAAATTTTAAAATATTTCAAATAAATTTAAAAATAATTTAACTAAATTTAAAAATAGTTTAAATAAATTTAAAAATAGCTTAAATTAATTCAAAAATAATCTAATAAAATTTAAAAATAATTTAATTAATAATTAATTTAAAAATAGTTTAATTAAATTTTAAAATAATTTAATTAAATTTAAAAATAATTTAATTGAATTTGAAAATAATTTAATTAAATTTAAAAATAATTTAATTTAATTTAAAATTAATTTAATTTAAAATAAAAATAATTGAATTAAATTAAAAAATAATTTAACTAAATTTAAAAATAATTTAAATAAATTGAAAAATAATTTAATTAAATTTAAAAATAATTAATTTAATTTAATTAAAAAAGAATTCTTTTTATTTACAAAATAATTTAAATATATTTAAAAATAATTTAATTAAATTGAAATTTTTTTTAATTTAATTTAAAAAAATTTTAAATAAATTTAAAAATAGTTTAATTAAATTTTAAAATAATTTAATTAAACTTAAAAATAGTTTATATAAATTTAAAAATAAGTTAATCAAATTTAAAAATATCTTAATTTAATTTAAGAATAGTTTAATTAAATTTAAATATAATTTAATTTAATTCAAAATTAATTTAATTTAATTTACAAAATAATTAAATTAAATTTAAAATTAATTTAATTTAAAATAAAAATAATTGAATTAAATTTAAAAATAGTTTAATTAAATTTAAAAATAATTTAATTAAATTTAAAAATAGTTTAATTAAATTTAAAAATAATTTAATTAAATTTAAAAATAATTTATTTAAATTTAAAATAATTTAATTAAATTTAAAAATAATTAAATTTAAAATAAATATAATTTAATAAAATTTAAAAATAATTTAAATAAATTTAAAAATAATTTAATTAAATTTAAAAATAATTTAATTTATTTTAAAAATAATTTAATTAAATTTAAAAATTATTTAATTTAAAAAAAATTTAATTAAATATAAAAATAATTTAATTAAATTTAAAAATAATTTAATTTAAAAATAATTTAATTAAATTTAAAAATAATTTAATTAAATTTAAAAATAATTTAATTAAGTTTAAAAATAATTTAATTAAATTTAAAAATAATGTAATTAAATTTAAAATTAATTTAATTTAAAATAAAAATAATTGAATTAAATTTAAAAATAATTTAACTAAATTTAAAAATAATTTAAATAAATTGAAAAATAATTTAATTAAATTTAAAAATATTTTAATTTACTTTAAAAACAATTTAAATTAAATTTGAAAATAATATAATTTAATTTAAAAAAAATTTAATTAAATACAAAAATAATATAATTAAATTTAAAAAAAAAATTAATTAAATTTAAAAATAATTTAGTTTAAAAATAATTTAATTAAATATAAAAATAATTTAATTAAATTGAAAAATAATTTAATTTAAAAATAAATTAATTAAATTTTAAAATATTATAATTTAATTTAAAAATAATATAATTATATATAAAAATAATTTAATTAAATTTAAAAATAATTTAATTTAATTTACAAAATAATTTAAATATATTTAAAAATAATTTAATTAAATTTAAATATAATTAATTAAAATTTACAAATAATTTAATTAAATTTAGAATTAATTTAATTTAAAATAAAAATAATTTAAAAAAATTAGAAATAATTTAAATAAATTAAAAATAAATTTAATTTATTTTAAAAATAATTTAATTAAATTTAAAAATTATTTAGTTTAAAAATAATTTAATTAAATATAAAAATAATTTAATTAAATTGAAAAATAATTTAATTTAAAAATAAATTAATTAATTTTAATAAAAATTTAATCAAATTTTAAAATATTTTAATTAAATTTAAAAATTATCTAAATTTAAAAATAGTTTAATTAAATTTAAAAATAATTTAATTTAATTTAGAAAAAAATTTAATTAGATTTAAAAATAGTTTAATTAAATTAAAAAATAATTTAATTTAATTCAAAAATAATTTAATTAAATTTAAAAATAATTTAATTAACTTTAAAAATAATTTAATTAAATTTAAAAATAATTTAATTTAATTTAAAAATAATTTAATTGAATTTTAAAATATTATAATTTAATTTAAAAATAATATGATTATATATAAAAATAATTTAATTAAATTTAAAAATAATTTAATTTAATTTACAAAATAATTTAAATAAATTTAAAAATAATTAAATTAAATTAAAAATTAATTTAATTTAAAATAAAAATAATTTAATTAAATTTAAAAATAATTTATTTAAATTTAAAAATAATTTAATTTAATTAAAAAATATTTTTTTTTAATTTACAAAATATTTTAAATATATTTAAAAATAATTTAATTAAATTTAAAAATAATTAATTAAAATTTACAAATAATTTAATTAAATTTAGAATTAATTTAATTTAAAATAAAAATAATTAAAAAAAAAATAGAAATAATTTAAAAATAAATTTAATTTTATTTAAAAATAATTTAATTTATTTTAAAAATAATTTGATTAAATTTAAAAATTATTTAATTTTAAAATAATTTAATTAAATATAAAAATATTTTAATTAAATTGAAAATTAATTTAATTTAATTTAAAAATAATTTAATTAAATTTTAAAACAATTTTATTAAATTTTATAATATTTTAATTAAATTTAAAAATAATTTAATTAAATTTAAAAATAATTTAATTAATAATTAATTTAAAAATAATTTAATTAAATTAAAAAATAATTTAATTAGATTTAAAAATAATTAAATTTACAAAATATTTTTAATAAATTTAAAAATAATTTAATTAAATTTAAAAATAATTTAATTAATAATTAATTTTAAAATAATTTAATCAAATTTAAAAAAAATATAATTTAATTTAAAAATAATATAATTATATATAAAAATAATATAATTAAATTTAAAATTAATTTAATTAAATTTAAAATTAATTCAATTAAATTTGAAAAGAATTTAAATAAATTTAAAAATTATTTAATTATTTTTAAAAATAATTTAATTTCAAATAAAAATAATTTAATTGAATTTAAAAATTATTTAATTTTAAAATAATTTAAAATTATAAAAATAATTTAATTAAATTAAAAAATAATTTAATTTAATTTAAAAGCCATTTAATTAAATTTTAAAACAATTGAATTAAATTTTAAAATATTTTAATTAAATTTAAAAATAATTTAATTAAATTTAAAAATAGTTTAAATAAACAAAAAAAATTTAATTAAATTTAAAAATATTTTAATTTAATTCAAAAATAATTTAATTAAATTTAAAAACAATTTAATTAAATTTAAAAATAATTTAATTAAATTAAAAAATAATTTAGTTTAATTTCGAAAATAATTTAATTAAATTTAAAAATAATTTTAATAAATTTAAAATAATTTAATTAAATTTAAGATTAATTTAATTTAAAATAAAAATAATTGAATTAAATTTAAAAAAAAATTAATTAAATTTAAAAATATTTTAATTTAATTAAAAAATAATCCTTTTTAATTTACAAAATAATTTAAATATATTTAAAAATAATTTAATTAAATTTAAAAATAATTTATTTAAATTTAAAAATAATTTAATTAAATTTAAAATTTATTTAATTTAAAATAAAAATAAATTAATTAAATTTAAAAATAATTTAGATAAATTAAAAATTAACTTAATTAAATTTAAAAATAAATAAATTTATTTTAAAAATAATTTAATGAAATATAAAAATAATTTAATTAAATTGAAAAATAATTTAATTTAAAAATAAATTAATTAAATTTTATAAAAATTTAATTAAATTTTAAAATATTTTAATTAAATTTAAAAATAATCTAATTAAATTTAAAAATAGTTAAATTAAATTTAAAAATAATTTAATTTAATTTAGAAAAAAATTTAATTAGATTTAAAAATAGTATAATTAAATTAAAAAATAATTTAATTTAATTCAAAAATAATTTAATTAAATTTAAAAATAATTTAATTAAATTTAAAAATAATTTAATTAAATTTAAAAATAATTTAATTAAATTTAAAAATAATTTAATTTAATTTAAAAATAATTTAATTAAATTTTAAAATTTTATAATTTAATTTAAAAATAATTTAATTATAAATAAAAATAATTTAATTAAATTTAAAAATAATTCAATTTAATTTACAAAATAATTTAAATAAATTTAAAAATAATTAAATTAAATTTAAAATTAATTTAATTTAAAATAAAAATAATTTAATTTAATTTAAAAATAATTTATTTAAATTTAAAAATAATTTAATTTAATTAAAAAATAATTTTTTTTAATTTACAAAATAATTTAAATATATTTAAAAATAATTTAATTTAATTTAAAAATAATTACTTAAAATTTACAAATAATTTAATTAAATTTAGAATTAATTTAATTTAAAATAAAAATAATTTAAAAAAAGTTATAAATAATTTAAATAAATTAAAAATAAATTTAATTTTATTTAAAAATAATTTAATTTATTTTAAAAATAATTTAATTAAATTTAAAAATTATTTAATTTTAAAATAATAAAAAATATAAAAATATTTTAATTTTATTGAAAAATAATTTAATTTAATTTAAATATAAGTTAATTAAATTTTAAAACAATTTAATTAAATTTTAAAATATTTTAATTAACTTTAAAAAATAATTTAATTAAATTTAAAAATAATTTAATTAATAATTAATTTAAAAATAATTTAATTAAATTAAAAAATAATTTAATTAGATTTAAAAATAATTTAATTTACAAAATAATTTTAATAAATTTAAAAATAATTTAATTAAATTTAAAAATAATTTAAATAATAATTAATTTGAAAATAATTTAATTAAATTTTAAAAAAATGTGATTTAATTTAAAAATAATATAATTAAATATAAAAGTAATTTAATTAAACAAAAAAAAAACTTCAAACAACTTAAAATTAACTTAATTTAAAATAAAAATAATTTAATTAAATTCAAAAATAATTTAAATAAATTTAAAAAAAATTTAATTAAATTTAAAAATAATTTAATAAAATTTACAAATAATTTAATTAAACTTAGAATTAATTTAATTTAAAATAAAAATAATTTAATTAAATTTAAAAACATTTAAAGAAATTAAAATTTAATTTATTTAAATTTAAAAATAAGTTAATTTTTTTTAAAAAAAATTTAATTAAATTTAAAAATTATTTAATTAAATTTAAAAATAATTTAATTAAATTTAAAAATAGTTTAATTAATTTTAAAAATAATTTAATTAAATTTAAAATTAGTTTATTTTAAAATAAAAATAATTTAATTAAATTTAAAAATAAGTTAAATAAATTTAAAAATAATTTAATTAAATTTAAAAATAATTTAATTTAATTTAAAAATAATTTAACTTAATTTGCAAAATAATTTAAATAAATTTAAAAATAATTTAATTAAATTTAAAAATAACAACTGAATTTAAAAATAATTTAATTAAATTAAAAAAAAATTCAATTTAATTTAAAAATAATTTGATTTATTTTACAAAATAATTTAAATAAATTTAAAAATAATAGAATTAAATTTAAAAATAATTTAATTAATAGTTAAATTAAAATTAATTTATTTAAATTTAAAAATAATTTAATTAATAAATAATTTAAAAATATTTTAATTAAATTTAAAAATAATATAATTTAATTTAAAAATAATATAATTAAATATAAAAATAATTTAATTAAATTTAAAATTAATTTAATTAAATTTAAAATTAATTCAATTAAATTTAAAAAAAATTAATTATATTTAAAAATAATTTAATTTATATTAGAAAATAATTTAATTAAATTTAAAATTAATTTAATTTAAAATAAAAATAATTTAATTAAATTTAAAAATAATTTAAATAAATTTAAAAATAAATTATTTAAGTTTAAAAATAATTTAATTAAAATTAAAAATAATTAAATTTAATTTAAAAATAATTTGATTAAATATAAAAATAATTAAATTAAATTGAAAAATAATTTAATTTAATTTAAAAATAATTTAATTAAATTTTAAAACAATTTAATTAAATTTTAAAATATTTTAATTAAATTTAAAAAGTATTTAATTAAATTTAAAAATAGTTTAATTAAATTTAAAAATAATTTAATTAAATGTAAAAATAATTTATTTAAATATAAAATTAATTTAATTTAAAATAAAAATAATTTAATTAAATTTAAAAATATTTTAAATAAATTTAAAAATAATTTAAATAAATGTAAAAACAATTTAATTTAATTAAAAAAATTTTTTTTTTAATTTACAAAATAATTTAAATATATTTAAAAATAATTTAATTAAATTTAAAAATAATTAAATTTAATTTAAAAATAATTTGATTTAAATTACAAAATAATTTAAATAAATTTAAAAATAATTTTATTAAATTTAAAAATAATTTAATTTAATTTAGAAGATAATTTAATTAAATTTAAAAACAATTTAAGTAAATTAAAAATTAATTTAATTAAATTTAAAAATAATTTATATTATTTTAAAAATAATTTAATTAAATTTAAAAAATATTTAATTAAAAAATAATTTAATTAAATATAAAAATAATTTAATTAAATTGAAAAATAATTTAATTTAATTTAAAAATAACTTAATTAAATTTAAAAATAATTCAATTAAATTTTAAAACATTTTTATTAAATTTAAAAATAATTTAATTAAATTTAAAAATAATTTAATTAAATTTAAAAATAATTTAGTTTAATTTCGAAAAGTATTTAATTCAATTTAAAAATAATTTAATTAAATTTTAAATTAATTTAATTTAAAATAAAAATAATTTAATTGAATTTAAAAATATAAAAATAAATTTATTGGTTATTATTATCCCTGTTGTTTATCATTTTTTGATATTTTATTGGTAATGGAAAATAAAGTTCTTATATAATTTTAATAATTTATTTGCTTTACTAGTTTCGATGTGAAAACTAACATCTTAATCATAGGCTCTAAATTGTTTCTATTAAATTAAAAATTATTATGTTTTATGATGTTATAAAATTATTATGATGTTTTAAAAGAATAAATAAATTTTTTTATAATTTGAAAATTTATTAGTTTTCACATCGAAACTAGTAAGGCAAATAAATTATTAAAATTATATAAGAACTTTATTTCCCATTAAGAATAAAATATAAAAAAAATTTAATAAATTTAAAAATAATTTAATTAAATTTAAAAATAATTTAATTTAATTTAAAAATAATTTAACTTAATTTAATTAAATTTAAAAATAATTTAAATAAATTTAAAAATAATTTAGTTTAATTTCGAAAATAATTTAATTACATTTTAAAATAATTTAATTAAATTTAAAATTAATTTAATTTAATATAAAAATAATTTAATTAAATTTAAAAATAATTTAATTTAAATAAAAAATATTTTTTTTCAATTTACAAAATAATTTAAATATATTTAAAAATAATTTAATTAAATTAAAAAATAATTTATTAAAATTTACAAATAATTTAGTTAAATTTAGAATTAATTTAATTAAAAATAAAAATGATTTAATTAAATTTAAAATTAATTTAAATATATTAAAAAATAATTTAATTAAATAAAAATAATTTAATTAAATTGAAAAATAATGTAATTTAAATTAAAAATAATTTAATTAAATTTTAAAACAATTTAATTTAATTTAAAAATAATATAATTACATATAAAAGTAATTTCATTAAATTTAAAAATAGTTTAATTAAATTTAAAAATAATTTAATTAAATTTAAAAAATTTTAATTATATTTAAAAATAATTTAATTTAATTTAAAAATAATTTAAATAAATTTAAAAATAATTTAATTAAATTTAAAAATAATTTAATTAAATTTAAAAATAATTTAATTAAATTTAAAAATAATATAATTTAATTTAAAAATAATATAATTACATGTAAAAGTAATTTCATTGAATTTAAAAATAGTTTAATTAAATTTAAAAATAATTTAATTAAATTAAAATTTTTTTAATTATATTTAAAAATAATTTAATTTTATTTAGAAAATACTTTAATTTAATTTAAAAATAATTTGATTTAATTTACAAAATAATTTAAATAAATTTAAAAATAGATTAATTAAATTTAAAAAGAATTTAATTAATAAAAAATTTAAAAAATTTAATTAAATTTAAAAATAATTTAATTAAATTTTAAAATAATTTAATTTAAAAATATTAATTAAATTTAAAAAAAAATTAATTTACTTTAAAAATAATTTAATTAAATTTTAAAATATAATTTAATTTAAAAATAATATAATTACATATAAAAATAATTTAATTTAATTTAAAAATAAATTAATTAAATTTAAAAATAATTTAATTAAATTAAAAAAATTTTAATTATATTTAAAAATAATTTAATTTAATTTAGAAAATAATTTAATTAAATTAAAAAAAAAATTAATTAAATTTAAAATTAATTTAATTAAAAATAAAAATAATTTAATTAAATTTAAAAATATATTAAATAAATTTAAAAATAATTTAATTTACTTTAAAAATAAATTAATTTAATTAAAAAATAATTTTTTTTAATTTACAAAATAATTAAAATATATTTAAAAATAATTTAATTATATTTAAAAATAATTTATTTAAGTTTAAAAATAATTTAATTAAATTTAGAAATAATTTAATTTAAAATAAAAAAAATTTAATAAAAGTTAAAAATAATTTAAATAAATTAAAAATTAATTGAATTAAATTTAAAAATAATTTAATTTGTTTTAAAAATAATTTTAATTAATATTATTATAATTATTTTTAATTTACAAAATAATTTGAATATTTTAAAAAATAATTTAATTAAATTTAAAAATAATTTAAATAAATTTAAAAATAATTTATTTAAATTTAAAATTAATTTAATTTATTATAAAAATAATTTAAATCAATTTAAAAATAATTTAAATATATTTAAAAATAATTAAAATAAATTTAAAAATAATTTAATTTAATTTAAAAATAATTTAACTTAAATTACAAAATAATTTAAATAAATTTAAAAATAATTTGATTAAATTTAAAATTAATTTATTTAAATTTAAAAATAACTATTTAAATAAATTTAAAAATAATTTAATTAACTTTAAAAAGAATTTAATTAATAAAAAAATTTAAAAATGTAATTATATTTAAAAATAATTTAATTAATTTTAAAAATAATTTAATTTAAAAATATTAATTAAATTTAAAAATAATTTAACTTACTTTAAAAATAATTCAATTAAATTTTAAAATAATTTAATTTAATTAAATTTTTTTTAATTATATTTAAAAATAATTTAATTTAATTTAGAAAATAATTTAATTAAATTTAAAAATAATTTAATTAAATTTAAAATTAATTTAATTTAAAATAAAAATAGTTTAATTAAATTAAAAAATATATTAAATAAATTTAAAAATAATTTAATTAAATTTAAAAATAATTTAATTTAATTAAAAAATTATTTTTTTTAATTTACAAAATAATTTAAATATATTTAAAAATAATTTAATTAAATTTAAAAATAATTTATTTAAGTTAAAAAATAATTCAATTAAATTTAGAATTAATTTAATTTAAAATAAAAATAATTTAATTAAAGTTAAAAATAATTTAAATAAATTTAAAATTAATTGAATTAAAATTAAAAATAATTTTATTTATTTTAAAAATAATATAATTAAATTTAAAATTTATTTAATATAAAAATTATTTAATTAAATATAAAAATAATTTAATTAAATTGAAAAAAATTTTAATTTAATTTAAAAAAAATTTAAATAAATTTAAAAATAGTTTAATTAAACTTTAAAATAATTTAATTAAATTTAAAAATAGTTTAATTAAATTTAAAAATGATTTAATTAAATTTAAAAACAATTTAATTAAATTTAAAAATAGTTTAATTAAATTTAAATATAATTTAATTTAATTCAAAATTAATTAAATTTAATTTACAAAATTAAATTTAAAATTAATTTAATTTAAAATAAAAATAATTTAATTAAATTTAAAAATATTTTAATTAAATTTAAAAATAGTTTATTTAAATTTAAAAATTTAATTAAAATTTAAAATAATTTAATTAAATTTAAAAATAGTTTAATTAAATTTAAACATAATTTAATTTAATTCAAAATTAATTTAATTTAATTTACGAAATAATTAAATTAAATTTAAAATTAATTTAATTTAAAATAAAAATAATTTAAATAAATTTAAAAATATTTTAATTAAATTTAAAAATATTTTATTCAAATTTAAAATAATTTAATTAAATTTAAAATTAATTAAATTTAAAATAAAAATAATTTAATTAAATTTAAAAATAATTTAAATAAATTTAAAAATAATTTAATTAAATTTAAAAATAATTTAATTTACTTTAAAAATAATTTAATTGAATTTAAAAATTATTTAATTTAAAAATAATTTAATTAAATATAAAAATAATTTAATTAAATTTAAAAATAATTTAATTTAAAAATAATTTAATTAAATTTAAAAATAATTTAATTAAATTTAAAAATAATTTAATTAAATTTAAAACTAATTTAAAAAAATATAAAATAATTTAATTAAATTTAAAATTAATTTAATTTAAAATAAAAATAATTGAATTAAATTTAAAAATAATTTAATTAAATTTAAAAATAATTTAGTTAATAATTAATTTAAAAATAGTTTAATTAAATTTAAAAATAATTTATTTAAATTTAAAAATAATTTATTTGAATTTAAAAATAATGTAATTAAATTTAAAAATAATTTAATTTAATTAAAAAATATTTTTTTTTAATTTACAAAATAATTTAAATACATTTAAAAATAATTTAATTAAATTTAGAAAATAATTTAATTAAATTTAAAAATAATTTTAATAAATATAAAAAAATTTAATTAAATTTAAAATTAATTTAATATAAAATAAAAATAATTGAATTAAATTTAAAAATAATTTAATTAAATTTAAAAATAATTTATTTAAATTTAAAAATAATTTAATTTAATTTTTAATAATTTGATTTAATTTACAAAATAATTTAAATGAATTTAAAAATAATTTAATTAAATTTAAAAAGAATTTAATTAATACAAAATTTAATTAAATAAAAAAATAATTTAATTAAATTTAAAAATAATTTAGTTTAAAAATATTAATTAAATTTAAAAATAATTTAATTTGCTTTAAAAATAATTTAATTAAATTTTAAAATAATATAATTTAATTTAAAAATAATATAATTATATATAAAAATAATTTAATTGAATTTAAAAATAATTTAATTAAATTTAAAAATAAACTAATTAAATTAATTTTTTTTTAATTATATTTAAAAATAATTTAATTTAATTTAGAAAATAATTTAATTAAATTTAAAAATAATTTAATTAAATTTAAAATTAATTTAATTTAAAATAAAAACAATTTAATTAAATTTAAAAATTTATTAAATAAATTTAAAAATAATTTAATTAAATTTAAAAATAATTTAATTTAATTAAAAAATATTTTTTTTAATTTACAAAATAATTTAAATACATTTAAAAATAATTTAAATAAATTTAAAAATAATTTAATTAAATTTAGAATTAATTTAATTTAAAATAAAAATAATTTAATTAAATTTAAAAATATTTTGATTAGATTTTAAAATAATTTAGTTAAATTTAAAAATAATTAAATTAAAATTAAAAATAGTTTAATTAAATTTAAAAATAATTTAATTAAATTTTAAAATAATTTAGTTAAATTTAAAAATAATTTAATTTATTTTAAAAATAATTTAATTAAATTTAAAAATTATTTAATTTAAAAATAGTTTAATTAAATATAAAAATAATTTAATTAAATTTAAAAAGAATTTAATTAATAAAAAATTTAAAAAATGTAATTAAATTTAAAAATAATTTAATTTAAAATAATTAATTAAATTTAAAAATAATTTAATTTGCTTTAAAAATAATTTAATTAAATTTTTAAATAATATAATTTAATTTAAAAATAATATAATTATATATAAAAATAATTTAATTAAATTTAAACATAATTTAATTAAATTTAAAAATAATTTAATTAAATTAAATTTTTTTTAATTATATTTAAAAATAATTTAATTTAATTTAGAAAATAATTTAATTAAATTTAAAAATAATTTAATTAAATTTAAAATTAATTTAATTTAAAATAAAAATTATTTTATTAAATTTAAAAATAATTTATTTAAATTTAAAATAATTCAATTAAATTTAAAATTAATTAAATTTAAAATAAAAATAATTTAATTAAATTTAAAAATAATTTAAATAAATTTAAAAATAATTTAGTTAAATTTAAAAATAATTTAATTTTTTTTAAAAATAATTTAATTAAATTTAAAATTTATTAAATTTAAAAATAGTTTAATTAAATATAAAAATAATTTAATTAAATTTAAAAATAATTTAATTAATAAAAAATTTAATAAAATAAAAAAATAATTTAATTAAATTTAAAAATAATTTAGTTTAAAAATATTAATTAAATTTAAAAATAATTTAATTTGCTTTAAAAATAATTTAATTAAATTTTAAAATTAATTTAATTTAAAATAAAAATAATTTAATTAAATTTAAAAATAATTTATTTAAGTTTAAAAATAATTCAATTAAATTTAGAATTAATTTAATTTAAAATAAAAATAATTTAATTAAATTTAAAAATATTTTAATTAGATTTTAAAATAGTTTAGTTAAATTTAAAAATAATTAAATTAAATTTAAAAATAGTTTAATTAAATTTAAAAATAATTTAATTAAATTTAAAAATAATTTAGTTGAATTTAAAAATAATTTAATTTAATTTAAAATGATTTAATTAAATTTTAAAATTATTTTATTAAT
The DNA here is from genome assembly GCA_944588485.1 of Phosphuga atrata. Lineage (NCBI taxonomy): Eukaryota > Metazoa > Arthropoda > Insecta > Coleoptera > Silphidae > Phosphuga > Phosphuga atrata. The sequence goes on along the minus strand of OX155896.1, from coordinate 19,044,061 downwards.
TATAAAAATATTTTAATTAAATTAAAAAAATGATTTAATTAAATTTAAAAATAATCTAATGATTTAGGTAAATTTAAAAATAATTTTAATAAATTTAAAATAATTTAATTAAATTTAAAATTAATTTAATTTAAAATAAAAATAATTTAAATAAATTTAAAAATAATTTAATTAAATTTAAAAATAATTTAATTAATAATTAATTTAAAAATAGTTAAATTAAATTTTAAAATAATTTAATTAAATTAAAAAATAATTTAATTGAATTTAAAAATAATTTAACTAAATTTAAAAATAATTTAATTAAATTTAAAATTAATTTAATTTAAAATAAAAATAATTGAATTAAATTTAAAAATAATTTAACTAAATTTAAAAATAATTTAAATAAATTTAAAAATAATTTAATTAGATTTAAAAATAATTTAATTTACGTTATTTAATAAGCTAATTAAATTTAAAATTAATTTAATTAAAAAAAAATAATTAAATTAAATATAAAAATAATTTCAATAAATTTAAAAATAATTTAATTAAATTTAAAAATAATTTAATTTAATTAAAAAATAATTCTTCGTAATTTACAAAATAATTTAAATATATTAAAAAATAATTTAATTAAATTTAAAAATAATTTATTTAAATTTAAAAATTATTTAATTAAATTTAAAATTAATTTTATTTAAAATAAAAATAATTTAATTAAATTTAAAAATAATTTAATTTATTTGAATAATAATTTAATTAAATTTAAAAATTATTTAATTTAAAAATTATTTAATTAAATATAAAAATAATTAAATTAAATTTAAAAATAATTTAAATAAATTTAAAAATAACTTAATTAAATTTAAAAACAATTTAATTTAATTAAAAAATAATTCTTTTTAATTTACAAAATATATTAAATGTATTAAAAAATAATTTAATTAAATTTAAAAATAATTTATTTAAATTTAAAAATAATTTAATTAAATTTTAAATTAATTTAATTTAAAATAAAAATTAATTTAATTAAATTTAAAAATAATCTAATTAAATTTAAAAATAATTTAATTATAGTTAAAATAATTTAATTAATTTTAAAAATAATTTAATTATTTAAAAACAATTTAATTAAATTTAAAAATGATTTAATTTAATTCAAAAATAATTTAATTTAATTTAAAAATAATTTAGATAAATTTATAAATAATTTAATTATATTTAAAAATAATTTAATTAAATTTAAAAATAATTTAATTTAATTTTAAAAGAATTTATATAAATTTAAAAATAGTTTAATTAAATTTAAAAAAAAAATCATTAAATGTATAAATAATTTATATAAATTTAATAAATATTTAAATTTAATATATATAAAAATAATTTTAATAAATTTAAAAATAATTTAATTAAATTTAAAAATAATTTAAATAAATTTAAAAACAATTTAATTAAATTTGAAAATAATTGAATTTAATTTAAAAACAATTTAATTCAATTTAAAAATTAATTAAATAAGTTTAAAAATAATTTAATTAAATTTAAAAATAATTAAATTAATAAATAAATTAAAAATAATTTAATTAAAATTAAAAATAATTTAATTTAATTTAAAAATAATTTAATCAAATTTAAAATTAATTTAATTCAAAATAAAAATAATTTAATTATATTTAAAAATAATTTAAATAAATTTAAAAATAAATTAATTAAATTTAAAAAAAATTTAATTAAATTTAAAAATAACTTAATTAAATTTAAAAATAATTTAATTAAATTTAAAAATAATTTAAATAAATTTAAAAATAATTTAATTAAATTTAAGAATAATTTAATTTATTTGAATAATAATTTAATTAAATTTAAAAATTATTTAATTTAAAAATTATTTAATTAAATATAAAAATAATTAAATTAAATTTAAAAATAATTTAAATAAATTTAAAAATAATTTAATTAAATTTAAAAATAATTTAATTTAATTAAAAAATAATTCTTTTTAATTTACAAAATAATTTAAATATATTAAAAAATAATTTAAATAAATTTAAAAATAATTTAATTTAAAATAAAAATAATTCAATTAAATTTAAAAATAATTTAGATAAATTAAAAACTAATTTAATTAAATTTAAAAATAATTTAATTTATTTTAAAAATAATTTAATTAAATTTAAAAAATATTTAGTTTAAAAATAATTTAATTAAATATAAAAATAATTTAATTAAATTGAAAAATAATTTAATTTAAAAATAAATTAATTAAATTTTATAACAATTTAATTAAATTTTTAAATATTTTAATCAAATTTAAAAATAATCTAATTAAAGTTAAAAATAGTTTAATTAAATTTAAAAATAATTTAATTTAATTTAAAAATAATTTAATTAAATTTATAAATATTTTAATTAAATTTAAAAATAATTTAATTAAATTTAAAAATAGTTTGCTTAAATTTAAAAATAATTTAATTGAATTAAAAAATAATTTAATTAAATTTAAAATTAATTTAATTAAAAAAAAAATAATTTAAATAAATTTAAAAATAATTTAATTAAATTTAAAAATAATTTAATTAATAATTAATTTAAAAATAATTTAATTAAATTTAAAAATAATTTAATTAAATTTAAAAATTATTTAATTTAAAAATAATTTAATTAAATTTAAAAATAATTTAATTAAATTTAAAAATAATTTAATTTAAAAATAATTTAATTAAATTTAAAAATGATTTAATTAAATTTAAAAATAATTTAATTAAATTTAAAAATGATTTTATTAAATTTAAAATTAATTTAATTAAATTTAAAAATAATTGAATTAAATTTAAAAATAATTTAATTAAATTTTAAAATAATTTAATTAATAATTAATTTGAAAATAGTTTAATTAAATTTTAAAATAATTAAATTAAATTTAAAAATAATTTAATTGCATTTAAAAACAATTTAATTAAATTTAAAAATAATTGAATTAAATTTAAAAATAATTGAATTAAATTTAAAAATAATTTAATTTATTTTAAAAATAATTTAATTATTTAAAAACAATTTAATTAAATTTAAAAATGATTTAATTTAATTCAAAAATAATTTAATTTAATTTAAAAATAATTTAGATAAATTTAAAAATAATTCAATTATATTTAAAAATAATTTAATTAAATTTAAAAATAATTTAATTTATTTCAAAAATAATTTAATTTAATTTAAAAACAATTTAAATAAATTTAAAAATTGTTTAATTAAATTTAAAAAAAAAAGATTAAATGTATAAATAATTTATTTAAATTTAAAAATATTTTTAATAAATTTAAAAATAATTTAATTAAATTTAAAAATAATTTAAATAAATTTAAAAACAATTTAATTAAATTTGAAAATAATTTAATTTAATTTAAAAACAATTTAATTCAATTTAAAAATTAATTAAATAAATTTAAAAATAATTTAATTAAATTTAAAAATAATTAAATTAATAAATAATTTAAAAATAATTTAATTAAAATTAAAAATAATTTAATTTAATTTAAAAATAATTTTATCAAATTTAAAATTAATTTAATTCAAAATAAAAATAATTTAATTATATTTAAAAATAATTTAAATAAATTTAAAAATAAATTAATTAAATTTAAAAAAATTTTAATTAAATTGAAAAAAAACTTAATTAAATTTAAAAATAATTTAATTAAATTTAAAAATAATTTAGTTTAAAAATATTAATTAAATTTAAAAATATTTTAATTAAATTTAAAAATATTTTAATTAAATTTAAAAATAATTTAATTAAATTTAAAAATAATTTAATTAAATTTAAAAATTATTTAATTTAAAAATAATTTAATTAAACTCAATAATAATTTAATTAAATTTAAAAATAATTTAATTTAAAAATAATTTAATTAAATTTAAAAATAATTTAATTAAATTTAAAAATAATTTAATTAAATTTAACAATAATTTAATTAAATTTAAAAATAATTTAATTAAATTTAAAATTATGTTAATTTAAAATAAAAATAATTGAATTAAATTTAAAAATAATTTAATTAAATTTTAAAATAATTTAATTAATAATTAATTTAAAAATAGTTTAATTAAATTTTAAAATAATTTAATTAAATTTAAAAATAATTTAATTGAATTTAAAAAACAATATAATTAAATTTAAAAAATAATTGAATTAAATTTAAAAATAATTGAATTAAATTTAAAAATAATTTAATTTATTTTAAAAATAATTTAATTATTTAAAAACAATTTAATTAAATTTAAAAATAATTTAATTTAATTCAAAAATAATTTAATTAAATTTAAAATTAATTTAATTTAAAAATAATTTAATTAAATTTAAAAATAATTTAATTAAATTTAAAAATAATTTAATTAAATTTAAAAATAATTTAATTAAATTTAAAAATAATTTAATTTAATTAAAAAATAATTCTTTTTAATTTACAAAATAATTTAAATATATTAAAACATAATTTAATTAAATTTAAAAATAATTTAATTTAAAATAAAAATAATTCAATTAAATTTAAAAATAATTTAGATAAATTAAAAATTAATTTAATTAAATTTAAAAATAATTTAATTTATTTTAAAAATAATTTAATTAAATTTAAAAATTATTTAGTTTAAAAATAATTTAATTAAATATAAAAATAATTTAATTAAATTGAAAAATAATTTAATTTAAAAATAAATTAATTAAATTTTATAACAATTTAATTAAATTTTCAAATATTTTAATCAAATTTAAAAATAATCTAATTAAATTTAAAAATAGTTTAATTAAATTTAAAAATAATTTAATTTAATTTAAAAATAATTTAATTAAATTTAAAAATATTTTAATTAAATTTAAAAATAATTTAATTAAATTTAAAAATAGTTTGCTTAAATTTAAAAATTATTTAATTGAATTAAAAAATAATTTAATTAAATTTAAAATTTATTTAATTAAAAAAAAAATAATTTAAATAAATTTAAAAATAATTTAATTAAATTTAAAAATAATTTAATTAATAATTAATTTAAAAATAATTTAATTAAATTTAAAAATAATTTAATTAAATTTAAAAATTATTTTAATAAATTTAAAAAATAATTTAATTAAATATAAAAATAATTTAATTAAATTTAAAAATAATTAAATTTAAAAATAATTTAATTAAATTTAAAAATAATTTAATTAAATTTAAAAATAATTTAATTAAATTTAAAAATAATTTAATTAAATTTAAAATTAATTTAATTTAAAATAAAAATAATTGAATTAAATTTAAAAATAATTTAATTAAATTTTAAAATAATTTAATTAATAATTAATTTGAAAATAGTTTAATTAAATTTTAAAATAATTTAATTAAATTTAAAAATAATTTAATTGAATTTAAAAACAATTTAATTAAATTTAAAAATAATTTAATTAAATTTAAAAATAATTGAATTAAATTTAAAAATAATTTAATTTATTTTAAAAATAATTTAATTATTTAAAAACAATTTAATTAAATTTAAAAATGATTTAATTTAATTCAAAAATAATTTAATTTAATTTAAAAATAATTTAGATAAATTTAAAAATAATTCAATTATATTTAAAAATAATTTAATTAAATTTAAAAATAATTTAATTTATTTCAAAAATAATTTAATTTAATTTAAAAACAATTTAAATAAATTTAAAAATTGTTTAATTAAATTTAAAAAAAAAAACATTAAATGTATAAATAATTTATTTAAATTTAAAAATATTTTTAATAAATTTAAAAATAATTTAATTAAATTTAAAAATAATTTAAATAAATTTAAAAACAATTTAATTAAATTTGAAAATAATTTAATTTAATTTAAAAACAATTTAATTCAATTTAAAAATTAATTAAATAAGTTTAAAAATAATTTAATTAAATTTAAAAATAATTATATTAATTAATAATTTAAAAATAATTTAATTAAAATTAAAAATAATTTAATTTAATTTAAAAATAATTTTATCAAATTTAAAATTAATTTAATTCAAAATAAAAATAATTTAATTATATTTAAAAATAATTTAAATAAATTTAAAAATAAATTAATTAAATTTAAAAAAATTTTATATAAATTGAAAAATAAGTTAATTAAATTTAAAAATAATTTAATTAAATTTAAAATTAATTTAATTTAAAATAAAAATAATTTAATTAAATTTAAAAATATTTTAATTAAATTTAAAAATAATTTAATTAAATTTAAAAATAATTTAAATAAATTTAAAAATAATTTAATTACATTTAAAAATCATTTAATTTAAAAATAATTTAATTAAATATAAAAATAATTTAATTAAATTTAAAAATAATTTAATTTAAAAATAATTTAATTAAATTTAAAAATAATTTAATTAAATTTAAAAATAATTTAATTAAATTTAAAACAAATTTAATTAAGTTTAAAAATAATTTAATTTGAAAATAATTCAAATAAATTTAAAAATAATTTAATTAAATTTAAAATTATGTTAATTTAAAATAAAAATAATTGAATTAAATTTAAAAATAATTTAATTAAATTTTAAAATAATTTAATTAATAATTAATTTAAAAATAGTTTAATTAAATTTTAAAATAATTTAATTAAATTTAAAAATAATTTAATTGAATTTAAAAACAATATAATTAAATTTAAAAATAATTGAATTAAATTTAAAAATAATTGAATTAAATTTAAAAATAATTTAATTTATTTTAAAAATAATTTAATTATTTAAAAACAATTTAATTAAATTTAAAAATGATTTAATTTAATTCAAAAATAATTTAATTAAATTTAAAAATAATTTAATTTAAAAATAATTTAATTAAATTTAAAAGTAATTTAATTAAATTTAAAAATAATATAAATAAATTTAAAAATAATTTAATTAAATTTAAAATTAATTTAATTTAATGTAAAAATAATTGAATTAAATTTAAAAATAATTTAATTAAATTTAAAAATAATTAAATTAATAAATAATTTAAAAATAATTTAATTAAAATTAAAAATAATTTAATTTAATTTAAAAATAATTTAATCAAATTTAAAATTAATTTAATTTAAAATAAAAATAATTTAATTATATTTAAAAATAATTTAAATAAATTTAAAAATTAATTAATTAAATTTAAAAAAATTTTAATTAAATTTAAAAATAACTTAATTAAATTTAAAAATAATTTAATTAAATTCAAAATTAATTTAATTTAAAATAAAAATAATTTAATTAAATTTAAAAATATTTTAATTAAATTTATAAATAATTTAATTAATAATTAATTTAAAAATAATTTAATTAAATTTAAAAATAATTTTAATAAATTTAAAAATAATTTAATTAAATTTAAAAATGATTTTATTAAATTTAAAAATTATTTAATTAAATATAAAAATAATTAAATTAAATTTAAAAATAATTTAAATAAATTTAAAAATAATTTAATTAAATTTAAAAATAATTTAATTTAATTAAAAAATAATTCTTTTTAATTTACAAAATAATTTAAATATATTAAAAAATAATTTAATTAAATTTAAAAATAATTTATTTAAATTTAAAAATAATTTAATTAAATTTAAAATTAATTTAATTTAAAATAAAAATAATTTAATTAAATTTAAAAATAATTTAGATAAATTAAAAATTAATTTAATTAAATTTAAAAATAATTTAATTTATTTTAAAAATAATTTAATTAAATTTAAAAATTATTTAGTTTAAAAATAATATAATTAAATATAAAAATAATTTAATTAAATTGAAAAATAATTTAATTTAAAAATAAATTAATTAAATTTTATAACAATTTAATTAAATTTTTAAATATTTTAATTAAATTTAAAAATAATCTAATTAAATTTAAAAATAGTTTAATTAAATTTAAAAATAATTAAATTTAATATAAAAATAATTTAATTAAATTTAAAAATATTATAATTAAATTTAAAAATAATTTAATTAAATTTAAAAATAGTTTGCTTAAATTTAAAAATAATTTAATTGAATTAAAAAATAATTTAATTAATTTTAAAAATAGTTTAATTAAATTTAAATATAATTTAATTAAATTTAAAAATAATTTAATTAAAGTTAAAATAATTTAATTTATTTTAAAAATAATTTAATTATTTAAAAACAATTTAATTAAATTTAAAAATGATTTAATTTAATTCAAAAATAATTTAATTTAATTTAAAAATAATTTAGATAAATTTAAAAATAATTTAATTATATTTAAAAATAATTTAATTAAATTTAAAAATAATTTAATTTAATTCAAAAATAATTTAATTTAATTTAAAAACAATTTATATAAATTTAAAAATAGTTTAATTAAATTTAAAAAAAAAATCATTAAATGTATAAATAATTTGTTTAAATTTAAAAATAATTTTAATAAATTTAAAAATAATTTAATTAAATTTAAAAATAATTTAAACAAATTTAAAAACAATTTAATTAAATTTGAAAATAATTTAATTTAATTTAAAAACAATTTAATTCAATTTAAAAATTAATTAAATAAGTTTAAAAATAATTTAATTAAATTTAAAAATAATTAAATTAATAAATAATTTAAAAATAATTTAATTAAAATTAAAAATAATTTAATTTAATTTAAAAATAATTTAATCAAATTTAAAATTAATTTAATTCAAAATAAAAATAATTTAATTATATTTAAAAATAATTTAAATAAATTTAAAAATAAATTAATTAAATTTAAAAAAATTTTAATTAAATTTAAAAATAACTAAATTAAATTTAAAAATAATTTAATTAAATTTAAAATTAATTTAATTTAAAAAAAAATAATTTAATTAAATTTAAAAATAATTTAATTAAATTTAAAAATAATTTATTTAATAATTAATTTAAAAATAATTTAATTAAATTTAAAATTAATTTAAATAAATTTAAAAAAAATTTAATTAAAATTAAAAATAATTTAATTTATTTGAATAATAATTTAATTAAATTTAAAAATTCTTTAATTTAAAAATTATTTAATTAAATATAAAAATAATTAAATTAAATTTAAAAATAATTTAAACAAATTTAAAAATAATTTAATTAAATTTAAAAATAATTTAATTTAATTAAAATATAATTCTTTTTAATTTACAAAATAATTAAAATATATTAAAAAATAATTTAATTAAATTTAAAAATAATTTATTTAAATTTAAAAAAAATTTAATTAAATTTAAAATTAATTTAATTTAAAATAAAAATAATTTAATTAAATTTAAAAATAATTTAGATAAATTAAAAATTAATTTAATTAAGTTTAAAAATAATTTAATTTATTTTAAAAATAATTTAATTAAATTTAAAAATTATTTAGTTTAAAAATAATATAATTAAATATAAAAATAATTAAATTAAATTGAGAAATAATTTAATTTAAAAATAAATTAATTAAATTTTATAACAATTTAATTAAATTTTTAAATATTTTAATTAAATTTAAAAATAATCTAATTAAATTTAAAAATTGTTTAATTAAATTTAAAAATAATTAAATTTAATATAAAAATAATTTAATTAAATTTAAAAATATTATAATTAAATTTAAAAATAATTTAATTAAATTTAAAAATAGTTTGCTTAAATTTAAAAATAATTTAATTGAATTAAAAAATAATTTAATTAATTTTAAAAATAGTTTAATTAAATTTAAATATAATTTAATTAAATTTAAAAATAATTTAATTAAAGTTAAAATAATTTAATTTATTTTAAAAATAATTTAATTAATTAAAAACAATTTAATTAAATTTAAAAATGATTTAATTTAATTCAAAAATAATTTTATTTAATTTAAAAAAAATTTAGATAAATTTAAAAATAATTTAATTATATTTAAAAATAAGTTAATTAAATTTAAAAATAATTTAATTTAATTCAAAAATAATTTAATTTAATTTAAAAACAATTTATATAAATTTAAAAATAGTTTAATTAAATTTAAAAAAAATCATTAAATGTATAAATAATTTATTTAAATTTAAAAATAATATTAATAAATTTAAAAATAATTTAATTAAATTTAAAAATAGTTTAAACAAATTTAAAAACAATTTAATTAAATTTGAAAATAATTTAATTTAATTTAAAAACAATTTAATTCAATTTAAAAATTAATTAAATAAGTTTAAAAATAATTTAATTAAATTTAAAAATAATTAAATTAATAAATAATTTAAAAATAATTTAATTAAAATTAAAAATAATTTAATTTAATTTAAAAATAATTTAATCAAATTTAAAATTAAGTTAATTCAAAATAAAAATAATTTAATTATATTTAAAAATAATTTAAATAAATTTAAAAATAAATTAATTAAATTTAAAAAAATTTTAATTAAATTTAAAAATAACTTAATTAAATTTAAAAATAATTTAATTAAATTTAAAATTAATTTAATTTAAAAAAAAATAATTTAATTAAATTTAAAAATAATTTAATTAAATTTAAAAATAATTTAATTAATAATTAATTTAAAAATAATTTAATTAAATTTAAAAATAACTTAATTAAATTTAAAAATAATTTAATTAAATTTAAAAATAATTTAATTTAATTCAAAAATAATTTAATTTAATTTAAAAACAATTTATATAAATTTAAAAATAGTTTAATTAAATTTAAAAAAAAATCATTAAATGTATAAATAATTTATTTAAATTTAAAAATAATACTAATAAATTTAAAAATAATTTAATTAAATTTAAAAATAGTTTAAACAAATTTAAAAACAATTTAATTAAATTTGAAAATAATTTAATTTAATTTAAAAACAATTTAATTCAATTTAAAAATTAATTAAATAAGTTTAAAAATAATTTAATTAAATTTAAAAATAATTAAATTAATAAATAATTTAAAAATAATTTAATTAAAATTAAAAATAATTTAATTTAATTTAAAAATAATTTAATCAAATTTAAAATTAATTTAATTCAAAATAAAAATAATTTAATTATATTTAAAAATAATTTAAATAAATTTAAAAATAAATTAATTAAATTTAAAAAAATTTTAATTAAATTTAAAAATAACTTAATTAAATTTAAAAATAATTTAATTAAATTTAAAATTAATTTAATTTAAAAAAAAATAATTTAATTAAATTTAAAAATAATTTAATTAAATTTAAAAATAATTTAATTAATAATTAATTTAAAAATAATTTAATTAAATTTAAAAATAATTTAAATAAATTTAAAATTAATTTAATTAAATTTAAAAATAATTTAATTTATTTGAATAATAATTTAATTAAATTTAAAAATTATTTAATTTAAAAATAATTTAATTAAATATAAAAATAATTTAATTAAATTTAAAAATAATTTAATTTAAAAATAATTTAATTAAATTTAAAAATAATTTAATTAAATTTAAAAATAATTTAATTAAATTTAAAAATAATTTTAATAAATTTAAAATAATTTAATTAAATTTAAAATTAATTTAATTTAAAATAAAAATAAATTAATTAAATTTTAAAATAATTTAATAAAATTTAAAAATAATTTAATTAAATTTAAAAATGATTTTATTAAATTTAAAAATAATTTAATTAAATTTAAAAATGATTTTTTTTAATTTAAAAATAATCTAATTAAATTTGTAAATAATTTAATTAAACAAAAAAAATTTAATTAAATTTAAAAATAATTTAATTTAATTTAATAATTAAATTTAAAAATAATTTAATTAAATTTAAAAATAATTTAATTCAATTTAAAAATAGTTTAATTATATTGAAAAATAATTTAATTTAAAAATAAATTAATTAAATTTTATAACAATTTAATTAAATTTTAAAATATTTTAAATAAATTTAAAAATAATCTAATTAAATTTAAAAATAGTTTAATTAAATTTAAAAATAATTAAATTTAATTTAAAAATAATTTAATTAAATTTAAAAATATTTTAATTAAATTTAAAAATAATTTAATTAAATTTAAAAATAGTTTGCTTAAATTTAAAAATAATTTAATTGAGTTAAAAAATAATTTAATTAATTTTAAAAATAGTTTAATTAAATTTAAATATAATTTATTTAAATTTAAAAATAATTTAATTAAAGTTAAAATAATTTAATTTATTTTAAAAATAATTATTTAAAAACAATTTAATTATATTTAAAAATGATTTAATTTAATTCAAAAATAATTTAATTTAATTTAAAAATAATTTAATTAAATTTTAAAATAATTTAATTTTTAATTATTTTAAAAATAGTTTAATTAAATTTTAAAATAATTTAATTAAATTTAATAACAATTTATTTAAATTTAAAAACAATTTTATTAAATTTAAAAATAATTTAATTAAATTAAAAAATAATTTAATTAAATTTAAAAATAATCTAATTAAATTTGAAAATAATTTAATTTAATTTAAAAATAATTTAAATAAATTTAAAAATAATTTAATTAAATTTAAAAATATTTTGATTTAATTTACAAAATAATTTAAATAAATTTAAAAATAATTTAATTAAATTTAAAAATAATTTAATTTAAAAATATTAATTAAATTTAAAAATAATTTAATTTACTTTAAAAATAATTTAATTAAATTTAAAAATAATATAATTTATTTTAAGAATAATATAATTATATATAAAAATAATTTAATTAAATTAAAAAATAATTTAATTAAATTTAAAAAATATTTTGATTTAATTTACAAAATAATTTAAATAAATTTAAAAATAATTGAATTAAATTTAAAGAGAAATTAATTAAATTTAAAATTAATTTAATTTAAAATAAAAATAATTTAATTAAATTTAAAAATTATTGAGTTTAAAAATAATTTAATTAAATATAAAAATAATTTAATTAAATTGAAAAATAATTTAATTTAAAAATAAATTAATTACATTTTATAACGATTTAATTAAATTTTTAAATATTTTAATTAATTTTAAAAATAATCTAATTAAATTTAAAAATAGTTTAATTAAATTTAAAAATAATTAAATTTAATTTAAAAATAATTTAATTAAATTTAAAAATATTTTAATTAAATTTAAAAATAATTTAATTAAAGTTAAAATAATTTAATTTATTTTAAAAATAATTTAATTATTTAAAAACAATTTAATTAAATTTAAAAATGATTTAATTTAATTCAAAAATAATTTAATTTAATTTAAAAATAATTTAGATAAATTTAAAAATAATTTAATTATATTTAAAAATAATTTAATTAAATTTAAAAATAATTTAATTTAATTCAAAAATAATTTAATTTAATTTAAAAATAATTTATATAAATTTAAAAATAGTTTAATTAAATTTAAAAAAATATTCATTAAATGTATAAATAATTTATTTAAATTTAAAAATAATTTAAATAAATTTAAAAACAATTTAATTAAATTTGAAAATAATTTAATTTAATTTAAAAACAATTTAATTCAATTTAAAAATTAAATAAATAAGTTTAAAAATAATTTAATTAAATTTAAAAATAATTAAATTAATAAATAATTTAAAAATAATTTAATTAAATTTAAAAATAATTTAATTTAATTTAAAAATAATTTAATTTAAAAATAATTTAATATAATTTAAAAATAATTTTATTAAATTTAAAAATAATTTAATTAAATTTAAAAATAATTTTAATAAATTTTAAATAATTTAATTAAATTTAAAATTAATTTAATTTAAAATAAAAATAATTGAATTAAATTTAAAAATACTTTAATTAAATTTTAAAATAATTTAATTAATAATTAATTTAAAAATAGTTTAATTAAATTTTAAAATAATTTAATTAAATTTAAAAATAATTTAATTGAATTTAAAAACAATTTAATTAAATTTAAAAATAATTTAATTAAATTTAAAATTATTTTAATTTAAAATAAAAATAATTGAATCAAATTTAAAAATAATTTAATTAAATTTAAAAATAATTTATTTCAATTTAAAAATAATTTAATTTAATTTAAAAATAATTTGATTTAATTTACAAAATAATTTAAATAAATTTAAAAATAATTTAATTAATTTTCAAAAGAATTAATAAAAAATTTAAAAAATTTAATTAAATTTAAAAATAATTTAATTAAATTTAAAAATAATTTAATTAAATTTAGAAATAATTTGATTTAAAAATATTAATTAAATTTAAAAATAATTTAATTTACTTAAAAAAAAAATTAATTAAATTTAAAAATATTATAATTTAATTTAAAAATAATATAATTATATATAAAAATAATTTAATTAAATTTAAAAATAATTTAATTAAATTTAAAAATATTTTGATTTAATTTACAAAATAATTTAAATAAATTTAAAAATAATTTAATTAAATTTAATGAGAATTTATTTAAATTTAAAATTAATTTAATTTAAAATAAAAATAATTCAATTAAATTTAAAAATATATTAAATATTTTTAAAAATACCTTAATTATATTTAAAAATAATTTCAATAAATTTAAAAATAATTTTATTTAATTTAATTTAAAAATAATTTAATCTAATTTAAAAATAATTTCATTAAATTTAAAAATAATTTAATTTAAATTAAAAATATTTGAATTTAATTTAAAAATAATTTAATTTAATTTAAAAATAATTTTATTAAATTTAACAATAATTTAATTTAATTTAAAAATAATTTAATTTAATTTAAAAATAACTTAATTTAATTTAAAGATAATTTTATTTTGTTTCAAAATAATTTAATTAAATTTAAAAATATTTTAATTTAATTTAAATATAATTTAAAAATAATTTAATTTAACTGAAAAATAATTTAATTTAAAAATAATTTAATTTAATTTAAAAACAATTTAATTAAATTTAAAAATAATTTAATTTAATTTAAAAATAATTTAATTAAATTTAAAAATAATTTAATTTAAAAATAATTTAATTAAATTTAAAAATAATTTAATTAAATTTAAAAATAATTTAAATAAATTTAAAAATAATTTAATTAAATTTAAAAATAATTTAATTTAATTTAAAAATAATTTAAATAAATTTAAAAATAATTTAATTTAAATTAAAAATAATTTAATTTAATTTAAAAACAATTTAAATAAATTTAAAAATAATGTTATATAACTTAATTTAAAATAATTTATTTAAATTTAATTTAAAAATAATTTCAATAAATTTAAAAATAATTTAATTTAATTTAATTTAAAAATAATTTAATTTAATTTAAAAATAATTTAATTTAATTTAAAAATAATTTATATAAATTTAAAAATAGTTTAATTAAATTTAAAAAAATATTCATTAAATGTATAAATAATTTATTTAAATTTAAAAATAATTTAAATAAATTTAAAAACAATTTAATTAAATTTGAAAATAATTTAATTTAATTTAAAAACAATTTAATTCAATTTAAAAATTAAATAAATAAGTTTAAAAATAATTTAATTAAATTTAAAAATAATTAAATTAATAAATAATTTAAAAATAATTTAATTAAATTTAAAAATAATTTAATTAAATTTAAAAATAATTTAATTTAAAAATAATTTAATATAATTTAAAAATTATTTAATTAAATTTAAAAATAATTTAATTAAATTTAAAAATAATTTTAATAAATTTTAAATAATTTAATTAAATTTAAAATTAATTTAATTTAAAATAAAAATAATTTAATTAAATTTAAAAATAATTTAATTAAATTTAAAAATAATTTAATTTAATTTAAAAATAGTTTAATTAAATTTTAAAATAATTTTATTAAATTTAAAAATAATTTAATTGAATTTAAAAACAATTTAATTAAATTTAAAAATAATTTAATTAAATTTAAAATTATTTTAATTTAAAATAAAAATAATTGAATCAAATTTAAAAATAATTTAATTAAATTTAAAAATAATTTATTTCAATTTAAAAATAATTTAATTTAATTTAAAAATAATTTGATTTAATTTACAAAATAATTTAAATAAATTTAAAAATAATTTAACTAATTTTCAAAAGAATTAATAAAAAATTTAAAAAATTTAATTAAATTTAAAAATAATTTAATTTACTTTAAAAATAATTTAATTAAATTTAGAAATAATTTGATTTAAAAATATTAATTAAATTTAAAAATAATTTAATTTACTTAAAAAAAAAATTAATTAAATTTAAAAATATTATAATTTAATTTAAAAATAATATAATTATATATAAAAATAATTTAATTAAATTTAAAAATAATTTAATTAAATTTAAAAATATTTTGATTTAATTTACAAAATAATTTAAATAAATTTAAAAATAATTTAATTAAATTTAATGAGAATTTATTTAAATTTAAAATTAATTTAATTTAAAATAAAAATAATTCAATTAAATTTAAAAATATATTAAATATTTTTAAAAATACCTTAATTATATTTAAAAATAATTTCAATAAATTTAAAAATAATTTTATTTAATTTAATTTAAAAATAATTTAATCTAATTTAAAAATAATTTCATTAAATTTAAAAATAATTTAATTTAAATTAAAAATATTTGAATTTAATTTAAAAATAATTTAATTTAATTTAAAAATAATTTTATTAAATTTAACAATAATTTAATTTAATTTAAAAATAATTTAATTTAATTTAAAAATAACTTAATTTAATTTAAAGATAATTTTATTTTGTTTCAAAATAATTTAATTAAATTTAAAAATATTTTAATTTAATTTAAATATAATTTAAAAATAATTTAATTTAACTGAAAAATAATTTAATTTAAAAATAATTTAATTTAATTTAAAAATAATTTAATTAAATTTAAAAATAATTTAATTTAATTTAAAACTAATTTAATTAAATTTAAAAATAAATTAGTTTAATTCAAAAATAATTTAATTTAATTCAAAAATAATTTAATTTAATTTAAAAATAATTTAAATAAATTTAAAAATAATTTAATTAAATTTAAAAATAATTTAATTTAATTTAAAAATAATTTAAATAAATTTAAAAATAATTTAATTTAAATTAAAAATAATTTAATTTAATTTAAAAACAATTTAAATAAATTTAAAAATAATGTTATATAACTTAATTTAAAATAATTTATTTAAATTTAATTTAAAAATAATTTCAATAAATTTAAAAATAATTTAATTTAATTTAATTTAAAAATAATTTAATTTAATTTAAAAATAATTTAATTTAATTTAGAAATAAATTAATTTAATTTAGAAATAATTTCATTTAATTTAAAAATAATTTAATTTAATTTAAAAATAATTTAATTTAATTTAGAAATAAATTAATTTAATTTAAAAATAATTCAATTTGATTTAGAAATAATTTAATTTTATTTAAAAATAATATAATTAAAATTAAAAATAATTTAATTTAATTTAAGAATAATTTAAATAAATTTAAAAATAATTTAATTTAATTTAATTTAAAATTAATTTAATTTAATCTAGAATTAATTTAATTTAATTTAAAAATAATTTACTTAAACTTAAAAATAATTTTATTTAATTTAAAAACAATTTAAATAAATTTAAAAATAATTTAATTAAATTTAAAAATAATTTAATTTAATTTAAAACTAATTTAGTTTAATTAAAAATAATTTAATTTATTTTAAAAATATTTTACTTTAATTTGAAAATAATTTAATTAAATTTAAAAATAATCTATTTTAATTTAAAAATAATTTAATTTAATTTCAAAATAATTTAAAAAAAATTTAATTAAATTTAAAAATAATTTAATTTAATTTAAAAATAATTTAATTTAATTTAAAAATAATTTAAATAAATTTAAAAATCATTTTATTTAATTTAATTTAAAAATAATTTAATTTAATTTAAAAATAATTTAAATAAATTTAAAAATAATTTTATTTAATTTATTTTCAAATTAATTTAATTAAATTTAAAAATAATTTAATTTAATTTAAAACTAATTTAGTTTAATTAAGAATAATTTAATTTATTTTAAAAATATTTTACCTTAATTTAAAAATAATTTAATTAAATTTAAAAATAATCTAATTTAATTTAAAAATAATTTAATTTAATTTCAAGATAATTTAAAAATAATTTAATTAAATTTAAAAATAATTTAATTTAATTTAAAAATAATTTAAATAAATTTAAAAATAATTTTAATTGAATTTAAAATAACTTAATAGAATTTAAAAATAATTTAAATAAATTTAAAATTAATTTAATTTAATTTAAAAATAATTTCAAAATAATTTAATTAAATTTAAAAATAATTTAATTTAATTTAAAAATAATTTAAATAAATTTAAAAATAATTTTATTTAATTTAATTTAAAAATAATTTAATCTAATTTAAAAATAATTTCATTAAATTTAAAAATAATTAATTTAAATTAAAAATAATTGAATTTAATTTAAAAATAATTTAATTTAATTTAAAAATAATTTTATTAAATTTAAAAATAATTTAATTTCATTTAAAAATAATTTAATTTAAATTAAAAATAACTTAATTTAATTTAAAGATAATTTAATTTTATTTCAAAATAATTTAATTAAATTTAAAAATATTTTAATTTAATTTAAATATAATTTAAAAATAATTTAATTTAACTGAAAAATAATTTAATTTAAAACTAATTTAATTTAATTTAAAAACAATTTAATTAAATTTCAAAATACTTAAAATTTTATTTAAAAATAATTTAATTAAATTTAAAAATAATTTAATTTAAAAATAAATTAATTTAATTTAAAAATAATTTAATTTAATTTAAAAATAATTTAAATAAATTTAAAAATATTTTAATTAACTTTAAAAATAATTTAATTTAATTTAAAAAAAATTAAATAAATTTAAAAATAATTTAATTTAATTTAAAAATAATTTAATTTAATTTAATAATAATTTAAATAAATTTAAAAATAATGTTATATAACTTAATTTAAAATAATTCAATTTAATTTAAAAATAATTTAATTTAATTTAAGAATAATTTCATGAAATTAAAAATAATTTAGTTTAATTTAATTTAAAAATAATTTAATTTAATTTAAAAATAATTTAATTTAATTTAGAAATAAATTAATTTAATTTAGAAATAATTTAATTTAATTTAAAAATAATTTAATTTAATTTAAAAATAATTTTTATTAAATTTAAAAATAATTTAATTGAATTTTAAAATAATTTAAAATAACTAAAAAATAATTAAATTAAATTTAAAAATAATTTTATTTAATTTAAAAATAAATTAATTTAATTTAAAAATAATTCAATTTAATTTAGAATTAATTTAATTTTATTTAAAAATAATTTAATTAAATTTAAAAATAATTTAATTTAATTTAAGAATAATTTAAATAAATTTAAAAATAATTTAATTTAAAAATAATTTAATTTAATTTCATAATAATTTAAATAAATTTAAAAATAATATTATAAACTTAATTTAAAAATAATTTAATTTAATTTAAAAATATTTTTATTTAATTTAAAAATAATTTCAATTAATTTAAAAATAATTTAATTTAATTTAATTTAAAAATAATTTAATTTAATTTAAAATTAATTTAATTTAATCTAGAATTAATTTAATTTAATTTAAAACCAATTTAAATAAATTTAAAAATAATGTTATATAACTTAATTTAAAATAATTTAATTAAATTAAATTTAAAAATAATTTCAATAAATTTAAAAATAATTTAATTTAATTTAATTTAAAAATAATTTAATTTAATTTAAAAATAATTTAATTTAATTTAGAAATAATTTAATTTAATTTAGAAATAATTTAATTTAATTTAAAAATAATTTAATTTAATTTAAAAATAATTTAATTAAATTTAAAAATAATTTAATTCAATTTTAAAATTATTTTAGATAATTAAAAAATAATTTAATTTAATTTAAAAATAATTTTATTTAATTTATTTTCAAAATAATTTCATTAAATTTAAAAATAATTTTATTTAATTTATTTTCAAAATAATTTCATTAAATTTAAAAATAATTTAATTTAATTTAAAACTAATTTAGTTTATTTAAAAATAATTTAATTTAATTTAAAAATAATTTAATTTAATTTAAAAATAATTTAATTTATTTAGAAATAAATTATTTTAATTTAAAAATAATTCAATTTGATTTAGAAATAATTTAATTTTATTTAAAAATAATATAATTAAAATTAAAAATAATTTAATTTTATTTAAGAATAATTTAAATAAATTTAAAAATAATTTAATTTAAAAATAATTTAATTTAAAAATAATTTAAAAATAATTTAATTTAATTTCAAAATAATTTGAATAAATTTAAAAATAATTTAATTTAATTTAAAAATAATTTAAATAAATTTAAAAATCATTTTATTTAATTTAATTTAAAAATAATTTAATTTAATTTAAAAATAATTTAAATAAATTTAAAAATAATTTTATTTAATTTATTTTCAAAATAATTTAATTAAATTTAAAAATAATTTAATTTAATTTAAAACTAATTTAGTTTAATTAAAAATAATTTAATTTATTTTAAAAATATTTTGCTTTAATTTAAAAATAATTTAATTAAATTTAAAAATAATCTAATTTAATTTAAAAATAATTTAATTTAATTTAAAAATAATTTAAATAAATTTAAAATTAATTAATTTAATTTAAAAATATTTTAATCTAATTTAAAAATAATTTAAATAAATTTAAAAATAATTTTATTTAATTGATTTTCAAAATAATTTAATTAAATTAAAAAATAATTTAATTTAATTTAAAACTAATTTAGTTTAATTAAAAATAATTTAATTTATTTTAAAATTATTTTACTTTAATTTAAAAATAATTTAATTAAATTTAAAAATAATTTAATTTAATTTAAAAATAATTTAATTTAATTTAAAAATAATTTCAAAATAATTTAATTAAATTTAAAAATAATTTAATTTAATTTAAAAATAATTTAAATAAATTTAAAAATAATTTTATTTAATTTAATTTAAAAATAATTTAATCTAATTTAAAAATAATTTCATTAAATTTAAAAATAATTAATTTAAATTAAAAATAATTGAATTTAATTTAAAAATAATTTAATTTAATTTAAAAATAATTTTATTAAATTTAAAAATAATTTAATTTCATTTAAAAATAATTTAATTTAATTTAAAAATAACTTAATTTAATTTAAAGATAATTTAATTTTATTTCAAAATAATTTAATTAAATTTAAAAATATTTTAATTTAATTTAAATATAATTTAAAAATAATTTAATTTAACTGAAAAATAATTTAATTTAAAACTAATTTAATTTAATTTAAAAACAATTTAATTAAATTTCAAAATACTTTAATTTTATTAAAAAATAATTTTATTAAATTTAAAAATAATTTAATTTTTCTCAAAAATAATTTAATTTAATTTAAAAATAATTTAATTATATT
The DNA here is from genome assembly GCA_944588485.1 of Phosphuga atrata. Lineage (NCBI taxonomy): Eukaryota > Metazoa > Arthropoda > Insecta > Coleoptera > Silphidae > Phosphuga > Phosphuga atrata. The sequence goes on along the minus strand of OX155896.1, from coordinate 19,022,617 downwards.
TAAAAATAATTAATTTAATTTAAAAATAATTTAAATAACTATAAAAATAATTTAATTTAATTTAAAAATAATTTAATTTAATTTAATATTAATTTAAATAAATTTAAAAATAATGTTATATAACTTAATTTAAAATAATTTAATTTAATTTAAAAATAATTTAATTTAATTTAAGAATAATTTCAATGAAATTAAAAATAATTTAGTTTAATTTAATTTAAAAATAATTTAATTTAATTTAAAAATAATTTAATTTAATTTAGAAATAAATTAATTTAATTTAGAAATAATTTAATTTAATTTAAAAATAATTTAATTTAATTTAAAAATAATTTTTATTAAATTTAAAAATAATTTAATGAATTTTAAAATAATTTAAAATAACTAAAAAATAATTTAATTAAATTTAAAAATAATTTTATTTAATTTAAAAATAAATTAATTTAATTTAAAAATAATTCAATTTAATTTAGAATTAATTTAATTTTATTTAAAAATAATTTAATTAAATTTAAAAATAATTTAATTTAATTTAAGAATAATTTAAATAAATTTAAAAATAATTTAATTTAAAAATAATTTAATTTAATTTCATAATAATTTAAATAAATTTAAAAATAATATTATTAACTTAATTTAAAAATAATTTAATTTAATTTAAAAATATTTTTATTTAATTTAAAAATAATTTCAATTAATTTAAAAATAATTTAATTTAATTTAATTTAAAAATAATTTAATTTAATTTAAAATTAATTTAATTTAATCTAGAATTAATTTAATTTAATTTAAAAACAATTTAAATAAATTTAAAAATAATGTTATATAACTTAATTTAAAATAATTTAATTAAATTTAATTTAAAAATAATTTCAATAAATTTAAAAATAATTTAATTTAATTTAATTTAAAAATAATTTAATTTAATTTAAAAATAATTTAATTTAATTTAGAAATAAATTAATTTAATTTAGAAATAATTTAATTTAATTTAAAAATAATTTAATTAAATTTGAAAATAATTTAATTCAATTTAAAAATTATTTTAGATAATTAAAAAATAATTTAATTAAATTTAAAAATAATTTTATTTAATTTATTTTCAAAATAATTTCATTAAATTTAAAAATAATTTAATTTAATTTAAAACTAATTTAGTTTAATTAAAAATAATTTAATTTAATTTAAAAATAATTTAATTTAATTTAAAAATAATTTATTTTATTTAGAAATAAATTAATTTAATTTAAAAATAATTCAATTTCATTTAGAAATAATTTAATTTTATTTAAAAATAATATAATTAAAATTAAAAATAATGTAATTTAATTTAAGAATAATTTAAATAAATTTAAAAATAATTTAATTTAATTTAATTTAAAAATAATTAAATTTAATTTCAAAATAATTTAAATAAATTTAAAAATAATATTATAAACTGAATTTAAAAATAATTAAATTTAATTTAAAAATATTTTTATTTAATTTAAAAATAATTTCAATTAATTTAAAAATAATTTAATTTAATTTAATTTAAAATTAATTTAATTTAATCTAGAATTAATTTAATTTAATTTAAAAATATTTTATTTAAATTTAAAAATAATTTTATTTAAGTTAAAAACAATTTAAATAAATTTAAAAATAATTTAATTTAATTTAAAAATAATTTAATTTAAAAATAATTTAAAAATAATTTAATTTCATTTCAAAATAATTTGAATAAATTTAAAAATAATTTAATTTAATTTAAAAATAATTTAAATAAATTTAAAAATCATTTTATTTAATTTAATTTAAAAATATTTTAATTTAATTTAAAAATAATTTAAATAAATTTAAAAATAATTTTATTTAATTTATTTTCAAAATAATTTAATTAAATTTAAAAATAATTTAATTTAATTTAAAACTAATTTAGTTTAATTAAAAATAATTTAATTTATTTTAAAAATATTTTACTTTAATTTAAAAATAATTTAATTAAATTTAAAAATAATGTAATTTAATTTAAAAATAATTTAATTTAATTTCAAGATAATTTAAAAATAATTTTATTAAATTTAAAAATAATTTAATTTAATTTAAAAATAATTTAAATAAATTTAAAAATAATTTTAATTAATTTAATTTAAAAATAATTTAATCTAATTTAAAAATAATTTAAATAAATTTAAAAATAATTTTATTTCATTTATTTTCAAAATAATTTAATTAAATTAAAAAATAATTTAATTTAATTTAAAACTAATTTAGTTTAATTAAAAATAATTTAATTTATTTTAAAATTATTTTACTTTAATTTAAAAATAATTTAATTAAATTTAAAAATAATTTAATTTAATTTAAAAATAATTTAATTTAATCTAAAAATAATTTAAAAATAATTTAATTAAATTTAAAAATAATTTAATTTAATTTAAAAATAATTTAACTAAATTTAAAAATAATTTTATTTAATTTAATTTAAAAATAATTTAATCTAATTTAAAAATAATTTTATTAAATTTAAAAATAATTAATTTAAATTAAAAATAATTGAATTTAATTTAAAAATAATTTAATTTAATTTAAAAATAATTTTATTAAATTTAAAAATAATTTAATTTCATTTAAAAATAATTTAATTTAATTTAAAAATAACTTAATTTAATTTAAAGATAATTTAATTTTATTTCAAAATAATTTAATTAAATTTAAAAATATTTTAATTTAATTTAAATATAATTTAAAAATAATTTAATTTAACTGAAAAATAATTTAATTTAAAACTAATTTAATTTAATTTAAAAACAATTTAATTAAATTTCAAAATACTTTAATTTTATTTAAAAATAATTTAATTAAATTTAAAAATAATTTAATTTAAAAATAAATTAATTTAATTTAAAAATAATTTAATTTAATTTAAAAATAATTTAAATAAATTTAAAAATATTTCAATTAAATTTAAAAATAAATTAATTTAATTTAAAAATAATTTAAATAAATTTAAAAATAATTTAATTTAATTTAAAAATAATTTAATTTAATTTAAAAATATTTTAAATAAATTTAAAAATAATGTTATATAACTTAATTTAAAATAATTTAATTTAATATGAAAATAATTTAATTTAATTTAAGAATAATTTCAATGAAATTAAAAATAATTTAGTTTAATTTAATTTAAAAATAATTTAATTTAATTTAAAAATAATTCAATTTAATTTAGAAATAAATTAATTTAATTTAGAAATAATTTAATTTAATTTAAAAATAATTTAATTTAATTTAAAAATAATTTTTATTAAATTTAAAAATAATTTAATTAAATTTAAAAATAATTTAAAATAAATAAAAAATAATTTAATTAAATTTAAAAATAATTTTATTTAATTTAAAAATAAATTAATTTAATTTAAAAATAATTCAATTTAATTTAGAATTAATTTAATTTTATTTAAAAATAATTTAATTAAATTTAAAAATAATTTAATTTAATTTAAGAATAATTTAAATAAATTTAAAAATAATTTAATTTTAAAATAATTTAATTTAATTTCATAATAATTTAAATAAATTTAAAAATAATATTATAAACTTAATTTAAAAATAATTTAATTTAATTTAAAAATATTTTTATTTAATTTAAAAATAATTTCAATTAATTTAAAAATAATTTAATTTAATTTAATTTAAAAATAATTTAATTTAATTTAAAATTAATTTAATTTAATCTAGAATTAATTTAATTTAATTTAAAAATAATTTATTTAAATTTAAAAATAATTTTATTTAGTTTAAAAACAATTTTAATAAATTTAAAAATAATTTAATTTAATTTAAAAATAATTTAATTTAAAAATAATTTAAAAATAATTTAACTTAAAAATAATTTAATTAAATCTAAAAATAATTCAGTTTAATTTAAAAATAATTTAATTTAATTTAAAAAAAATTTAAATAAATTTAAAAATAATTTATTTAAATTTAAAAATAATTTAATTTAATTTAAAAATAATTTAATTTAATTTAAAAATAATTTAATTAAATTTAAAAATAATTTAATTTAATTTAAAAATAAATTAAATTAATATAAAAATAATTTAATTTAATTTAAAAATAATTTAATTTAATTTAGAAATAATTTAATTTAATTTAAAAATAATTTAAAAATAATTTAATTTAATTTAAAAATTATTTTATTTAATTTAAAAATAATTTCAATCAATTTAAAAATAATTTAATTTCATTTAATATAAAAATTATTCAATAAAATTTAAAAATAATTTAATTTAATTTAAAAATAATTTAAAAATAATTTAATTTAACTTAAAAATAATTTAATTAAATTTAAAAATAATGTAATTTAATTTAGAAATAATTTAATTTAATTTAAAAATAATTTAATTAAATTTAAAAATAATTTAATTTAAATTAAAAATAATTTAAATTAATTTAAAAATAATTTAATTAAATTTAAAAATAATTTAATTTAATTTTAAAAGTAAATTAATTTAATTCAAAAATAATTTAATTTAAAAATAATTTTAAAATAATTTAATTTAACTTAAAAATAATTTAATTAAATTTAAAAATAATTTAGTTTAATTTAAAATTAATTTAATTAAATTTAAAAATAATTTAATTTAATTTAAAAATAATTTAATTTAATTTAAAAATAATTTAATTCTATTTAAAAATAATTGAATTAAATTTAAAAATAATTTAATTTAATTTAAAAATAACTTAATTTAATTTAAAAATAATTTAATTCTACTTAAAAATAATTTAATTTAATTTCAAAATAATTTAATTTAATTTAAAAATAATTAAATTTAATTTAAAAATAATTTTATTAAATTTAAAAATAATTTAATTTAATTTAAAAATAATTTAAATTAATTTAAAAATAATTTAATTAAATTTAAAAATAATTTAATTTAATTTAAAAATAATTTAATTTAATTTATAAATAATTTAAAATACTTTAAAAATAATTTAATTAAATTTAAAAATAATTTAATTTAATTTAAAAATAATTTAATTCTACTTAAAAATAATTTAATTAAATTTAAAAATAATTTAATTTAATTTAAAAATAATTAAATTTAATTTAAAAATAATTTTATTAAATTTAAAAATAATTTAATTTAATTTAAAAATAATTTAATTAAATTTAAAAATAATTTAATTTAATTTAAAAATAATTTAATTTAATTTAAAAATAATTTAAATTAATTTAAAAATAATTTAATTTAATTTAAAAATAATTTAAAATACTTTAAAAATAATTTAATTAAATTTAAAAATAATTTAAATAAATTTAAAAATAATTTAATTTAATTTAAAACTAATTTAATTTAATTTAAAAATAATTTAATTTCATTTAAAAATAATTTAATTTAACTTAAAAATAATTTAATTAAATTTAAAAATAATTTAATTAAATTTAAAAATAATTTAAATTAATTTAAAAATAATTTAATTAAATTTAAAAATAATTTAATTTAAAAATAATTTAATTTAATTTATAAATAATTTAATTAAACTCAATAATAATTTAATTAAATTTAAAAATAATTTAATTTAATTTAAAAATTAATTAATATTATTTAAAATTAATTTAATTTAAAAATAATTTAAATAAATTTAAAAATAATTTAATTAAATTTAAAAATAATTTAATTTATTTTAAAAATAATTTAAATAAATTTAAAAATAATTTAATTTAATTTAAAAATAATTTAATTTAATTTAAAAATAATTTTATTAAATTTAAAAATAATGTTATATAACTTTATTTAAAAATAATTTAATTTAAGTTAAAAATAACTTGATTTAAATTACAAATAATTTCATTAAATTTAAAAAAAATTTAATTTATTTTAAAAATAATTTAATTTAGTTTAAAAATAATTTAATTTAATTTAGAAATAATTTAATTTAATTTAAAAATAATTTAATTTGATTTAAAAATAATTTAATTAAATTTAAAAATAATTTAATTTAATTTAAAAATAATTTAAATTACTTTAAAAATAATTTAATTAAATTTAAAAATAATTTAATTTAATTTATAATAAAATTAATTTAATTTAAAAATAATTTAATTTAATTTAGAAATAATATAATTTAATAATAATTTAATTAAATTTAAAAATAATTTAATTTAATTTAAAAATAATTCAAATAAATTTAAAAATAATTCAAATAAATTTAAAAATAATTTAATTTAATTTAATTTAAAAATAATTTAAATAAATTTAAAAATAATGTTATATAACTTAATTTAAAAATAATTTAATTTAATTTCAAAATAATTTTATTTAATTTAAAAATAACTTCAATAAATTAAAAAAAAATAATTAAATTTAAAAATATTTTTATTTTATTTAAAAACAATTTAAATAAATTTAAAAATAATATTTAATTTAATTTAAAAATTATTAAATTAAATTTAAAAATAATTTAGTTTAATTTAAAAATAATTTAATTTAATTTAAAGATAATTTAATTCTACTTAAAAATAATTTAATTAAATTTAAAAATAATTTAATTTAATTTAAAAATAATTTAATTTAATTTAAAAATAATTTAATTCTACTTAAAAATAATTTAATTTAATTTCAAAATAAATTTATTAAATTTAGAAATAATTTAATTTAATTTAAAAATAATTTAATTCTACTTAAAAATAATTTAATTAAATTTAAGAATAATTTAATTTAATTTAAAAATAATTTAATTTAATTTAAAAATAATTTTATTAAATTTAAAAATAATTTAATTTAATTTAAAAATAATTTAATTAAATTTAAAAAGAATTTAATTTAATTTAAAAATAATTTAAAAATAATTTAATTTAGCTTAAAAATAATTTAATTAAATTTAAAAATAATTTACTTAAATTTAAAATAATTTAATTAATTTAAAAAATAATTTAATCAAATTTAAAAATAATTTAATTTAATTAAAAAATAATTTAAATAAATTTAAAAATAATGTTATATAACTTAATTTAAAAATAATTTAATTTAATTTAGAAATAATTTTATTTAATTTAAAAATAATTTCAATAAATTTAAAAATAATTTAATTTAATATATAAATAATTTTATAATATTTAAAAATAATTTAATTTAATTTAAAAATAATTTAAAAATAATTTAATTTAGCTTAAAAATAATTTAATTAAATTTAAAAATAATTTAATTTAATTTAGAAATAATTTATTATAATTTAAAAATAAATTAAATAAATTTAAAAATACCTTAATTTAATTTAAAAATAATTTAAATTAATTTAAAAATTATTTAATTAAATTTAAAAATAATTTAATTTAATTTAAAAATAAATTAATTTAATTTAAAAATAATTTAATTTAATTTAAAAATAATTTAATTTAATTTAGAAATAATTTAATTTAATTTAAAAATAATTTAATTTAATTTAAAAATAATTTAAATAAATTTAAAAATAATTTAATTTAATTTAAAACTAATTTAATTTAATTTAAAAATAATTTAATTTCATTTCAAAATATTTTAATTAAATTTAAAAATAATTTAATTAAATTTAAAAATAATTTAATTAAAATTAAAAATAATTTAATTAAATTTAAAAATAATTGAATCAAATTTAAAAATAATTTAATTTAAAAATAATTTAAATAAATTTTAAAATAATGTTATATAACTTAATTTAAAAATAATTTAATTTAATTTAAAAATAACTTTAATAATTCTAAAAATAATGTTATATAACTTTATTTAAAAATAATTTAATTTAATTTAAAAAATAATTAAATTAAATTTAAAAATAATTTTATTTAATTTAAAAATAATTAAAATTAATTTATAAATAATTTAATTAAATTTAAAAATAATTTAATTTAATTGAAAAATTAATTAATTTAATTTAAAAATAATTAAATTTAAAAATAATTTAAATAAATTTAAAAATAATTTAATTAAATTTAAAAATAATTTAATTTAAATTAAAAATAATTTAATAAAATTAAAAAAATAATTTAAATAAATTCAAAACAATTTAATTAAATTTAAAATTAATTTAATTTAAAAATAATTTAATTTAAAAATAATTTAATTTAATTTAAAAATAATTTAAATAAATTTAAAAATTGTTTAATTTAATTTAAAAATAATTTAATTTAATTTAAAAATAATTTAAATAAATTTAAAAATAATGTTATATTAAATAAACAATAAATAATTTTATTTAATTTAAAAATAATTTCATTAAATTTAAAAATAATTTAATTTAAATAAATTTAAAAATAATTTAATTTAATTTAAAAATAATTTATTTTAGAAATAATTTAATTTAATTTAGAAGTAATTTAATTTAATTTAAAAATAATTTAATTAAATTTAAAAATAATTCAATTTAATTTAAAAATAATTTAAATTACTTTTAAAATAATTTAATTTAATTTAATTTAAAAATAATTTAAATAAATTTAAAAATAATGTTATATAACTTAATTTAAAAATAATTTAATTTAAAATAAAATTAATTTAATTTAAAAATATTTTAATTTAATTTAGAAATAATTTAATTTAATAATAATTTAATTAAATTTAAAAATAATTTAATTTAATTTAAAAATAATTTAAATAAATTTAAAAATAATTTAATTTAATTTAATTTAAAAATAATTTAAATAAATTTAAAAATAATATTATATAACTTAATTTAAAAATAATTTAATTTAATTTAAAAATAATTTTATTTAATTTAAAAATAACTTCAATAAATTTAAAAAAAATGTAATTAAATTCAAAAATAAATTTATTTTATTTAAAAATAATTTAAATAAATTTAAAAATAATTTTATTTAATTTAATGTAAAAATTATTTAATTAAATTTAAAAATTATTTAATTTAATTTAAAAATAATTTAATTTAATTTAAAAATAATTTACTTTAAAACTAATTTAATTTAATTTAAAAATAATTTAATTTAATTTAAAAATAATTTAATTAAATTTAAAAATAATTTAATTAAATTTAAAAATAATTTAATTAAATTCAAAAATAATTTATTTAAATTTAAAAATATTTAATAAAATTTAAAATTATTTTTTTTAAATAAAAAATAATATAATTAAATTTTTAAATAATTTAATTAAATTTAAAAATAATTTAATTTGTTTTAAAAATAATTTAATTAAATTTAAAAATAATTTAATTTAAATTAAAAATAATTTAATAAAATTTAAAAAATAATTTAAATAAATTCAAAACAATTTAATTAAATTTAAAATTAATTTAATTTAAAAATAATTTAATTTAAAAATAATTTAATTTAATTTAAAAATAATTTAATTTAATTTAAAAATAATTTAATTTAAAAATAATTTAATTAAATTTAAAAATAATTTAATTTAATTTAAAAATAATTTAATTTAACTTAAAAATAATTTAGTTAAATTAAGAAATAATTTAATTTAATTTAAAAATAATTTAATTTAATTTAAAAATAATTTAATTAAATTTAAAAATAATTTAATTTAATTTAAAAATAATTTTATATAATTTGAAAATAATTTCATTAAATTTAAAAATAATTTAATTTAATTTAAAAATAAATTAATTTAATTTAAAAAGAAATTAATTTAATTTAAAAATGATTTAATTTAATTAAGAAATAATTTAATTTAATTTAAAAGTAATTTAAAAATAATTTAATTTAATTTAAAAATAATTTAAATAAATTTAAAAATAATTTAATTACAACTAATTTAATTTAATTTAAAAATAATTTAAATGAATTTTAAAATAATTTAATTTAAAACTAATTTAATTTAATTAAAAAATAATTTAATTTAATTTGAAAATAATTTTTTTTTAATTTAAAAATAATTTAATTTAAAAATAATTTAATTAAATTAAAAATAATTTAATTTAATTTAAAAATAATTTAAAAATAATTTAATTTAACTTAAAAATAATTTAATTAAATTTAGAAATAATTTAATTTAATTTAAAAATAATTTAATTTAATTTAAAAATAATTTAATTAAATTTAAAAATAATTTAATTAAATTTCAAAATAATTTAATTTAATTTAAAAATAATTTAATTAAATTTAAAAATAATTTAATTAAATTTAAAAATAATATAGTTAAATTTTAAATAATTTAATTAAATTTAAAAATAATTTAATTTTTTTTTAAAATAATTTAATTTAAATTAAAAATAACAATAAAATTTAAAAAATAATTTAAATAAATTTAAAATAATTTAATTAAATTTAAAATTAATTCAATTTAAAAATAATTTAATTTAATTTAAAAATAATTTAATTTAAAAATAATTTAATTAAATTTAAAAATAATATGATTTAATTTAAAAATAATTTAAGTAAATTTTAAAATAATTTTATTTAATTTAATTGAAAAATAATTTAATTTAATTTAAAAATAATTTAATTAAATTTAAAAATAATTTAATTAAATTTAAAAATAAAATAATTAAATTTTAAAATAATTTAAATAAATTTAAAAATAATTTAATTTGTTTTAAAAATATTTTAATTTAAATCAACGTTAATTTTATTAAATTTAAAATTAATATAATTTAAAAATTATTTTAAATATTTTAAAAATTATTTAATTTAATTTAAAAATATTTTAATTTAATTTACAAATAATTTAATTTAATTTAAAAATAATTTAATTTAATTTAAAAATAATTTAATTTAATTTAAAAATAATTTAATTTAATTTAAAAATAATTTAATTTAATTTAAAAATAATTTAATTTAATTTAAAAATACTTTAATTTAATTTAAAAATAATTTAATTTAATTTAAAAATAATTTAATTTAATTTAAAAAAAATTTAATTAAATTTAAAAATAATTTAATTAAATTTAAAAATAATTTAATTTAATTTAAAAATAATTCAATTTACTTTAAAAATAATTTAAATAAATTTAAAAATAATTTGATTTAATTTAAAAATAATTTCAATAAATTTAAAAATAATTTAATTTAAAACTAATTTAATTTAATTTAAAAATAATTTAAATAAATTTAAAAATAATTTAATTTAAAAATAATTTAATTTAATTTAAAAATAATTTAATTTAATTTAAAAATAATTTAATTTAATTTAAAAATAATTTAAATAAATTTAAAATAATTTAATTTAAAACTAATTTAATTTAATATAAAAATAATTTTATTTAATTTAAAAATAATTTAATTTAATTTAAAAATAATTTAATTTAAAAATAATTAAATTAAATTTAAAAATAATTTAAGTTATTTTAAAAATAATTTAAAAATAATTTAATTTAACTTAAAAATAATTTAATTAAATTTAGAAATAATTTAATTTAATTTAAAAATAATTTAATTTAATTTAAAAATAATTTAATTTAATTTAAAAATAATTTAATTTAATTTTAAAATAATTTAATTTAATTTAATTTTAAAATAATTTTATTTAATTTTATTTAAAAATAATTTAATAAAATTTAAAAAATAACTTAATTTAAATTATTTTAAATTAAGTCACTTTTAAATTTAATTAAATTATTATTAAATTTAAATAATAATTTAATTAAATTTAAAAATAATTTAATTAAATTTAAAAATAATTTAATTTATTTTAAAAATAATTTAATTTAATTTAAAAATAATTTAATAAAATTTAAAAAATAATTTAAATATATTTAAAAATAATTTGATTAAATTTAAAAATAATTTAAAATAAAAATAATTTAATTAAATTTAAAAATAATTTGATTAAATTTAAAAATAATTTGATTTAATTTAAAAATAATTTATTTAAATTAAAAAATAATTTAATTAAATTTAAAATTAATTTAATTTGAGAATAATTTATTTTAATTTAAAAATAATTTAATTTAATTTAAAAATAATATAATTTATAAATAATTTAATTGAATTTAAAAATTATTTAATTTAATTTAAAAATAATTTAAGTAAATTTTAAAATAATTTTATTTATTTTAATTTAAAAATAATTTAATTAAATATAAAAAAAATTTAATTAAATTTAAAAATAATTTAATTAAATTTAAAAATAATATAATTAAATTTTTAAATAATTTAATTTAATTTAAAAATAATTTAATTTGTTTTTAAAATAATTTAATTTAAATTAAAAATAATTTAATAAAATTTAAAAAATAATTTAAATAAATTTAAAATAATTTAATTAAATTTAAAATTAAATTAATTTAAAAATAATTTAATTTAAAAATAATTTAATTTAAAAATAATTTAATTAAATTTAAAAATAATTTAATTAAATTTAAAAATAATTTAAATAAATTTAAAAATAATTTAATTTAAAACTAATTTAATTTAATTTAAAAATAATTTAAATAAATTTAAAAATAATTTAATCTAAAACTAATTTAATTTAATTTAAAAATAATTTAATTTATTTTAAAAATAATTTAATTTAAAAATAATTTAAATAAATTTAAAAATAATTTAATTTAAAACTAATTTAATTTAATTTAAAAATAATTTTATTTAATTTAAAAATAATTTAATTTAATTTAAAAATAATTTAATTAAATTTAAAAATAATTTAATTTATTTTAAAAATAATTTAAAAATAATTAAATGATTTTAAAAATAATTTAATTAAATTTAGAAATAATTTAATTTAATTTAAAAATAATTTAATTTAATTTAAAAATAATTTAATTTAATTTTAAAATAATTTAATTAAATTTAAAAATAATTTAATTAAATTTAAAAATAATTTAATTTAATTTAAAAATAATTCAATTTACTTTAAAAGTAATTTAATTAAATTTAAAAATAATTTGATTTAATTTAAAAATAATTTAAATAAATTTAAAAATAATTTAATTTAAAACTAATTTAATTTAATTTAAAAATAATTTAAATAAGTTTAAAAATAATTTAATGTAAAACTAATTTAATTTAACTTAAAAATAATTTAATTTAATTTAAAAATAATTTAATTTAATTTAAAAATAATTTAAATAAATTTAAAAATAATTTAATTTAAAACTAGTTTAATTTAATTTAAAAATAATTTTATTTAATTTAAAAATAATTTAATTTAATTTAAAAATAATTTATTTAAAAATAATTAAATTAAATTTAAAAATAATTTAATTTATTTTAAAAATAATTTAAAAATAATTTAATTTAACTGAAATATAATTTAATTAAATTTAGAAATAATTTAATTTAATTTAAAAATAATTTAATTTAATTTAAAAATAATTTAATTTATAAATAATTTAATTGAATTTAAAAATTATTTAATTTAATTTAAAAATAATTTAAGTAAATTTTAAAATAATTTTATTTAATTTAATTTAAAAATAATTTAATTAAATATAAAAATTAATTAATTAAATTTAAAAATAATTTAATTAAATTTAAAAATAATATAGTTAAATTTTTAAATAATTTAATTAAATTTAAAAATGATTTAATTTGTTTTTAAAATAATTTAATTTAAATTAAAAATGATTTAATAAAATTTAAAAAATAATTTAAATAAATTTAAAATAATTTAATTAAATTTAAAATTAAATTAATTTAAAAATAATTTTATTTTATTTAAAAATAATTTAATTTAAAAATGATTTAATTTAAAAATAATTTAATCATCTTTAAAAATAATTTAATTGAATTTAAAAATAATATGATTTAATTTAAAAATAATTTAAGTAAATTTAAAAAAAAAATATTAAATTTAATTTAAAAATAATTTTATTTAATTTAAAAATAATTTAAATAATTTTAAAATTTAATTAAATTATTTTAAAATTTAATTAAATTTTAAAATTATTTAAATAAATTTAAAAATAATTTAATTTGTTTTAAAAATATTTTAATTTAAATTAAAAATAATTTAATTAAATTTAAAATTAATTTAAAAATAATTTTAAATATTTTAAAAATTATTTAATTTAATTTAAAAATATTTTAATTTAATTTAAAAATAATTTAATTTTATTTAAAAATAATTTAATTTAATTTAAAAATAATTTAATTTAATTTAAAAATAATTTGATTTAATTTAAAAATAATTTAATTTAATTTAAAAATAATTTAATTTAATTTAAAAATAATTTAATTTAATTTAAAAATAATTTAATTAAATTTAAAAATAATTTAATTAAATTTAAAAATAATTTAATTTTATTTAAAAATAATTTAATTTACTTTAAAAATAATTTAATTAAATTTGAAAATAATTAGATTTAATTTAAAAATTTTAAGTAAATTTAAATATAATTTGATTTAATTTAAAAATAATTTAAGTAAATTTAAAAATAATTTAATTTAGTTTATTTTAAAAATAATTTTATTTAATTTAAAAATAATTTAATTAAATTTAAAAATTAATTTAATTTATTTTAAAAATAATTCAATTTTATTTAAAAATAATTTAATAAAATTTAAAAAATAACAAATAAATTTAAAAGCAATTTAATTAAATTTAAAAATAATTTAATTAAATTTAAAAATAATTTAATTAAATTTAAAAATAATTTAATTTTTTTTTTAAACTATTTAATTTAATTTAAAAATAATATAATAAAATTTAAAAAATAATTTAAATGAGTTTAAAAATAATTTAATTAAATTTAAAAATAATTTAAATAAATTTAAAAATAATTTGATTTAAATTAATTAAATTTAAAAATAATTTAATTGAATTTAAAAATAATTTAATTTAATTTAAAAATAATTTAATTAAATTTAAAAATAATTTTATATAATTTAAAAATAATTTAAATGAATTTTAAAATTATTTGATTTAATTTAAAAATAATTTAAGTAATTTTTAAAATACATACATTTAATTTAAATTAAAAATAATTTTATTTAATTTAAAAATAATTTAATTAAATTTAAAAATAATTTAATTAAATTTAAAAATAATTTTATTAAATTTAAAAATAATTTCATTTATTTTTAAAATAATTTAATTTAGTTTAAAAATAATTTAACTTAATTTAAAAATAATTTATTTAAATTTAAAAATAATTTAATTAAATTTAAAAATAATTTAATTTAATTTAGAAATAATTTAATTTAATTTAAAATTAATTTAATTTAATTTAAAAATAATTTATTTAAATTTAAAAATAATTTATTTAATTTTAAAAATAAATTATTTAAATTTAAAAATAATTTAATTTAATTTATAAATAATTTAATTTAATTTAAAAATAATTTAATTTAATTTAAAAATAATTTAATTTAATTTAAAAATAATTTAATTTAATTTAAAAATAATTTAATTAAATTTAAAAAGATTTTTATTTAATTTAAAAACAATTTAAATAAATTTAAAAATAATTTAATTTAATTTAATTTAAAAATTATTTAATTAAATTTAAAAATAATTTAATTTAATTTAAAAATAATTTAATTTAATTTAAAAATAATTTAATTAAATTTAAAAATTATTTAATTTAATTTAAAAATTATTTAATAATAATCTAATTTAACCTAAAAATAATTTAATTAAATTTAGAAATAATTTAATTTAATTTTAAAATATTTTAATTTAATTTAAAAATAATTTAATTAAATTTAAAAATAATTTAATTAAATTTAAAAATAATTTAATTTAATTTAAAAATAATTTAATTTAATTTAAAAATAATTTATCTAAATTTAAAAATTATTTAATTTAATTTAAAAATAATTTAATAATAATTTAATTTAACCTAAAAATAATTTAATTAAATTTAGAAATAATTTAATCTAATTTAAAAATAATTTAATTTAATTTAAAAATAATTTAATTAAATTTAAAAATAATTTGATTTGATTTAAAAAAAGTTTAAGTAAATTTAAAAATAATGTGATTTAATTTAAAAATTATTTAAGTAAATTTTAAAATAATTTAATTTAATTTAAAAATAATTTTATTTAATTTAATAATAATTTAATTAAATTTAAAAACTAATTTAATTTATTTTAAAAATAATTTAATTTTATTTAAAAATAATTTAATAAAATTTAAAAAATAACAAATAAATTTAAAAACAATTTAATTAAATTTAAAAATAATTTAATTAAATTTAAAAATAATGTAATTTTTTTAAAAAATCATTTAATTTAATTTAAAAATAATATAATAAAATTAAAAAAATAATTTAAATATATTTAAAAATAATTTAATTAAATTTAAAAATAATTTAATTAAATTTAAAAATAATTTAATTAAATTTAAAAATAATTTTGTTTAATTTAAAAACATTTTTTAAAATTAAATTTAAAAATAATTTAATTAAAGTTAAAAATAATTTAATTTAATTTAAAAATAATTTAATTTAATTTAAAAATAATTTTATTTAATTTAAAAATAATTTAATTAAATTTAATTAAATTTAAAAATAATATAATTAAATTTTTAAATAATTTAATTAAATTTAAAAATAATTTAATTTGTTTTAAAAATAATTTAATTTAAATTAAAAATAATTTAATAAAATTTAAAAATAATATAATTTAATTTAAAAATAATTTAATTTAATTTAAAAATAATTTAATTTAATTTAAAAATAATTTAATTTAATTTAAAAATAATTTAATTAAATTTAAAAATAATTTAATTTAATTTATAAATAATTTAATTTAATTTAAAAATAATTTAATTTAATTTAAAAATAATTTAATTTAATTTAAAAATAATTTAATTTAATTTAAAAATAATTTAATTTAAAAATAATTTAATTAAATTTAAAAATAGTTTTATTAAATTTAAAAATAATTTAATTTAATTTAAAAATAATTAAATTTAATTTAAAAATAATTTAATTAAATTTAAAAATAATTTGATTTAATTTAAAAAAAGTTTAAGTAAATTTAAAAATAATGTAATTTAAAAATTATTTAAGTAAATTTTAAAATAATTTAATTTAATTTAAAAATAATTTTATCTAATTTAATTAAATTTAAAAAATAACAAATAAATTTAAAAACAATTTAATTAAATTTAAAAATAATTTAATTAAATTTTAAAATAATTTTTTTTTTTTTTAAATGATTTGATTTAATTTAAAAATAATATAATAAAATTAAAAAAATAATTTAAATATATTTAAAAATAATTTAATTAAATTTAAAAATAATTTAATTAAATTTGAAAATAATATAAATTAATTAAATTTAAAAATAATTTAATTAAAGTTAAAAATAATTTAATTTAAAAATATATTAATTAAATTTAAAAATAATTTGATATAATTTAAAAATAATTTAAATAAATTTTAAAATTATTTGATTTAATTTAAAAATAATTTAAGTAATTTTTTAAATAATTTTATTTAATTTAAATTAAAAATAATTTTATTTAATTTAAAAATAATTTAATTTAATTTGAAAATAATTTATTTAATTTTAAAAATAATTTAATTTAATTTAAAAATAATTTATTTAAAGTTAAAAATAATTTAATTAAATTTAAAAATAATTTATTTAATTTTAAAAATAATTTAATTTAATTTAAAAATAATTTATTTAAATTTAAAAATAATTTAATTTAATTTAAAAATAATTAAATTTAATTTAAAAATAATTTAATTAAATTTAAAAATAATTTGATTTAATTTAAAAAAAGTTTAAGTAAATTTAAAAATAATGTGATTTAATTTAATAATTATTTAAGTAAATTTTAAAATAATTTAATTTAATTTAAAAATAATTTAATTTAATTTAAAAATAATTTAATTAAATTTAAAAAATAACAAATAAATTTAAAAACAATTTAATTAAAATTAAAAATAATTTAATTTAATTTATAAATAATTTAATTTAATTTAAAAATAATTTAATTTAATTTGAAAATAATTTAATTTAATTTAAAAATAATTTAATTTAATTTAAAAATAATTTAATTTAAAAATAATTTAATTAAATTTAAAAATAATTTAATTAAATTTAAAAATAATTTAATTTAATTTAAAAATAATTTAATTTAATTTAAAAATAATTTAATTAAATTTAAAAATAATTTGATTTAATTTAAAAAAAGTTTAAGTAAATTTAAAAATAATGTGATTTAATTTAAAAATTATTTAAGTAAATTTTAAAATAATTTAATTTAATTTAAAAATAATTTTATTTAATTTAAAAATAATTTAATTAAATTTAAAAAATAACAAATTAATTTAAAAACAATTTAATTAAATTTAAAAATAATTTAATTAAATTTTAAAATAATTTTTTTTTTTTTAAAATGATTTAATTTAATTTAAAAATAATGTAATAAAATTAAAAAAATAATTTAAATATATTTAAAAATAATTTAATTAAATTTAAAAATAATTTAATTAAATTTAAAAATAATTTGATATAATTTAAAAATAATTTAAATAAATTTTAAAATTATTTGATTTAATTTAAAAATAATTTAAGTAATTTTATTTAATTTAAATTAAAAATAATTTTATTTAATTTAAAAATAATTTAATTTAATTTAAAAATAATTTATTTAATTTTAAAAATAATTTAATTTAATTTAAAAATAATTTATTTAAAGTTAAAAATAATTTAATTAAATTTAAAAATAATTTATTTAATTTTAAAAATAATTTAATTTAATTTAAAAATAATTTATTTAAATTTAAAAATAATTTAATTTAATTTAAAAATAATTAAATTTAATTTAAAAATAATTTAATTAAATTTAAAAATAATTTGATTTAATTTAAAAAAAGTTTAAGTAAATTTAAAAATAATGTGATTTAATTTAAAAATTATTTAAGTAAATTTTAAAATAATTTAATTTAATTTAAAAATAATTTTATTTAATTTAAAAATAATTTTATTAAATTTAAAAAATAACAAATAAATTTAAAAACAATTTAATTAAATTTAAAAATAATTTAATTTAATTTATAAATAATTTAATTTAATTTAAAAATAATTTAATTTAATTTGAAAATAATTTAATTTAAATTAAAAATAATTTAATTTAATTTAAAAATAATTTAATTTAAAAATAATTTAATTAAATTTAAAAATAATTTAATTAAATTTAAAAATAATTTAATTTAATTTAAAAATAATTTAATTTAATTTAAAAATAACTTAATTAAATTTAAAAATAATTTGATTTAATTTAAAAAAAGTTTAAGTAAATTTAAAAATAATGTGATTTAATTTAAAAATTATTTAAGTAAATTTTAAAATAATTTAATTTAATTTAAAAATAATTGTATTTAATTTAATAATAATTTAATTAAATTTAAAAACTAATTTAATTTATTTTAAAAATAATTTAATTTTATTTTAAAATAATTTAATAAAATTTAAAAAATAACAAATAAATTTAAAAACAATTTAATTAAATTTAAAAATAATTTAATTAAATTTAAAAATAATTTAATTTTTTTTAAAAATCATTTAATTTAATTTAAAAATAATATAATAAAATTAAAAAAAATAATTTAAATATATTTAAAAATAATTTAATTAAATTTAAAAATAATTTAATTAAATTTAAAAATAATTTGATTTAAATTAATTAAATTTAAAAATAATTTAATTAAAGTTAAAAATAATTTAATTTAATTTAAAAATAATTTAATTAAATTTAAAAATAATTTGATATAATTTAAAAATAATTTAAATAAATTTTAAAATTATTTGATTTAATTTAAAAATAATTTAAGTAATTTTTAAAATAATTTTATTTAATTTAATTTAAAAATAATTTTATTTAATTTAAAAATAATTTAATTTAATTTAAAAATAATTTATTTAATTTTAAAAATAATTTAATTTAATTTAAAAATAATTTATTTAAATTTAAAAATAATTTAATTAAATTTAAAAATAATTTATTTAATTTTAAAAATAATTTATTTTAATTTAAAAATATTTTTTTTAAATTTAAAAAAGATTTAATTAAATTTAAAAATAATTTAATTTAATTTAGAAATAATAATTTAATTTAATTTAAAATTATTTTATTTTAATTTAAAAATAATTTATTTAAATTTAAAAATAATTTCATTAAATTTAAAAATAATTTAATTTAATTTATAAATAATTTAATTTAATTTAAAAATAATTTAATTTAATTTGAAAATAATTTAATTAAATTTAAAAATAATTTAATTTAATTTAAAAATAATTTAATTTAAAAATAATTTAATTAAATTTAAAAATAATTTAATTAAATTTAAAAATAATTTAATTTAATTTAAAAATAATTTAATTTAAAAATAATTTAATTAAATTTAAAAATAATTTGATTTAATTTAAAAAAAGTTTAAGTAAATTTAAAAATAATGTGTTTTAATTTAAAAATTATTTAAGTAAATTTTAAAATAATTTAATTTAATTTAAAAATAATTTTATTTAATTTAATAATAATTTAATTAAATTTAAAAACTAATTTAATTTATTTTAAAAATAATTTAATTTTATTTAAAAATAATTTAATAAAATTTAAAAAATAACAAATAAATTTAAAAACAATTTAATTAAATTTAAAAATAATTTAATTAAATTTAAAAATAATTTAATTTTTTTAAATAATCATTTAATTTTATTTAAAAATAATATAATAAAATTAAAAAAATAATTTAAATATATTTAAAAATAATTTAATTAAATTTAAAAATAATTTAATTAAATTTAAAAATAATTTGATTTAAATTAATTAAATTTAAAAATAATTTAATTAAAGTTAAAAATAATTTAATTTAATTTAAAAATAATTGAATTAAATTTAAAAATAATTTGATATAATTTAAAAATAATTTAAATAAATTTTAAAATTATTTGATTTAATTTAAAAATAATTTAAGTAATTTTTAAAATAATTTTATTTAATTTAAATTAAAAATAATTTTATTTAATTTAAAAATAATTTAATTTAATTTAAAAATAATTTATTTAATTTTAAAAATAATTTAATTTAATTTAAAAATAATTTATTTAAATTAAAAAATAATTTAATTAAATTTAAAAATAATTTATTTAATTTTAAAAATAATTTATTTTAATTTAAAAATAATTTTTTTAAATTTAAAAAAGATTTAATTAAATTTAAAAATAATTTAATTTAATTTAGAAATAATAATTTAATTTAATTTAAAATTATTTTATTTTTATTTAAAAATAATTTATTTAAATTTAAAAATAATTTCATTAAATCTAAAAATAATTTATTTAATTTTAAAAATAATTTATTTAAATTTAAAAATAATTTAAATAAATTTAAAAATAATTTAATTAAATTTAAAAATAATTCAATCAAATTTAAAAATAAATAATTTAATTTATTTAAAAAATAAATTAATTTTATTTAAAAATAATTTAATTATATTTAAAAATAATTTAATTAAATTTAAAAATAATTTATTTAAATTTAAAAATAATTTAATTAAATTTATAATTATTTTTTTTTAAATTTAAAAATATTTAATTGAATTTAAAAATAATTTTATTGATTTTAAAAATAATTTAATTTAATTTTAAAATAATTTAATTTAATTTAAAAATAATTTAATTAAATTTAAAAATTATTTGATTTAATTTCAAAATAATTTAAGTAAATTTTAAAATAATTTGATTTAATTTAATTTAAAAATAATTTTATTTAATTTAAAAATAATTTAATTAAATTTAACAATAATTTAATTAAATTTAAAAATAATATAATTAAATTTTTAAATAATTTAATTAAATTTAAAAATAATTTAATTTGTTTTAAAAATAATTTAATTTAAATTAAAAATAATTTAATAAAATTTAAAAATAATTTAATTTAATTTAAAAATAATTTAATTTAATTTAAAAATAATTTAATTTAATTTAAAAATAATTTAATTTAATTTAAAAATAATTTAATTTAATTTAAAAATAATTTAATTAAATTTAAAGATAATTTAATTTAATTTATAAATAATTTAATTTAATTTAAAATTATTTTATTTTAATTTAAAAATAATTTATTTAAATTTAAAAATAATTTCATTAAATTTAAAAATAATTTATTTAATTTTAAAAATAATTTATTTAAGTTTAAAAATAATTTATATAAATTTAAAAATAATTTAATTAAATTTAAAAATAATTCAATCAAATTTAAAAATAAATAATTTAATTTATTTAAAAAATAAATTAATTTTATTTAAAAATAATTTAATTATATTTAAAAAATAACAAATAAATTTAAAAACAATTTAATTAAACTTAAAAATAAATTAATTAAATTTTAAAATAATTTTTTTTTTTTTTTAATTATTTAATTTAATTTAAAAATAATATAATAAAATTAAAAAAATAATTTAAATATATTTAAAAATAATTTAATTAAATTTAAAAATAATTTAATTAAATTTAAAAATAATTTAAATTAATTAAATTTAAAAATAATTTAATTAAAGTTAAAAATAATTTAATTTAAAAATAATTTAATTAAATTTAAAAATAATTTGATATAATTTAAAAATAATTTAAATAATTTTTAAAATTATTTGATTTAATTTAAAAATAATTTAAGTAATTTTTTAAATAATTTTATTTAATTTAAAAATAATTTAATTTAATTTAAAAATAATTTATTTAATTTTAAAAATAATTTAATTTAATTTAAAAATAATTTATTTAATTTTAAAAATAATTTAATTTAATTTAAAAATAATTTATTTAAATTTAAAAAAAATTTAATTAAATTTAAAAATAATTTAATTTAATTTAGAAATAATTTAATTTAATTTAAAATTAATTTAATTTAATTTAAAAATAATTTATTTAAATTTAAAAATAATTTCATTAAATTTAAAAATAATTTATTTAATTTTAAAAATAATTTATTTAAATTTAAAAATAATTTAATTAAATTTAAAAATAATTTAATTTAATTTAAAAAATATTTGATTCAATTTAAAAATAAATTATTTAAATTTAAAAATAATTTAATTTTATTTAAAAATAATTTAATTAAATTTAAAAATAATTTATTTAAATTTAAAAATAATTTAAATTAATTTGAAAATAATTTTATTTAATTTAAAAATATTTCAATTTAATTTAAAAATATTTGAATTCTATTTAGAAATAATTTAATTTAATGTAAAAATAAATTAATTTAATTTAAAAATAATTCAATTTAATTTAAAAATAATTTAATTAAAATAATTTAACTTAATTTAAAAATAATTCAATTTAATTTAAAAATATTTTAATTTAATTTAAAAATATTTCAAATTAATTTAAAAATATTTTTAGTAAATTTAAAAATAATTTAATTTAAAAATAATTTAATTCAATTTAAAAATAATTTAATTTAATTGAAAAATAATTTATTTAAATTTAAAAATAATTTAATTTATTTTAAAAATAATTTAATTTAAATTAAAAATGATTCAATGTAATTTAAAAATATTTTAATTAAATTTAAAAACAATTTAATTTAAAAATAATTTATTTTAATTTGAAAATAATTTAATTAAATTTAAGAATAATTTATTTAAATTTAAAAATAATTTAATTTAATTTAAAAATAATTTAGTTTAGTTTAAAAATAATTCAATTTAATTTAAAAATAATTTAATTTAATTTAAAAATGATTCAATTTAATTTAAAAATATTTTTATTAAATTTAAAAACAATTTAATTTAAAAATAATTTTTTTTAATTTGAAAATAATTTAATTAAATTTAAAAATAATTTATTTAAATTTAAAAATAATTTAATTTAATTTAAAAATAATTTAGTTTAATTTAAAAATAATTCAATTTAATTTAAAAATAATTTCATTTAATTTAAAAATATTTCAATTTAATTTAAAAATATTTTAATTAAATTTAAAAATAATTTTATTTTAAAATGATTTAATTTAATTTAAAAATAATCCAGTTTAATTTAAAAATAATTTATTTAAATTTAAGAATAATTTATTTAAATTTAAAAATAATTTAATCTAAATTAAAAATAATTTAATTAAATTTAAAAATAATTTAATTTAATTTAAAAATAATTTAATTCAATTTAAAAATAATTTATTTAAATTTAAAAATAATTTAATTTAATTTAAAAATAATTTAATTAAATTTAAAAATAATTTATTTTAATTTAAAAATAATTTATTTAAATTTAAAAATAATTTAATGTATAATAAAAATAATTTAATTTAATTTAAAAATAATTTAATTAAATTAAAAAATAATTTTATTTGATTTAAAAATAATTTAACTAAATTTAAAAATTATTTATTTTAAAATTAATTCAATTTATTATAAAAATAATTTAATTAAATTTAAAAATAATTTAATTTAATTTAAAAATAATTTAATTTAATTTAAAAATAATTCAATTTAATTTTAAAATAATTTAATTAAATTTAAAAATAATTTAATTTAATTTAAAAATAATTTAATTTGATTTAAAAATAATTCAATTTAATTTAAAAATAATTAAAATAAATTTAAAAATTATTTATTTTAATTGAAAAATAATTTAATTTAATTTAAAAATAATTCAATTTAATTTAAAAACAATTTAATGAAAGTTAAAAATAAATTAATTTAATTTAAAAATAATTTAATTTAGTTTAAAAATAATTCAATGCAATTTAAAATTAATTAAATTTAATTTAAAAATAATTTATTTAAATTTAAAAATAATTTAATTTATCTTAAAAATAATATAATTAAATTTAAAAATAATTTTTAATTTAATTTAAAAATAATATAATTTAATTTTAAAATAATTCAATTTAATTTAAAAACAATTTAATTAAGTTTAAAAATAATTTATTTTCATTTAAAAATAATTTAATTTAATTTAAATATAATTTAATTTAAAAATAATTTAATTAAACTTAAAAATAATTTAATTAAATTTAAAAATAATTTAATTTAATTTTAAAATAATTTAATTTAATTTAAAAATAATTCAATTTAATTTAAAAATAATTTAATTAAATTTAAAAATAATTTAATTTAAATTAAAAATGATTTAATTTAATTTAAAAATAATTCAATTTAATTTAAAAATAATTTATTTAAATTTAAAAATAATTTATTTAAATTAAAAAATAATTTAATTTAATTTAAAAATAATTTAATCAATTTAATTTAATTTAAAAACAATTAAATTTAATTTAAAAATAATTTAATTAAATTTAAAAATAATTTATTTAAATTTAAAAATAATTCAATTTAAATTAAAAACAATTTAATTAAATTTAAAAATAATTTTTAAATTTAAAAATAATTTATTTAAAGTTAAAAATAATTTATTTTAATTTAAAATTCATTAAATTTAATTTAAAAATAATTTAATTTAATTTAAAAATAATTTAATTTAATTTAAAAATAATTAAATTTAATTTAAAAATAATATATTTGAATTTAAAAATAATTTAATTCAATTTAAAAATAATTTAATTAAATTAAAAAATAATTTAATTTAATTTAAATATAATTTAATTTAATTTAAATATAATTTAATTAAATTTAAAAATAATTTATTTAAATTTAAAAATAATTCAATTTAATTTAAAAATATTTCAATTTAATTTAAAAATAATTCAATTTTTTTAAAAATAATTTAATTTAATTCATAAATAATTTAATTTAATTAAAATTTAATTTAATTTAATATAAAAATAATTTATTTAAATTTAAAAATAATTTAATTTAATTTAAAAATAAATCAATTTAATTTAAAAATAATTAATTTAATTTAAAAATATTTCAATTTAATTTAAAAATATTTTAATTAAATTTAAAAATAATTTACTTTTAAAATGATTTAATTTAATTTAAAAATAATTCAGTTTTAAAAATAACTGAAAAATTTTTCTTTTAATTTAAAAATATTTTAATTAAATTTAAAAATAATTTAATTTAATTTAAAAATAATTCAATTTAATTTCAAAATAATTTAATTAAATTTAAGAATAATTTATTTAAATTAAAAAATAATTTAATTTAATTTAAAAATAATTTAATTAAATTTAAAAATAATTTATTTAAATTTAAAAATAATTCAATTTAATTTAAAAATAATTTCATTTAATTTAAAAATATTTCAATTTAATTTAAAAATATTTTAATTAAATTTAAAAATAATTTAATTTAATTTAAAAATAATTCAATTTAATTTCAAAATAATTTAATTAAATTTAAGAATAATTTATTTAAATTAAAAAATAATTTAATTTAATTTAAAAATAATTTAATTAAATTTAAAAATAATTTATTTAAATTAAAAAATAATTTAATTTAATTTAAAAATAATTTATTTTAATTTAAAAATAATTTAATTTAATTTAAAAATAATTTAATCAATTTAATTTAATTTAAAAACAATTAAATTTAATTTAAAAATAATTTAATTAAATTTAAAAATAATTTAATTACATTTAAAAATAATTTATTTAAATTAAAAAATAATTTAATTTAATTTAAAAATAATTTAATTTAATTTAAAATTAATTTAATTTAATATAAAAATAATTTAATTTAATTTAAAAATAATTTAATTTAATTTAAAAATAATTAATTTTAATTTTAAAATAATTTAATTAAATTAAAAAATAATTTATTTAAATTTGAAAATAATTCAATTTAATTTAAAAATAATTTAATTAAATTTAAAAATAATTTTTTTAAATTTAAAAATAATTTAATTTAAAAATAATTTAATAAAATTTAAAAATAATTTAATTTAATTTAAAAATAATTTAATTTAATTTAAAAATATTTGAATTTAATTTAAAAATATTTTAATTAAATTTAAAAATAATTTAATTAAATTTAAAAATAATTTAATTTATTTTAAAAATATTTCAATTTAATTTCAAAATAATTTAATTAAATTTAAGAATAATTTATTTAAATTTAAAAATAATTTAATTTTATTTAAAAATAATTTATTTAAATTTAAAATAATTTAATGTATAATAAAAATAATTTAATTTAATTTAAAAATAATTTAATTAAATTTAAAAATAATTTAAATAAATATAAAAATAATTTAATTTATTTTAAAAATAATTAAATTAAATTTAAAAATAATTTTATTTAATTTAAAAATAATTTAATTTAATTTAAAAATAATTTAGTTTAATTTAAAATTAATTTAATTTAATTTAAAAATAATTTAATTAAATTTAAAAATAATTTTATTTAATTTAAAAATAATTTAATTTAATATAAAAATAATTTAATTTAATTTAAAAATAATTTAATTAAATTTAAAATTAATTAAATTTAATTTAAAAATAATTTATTTAAATTTAAAAATAATTTAATTAAATTTAAAATTAATTAAATTTAATTTAAAAATAATTTATTTAAATTTAAAAATAATTTAATTAAATTTAAAATTAATTAAGTTTAATTTAAAAATAATTTATTTAAATTTAAATATAATTTATTGAAATTTAAAAATAATTTAATTTAATTTAAAAATAATTTACGTAAATTTACAAATAATTTAATTAAATTTGAAAATAATTTATTGAAATTTAAAAATAATGTAATTTAATTTAAAAATAATTTAATTTAAAAATAATTCATTTTAATTCAAAAATAATTTAATTAAATTTGAAACTTATTAAATTTAATTTAAAAATAATTAAATTTAATTTAAAAATAATTTAATTTAATTTAAAAATAATTTAATTTAATTTAAAAATAATTTAATTTAATTTAAAAATAATTAAATTTAATTTAAAAATAATTTATTTTATTTTAAAGATAATTTAATTTTATTTGAAAATAATTTAATTTAAAAATAATTTAATTTAAAAATAATTTAATTAAATTAAAAAATAATTTAATTTAATTTAAAAATAATTTAATTTAATTTAAAAATAATTTAATTTAATATAAAAATAATTTAATTTAATTTAAAAATAATTTAATTAAATTAAAAAATAATTTAATTAAATTTAAAAATAATTTAATTTAGTTTAAAAATATTTCAATTTAATTTAAAAATAATTCAATTTATCTTAAAAATAATTTAATTTAATTAAATTAAAATATAATTTAATTTACAATAAAAAGGATTTATTTAAATTTATAAATAATTTAATTTAATTTAAAAATAATTTAATTTAATTTAAAAATAATTTATTTATTTTAAAAATAATTTAATTTAATTTAAAAATAATTCAATTTAATTTAAAAATTATTTAATTAAATTTAAAAATAATTTAATTTAATTTAAAAATAATTTAATTTAATTTAAAAATAATTCAATTTAATTTAAAAATAATTTAATTACATTTAAAAATAATTTATTTAAATTAAAAAATAATTTAATTTAATTTAAAAATAATTTAATTTAATTTAAAATTAATTTAATTTAATATAAAAATAATTTAATTTAATTTAAAAATAATTTAATTTAATTTAAAAATAATTAATTTTAATTTTAAAATAATTTAATTAAATTAAAAAATAATTTATTTAAATTTGAAAATAATTCAATTTAATTTAAAAACAATTAAATTTAATTTAAAAATAATTTAATTAAATTTAAAAATAATTTAATTAAATTTAAAAATAATTTATTTAAAGTTAAAAATAATTTAATTTAATTTAAAAATAATTTAATTTAATTTAAAAATAATTTAATTAAATTTAAAAATAATTTAATTAAATTTAAAAATAATTTAATTAAATTTAAAAATAATTTATTTAAAGTTAAAAATAATTTAATTTAATTTAAAAATAATTTAATTTAATTTAAAAATAATTTAATTAAATTTAAAAATAATTTAATTAAATTTAAAAATAATTTATTTAAATTTAAAAATAATTCAATTTAATTTAAAAATAATTTAATTAAATTTAAAAATAATTTAATTAAATTTAAAAATAATTTATTTAAAGTTAAAAATAATTTAATTTAATTTAAAAATAATTTAATTTAATTTAAAATTCATTCAATTTAATTTAAAAATAATTTAATTTAATTAAAAAATAATTTAATTTACTTTAAAAATAATTAAATTTGATTTAAAAATAATTTATTTTAATTTAAAAAATTTAATTTTATTTGAAAATAATTTAATGTAAAAATAATTCAATTTAATTTAAAAATAATTTAATTAAATTAAAAAATAATTTAATTTAATTAAAATATAATTTAATTTAATTTAAAAATAATTTAATAAAATTTAAAAATAATTAATTTAAATTTAAAAATAATTTAATTTAATTTAAAAATATTTCAATTTAATTTAAAAATAATTCAATTTAATTTAAAAATAATTTAATTTCTTTCATAAATAATTTAATTTAATTAAAATTTAATTTAATTTAATATAAAAAAAATTTATTTAAATTTAAAAATAATTTAATTTAATTTAAAAAAAAATTTAATTTAATTAAAATATAATTAAATTTAATATAAAAATAACTAATTTGAATTTAAAAAGAATTTAAATTAATTTAAAAATATTTTAATTTAATTTAAAAATAATTAAATTTAAATTAAAATAATTTATTTTAATTTAAAAATAATTAAATTTTATTTGAAAATAATTTAATTTCAAAAATAATTTAATTTAAAAATGATTTAATTAAATTTAAAAATAATTTAATTAAGTTTAAAAATAATTTAATTTAATATAAAAATAATTTATTTTTATTTAAAATTAATTAAATTTGATTTAAAAATAATTAATTTAAAAATAATTTAAATTAATTTAAAAATAATTTAATTTAATTTAAAAATAATTAAATTTTATTTAAAAATAATTTAATTTAAAAATAATTTAATTTTATTAGAAATAAATTTAATTTAATTAAAAAATAATTTAATTAAATTTAAAAATAAATTAATTAAATTTAAAAATAATTTACTTAAATTTAAAAATAATTTAATTTAATTTAAAAATAATTTAATTTAATTTAAATATAATTTAATTTAATTTAAAAATAATTTAATTAAATTTAAAAATAATTTATTTAAATTTAAAAATAATTTAATTTAATTTAAAAATATTTCAATCTAATATAAAAATAATTCAATTTAATTTAAAAATAATTTAATTTAATTTAGAAATAATTTAATTTAATTAAAATTTAATTTAATTTAATATAAAATGAATTTATTTAAATTTAAAAATAATTTAATTTAATTTAACCAAAATTTAATTTAATTAATATATAATTTAATTTAATATAAAAATAACTTATTTGAATTTAAAAATAATTTAATTTATTTTAAAAATAATTTAATTTAATTTAAAAATAATTAAATTTAATTTTAAAATAATTTATTTTAATTTAAAAATAATTAAATTTTATTTGAAAATAATTTAATTTAAAAATAATTTAATTTAATTTAAAAATAATTTAATTAAATTTAAAAATAATTTTTAATTTAATTTAAAAATAATTTAAATTAATTTAAAAATAATTTAAATTAATTTAAAAATAATTTAATTTAAAATAAATTAAATTTAATTTAAAAATAATTTAATTTAAAAATAATTTAATTTTATTAGAAATTAATTTAATTTAATTAAAAAATAATTTAATTAATTCAAAAATAATTTAAATAAATTTAAAAATAATTTATATAAATTTAAAAATAATTTAATTTAATTTAAAAATAATTTAATTTAATTTAAAAATAATTTAATTAATTTTAAAAATAATTTAATTAAATTTAAAAATAATTTAATTTAATTTAAAAAAAATACAATATAATTTAAAAATGATGTAATTTAATTTAAAAATAATTTATTTTACTTTAAAAATAATTTAATTTTATTTGAAAATAATTTAATTTCATTTAAAAACAATTTAATTAAATTTAAAAATAATTTCATTTAATTTGAAAATAATTTAATTTAGTTTAAAAATAATTTAATTTGATTAAAAAATAATTTAATTAAATTTAAAAATAATTTAATTTAATTTAAAAATAATACAATATAATTTAAAAATGATGTAATTTAATTTAAAAATAATTCAATTTAATTTAAAATTAATTAAATTTAATTTAAAAATAATTTATTTAAATTTAAAAATAATTTAATTTATTTTAAAAATTATTTAATTAAATTAAAAAATATTTTTTAATTTAATTTAAAAATTATTTAATTTAATTTAAAAATAATTTAATTTAATTTAAAAATAATTTAATTTAAAAATAATTTAATTCAATTTAAAATTAATTTAATTAAATTTAAAAATAATTAAATTTAATTTAAAAACAATTTTATTTAATTTAAAAATAAGTCAATTTAATTTAAAAATAATTTAATTAAATTTAAAAATAATTTATTTAAATTTAAAAATAATTTAATTTGATTTAAAAATATTTTAATTTAATTTAAAAATAAGTCAATTTAATTTAAAAATAATTTAATTAAATTTAAAAATAATTTATTTGAATTTAAAAATAATTTAATTTAATTTAAAAATAATTTATTTTAAATTAAAAATAATTTAATTTTATTTGAAAATAATTTAATTTAAAAATAATTTAATTTAATTTAAAAATAATTTAATTATATTTAAAAATAATTTCATTTAATTTAAAAATAATTTAATGTAATTTAAAAATAATTTAATTTAATTTAAAATTAATTAAATTTAATTTAAAAAAAATCTATTTAAATTTAAAATAATTTAATTTATTTTACAAATAATTTAATTAAATTTAAAAAGAATTTTTAATTTAATTTAAAAATAATTTAATTTAATTTAAAAATAATTTAATTTAATTTAAAAATAATTTAATTTAATTTTAAAATAATTAAATTTAATTTAAAAACAATTTAATTAAATTTAAAAATAATTTGATTTCATTTAAAAATAATTTAATTTAATTTAAAAATAATTTAGTTTAATTAAAAAATAATTTAATTAAATTTAAAAATAATTTAATTAAATTTAAAAATAATTTATTTAAATTTAAAAATAATTTAATTTAATTTAAAAATAATTTAATTTAATTTAAAAGTAATTTAATTTAATATAAAAATAATTTAATTTTATTTATAAATAATTTAATTTAATTTAAAAATAATTTAATTAAATTTAAAAATAATTTAATTAAATTTAAAAATAATTTAATTTAATTTAAAAATAATTCAATATAATTTAAAAATAATTTAATTTAAAAATAATTTAATTTAATTTAAAATTAATTTATATTAAGTTAAAAATAATTCAATTTAATTTAAAAATAATTTAATTTTTTTAAAAATAACTTAATTTAATTTAATTAAATTTAAAAATAATTTAATTTAATATAAAAATAATTAAATTTAATTTAAAATTAATTAAATTTAGTTTAAAAGTAATTTATTTAAATTTAAAAATAATTTAATTTAATTTAAAAATAATTTAATTTAATTTAAAAATAATTTAGTTTAATTTAAAAATAATTTTATTTTATAATTCAATTTTATTTAAAAATAATTTAAAATAAATTTAAAATTCAATTAAATTTAAAAATAATTTAATTTAATTTAAAAATAATTTAATTTAATGTAAAAATAATTTAATTTAATTAAAAAATAATTTAATTTAATTTAAAAATAATTTAATTTATTTTAAAAATAATTTAATTTAATTTAAAAATAATTTACTTTAATTTAAAATTAATTAAATTTAATTTAAAAATATTTTAATTTAATTTAAAAATAATTTAATTAAATTTAAAAATAATTTTTAATTTAATTTAAAAATAATTTAATTTAATTTAATATTAATTCAATTTAATTTAAATATAATTTAATTTAATTTAAAAATAATTTATTTTAATTTAAAAATAATTCAATTTAATTTAATAATTTAATTAAATATAAAAATAAATTAATTTAATTTAAAAATAATTCAATTTAATTTAAAAAAAATTTAATTAAATTTAAAAATAATTTATTTAAATTAATAAATAATTTAATTTAATTTAAAAATAATTTAATTTAATTTAAAATTAATCTAATTAAATCTAAAAATAATTTAATTTAATTTAAAAATAATTTAATTTAATTTAAAAATAATTTAATTTAATTTAAAAATAATTCAATTTAATTTAAAAATAATTTAATTAAATTTAAAAATAATTTGTTTAAATTTAAAAATAATTTAATTTATTTTAAAAATAAATTAATTAAATTTAAAAATAATTTAATTTAATTTAAAAATAATTAAATTTAATTAAAAAATAATTTAATTTATTTAAAATTAATTGAATTTAATTTAAAAATAATTAATTTAAATTTAAAAATAATTTAATTTAATTTAAAAATTATTTAATTTAATTTATAAATAATTAAATTTAATTAAAATATATTTCAATTTAAAATAAAAATAATTTATTTAAATTTAAAAATAATTTAATTTAATTTAAAAATAATTTTTTTTTTTTTAAATAATTTAATTTAATTTAATTAAATTTAAAAATAATTTAATTTAATATAAAAATAATTAAATTTAATTTAAAATTAATTAAATTTACATTAAAAATTATTAATTTAAATTTAAAAATAATTTAATTAAATTTAAAAATAATTTAATTTAATTTATAGATATGTTAATTTAATTAAAATATAATTAAATTTAATATCAAAACAATTTATTTGAATTTAAAAATAATTTAATTTAAAAATAATTTAATTTAAAATTAATCAAATTTAATTTAAAAATAATTTAATTTAATTTAAAAATAATTTAATTTTATTTGAAAATAATTTAATTTAAAAATAATTTAATTTAATTTAAAAATAATTTAATTAAATTTAAAAATAATTTAATTAAATTGAAAAATAATTTAATTTAATTTAAAAATAATTTAATTAAATTTAAAAATAATTTAATTTAATTTAAAAATAATTTAATTTAATTTAAAAATAATTCAATTTAATTTAAAAATAATTTGTTTAAATTTAAAAATAATTTAATTTATTTTAAAAATAATTTAATTAAATTTAAAAATAATTTAATTAAATTTAAAAATAATTTATTTAAAGTTAAAAATAATTTAATTTAATTTAAAAATAATTTAAATTAATTTAAAATTCATTCAATTTAATTTAAAAAGAATTTAATTTATTTTAAAAATAATTTAATTTAATTTAAAAATAATTTTTTTTTAATACATTTATTGAAAACTAGTTGTATATACAGTACATCAGCAACATTACATAATCAAATAATTTGTTCAACAACTAGTTGCAAAGGACTTGCTTGAGATATGTGCAGCGACAATCTCAGTCTTCCGCAAGCCCTGCTACTGATTTCACATTTCTCCCTGATATTATAGTTATCATAGTTACCCTATATATTACTTACAGTTGCATTTACGTTATCCCACTTAAGACGCACAGTTCATACACACAGCCTCGCTTAAATACCTAATCCATCGCTTATAAGTATGAAGGTTACACTGACGATGTAGTTCGCACAGTCCGTTGACCAATCTCGCAATTTGGTATGAAAAGCATTTCTGAAAAAGAGCTGTTTTATGCTTCGGAGTAGTTAGCGTCCTCTTGGATCTAATATTTATGTTGTGCACATCAGTTCTAAAACGTATTTTCTTGTAGAGATAGCTGGGTTTATTAGAAGCAATTATCGATTTGCATGAAAATATTAGGTGCTGCTTCCTGGTCTCCTTCATATCTCTCCATTTGTTGCGGACATCCGACGGAATAGCTTACCTAGGTTTTATGTAATGAGCATACCTGATGCATATGTTCTGAATGGTTTGAATTCGCCTTGCTGTTTCGTAATCCAGAAAGTTTCCATATACAGTATCGGCATACGTGAAGAGGGACATAACAAAAGAGGTAACTAACTTTTTCTTTAGATTCGAACTAAGGATTTTCCTGGAGGCATAAATTAGTTTGAGCCTGGCCATTGCTAATTTTGTTGTACGAGCAACGTGGCTATGAAATTTAAGATTCTCATCCATTAATAGTCCCAGGTTCCTAAATTCCGATTGAATTTTCAAGATGGTTCCCTCAAGTAATAATGTTAGTTTGTCTTTAACCTCCTCACGTTTCCGTCTAGGAGCAAAAATGATAACTTGTGTTTTTTCTGGATTCAGCTTCAAGGAGTGATGTGAGGAAAATTCCGATATGGATTGTAGGTCAGCATTTATCCTATCCTGAGCATCCATGACACGATCAGGGGAAAAGGTATAGAGTATCTGAGTGTCGTCCGCATACTGATGGTGCTTACCAAATTTAATATGTTTACCAATATTGACCATGTAAATAGTGAAGAGGAGCGGAGACAGCACAGAACCCTGCGGTACCCCTTTGTGCAGTTGTAATGGCTCAGATAGGGAATTATGAATCCTGACCTGTTGACTTCTGTTACTCAGGTAGCTTCTAATAAAACCAACGGCATTCGAGGAAAGACCCATATAATGAAGGATACTTAGTAACATTTCGTGGTCTATTGTATCAAATGCTTTGCTGTAGTCAAGCAATACGAGCGCAGCTGCTTGGTTTACGTCAAGGGCTCGGGTGATTTCGTCAACTACATCCAGCAAGACTGTTACACAGCTGTGTCCACTTCTGAAGCCGGATTGGGTTTCAGGAAGCAGGCCGTTTTTCTCAATAAACACACGAAGTTGCTTCTCAGCAATCTTTTCAAGAATTTTGGAGAGGGTACATACTATGGAAATAGGTCGTAGATCAGACATACTCTCCGGCTTATTGTTTTTCGGGACTGGCAGGACAATTGCCCTTTTCCAGCTAGTTGGAAAGTAGGAATTTAATAGACAGCAATTTAGGATGTGTGTTATGATTGGCAATATTTTGGGTGAGCAAAGTTGTAGCATCGTGGCGTCGATACCATCCGTACCTTGAGCCTTAGACCGCATACCATTTAATATACCGCTAACCTCTGTTTCGTTTGAGATCTGAAAGTTAAATGGTTCGCTGAGTATTTTTTTAAAAGAGTATTGGTATTCAAGTCTGGTATTTGTGTCAATGTCCACCGCTATATGGTTTGAGCACTCGCCAAAGAAATTGTTGATATTGTCGGCGTTTTGGAGGGTAACAGGTAAGTTAGGTTTAGCTTTAATGTATGTGCAGTGTGTCAAGTAGATTAACTGTCAAATGGGAGTTTCAGGATGAGAAACAATAGTTCGATAAACCTATATTTAGGTGAGTTTTTATATGAGTCAGTATAGCTGTGTTAATATAGCTGTGTTATAGGAGTTAGTTGATAATATATAAGGAGGGAGATGGTATACAATGTTGAGTGATCGAACCGAACCACCCGCAGCAATATAATAAACAAGGAGTAAATGCACTATAAAACAAAAAATAATATATAACAAAAGATAAATGTAAAAAAAAATGATTCTTAATTTTCCCCTTTTCCTTTTTTGTTTTTCTTCTTCTTTTTTTTTTTAACCTAATAACAAGACTTACAAGGATAATAATAATAATGGAAACTTAATTGAGACAAGAATAAAAATTAAAAGAGAAAAAAAAGAAAATAAGAGAAACAATATTTAACCAAAGTAAATGATTCAAAATTTGAGCACTTGATATATATATATATATATATATATATATATATATATATATATATATATATATATATATATATATATATATATATATGTATATATATATGTATATATAAATATAGATTTTGTTCCGTCTCGCCACATTCTTAATACATGTAATTACTTTTTAATGATAACCCGGCTATAATGTTAACTAACCGTGTTTCTCGTGTAAAAGTCGTCCTGTTAAAGTTGATGGAGTTTCTATTAGTGGTAATCTTCTCCACCAGTATCATCGGGATCATCCGCATTTGAGCCGTTGTCCTCACGTAGAATGCTTCGGTCTACCATGGTGATTCCTTCCTCCGCGCGTGTGAATATTCTGCCGTTTCTTATCCAAACACTCCTTATCCCATATTTTTGTTGAGCCGCCTTAAGCAATTCTTGTCTTTTCTTTGTCAGGTCCTCTTTGATTACAATCTGAGTCCCCTTTAGTTTTTTTCGAGAGTGTAAGATTTCCTGCTGTTTTTGATAACTCGTGCACTGGACGAGAATGCCTCTGGGCCTGGAAGAGCGCTTTCCTATTCTTCTGCAGACTGAGAAGGACGAATCCGAAACTTCTACTGCCAGTTTGGATGTAATGATTTGCGACACTGTGTGCCCCAAAGGTGCCTCCACCCTCGCTCCTCTCCTCCGGAATACCGAATAAGAGAATATTATTACATCTACTTTTTTGTTGCAGGTCGTCTAACTCTTGCTCGGTGATGGATAGCTTACGCTTAAGGGATTTGATCTCCTGGTCTTGTTGTAGTAGTTTTGTTTTGAATTTTTCCAGGACTAGTTTGTGTAGTATTTTGATAAATTTGTCGTCCGACAAAAGTGAGGTTACGACCTCCGCCGTGGACTTCTTGAGATCCTCTTTGGAAGGACGGCCCGGTTTTCCAGACATTTTTCGCACAAAAGATATTTAAACACTTTAGCGATAGTTTTGTTTTTTAAAAAAAGGAGTGGGTTGTTTTAATCCAAAAATTATAATAAAAATTTCGCGAGACGAAATAAATGTAGTGTTTACTCGTCGGCCATCTTCTCTTTTTGTAATTTAATTTAAAAATAATTTATTTTAATTTAAAAATAATTTAATTTTATTTGAAAATAATTTAATGTAAAAATAATTAAATTTAATTTAAGAATAATTTAATTAAATTAAAAAATAATTTAATTTAATTTAAAAATAATTTAATTTAATTTAAATATAATTTAATTTAATTTAAAAATACTTTAATTAAATTTAAAAATAATTTATTTAAATTTAAAAATAATTTAATTTAATTTAAAAATATTTCAATTTAATTTTAAAATAATTCAATTTACTTTAACAATAATTTAATTTAATTTATAAATAATTTAATTTAATTAAAATTTAATTTAATAGAAAAAGAATTTATTTAAATTTAGAAATAATTTAATTTAATTTAAAAAAAATTTAATTTATTTAAAATATAATTTAATTTAACATAAAAATAACTTATTTGAATTTAAAAATAATTTAATTAAATTTAAAAATAATTTAATTTAATTTAAAAATAATTTACTTATATTTAATAATAATTTCATTTAATTTAAAAATAATTTAATTTAATTTAAAAATAATTAAATTTAATTTAAAATTAATTAAATTTAATTTAAAAATAATTTATTTAAATTTTAAAATAATTTAATTTATTTTACAAATATTTTAATTAAATTTAAAAATAATTTTTAATTTAATTTAAAAATAATTTAATTTAAAAATAATTTAATTTAATTTAAAAATAATTTAATTTAATTTAAAAATAATTTAATTTTATTTGAAATTAATTTAATTTAATTAAAAAATAATTTAATTTAATATAAAAATAATTTAATTTAAATTAAAAATAATTAAATTTAATTTATAAATAATTTAATTTATTTAAAATATAATTTAATTTAAAATAAAAATAATTTATTTAAATTTGAAAATAATTTAATTTAATTTATAAATAATTTAAATTATTTAAAATATAATTTAATTTAATTTAAAAATAATTTATTTAAATTTAAAAATAATTTAATTTAATTTAAAAATAATTTTATTTTAATTTAAAAATAATTTAATTAAATTTAAAAATAATTTAATTAAATTTAAAAATAATTTATTTAAATTTAAAAATATTTTAATTTAATTTAAAAATAATTTAATTTAATTTAAAAATAATTTAATTTAATTTAAAAATAATTTAATTTAATTTAAAAATAATTTAGTTTAATTTAAAAATAATTTAATTTAATTTAAAAATAATTTAATTATATTTATTAATAATTTAATTTAATATAAAAAAAAAAATTTAATTTAAAATTCATTAAATTTTATTTAAAAATAATTTATTTAAATTTAAAAATAATTTAATTTAATTTAAAAATAATTTAATTAAATTTAAAAATAATTTAATTTAATTTAAAAATAATTTAATTCAATTTAAAAATAATTTAATTTAATTTAAAATTATTTTAATTTAATTTAAAAATAATTCAATTTTATTTAAAAATAATTTAATTTAATTTAAAATTCAATTTAATTTAAAAATAATTTAATTTAATTTAAAAATAATTTAATTTAAAAATAATTTAATTTAATTTAAAAATAATTTAATTTAATTTAAAAATAATTTAATTTAATTTAAAAATAATTAAATTTAATTTAAAAATAATTTATTTTAATTTAAAAATAATTTAATTTTATTTGAAAATAATTTAATTTAAAAATAATTTAATTTAATTTAAAAACAATTTAATTAAATTTAAAAATAATTTAATTAAATTTAAAAATAATTTAATTTAATTTAAAAATAATTTAATTATATTTAAAAATAATTTCATTTAATTTAAAAATAATTTAATTTAGTTTAAAAATAATTCAATTTAATTTAAAATTAATTAAATTTAATTTAAAAATAATTTATTTAAATTTAAAAATAATTAAATTTAATTTAAAAATAATTTAATTTAATTTAAAAATAATTTAATTTAATTTTAAAATAATTCAATTTAATTTAAAAACAATTTAATTAAATTTAAAAATAATTTGATTTCATTTAAAAATAATTTAATTTAATTTAAAAATAATTTAATATGATTTAAAAATAATTTAATTTAATTTAATTAAATTTAAAAATAATTTAATTTAATATAAAAATAATTTAATTTAATTTAAAATTAATTAAATTTGATTTAAAAATAATTAATTTAAATTTAAAAATAATTTAATTTAATTTAAAAATAATTTAAATTAATTTAAAAATAATTTAATTTTTTTTAAAAATAATTAAATTTAATTTACAAATAATTCAATTTAAAAAGAATTTAATTTCATTTGAAATTAATTTAATTTAATTAAAAAATATTTTAATTAAATTTAAAAATAATTTACTTAAATTTAAAAATAATTTATTTAAATTTAAAAATAATTTAATTTTTTTTAAAAATAATTTAATTTAATTTAAAAGTAATTTAATTTAATATAAAAATAATTTAATTTAAATTAAAAATAATTTAATTTAATTTATAAATAATTTAATTTATTTAAAATATAATTTAATTTAAAATAAAAATAATTTATTTAAATTTAAAAATAATTTAATTCAATTTAAAAATAATTTAATTTAATTTAAAAATAATTTAATTTAATTTAAAAATAATTCAATTTTATTTAAAAATAATTTCATTTAATTTAAAATTAATTCAAATTAATTTAAAAATAATTTAATTTAAAAATAATTTAATTTAATTTAAAAATAATTTAATTTAATTTAAAAATAATTTAATTTAATTTAAAAATAATTAAATTTAATTTAAAAATAATTTAATTAAATTTAAAAATAATTTAATTTAATTTAAAAATAATTTAATTATATTTAAAAATAATTTCATTTAATTTAAAAATAATTTAATTAAATTTAAAAATAATTTAATTAAATTTAAAAATAATTTAATTTAATTTAAAAATAATTTAATTATATTTAAAAATAATTTCATTTAATTTAAAAATAATTTAATTTAATTTAAAAATAATTCAATTTAATTTAATATTAATTAAATTTAATTTAAAAATAATTTATTTAAATTTAAAAATAATTAAATTTAATTTAAAAATAATTTAATTTAATTTAAAAATAATTTAATTTAATTTTAAAATAATTCAATTTTTTTTAAAAACAATTTAATTAAATTTAAAAATAATTTGATTTCATTTAAAAATAATTTAATTTAATTTAAAAATAATTTAATATGATTCAAAAATAATTTAATTTAATTTAATTTAATTTAAAAATAATTTAATTTAATATAAAAATATTTTAATTTAATTTAAAATTAATTAAATTTGATTTAAAAATAATTAATTTAAATTTAAAAATAATTTAATTTAATTTAAAAATAATTTAAATTAATTTAAAAATAATTTAATTTAATTTAAAAATAATTAAATTTAATTTAAAAATAATTCAATTTAAAAATAATTTAATTTCATTTGAAATTAATTTAATTTAATTAAAAAATAATTTAATTAAATTTAAAAATACTTTACTTAAATTTAAAAATAATTTATTTAAATTTAAAAATAATTTAATTTTTTTTAAAAATAATTTAATTTAATTTAAAAGTAATTTAATTTAATATAAAAATAATTTAATTTAAATTAAAAATAATTTAATTTAATTTATAAATAATTTAATTTATTTAAAATATAATTTAATTTAAAATAAAAATAATTTATTTAAATTTAAAAATAATTTAATTTAATTTATAAATAATTTAATTTATTTAAAATATAATTTAATTTAATATAAAAATAATTTATTTAAATTTAAAAATAAATTAATTTAATTTAAAAATAATTTTATTTTAATTTAAACATATTTTTATTTTAATTTAAAAAAAATTTAATTAAATTTAAAAATAATTTAATTAAATTTAAAAATAATTTATTTAAATTTAAAAATATTTTAATTTAATTTAAAAATAATTTAATTTAATTTAAAAATAATTTAATTTAATTTAAAAATAATTTAATTTAATTTAAAAATAATTTAATTTAATTTAAAAACAATTTAATTTTATTTATTAATAATTTAATTTATAATAAAAAAAATTAAATTTAATTTAAAATTAATTAAATTTAATTTAAAAATAATTTATTTAAATTTAAAAATAATTTAATTTAATTTAAAAATAATTTAATTAAATTTAAAAATAATTAAATTTAATTTAAAAATAATTTATTTCAATTTAAAAATAATTTAATTTAATTTAAAAATAATTTAATTTAATTTAAAAATAATTCAATTTTATTTAAAAATAATTTAATTTAATTTAAAATTAATTTAATTTAATTTAAAATTAATTTAAAATTCAATTTAATTTAAAAATAAATTAATTTAATTTAAAAATAATTTAATTTAGTTTAAAAATAATTTAATTTAATTTAAAAATAATTTAATTAAATTAAAAAATAATTTAATTTAAATATAATTTAAATTAAATATAATTTAATTCAATTTAAAAATAATTTAATTAAATTTAAAAATAATTTATTTAAATTTAAAAATAATTTAATTTAATTTAAAAATATTTCAATTTAATTTAAAAATAATTCAATTTAATTTAGAAATAATTTAATGTAATTAATAAACAATTTAATTTAATTAAAATTTAATTTAATTTATTATAAAAAGAATTGATTTAAATTTAAAAATAATTTAATTTAATTTAAAAAAAAATTAATTTAATTAAAATATAATTTAATTTAATATAAAAATAGCTTATTTGAATTTAAAAATAATTTAATTTAATTTAAAAATAATTTAATTTAAAAATAATTAAATT
This sequence comes from Phosphuga atrata, assembly GCA_944588485.1. Classification (NCBI taxonomy): domain Eukaryota; kingdom Metazoa; phylum Arthropoda; class Insecta; order Coleoptera; family Silphidae; genus Phosphuga; species Phosphuga atrata. The sequence continues at coordinate 18,980,253 of OX155896.1, read as the reverse complement.
TAATTTAAAAATAATTTATTTTAATTTAAAAATAATTTTATTTTATTTGAAAAAAATTTAATTTAAAAATAATTTAATTCAATTTAAAATTAATTTAATTAATTTTAAAAATAATTTAATTTAATTTTAAAATAATTTATTTTATTTTAAAAATAATTTAATTTTATTTGAAAATAATTTAATTTAAAAATAATTTAATTTAATTTAAATATAATTTAATTAAATTTTAAAATAATTTAATTAAATTTAAAAATAATTTAATTTAATTTAAAAATAATTTAATTATATTTAAAAGTAATTTCATTTAATTTAAAAATAATTTAATGTAATTTAAAAATAATTTAATTTAATTTAAAATTAATTAAATTTAATTTAAAAATAATTTATTTAAATTTAAAAATAATTTAATTTATTTTACAAATAATTTAATTAAATTTAAAAACAATTTTTGATTTAATTTAAAAATAATTTAATTTAGTTTAAAAATAATTTAATTTAATTTAAAAATGATTTAATTTAATTTAAAAATAGTTCAATTTAATTTAAAAATAATTTAATTAAATTTAAAAATAATTTGTTTAAATTTAAAAATAATTTAATTTATTTTAAAAATAAATAAATTAAATTTAAAAATAATTTAATTTAATTTAAAATTAATTAAATTTAATAAACAAATAATTTAATTTATTTAAAATAAATTGAATTTAATTTAAAAATAATTAATTTAAATTTAAAAATAATTTAATTTAATTTAAAAATAAATTAATTTAATTTAAAAATTATTCAATTTAATTAAAATATATTTTAATATAAAATAAAAATAATTTATTTAAATTTAAAAATAATTTAATTTAATTTAAAATTATTATTTTTTTTTTTTAAATAATTTAATTTAATTTAATTAAATTTAAAAATAATTTAATTTAATATAAAAATAATTAAATTTCTTTTAAAATTAATTAAATTTAATTTAAAAATTATTAATTTATATTTAAAAATAATTTAATTAAATTTAAAAATAATTTAATTTAATTTATAGATATGTTAATTTAATTAAAATATAATTAAATTTAATATGAAAATAATTTATTTGAATTTAAAAATAATTTAATTTAATTTAAAAATAATTTAATTTAAAAATAATTAAATTTAATTTAAAAATAATTTAATTTAATTTAAAAATAATTTAATTTTATTTGAAAATAATTTAATTTAAAAATAATTTAATTTAATTTAAAAATAATTTAATTAAATTTAATTTAATTAAATTGAAAAAAAAATTAATTTAATTTAAAAATAATTTAATTAAATTTAAAAATAATTTAATTTAATTTAAAAATAATTTAATTTAATTTAAAAATTATTCAATTTAATTTAAAAAAAATTTAATTAAATTTAAAAATAATTTGTTTAAATTTAAAAATAATTTAATTCATTTTAAAAATAATTTAATTAAATTTAAAAATAATTTAATTAAATTTAAATATAATTTAATTTAATTTAAATATAATTTAATTTAATTTAAAAATAATTTAATTAAATTTAAAATTAATTTAATTTAATTTAAAAATAATTTAATTTAATTTAATTTAAGAATAATTTAATTAAATTTAAAAAAAATTTATTTAAATTTAAAAATAATTTAATTTAATTTAAAACTATTTCAATTTAATTTAAAAATAATTCAATTTAATTTAACAATAATTTAATTTAATTTATAAATAATTTAATTTAATTAAAATTTAATTTAATTTAATATAAAAAGAATTTATTTAAATTTAAAAATAATTTAATTTATTTTAAAAAAAATTTAATTTATTTAAAATATAATTTAATTTATCATAAAAATAACTTATTTGAATTTAAAAATAATTTAATTAAATTAAAAAATAATTTAATTTAATTTAAAAATAATTTAATTATATTTAAAAATCATTTCATTTAATTTAAAAATAATTTAATTTAATTTGAAAATAATTAAATTTAATTTAAAATTAATTAAATTTAATTTAAAAATAATTTATTTAAATTTAAAAATAATTTAATTTATTTTACAAATAATTTAATTAAATTTAAAAATAATTTTTAATTTAATTTAAAAATAATTTAATTTAAAAATAATTTAATTTAATTTAAAAATAATTTAATTTAATTTAAAAATAATTTAATTTAATTTAAAAATAATTTAATTAAAATTTTAAAATAATTCAATTTAATTTAAAAACAATTCAATTAAATTTAAAAATAATTTGATTTCATTTAAAAATAATTTAATTTAATTTAAAAATAATTTAATTTTATTTGAAATTAATTTAATTTAATTAAAAAATAATTTAATTAAATTTAAAAATAATTAACTTAAATTTAAAAATAATTTATTTAAATTTAAAAATAATTTTTTTTTTTAAAAATAATTTAATATAATTTAAAAGTAATTTAATTTAATATAAAAATAATTTAATTTAAATTAAAAATAATTTAATTTAATTTATAAATAATTTAATTTATTTAAAATATAATTTAATTTAAAATAAAAATAATTTATTTAAATTTAAAATAAATTTAATTTAATTTATAAATAATTTAATTTATTTAAAATATAATTTAATTTAATATAAAAATAATTTATTTAAATTTAAAAATAATTTAATTTAATTTAAAAATAATTTAATTTAATTTGAAAATAATTAAATTTAATTTAAAATTAATTAAATTTAATTTAAAAATAATTTATTTAACTTTAAAAATATTTTAATTTAATTTAAAAATAATTTAATTTAATTTAAAAATAATTTAATTTAATTTAAAAATAATTTAATTTTATTTAAAATTAATTTAAATAAATTTAAAAATAATTTAAAAATAATTTAATTTAATTTAAAAATAATTTAATTTAATTTAAAAATAATTTAATTTAAATTTAAAAATAATTTAATTTATTTTAAAAATAATTTAATTAAATTTAAAAATAATTTAATTAAATTTAAAAATAATTTATTCAAAGTTAAAAATAATTTAATTTAATTTAAAAATAATTTAATTTAAAATTCATTCAATTTAATTTAAAAATAATTTAATTTAATTTAAAAATGATTTAATTTAATTTAAAAATAATTTAATTTTATTTGAAAATAATTTAATGTAAAAATAATTTAATTTAATTTAAAAATGATTTAATTAAATTAAAAAATAATTTATTTTAATTTAAATATAATTTAAATTAAATATAATTTAATTCAATTTAAAAATAATTTAATTAAATTTAAAAATAATTTATTTAAATTTAAAAATAATTTAATTTAATTTAAAAAAATTTCAATTTAATTTAAAAATAATTAAATTTAATTTAAAAATAATTTAATGTAATTAATAAATAATTTAATTAATTAAAAATTTAATTTAATTTATTATAAAAATAATTTATTTAACTTTAAAAATAATTTAATTTAATTAAAAAAAAATTTAATTTAATTAAAATATAATTTAATTTTGTTTAAAAATAATTCAATTTAATTTAAAAATAATTTAATTTAATTTATAAAATTAATGAAATTTAATTTAAAAATAATTTAATTTAATTTAAAAATAATTTAATTTAATTTAAAAATAATTTAATTTACTTTAAAAATAATTTAGTTTAATTTAAAAATAATTTAATTTAATTTAAAAATAATTTAATTATATTTATTAATAATTTAATTTAATATAAGAAAAATTAAATTTAATTTAAAATTAATTAAATTTAATTTAAAAATAATTTATTCAAATTTAAAAATAATTTAATTTAAATTAAAAATAATTTAATTAAATTTAAAAATAATTTAATTTAAAAATAATTTATTTCAATTTAAATATAATTTAATTTAATTTAAAAATAATTTAATTTAATTTAAAAATTATTCAATTTTAATTAAAAATAATTTAATTTAATTTAAAAATAATTTAATTTAATTTAAAAATTATTCAATTTTAATTAAAAATAATTTAATTTAATTTAAATATAATTTAATTTTGTTTAAAAATAATTTAATTTAATTTAAAAATAATTTAATTTAATTTATAAAATTAATGAAATTTAATTTAAAAATAATTTAATTTAATTTAAAAATAATTTAATTTAATTTAAAAATAATTTAATTTAATTTAAAATTAATTAAATTTAATTTTAAAATAATTAATTTAAATTTAAAAATAATTTAATTTAGTTTAAAAGTAATTTAATTTAATTTATAATTAATTTAATTTAATTAAAATATATTTTAATTTAATATAAAAATAATTTATTTAAATTTAAAAATAATTTAATTTAATTTAAAAATAATTTAATTTAATTTAAAAATAATTTAATTTATTTTAAAATTAATTAAATTTAATTGAAAAATAATTTTATTCAATTTAAAAATAATTTAATTTAATTTAAAAATAATTTAATTAAATTTAAAAATAATTTAAATTAATTTAAAAATAATTTAATTCAATTTCAAAATAATTTAATTTAATTTAAAAATAATTTAAATTAATTTAAAAATAATTCAATTTTATTTAAAAATAATTTAAATTAATTTAAAAATAATTTAAAATTAAATTTAATTTAAAAATTATTTAATTTAATTTAAAAATAATTTAATTTAATTTAAAAATAATTTAATTTAATTTAAAAATAATTTAATTTAGTTTAAAAATAATTTAATTTAATTTAAAAATAATTTAATTTAATTTATAAAATGAATGAAATTTAATTTAAAAATAATTTAATTTAATTTAAAAATAATTTAATTTAATTTAAAAATAATAAATTGAATTATTTTTAAATTAAATTAAATTATTTTTAAATTAAATTTAATTAATTTTAAATTAAATTAAATTATTTTTAAATTAAATTAAATTATTTTTAAATTAAATTTAATTAATTTTAAATTTAATCAAATTATTTTTAAATTAAATTAAATTATTTTTCTTTCTAATTAAAATTCAATTTAATTTTAAAATTAATTTAATTAAATTTAAAAATAATTTAATTTAATTTAACATTAATTTAATTAAATTTAAAAATAATTTAATTCAATTTAAAAATAATTTAATTTAATTTAAAAATAATTTAATTTAATTTAAAAATAATTTAATTTAATTTAAAATAAATTAAATTTATTTGAAAAATAATTTAATTTAATTTAAAAATAATTTAATTTTATTTAAAAATAATTCAATTTAATTTAAAAATAATTTAATTTTTTTAAAAATAATTCAATTTAATTTAATTAAATTTAAAATAAATTTAATTTAATATAAAAATAATTTCATTTAATTTAAAATTAATTTAATTAAATTTAAAAATAATTTAATTTAATTTAAAAATAATTTAATTTAAAATTAATTTAATTAAATTTAAAAATAATTTAATTCAATTTAAAAATAATTTTATTTAATTTAAAAATAATTTAATTTAATTTAAAAATAATTCAATGTTATTTAAAAATAATTTAATTTAATTTAAAAATAATTTAAAATTCAATTTAATTTAAAAATAATTTAATTTAATTTAAAAATAATTTAATTTATTTTAAAAATAATTTAATTTAATTTAAAAATAATTTAATTTAATTTAAAAATAATTTAATTTAGTTTAAAAATAATTTAATTTAATTTAAAAATAGTTTAATTTAATTTATAAAATTAATGAAATTTAATTTAAAAATAATTTAATTTAATTTAAAAATAATTTAATTTAATTTAAAATTAATTAAATTTAATTTTAAAATAATTAATTTAAATTTAAAAATAATTTAATTTAGTTTAAAAATAATTTAATTTAATTTATAATTAATTAAAATATATTTTAATTTAATATAAAAATAATTTATTTAAATTTAAAAATAATTTAATTTAATTTAAAAATAATTTAATTAAATTTAAAAATAATTTAATTTAATTTTAAAATAATTTAATTAAATTTAAAATTAATTTAATTAAATTTAAAAATAATTTATTTTTGTTTAAAAATAATTTAATTTGAAAATAATTTAATTTAACAAAAAAAAATTAATTAAATTTAAAAATAATTTAATGATTTTAAAAATAATTTAATTAAATTTAAAAATAATTTAATTTAATTTAAAAATAATTTAATTAATTTTAAAAATAATTTAATTTAATTTAAAAATAATTTAATTTTATTTGAAAATAATTTAATTTAATTAAAAAATAATTTAATTTATTTTAAAAATAATTTAATTAAATTTAAAAATAATTTAATTTTATTTTAAAATAATTTAATTTAATTTAAAAATAATTCAATTTAATTTTAAAATAATTTAATTAAATTTAAATAAATTTAATTTAATTTAAAATTAATTTAATTTAATTAAATTTAAAAATAATTTAATTTCATTGAAAAATAATTTAATTTAATTTAAAAATAATTTAATTTAATTTAAAAATATTTAAACTTAATTTAAAAATAATTTAATTTAATTAAATTTTAAAATAATTTTTTTAAATTTAAAAATAATTTAATTTAATTTAAAAATAATTCAATTTAATTTAAAAATATTTTAATTAAATATAAAAATAATTTAATTTAATTTAAAATTAAATTAATTTAATTGAATTTAAAACTAATTTAATTTCATTGAAAAATAATTTAATTTAATTTAAAAATAATTTAATTTAATTTAAAAATATTTAAATTTAATTTAAAAATAAATTAATTTATTTTAAAAATAATTTAATTTAACTTAAAAATAATTTAATTTAATTTAAAACTAATTTAATTTAATTTAAAAATAATTCAATTTAATTTAAAAATATTTTAATTAAATATAAAAATAATTTAATTTAATTTAAAATTATATTAATTTAATTGAATTTAAAACTAATTTAATTTCATTGAAAAATAATTTAATTTAATTTAAAAATAATTTAATTTAATTAAAAAATAATTTAATTAAATTTAAAAATAATTTAATTTAATTTAATTTAAAATTAATTTAATTTAATTTAATTAAATTTAAAAATAATTTAATTTCATTGAAAAATAATTTAATTTATTTTAAAAATATTTAAATTTAATTTAAAAATAATTTAATTTAATTAAATTTAAAAATAATTTGTTAATTTAAAAATAATTTAATTTAATTTAAAAATAATTCAATTTAATTTAAAAATAATTTAATTAAATATAAAAATAATTTAATTTAATTTAAAATTAAATTTATTTAATTTAATTAAATTTAAAACTAATTTAATTTCATTGAAAAATAATTTAAATTAATTTAAAAATATTTTAGATTATTTTAAAAATATTTAAATTTAATTTAAAAATAAATAAATTTATTTTAAAAATAATTTAATTTAACTTAAAAATAATTCAATTTAATTTAAAAATAATTTAATTTAATTTAATTAAATTTAAAAATAATTTAATTTAATATAAAAATAATTTAATTTAATTTAAAAAAATAAATTTAATTTAAAAATAAATAATTTAAATTTAAAAATAATTTAATTTAATTTAAAGATAATTTAATTTAATTTAAAAACAATTTAATTTGATTAAAAAATAATTTAATTATTTTTAAAAATAATTTAATTTAATTTAAAAATAATTTAATTTAATTTGTAGATAATTCAATTTAATTTAAAAATAATTTAATCAAATTTAAAAATAATTTATTTAAATTTAAAAATATTATAATTTAATTTAAAAATAATTTAATTTAATTTAAAAATAATTTAATTTAATATAAAAATAATTTAATTTAATTTTAAAAATAATTTAATTTAATTTAAAAATAATTTTATTTTAATTTAAAAATAATTTAATTTAATTTAAAAATAATTTAATTTAATTTAAAAATAATTCAATTTAATTTAAAAATAATTCAATTTAATTTAAAAATAATTTAATTTAATTTAAAAATAATTTAATTTTATTTGAAAATAATTTAATTTAAAAATAATTTAATTTAATTTAAAATTAATTTAATTAAATTTAAAAATAATTTAATTTAAAAATAATTTAATTTAAAATAGTTTAATTTAATTTAAAAATAATTCAAATTAATTTAAAAATAATTTAATTTAATTTAAAAATAATTCAATTTAATTTAAAAATAATTTAATTTAATTTATAAATTATTTTATTTAATTAAAATATAATTTAATTTAATATAAAAATAATTTATTTAAATTTAAAAATAATTTAATTTAATTTAAAAATAATTTTATTTTAATTTAAAAATAATTTAATTAAATTTAAAAATAATTTAATTAAATTTAAAAATAATTTAATTTAATTAAAAAATAATTTAATTAAATTTAAAAATAATTTAATTTAATTTAAAATTAATTTAATTTAATTTAATTAAATTTAAAAATAATTTAATTTCATTGAAAAATAAGTTAATTTAATTTAAAAATATTTAAATTTAATTTAAAAATAATTTAATTTAATTAAATTTAAAAATAATTTGTTAATTTAAAAATAATTTAATTTAATTTAAAAATAATTCAATTTAATTTAAAAATAATTTAATTTAATTTAATTAAATTTAAAAATAATTTAATTTAATATAAAAATAATTTAATTTAATTTAAAAAAATAAATCTAATTTAAAAATAAATAATTTAAATTTAAAAATAATTTAATTTAATTTAAAGATAATTTAATTTAATTTAAAAATAATTTAATTTGATTAAAAAATAATTTAATTTAATTTAAAAATAATTTAATTTAATTTAAAAATAATTTAATTTAGTTTGAAAATAATTTAAAATTCAATTTAATTTAAAAATAGTATAACTTAATTTAAAAATAATTTAATTTAATTTAAAAATAATTTAATTTAATTTAAAAAATAATTTAATTTAATTTAGAAATAATTTAATTAAATTTATAAATAATTTAATTAAATTTAAAATTAATTTAATTAAATTTAAAAATAATTTAATTAAATCTAAAAATAATTTAATTTAATTTATAAATAATTTAATTTAATTTAAAAATAATTTAATTTAATTTAAAAATAATTTAATTTAATTTAAAAATAATTTAATTTAATTTAGAAATAATTTAATTGAATTTAAAAATAATTTAATTTAATTTAAAAATAATTTAATTAAATTTAAAAATAATTTAATTAAATTTAAAATTAATTTAATTAAATTTAAAAATAATTTAATTAAATCTAAAAATAATTTAATTTAATTTATAAATAATTTAATTTAATTTAAAAATAATTTAATTTAATTTAAAAATAATTTAATTAAATCTAAAAATAATTTAATAAAATTTATAAATAATTTAATTTAATTTACAAATAATTTAATTAAATTCAAAAATAATTTAAATAAATTTAAAAGTAATTTATTTAAATTTAAAAATAATTTAATTTAATTTGAAAATAATTTAATTAAATTTAATAATAATTTAATTTAATTTAAAAATAATTTAATTTAAAATAAAAATAATTTAATTAAATCTAAAAAGAATTTAATTTAATTTAAAAATAATTTAATTAAATTTATAAATAATTTAATTTGATTTAAAAATAATTTAGTTTAATTTAAAAATAATTGAATTTTAAAATAATTTAATTTAAAAATAATTTAATTTAATTTAAAAATACTTTAATTTAATTTGAAAAAAATTTAATTTAATATAAAAATAATTTAATTTAATTTAAAAATAATTCAATTTAGTTTAAAAATAATTTATTTAAATTTAAAAATAGTTTAATTTAATTTGAAAATAATTTAATTAAATTTAATAATAATTTAATTAAATTTAAAAATAATTTTATTAAATTAAAAAAATAATTTAATTTAATACAAAAATAATTTAATTAAATCTAAAAAGAATTTAATTTAATTTAAAAATAATTTAATTAAATTTATAAATAATTTAACTTGATTTAAAAATAATTTAGTTTAATTTAAAAATAATTGAATTTTAAAATAATTTAATTTAAAAATAATTTAATTTAATTTGAAAATAATTTAATTAAATTTAATAATAATTTAATTTAATTTAAAAATAATTTAATTTAATATAAAAATAATTTAATTAAATCTAAAAATAATTTAATTTAATTTAAAAATAATTTAATTTAATTCAAAAATAATTTAATTTAATTCAAAAATAATTTAAATAATTTTAAAAATAATTTAATTTAATGTAAAAATAATTTAATTAAATTTAAAAATAATTTAATTTAATTTAAAAATAATTTAATTTAATTTAAAAATAATTTAATTAAATTTATAAATAATTTAATTAAATTTAAAATTAATTTAATTAAATTTAAAAATAATTTAATTAAATCTTAAAATAATTTAATTTAATTTAAAACTAATTTAATTTAATTTAAAAATAATTTAATTTAATTTAAAATTAATTTAATTAAATCTAAAAATAATTTAATAAAATTTATAAATAATTTAATTTAATTTACAAATAATTTAATTAAATTCAAAAATAATTTAATTAAATTTAAAAATAATTTATTTAAATTGTAAAATAATTTAATTTAAGTTAAAAACAATTTAATTAAATTTAAAAATAATTTAATTAAATCTAAAAATAATTTAATTTAATTTAATTTAAAAATAATTTAATTGAATTTAAAAGTTATTTAATTTAATTTATAAATAATTCAATTAAATTTAAAAATAATTTAATTAAATTTGAAAATAATTTAAATTATTTTAAAAAAAATTTAATTTAATATAAAAATAATTTAATTTAATTTAAAAATAATTTAATTTAATTTAAATATATTTTAATTTAATTTAAAAATAATTTAATTTAATTTAAAAATAATTTAATTAAATTTAAAAATAATTTAATTCAATTCAAAAATAATTTAATTTAATTTAAAAATAATTTAATTTAAAATAAAAATAATTTAATTTAATTTAAAAATAATATAATTAAATTTAAAAATAATTTAGTTTAATTTAAAAATATTTTAATTTAATTTAATTTGAAAATAATTTAATATAATTTTAAAAAATTTAATTTAAATTAAAAATAACAATTGAATTTAAAAATAATTTAATTTAATTTAAAAGTAATTTAATTTAAATTAAAAATAATTTAATTTATTTTAAAAATAATTTCATTTAATTTAAAAATAATTTAAATTAATTTAAAAATAATTTAAATTAATTTAAAAATAATTTAAATTAATTTAAAAATAATTTAATTGAATTTAAAAATAAATTAATTTATTTTAAAAATAATTTAATTAAATTTAAAAATAATTTAATTAAATTTAAAAATAATTTAATTTAATTTAAAAATAATTTAATTAAATTTAAAAATAATCTTATTTTATTTAAAATTAATTTAATTAAATTTAAAAATAATTTAATTTAATTTAAAAATAATATAATTAAATTTAAAAATAATTTAATTTAATTTAAAAATATTTTAATTTAATTTGAAAATAATATAATATAATGTAAAAGTAATTTAATTTAAATAAAAAATAATTTAATTAAATTTAAAAATAATTTAATGTCATTTAAAAATAATTTAATTAAATTTAAAAATAATTTAAATTAATTTAAAAATAATTTAATTTAATTTAAAAATAATTTAATTTAATTTAAAAATAATTTAATTCAATTTAAAAATAATTTTATTAAATTTAAAAATAATTTAATTAAATGTAAAAATAATTTAATTTATTTTTAAAATTATTTAATTTAATTTAAAAATAATTTAATTTAAAAATAATTTAAATAAATTTAAAAATAATTTAATTTAATTTAAAAATAATTTAATTTAAAAATAATTTAATTTAATTTAAAAATAATTTAATTTAATTTAAAAATAATTTAACTAAATTTAAAAATAATTTAATTTAATATAAAAATAATTTAATTTAATTTTAAAATAATTTATATAAATTTAAAAATAATTTAATTTAATTTAAAAATAATTTAATTAAATTTAAAAATATTTTAATCTAAAAATAAATTAATTTATTTTAAAAATAATTCAATTTAATTTAAAAATAATTTATTTTAATTTAAAAATAATTTAATTTAATTTGAAAATCATTAAATTTAATTTAAAAATAATTTAATTTATTTTAAAAATAATTTAACTAAATTTAAAAATAATTTAATTTAATATAAAAATAATAAAATTTAATTTAAAAATAATTTAATTTAATTTAAAAATAATTTAATTAAATTTAAAAATAATTTAATTTAATTTAAAAATAATTTAATTAATTTTAAAAATAATTTAATTTAAATTAAAAATAATTTATTTTAATTTAAAAATAATTTAATTTAATTCAAAAATAATTTAATTTAAAATAAAAATAATTTAATTTATTTTGAAAATAATTTATATAAATTTAAAAATAATTTAATTTAATTTAAAAATAATTTAATTAAATTTAAAAATAATTTAATTTAATTAAAAAATAATTTAATTAAATTTAAAAGTAATTTAATTCAATTCAAAAATAATTTAATTTAATTTAAAAATAATTTATATAAATTTAAAAATAATTTAATTAAAATTAAAAATATTTTATATAAATTTAAAAATAATTTAATTAAATTTAAAAATAATTTAATTCAAAAATAATTAAATTTAATTGAAAAATAATTTATATAAATTTAAAAATAATTTAATTCAAAATAAAAATAATTTAATTTAATTTAAAAATAATTTAATTAAATTTAAAAACAATTTAATTAAATTTAAAAATAATTTATTCAAATTTAAAAATAATTTAATTTAAATTAAAAATAATTTAATTAAATTTAAAAATAATTTAATTAAATTTAATAATAATTTATTTAAATTTAAAAATAATTTAATTTAATTTAAAAATAATTTAATTTAAAAATAATTTATATAATTTTGAAAATAATTTAATTTAAATTTAAAATAATTTAATTAAACTTAAAAATAATTTAATTAAATTTAAAAAAAAATAATTTAATTCAAAAATAAATTAATTTAATTTAAAAATAATTGAATTTAAATTAAAAATAATTTAATCAAATTTATAATTAATTTAATTAAATTTAAAAATAATTTATTTAAATTTAAAAATAATTTAATTTAATTTAAAAATAATTTATTTTAATTTAAAAAAAATTTATATAAATTTAAAAATAATTTAATTTAATTTAAAAATAATTTAATTTAATTTAAAAATAATTTAATTAAATTTAAAAATAATTTAATGTAATTTAAAAATAATTTAATTAATTTTAAAAATAATTCAATTTAATTTAAAAATAATTTAATTAAATTTTAAAATAATTTAATTTAATTCAAAAATAATTTAATTTAATTCAAAAATAATGAAATTTAATTTAAAAATAATTTAAATAAATTTAAATATTATTGAATTTAATTTAAAAATAATTTAAATAAATTTAAATATAATTGAATTTAAATTAAAAATAATTTATATAAATTTAAAAATAATTTAATTTAAAAATAATTTAATTAAATTTAAAAATAATATAATTTAATTTAAAAATAATTTAATAAAATTTAAAAATAATTTAATTTAATTTAAAAATAATTTCATTTAATTTAAAAATAATTTAAATTAATTTAAAAATAATTTAAATTAATTTAAAAATAATTTAAATTAATTTAAAAATAATTTAATTAAATTTAAAAATAATTTAATTTAATTTAAAAATATTTTAATTAAATTTAAAAATAATTTAATTTAATTCAAAAATAATTTAATTTAATTTAAAAATAATTTAATTTAAATTAAAAATAATTTAATTAAATTTAAAAATAATTTAATAAATATTAAAAATAATATATTTAAATTTAAAAATAATTTAATTTAATTTAAAAATAATTTAATTTAATTTTAAAATAATTTATATAAATTTAAAAATAATTTAATTTAATTTAAAAATAATTTAATTTAATTTAAAAATAATTTAATTTAATTTAAAAATAATTTAATTTAATTTAAAAATAATTTAATTTAATTTAAAAATAATTTCATTTAATTTAAAAATAATTTAAAAATAATTTAAATTAATTTAAAAAGAATTTAATTAAATTTAAAAATAATTTAATTTAATTTAAAAATAATTTAATTAAATTTAAAAATAATTTAATTTTATTAAAAATTAATTTAATTAAATTTAAAAATAATTTAATTTAATTTAAAAATAATATAATTAAATTTAAAAATAATTTAATTTAATTTAAAAATATTTTAATTTAATTTGAAAATAATATAATATAATTTAAAAGTAATTTAATTTAAATTAAAAATAATTTAATTAAATTTAAAAATAAATTAATTAAATTTAAAAATAATTTAATGTAATTTAAAAATAATTTAATTAAATTTAAAAATAATTTAAATTAATTTAAAAATAATTTAATTTAATTTAAAAATAATTTCATTTAATTTAAAAATAATTTAATTCAATTTAAAAATAATTTTATTAAATTTAAAAATAATTTAATTAAATGTAAAAATAATTTAATTTATTTTAAAAATTATTTAATTTAATTTAAAAATAATTTTATTTAAAAATAATATAAATAAATTTAAAAATAATTTAATTTAATTTAAAAATAATTTAATTTAAAAATAATTTAATTTATTTTAAAAATAATTTAATTAAATTTAAAAATAATTTAATTTAATTCAATAATAATTTAATTTAATTTAAAAATAATTTAATTTAAATTAAAAATATTTTAATTAAATTTAAAAATAATTTATTTCAATTTAAAAATAATTTATTTAAATTTAAAAATAATTTAATTAAATTTAAAAATAATTTAATTAAATTTAAAAATAATTTAATTAAATTTAAAAAAAAATTAATTTAATTCAAAAATAATTTAATTTAATTTAAAAATAATTTAATTTAAATTAAAAATAATTTAATCAAATTTATAATTAATTTAATTAAATTTAAAAATAATTTATTTAAATCTAAAAATAATTTAATTTAATTTAAAAATAATTTAATTTAATTTAAAAAAAAATTATATAAATTTAAAAATAATTTAATTTAATTTAAAAATAATTTAATTTAATTTAAAAATAATTTAATTAAATTTAAAAATAATTTAATTTAATTTAAAAATAATTTAATTAATTTTAAAAATAATTTAATTTAATTTAAAAATAATTTAATTAAATTTTAAAATAATTTAATTTAATTAAAAAATAATTTAATTTAATTCAAAAATAATGTAATTTAATTTAAAAATAATTTAAATAAATTTAAATATAATTGAATTTAAATTAAAAATAATTTATATAAATTTAGAAATAATTTAATTTAATTTAAAAATAATTTAATTTAATTTAAAAATAATTTAATTAAATTTAAAAATAATTTAATTTAATTTAAAAATAATTTAATTAAATTTAAAAATAATTTAATTTAATTTAAAAATAATTTCATTTAATTTAAAAATAATTTAAATTCTTTTAAAAATAATTTAAATTAATTTAAAAATAATTTAATTTAATTTATAAATAATTTAATTAAATTTAAAAATAATTTAATTTAATTTAAAAATAATTTAATTAATTTTAAAAATATTTTAATTTAATTTAAAAATAATTTAATTAAATTTTAAAATAATTTAATTTAATTCAAAAATAATTTAATTTAATTCAAAAATAATGTAATTAAATTTAAAAATAATTTAAATAAATTTAAATATAATTGAATTTAAATTAAAAATAATTTATATAAATTTAAAAATAATTTATATAAATTTAAAAATAATTTAATTTAATTTAAAAATAATTTAATTTAAATTAAAAATAATTTAATCAAATTTATATTTAATTTAATTAAATTTAAAAATAATTTATTTAAATCTAAAAATAATTTAATTTAATTTAAAAATAATTTAATTTAATTTAAAAAAAATTTATATAAATTTAAAAATAATTTAATTTAATTTAAAAATAATATAATTTAATTTAAAAATAATTTAATTAAATTTAAAAATAATTTAATTTAATTTAAAAATAAGTTA
The DNA here is from genome assembly GCA_944588485.1 of Phosphuga atrata. Classification (NCBI taxonomy): domain Eukaryota; kingdom Metazoa; phylum Arthropoda; class Insecta; order Coleoptera; family Silphidae; genus Phosphuga; species Phosphuga atrata. The sequence goes on along the minus strand of OX155896.1, from coordinate 18,964,229 downwards.
ATTAATTTTAAAAATAATTTAATTTAATTTAAAAATGATTTAATTAAATTTTAAAATAATTTAATTTAATTCAAAAATAATTTAATTTAATTCAAAAATAATTTAATTTAATTTAAAAATAAGTTAATTAATTTTAAAAATAATTTAATTTAATTTAAAAATAATTTAATTAAATTTAAAAATAATTTAATTTAATTCAAAAATAATGTAATTTAAATTAAAAATAATTTATATAAATTTAAAAATAATTTAATTTAATTTAAAAACAATTTAATTTAATTTAAAAATAATTTAATTAAATTTAAAAATAATTTAATTTAATTTAAAAATAATTTAATTTAATTTAAAAATAATTTAATTTAATTTAAAAATAATTTCATTTAAATTAAAAATAATTTAAATTCTTTTAAAAATAATTTAAATTATTTTAAAAATAACTTAATTTAATTTAAAAATAATTTAATTAAATTTAAAAATAATTTAATTTAATTTAAAAATATTTTAATTAAATTTGAAAATAATATAATATAATTTGAAAGTAATTTAATTTAAATTAAAAATTATTTAATTAAATTTAAAAATAATTTAATTAAATTTAAAAATAATTTAATGTAATTTAAAAATAATTTAATTAAATTTAAAAATAATTTAAATTAATTTAAAAATAATTTAATTTAATTTAAAAATAATTTCATTTAATTTAAAAATAATTTAATTCAATTTAAAAATAATTTTATTAAATTTAAAAATAATTTAATTAAATGTAAAAATAATTTAATTTATTTTAAAAATTATTTAATTTAATTTAAAAATAATTTAATATATATTAATATAAATAATATAAATAATATAAATTTATAAAAATTTAAATTAATATAAATAATATAAATAAATTTAAAAATAATTTAATTTAATTTAAAAATAATTTAATTTAAAAATAATTTAATTTAATTTAAAAATAATTTAATTTAATTTAAAAATAATTTAACTAAATTTAAAAATAATTTAATTTAATATAAAAATAATTTAATTTAAAATGATTTAATTAAATTTTAAAAAAATTTTATTAAATTTAAAATAATTTAATTAAATTTAAAAATAATTTAATTTAATTTAAAAATAATTTAATTAAATTTAAAAATAATTTAATTTAATTCAAAAATAATTTAATTTAAAAATAATTTAATTTAAATTAAAAATAATTTAATTAAATTTAAAAATATTTTAATTTAATTTAAAAATAATTTAATTTAATATGAAAATAATTTAATTCAATTTAAAAATAATTTAATTAAATTTAAAAATAATTTAATTTAATTTAAAAATAATTTAATTAAATTTAAAAATAATTTAATTTAATTTAAAAATAATTTAATTAATTTTAAAAATAATTTAATTTAATTTAAAAATAATTTAATTAAATTTAAAAATAATTTAATTTAACTTAAAAATAATTTAATTTAATTTAAAAATAATTTAATTTTAAAATAATTTAATTTAATTTGAAAATCATTTAATTAAATTTAAAAATAATTTAATGTAATTTAAAAATAATTTAATTAAATTTAAAAATAATTTAATTTAAATTAAAAATAATTTAATTTAATTTAAAAACAATTTAATTTAAATTAAAAATAATTTAATTAAATTTAAAAATAATTTATATATAGATTTGAATATAATTTAATTTAAATTAAAAATAATTTAATTTAAATTAAAAATAATTTAATTAAATTTAAAAATAACTTAATTAAATTTAAAAATAATTTAATTTAAATTAAAAATAATTTAATTAAACTTAAAATTAATTTAATTAAATTTAAAAATAATTTATTTAAATTTAAAATTAATTTAATTTAATTTAAAAATAATTTAATTTAATTTAAAAATAATTTATATAAATTTAAAAATAATTTAATTTAATTTAAAAATAATTTATATCAATTTAAAAATAATTTAATTCAAATTAAAAATAATTTAATTTAATTTTAAAATAATTTAATTAAATTTAAAAACAATTTAATTATATTTAAAAATAATTTATTTAAATTTAAAAATAATTTAATTTAAATTAAAAATAATTTAATTAAATTTAAAAATAATTTAATTAAATTTAATAATAATTTATTTAAATTTAAAAATAATTTAATTTAATTTAAAAATACTTTAATTAAATTTAATAATAACTTATTTAAATTTAAAAATAATTTAATTTAATTTAAAAATAATTTATATAAATTTAAAAATAATTTAATTTAAATTAAAAATAATTTAATTTAATTTAAAAATAATTTAATTTAAATTAAAAATAATTTAATTAATTTTAAAAATAATTTAATTTAATTTAAAAATAATTTAATTAAATTTAAAAATAATTTATATAAACTTAAAAATAATTGTATTTAAATTAAAAATAATTTAATTAAATTTAAAAATAATTTAATTTAAATTAAAAATAATTTCATTTATTTTAAAAATAATTTAATTTTAATTAAAAATAATTTAATTAAATTTAATAATAATTTATTTAAATTTAAAAATAATTTAATTTAATTGAAAAATAATTTATATAAATTTAAATATACTTTAATTTAAATTAAAAATAATTTAATTTAATTTAAAAATAATTTAATTAAATTTAAAAAAAAAATTAATTTAATTTAAAAATAATTTAATTAAATTTAAAAATAATTTAATTAAATTTAATAATAATTTATTTAAATTTAAAAATAATTTAATTTAATTTAAAAATAATTTAATTTAATTTAAAACTAATTTAATTAAATTTAAAAATAATTTAATTTAATATAAAAACAATTTAATTTAATATAAAAATAATTTAATTTAATTTAAAAATAATTTAATTAAATTTAATAATAATTTATTTAAATTTAAAAATAATTTAATTTAATTCAAAAATAATTTAATTTAATTTAAAAATAATTTATATAAATTTAAAAATAATTTAATTCAAATTAAAAATAATTTAATTTAATTTTAAAATAATTCAATTAAATTTAAAAACAATTTAATTAAATTTAAAAATAATTTATTTAAATTTAAAAATAATTTAATTTAAATTAAAAATAATTTAATTTAATTTAAAAATAATTTAATTTAAATTAAAAATATTTTAATTAAATTTAAAAATAATTTAATTTAATTTAAAAATAATTTAATTAAATTTGAAAATAATTTATATAAATTTAAAAATAATTTAATTTAAATTAAAAATAATTTAATTAAATTTAAAAATAATTTAATTTAAATTAAAAATAATTTAATTTAATTTAAAAATAATTTAATTTAAATTGAAAATAATTTAATTTATTTAAAAATAATTTAATTAAATTTAAAAATAATTTAATTTAATTTAAAAATAATTTAATTAAATTTAAAAAAAAATTAATTTAATTTAAAAATAATTTAATTTAAATTAAAAATAATTTAATTAAATTTAAAAATAATTTAATTAAATTTAATAATAATTTATTTAAATTTAAAAATAATATAATTTAATTTAAAAATAATTTATATAAATTTAAAAATAATTTAATTTAATTTAAAAATAATTTATATCAATTTAAAAATAATTTAATTCAAATTAAAAATAATTTAATTTAATTTTAAAATAATTTAATTAAATTTAAAAACAATTTAATTATATTTAAAAATAATTTATTTAAATTTAAAAATAATTTAATTTAAATTAAAAATAATTTAATTAAATTTAAAAATACTTTAATTAAATTTAATAATAATTTATTTAAAATTAAAAATAATTTAATTTAATTTAAAAATAATTTAAATCAATTTAATAATAACTTATTTAAATTTAAAAATAATTTAATTTAATTTAAAAATAATTTATATAAATTTAAAAATAATTTAATTTAAATTAAAAATAATTTAATTTGATTTAAAAATAATTTAATTTAAATTAAAAATTATTTAATTAATTTTAAAAATAATTTAATTTAATTTAAAAATAATTTAATTAAATTTAAAAATAATTTATATAAATTTAAAAATAATTGTATTTAAATTAAAAATAATTTAATTAAATTTAAAAATAATTTAATTTAAATTAAAAATAATTTCATTTAATTTAAAAATAATTTAATTTTAATTAAAAATAATTTAATTAAATTTAATAATAATTTATTTAAATTTAAAAATAATTTAATTTAATTTAAAAATAATTTATATAAATTTAAAAATACTTTAATTTAAATTAAAAATAATTTAATTTAATTTAAAAATAATTTAATTTAATTTAAAAATAATTTAACTAAATTTAAAAATAATTTAATTTAATATAAAAATAATTTAATTTCATATAAAAATAATTTAATTTAATTTAAAAATAATTTAATTAAATTTAAAATTAATTTAATTAAATTTAAAAATAATTTAATTTAATTTAAAAATAATTTAATTAAATTTAAAAATAATTTAAATTAATTCAAAAATAATTTAATTTAATTTAAAAATAATTTAATTTAAATTAAAAATAATTTAATTAAATTTAAAAATATTTTAATTTAATTTAAAAATAATTTAATTTAATATGAAAATAATTTAATTCAATTTAAAAATAATTTAATTAAATTTAAAAATAATTTAATTTAATTCAAAAATAATTTAATTTAATTTAAAAATAATTTAATTTTAAAATAATTTAATTTAATTTGAAAATCATTTAATTAAATTTAAAAATAATTTAATGTAATTTAAAAATAATTTAATTAAATTTAAAAATAATTTAATTTAAATTAAAAATAATTTAATTTAATTTAAAAACAATTTAATTTAAATTAAAAATAATTTAATTAAATTTAAAAATAATTTATATATAGATTTGAATATAATTTAATTTAAATTAAAAATAATTTAATTTAAATAATAAATAATTTAATTAAATTTAAAAATAACTTAATTAAATTTAAAAATAATTTAATTTAAATTAAAAATAATTTAATTAAACTTATAATTAATTTAATTAAATTTAAAAATAATTTATTTAAATTTAAAATTAATTTAATTTAATTTAAAAATAATTTAATTTAATTTAAAAATAATTTATATAAATTTAAAAATAATTTAATTTAATTTAAAAATAATTTATATCAATTTAAAAATAATTTAATTCAAATTAAAAATAATTTAATTTAATTTTAAAATAATTTAATTAAATTTAAAAACAATTTAATTATATTTAAAAATAATTTATTTAAATTTAAAAATAATTTAATTTAAATTAAAAATAATTTAATTAAATTTAAAAATAATTTAATTAAATTTAATAATAATTTATTTAAATTTAAAAATAATTTAATTTAATTTAAAAATACTTTAATTAAATTTAATAATAACTTATTTAAATTTAAAAATAATTTAATTTAATTTAAAAATAATTTATATAAATTTAAAAATAATTTAATTTAAATTAAAAATAATTTAATTTAATTTAAAAATAATTTAATTTAAATTAAAAATAATTTAATTAATTTTAAAAATAATTTAATTTAATTTAAAAATAATTTAATTAAATTTAAAAATAATTTATATAAATTTAAAAATAATTGTATTTAAATTAAAAATAATTTAATTAAATTTAAAAATAATTTAATTTAAATTAAAAATAATTTCATTTAATTTAAAAATAATTTAATTTTAATTAAAAATATATTAATTAAATTTAATAATAATTTATTTAAATTTAAAAATAATTTAATTTAATTTAAAAATAATTTATATAAATTTAAAAAAACTTTAATTTAAATTAAAAATAATTTAATTTAATTTAAAAATAATTTAATTAAATTTAAAAAAAAAATTAATTTAATTTAAAAATAATTTAATTAAATTTAAAAATAATTTAATTAAATTTAATAATAATTTATTTAAATTTAAAAATAATTTAATTTAATTTAAAAATAATTTAATTTAATTTAAAACTAATTTAATTAAATTTAAAAATAATTTAATTTAATATAAAAACATTTTAATTTAATATAAAAATAATTTAATTTAATTTAAAAATAATTTAATTAAATTTAATAATAATTTATTTAAATTTAAAAATAATTTAATTTAATTCAAAAATAATTTAATTTATTTTAAAAATAATTTATATAAATTTAAAAATAATTTAATTCAAATTAAAAATAATTTAATTTAATTTTAAAATAATTTAATTAAATTTAAAAACAATTTAATTAAATTTAAAAATAATTTATTTAAATTTAAAAATAATTTAATTTAAATTAAAAATAATTTAATTTAATTTAAAAATAATTTAATTTAAATTAAAAATATTTTAATTAAATTTAAAAATAATTTAATTTAATTTAAAAATAATTTAATTAAATTTGAAAATAATTTATATAAATTTAAAAATAATTTAATTTAAATTAAAAATAATTTAATTAAATTTAAAAATAATTTAATTTAAATTAAAAATAATTTAATTTAATTTAAAAATAATTTAATTTAAATTGAAAATAATTTAATTTATTTAAAAATAATTTAATTAAATTTAAAAATAATTTAATTTAATTTAAAAATAATTTAATTAAATTTAAAAAAAAATTAATTTAATTTAAAAATAATTTAATTTAAATTAAAAATAATTTAATTAAATTTAAAAATAATTTAATTAAATTAAATAATAATTTATTTAAATTTAAAAATAATATAATTTAATTTAAAAATAATTTATATAAATTTAAAAATAATTTAATTTAATTTAAAAATAATTTATATCAATTTAAAAATAATTTAATTCAAATTAAAAATAATTTAATTTAATTTTAAAATAATTTAATTAAATTTAAAAACAATTTAATTATATTTAAAAATAATTTATTTAAATTTAAAAATAATTTAATTTAAATTAAAAATAATTTAATTAAATTTAAAAATACTTTAATTAAATTTAATAATAATTTATTTAAATTTAAAAATAATTTAATTTAATTTAAAAATAATTTAATTAAATTTAATAATAACTTATTTAAATTTAAAAATAATTTAATTTAATTTAAAAATAATTTATATAAATTTAAAAATAATTTAATTTAAATTAAAAATAATTTAATTTAATTTAAAAATAATTTAATTTAAATTAAAAATTATTTAATTAATTTTAAAAATAATTTAATTTAATTTAAAAATAATTTAATTAAATTTAAAAATAATTTATATAAATTTAAAAATAATTGTATTTAAATTAAAAATAATTTAATTAAATTTAAAAATAATTTAATTTAAATTAAAAATAATTTCATTTAATTTAAAAATAATTTAATTTTAATTAAAAATAATTTAATTAAATTTAATAATAATTTATTTAAATTTAAAAATAATTTAATTTAATTTAAAAATAATTTATATAAATTTAAAAATACTTTAATTTAAATTAAAAATAATTTAATTTAATTTAAAAATAATTTAATTAAATTTAAAAAAAAAATTAATTTAATTTAAAAATAATTTAATTAAATTTAAAAATAATTTAATTAAATTTAATAATAATTTATTTAAATTTAAAAATAATTTAATTTAATTTAAAAATAATTTAATTTAATTTAAAACTAATTTAATTAAATTTAAAAATAATTTAATGTAATATAAAAACAATTTAATTTAATATAAAAATAATTTAATTTAATTTAAAAATAATTTAATTAAATTTAATAATAATTTATTTAAATTTAAAAATAATTTAATTTAATTCAAAAATAATTTAATTTAATTTAAAAATAATTTATATAAATTTAAAAATAATTTAATTCAAATTAAAAATAATTTAATTTAATTTTAAAATAATTTAATTAAATTTAAAAACAATTTAATTAAATTTAAAAATAATTTATTTAAATTTAAAAATAATTTAATTTAAATTAAAAATAATTTAATTTAATTTAAAAATAATTTAATTTAAATTAAAAATATTTTAATTAAATTTAAAAATAATTTAATTTAATTTAAAAATAATTTAATTAAATTTGAAAATAATTTATATAAATTTAAAAATAATTTAATTTAAATTAAAAATAATTTAATTAAATTTAAAAATAATTTAATTTAAATTAAAAATAATTTAATTTAATTTAAAAATAATTTAATTTAAATTGAAAATAATTTAATTTAATTTAAAAATAATTTAATTAAATTTAAAAATAATTTAATTTAATTTAAAAATAATTTAATTAAATTTAAAAATTATTTAATTTAATTTAAAAATAATTTATATAAATTTGAAAATAATTTAATTTAAATTAAAAATAATTTAATTAAATTTAAAAATAATTTAATTAAATTTAAAAATAATTTAATTTAATTTAAAAATAATTTAATTAAATTTAAAAATAATTTATATAAATTTAAAAATAATTGTATTTAAATTAAAAATAATTTAATTAAATTTAAAAATAATTTAATTTAAATTAAAAATAATTTCATTTAATTTAAAAATAATTTAATTTTAATTAAAAATAATTTAATTAAATTTAATAATAATTTATTTAAATTTAAAAATAATTTAATTTAATTTAAAAATAATTTATATAAATTTAAAAATACTTTAATTTAATTTAAAAATAATTTAATTTAATTTAAAAATAATTTAATTAAATTTAAAAAAAAAATTAATTTAATTTAAAAATAATTTAATTAAATTTAAAAATAATTTAATTAAATTTAATAATAATTTATTTAAATTTAAAAATAATTTAATTTAATTTAAAAATAATTTAATTTAATTTAAAACTAATTTAATTAAATTTAAAAATAATTTAATGTAATATAAAAACAATTTAATTTAATATAAAAATAATTTAATTTAATTTAAAAATAATTTAATTAAATTTAATAATAATTTATTTAAATTTAAAAATAATTTAATTTAATTCAAAAATAATTTAATTTAATTTAAAAATAATTTATATAAATTTAAAAATAATTTAATTCAAATTAAAAATAATTTAATTTAATTTTAAAATAATTTAATTAAATTTAAAAACAATTTAATTAAATTTAAAAATAATTTATTTAAATTTAAAAATAATTTAATTGAAATTAAAAATAATTTAATTTAATTTAAAAATAATTTAATTTAAATTAAAAATAATTTAATTAAATTTAAAAATAATTTAATTTAATTTAAAAATAATTTAATTAAATTTGAAAATAATTTATATAAATTTAAAAATAATTTAATTTAAATTAAAAATAATTTAATTAAATTTAAAAATAATTTAATTTAAATTAAAAATAATTTAATTTAATTTAAAAATAATTTAATTTAAATTGAAAATAATTTAATTTAATTTAAAAATAATTTAATTAAATTTAAAAATAATTTAATTTAATTTAAAAATAATTTAATTAAATTTAAAAATAATTTAATTTAATTTAAAAATAATTTATATAAATTTGAAAATAATTTAATTTAAATTAAAAATAATTTAATTAAATTTAAAAATAATTTAATTAAATTTAAAACAAATTTAATTTAATTCAAAAATAATTTAATTAAATTTAAAAATAATTTAATTAAATTTAATAATAATTTATTTAAATTTAAAAATAATATAATTTAATTTAAAAATAATTTATATAAATTTAAAAATAATTTAATTTAAATTAAAAATAATTTAATTTAATTTAAAAATAATTTAATTAAATTTAATAATAACTTATTTAAATTTAAAAATAATTTAATTTAATTTAAAAATAATTTATATAAATTTAAAAATAATTTAATTTAAATTAAAAATAATTTAATTTAATTTAAAAATAATTTAATTTAAATTAAAAATAATTTAATTTAAATTAAAAATAATTTAATTAATTTTAAAAATAATTTAATTGAATTTAAAAATAATTTAATTAAATTTAAAAATAATTTATATAAATTTAAAAATAATTTAATTTAAATTAAAAATAATTTAATTAAATTTAAAAATAATTTAATTTAAATTAAAAATAATTTCATTTAATTTAAAAATAATTTAATTAAAATTAAAAATAATTTAATTAAATTTAATAATAATTTATTTAAATTTAAAAATAATTTAATTTAATTTAAAATTAATTTATATATATTTAAAAATAATTTAATTTAAATTAAAAATAATTTAATTTAATTTAAAAATAATTTAATTAAATTTAAAAAAAAATTTAATTTAATTCAAAAATAATTTAATTAAATTTAAAAACAATTTAATTAAATTTAATAATAATTTATTTAAATTTAAAAATAATTTAATTTAATTTAAAAATAATTTAATTTAATTTAAAACTAATTTAATTAAATTTAAAAATAATTTAATTTAATATAAAAACAATTTAATTTAATATAAAAATAATTTAATTTAATTTAAAAATAATTTAATTAAATTTAATAATAATTTATTTAAATTTAAAAATAATTTAATTTAATTCAAAAATAATTTAATTTAATTTAAAAATAATTTATATAAATTTAAAAATAATTTAATTCAAATTAAAAATAATTTAATTTAATTTTAAAATAATTTAATTAAATTTAAAAACAATTTAATTAAATTTAAAAATAATTTATTTAAATTTAAAAATAATTTAATTTTAATTAAAAATAATTTAATTTATTTTAAAAATAATTTAATTTAAATTTAAAATAATTTAATTAAATTTAAAAATAATTTAATTTAAAAATAATTTAATTAAATTCAAAAATAATTTATATAAATTTAAAAATAATTTAATTTAAATTAAAAATAATTTAATTAAATTAAAAAAAAATTTAATTTAAATTAAAAATAATTTAATTTAATTTAAAAATAATTTAATTTAAATTAAAAATAATTTAATTAAATTTAATAATAATTTATTTAAATTTAAAAATAATTTAATTTAAATTAAAAATAATTTATATAAATTTAAAAATAATTTAATTTAAAAAAAAATTAAATTTAAAAATAATTTAATTTATTTTAAAAATAATTTAATTAAATTTAAAAATAATTTAATTCAATTTAAAAATAATTTAATTAAATTTAAAAATAATTTAATTAAATTTAATAATAATTTATTTAAATTTAAAAATAATTTAATTTAATTTAAAAATAATTTATATAAATTTAAAAATGATTTAATTAAAATTAAAAATAATTTAATTAAATTTAAAAATAATTTAATTAAATTTAAAAATAATTTAATTAAATTTAAAAAAAATTTAATTTAATTCAAAAATAATTTAATTTAATTTAAAAATAATTTAATTTAAATTAAAAATAATTTAATTAAATTTATAATTAATTTAATTAAATTTAAAAATAATTTATTTAAATTTAAAAATAATTTAATTTAATTTAAAAATAATTTAATTTAATTTAAAAATAATTTAATTTAATTTAAAAATAATGTAATTTAATTTAAGAATAATTGAATTTAATTTTAAAAATAATTTAATTCAATTTAAAAATATTTTAATCTAAAAATAATTTAATTTAATTTAAAAATAGTTTAACTAAATTTAAAAATAATTTAATTTAAAATAAAAACAATTTAATTTAACATAAAAATAATTTAATTAAATTTAAAAATAATTTAATTAAATTTAAAAATAATTTAATTTATTTGAAAAATAATTTAATTAAATTTAAAAATAATTTAATTTTATTTAAAAATAATTTAATTAATTTTAAAAATAATTTAATTTAATTTAAAATTAATTTAATTAAATTTAAAAATAATTTAATTTAATTCAAAAATAATTTAAATTAATTTAAAAATAATTAAATTTAAAAATAATTTAATTTAATTTAAAAATCATTTAATTCAATTTAAAAATAATTTAATTTAATTTAAAAATAGTTTATCTAAATTTAAAAATAATTTAATTTATTATAAAAATAATTTAATTTAATTTAAAAATAATTTAATTTAATTTAGAAATAATTTATTTTAATTTAAAAATAATTTAATTTAATTTAAAAATAATTTAATTTAATTTAAAACTAATTCAACTAAATTTAAAAATAATTTAATTTAATATAAAAACAATTTAATTTAATATAAAAATAATTTAATTTAATTTAAAAATAATTTAATTAAATTTAAAAATAATTTAATTAAATTTAAAAATAATTTAATTAAATTGAAAAAAAATTAATTTATTTAAAAATAATTTAATTTAATTGAAAAATAATTTAATTAAATTTAAAATTAATTTAATTTAATATAAAAATAATTCTATTTAATTTAAAAATAATTTAATTTAATTCAAATATAATGTAATTTATTTTAAAAATAATTGAATTTGATTCAAAAATAACTTAATTAATTTTAAAAATAATTTAATTTAATTTAAAAATAATTTAATTAAATTTAAAAATAATTTAATTTAATTCAAAAATAGTTTAATTTAATTTAAAAATAATTTAATTTAATTTAAAAATAATTTAATTTAAAATAAAAATAATTTAATTTAATTTAAAAATAATTTATATAAATTTAAAAATAATTTAATTTAATTTAAAAATAATTTAATTAAATTTAAAAATAATTTAATTCAATTTAAAAATGGTTTTATTAAATTTAAAAATAATTTAATTAAAAATATTTAATTAAATTTAAAAATAATTTAATTTAATTCAAAAATAATTTAATTTAATTTAAAAATAATTTAATTTAAATTAAAAATAATTTAATTTAAATTAAAAACATTTTAATTAAATTTAAAAATAATTTAATTAAATTTAAAAATACTTTATTTAAATTTAAAAATAATTAAATTTAATTTAAAAGTAATTTAATTTAATTTAAAAATAATTTATTTAAATTTAAAAATAATTTAATTTAAATTAAAAATAATTTAATTAAATTTAAAAATAATTTAATTAAAATTAAAAATAATTTAATTTATTTCAAAATTAATTTAATTTAATTTAAAAATAATTTAATTAAATTTAAAAATAATTTAATTAAATTTAAAAATAATTCATTTAAATTTAAAAATAATTTAATTTAAAATAAAAATAATTTAATTTAATTTAAAAATAATTTATATAAATTTAAAAATAATTGGATTTAATTTAAAAATAATTTAATTTAATTTAAAAATAATTTAATTTATTTTAAAAATAATTTGATTTTTTTTTTAATATAGTTTAAATTTAAAAATAATGTAATTTAATTTAAAAATAATTGAATTTAATTTTAAAAATAATTTAATTCAATTTAAAAATATTTTAATCTAAAAATAATTTAATTTAATTTAAAAATAATTCAATTTAATTTAAAAATAATTTAATTTCATTTAAAATTAATTTAATTTAATTTGAAAATCATTTTATTTAATTTAAAAATAATTTAATTTAATTTAAAAATAATTTAACTAAATTTAAAAATAATTTAATTTAATATAAAAATAATTTAATTTAATTTAAAAATAATTTATTTTAATTTAAAAATAATTTAATTAAATTTAAAAATTAATTAATTTAATTTAAAAATAATTTAATTAATTTTAAAAATAATTTAATTAAATTTAAAAATAATTTAATTAAATTTAATAATAATTTAATTTAATTCAAAAATAATTTAATTTAAAAATAAATTAATTTAAAATAAAAATAATTTAATTTAATCTAAAAATAATTTATATAAATTTAAAAATAATTTAATTTAATTTAAAAATAATTTAATTAAATTTAAAAATAATTTAATTTAATTCAAAAATAATTTAATTTAATTTAAAAATAATTTAATTTAAAATAAAAATAATTTAATTAAATTTAAAAATAATTTAATTTAATTTAAAAATAATGTAGTTAATTTTAAAAATAATTTAATATAATTTAAAAATAATTTAATTAAATTTAAAATGAATTTAATTTAATTCAAAAATAATTTAATTTAATTTAAAAATAATTTAATTTAAATTAAAAATAATTTAATTTAAATTAAAAATAATTTATTAAATTTAAAAATAATTTAATTAAATTTAAAAATAATTTATTTAAATTTAAAAATAATTTAATTTAATTTAAAAATAATTTAATTTAATTAAAAAATAATTTATATAAATTTAAAAATAATTTAATTTAAATTAAAACTAATTTAATTAAATTGAAAAATAATTTAATTAAATTTAAAAATAATTTAATTTAATTTAAAATTAATATAATTTAATTTAAAAATAATTTAATTTAAATTAAAAATAATTCAATTAAATTTAAAAATAAATGAATTAAATTTAAAAATAATTTTATTAAATTTAAAAATAATTTAATTTAATTAAAAATAATTTAATTTAATTTAAAAATTATTTATATAAATTCAAAAATAATTTAATTTAATTTAAAAATAATTTAATTTAATTTAAAAATAATTTAATTTTTTTTAATATAGTTTAATTAAATTTAAAAATAATGTAATTTAATTTAAAAATAATTGAATTTAATTTTAAAAATAATTTAATTCTATTTAAAAATATTTTAATCTAAAAATAATTTAATTTAATTTAAAAATAATTCAATTTAATTTAAAAATAATTTAATTTAATTTAAAAATAATTTAATTTAATTTGAAATTCATTTAATTTTTTTTTTAAATAATTAAATTTAATTTAAAAATAATTTAATTAAATTTAAAAATAATTTAATTTAAAATAAAAACAATTTAATTTAAAATAAAAATAATTTAATTAAATTTAAAAATAATTTAATTAAATTTAAAAATAATTTAATTTAATTGAAAAATAATTTAATTTCATTTAAAAATAATTTAATTTTATTTAAAAATAATTTAATTAATTTTAAAAATAATTTAATTTAATTTAAAATTAATTTAATTAAATTTAAAAATAATTTAATTTAATTCAAAAATAATTTAAATTAATTTAAAAATAATTAAATTTAAAAATAATTTAATTTAATTTAAAAATCATTTAATTTAATTTAAAAATAATTTAATTTAATTTAAAAATAGTTTATCTAAATTTAAAAATAATTTAATTTATTATAAAAATAATTTAATTTAATTTAAAAATAATTTAATTTAATTTAGAAATAATTTATTTTAATTTAAAAATAATTTAATTTAATTTAAAAATAATTTAATTTAATTTAAAACTAATTTAACTAAATTTAAAAATAATTTAATTTAATATAAAAACAATTTAATTTAATATAAAAATAATTTAATTTATTTTAAAAATAATTTAATTAAATTTAAAAATAATTTAATTAAATTGAAAAAAATTTAATTTATTTAAAAATAATTTAATTAAATTTAAAAATAATTTAATTTAATTCAAAAATAATTTAATTTAATTTAAAAATAATTTATATAAATTTAAAAATAATTTAATTTAATTTAAAAATAATTTAATTTAATTTTAAAATAATTAAATTTAATTTAAAAATAATTTAATTTTTTTTTAATTTAGTTTAATTAAATTTATAAATAATGTAATTTAAATTAAAAATAATTGAATTTAATTTTAAAAATAATTTAATTCAATTTGAAAATATTTTAATCTAAAAATAATTTAATTTAATTTAAAAATAATTCAATTTAATTTAAAAATAATTTAATTTAATTTAAAAATAATTTATTTTAATTTGGAAATCATTTAATTTATATTAAAAATAATTTAATTTAATTTAAAAATAATTTAACTGAATTTAAAAATAATTTAATTTAATATAAAAATAATTTAATTTAATTTAAAAATAATTTAATTTAAAAATAATTTAATTAAATTTAAAAATAATTTAATTTAATTTAAAAATAATTAAATTAATTTTAAAAATAATTTAATTTAATTTAAAAATAATTTAATTAAATTTAAAAATAATTTAATTTAATTCAAAAATAATTTAATTTAATTTAAAAATAATTTAATTTAATTTAAAAATAATTTAATTTAAAATAAAAATAATTTAATTTAATTTAAAAATAATTTATATAAATTTAAAAATAATTTAATTTAATTTAAAATTAATTTAATTAAATTAAAAAATAATTTAATTTAATTTAAAAATAATGTAGTTAATTTTAAAAATAATTTAATTTAATTTAAAAATAATTTAATTAAATTTAAAAATAATTTAATTTAATTCAAAAATAATTTAATTTAATTTAAAAATAATTTAATTTAAATTAAAAATAATTTAATTTAAATTAAAAACATTTTAATTAAATTTAAAAATAATTTAATTAAATTTAAAAATAATTTATTTAAATTTAAAAATAATTAAATTTAATTTAAAAGTAATTTAATTTAATTTAAAAATAATTTATTTAAATTTAAAAATAATTTAATTTAAATTAAAAATAATTTAATTAAATTTAAAAATAATTTAATTAAAATTAAAAATAATTTAATTTATTTCAAAATTAATTTAATTTAATTTAAAAATAATTTAATTAAATTTAAAAATAATTTAATTAAATTTAAAAATAATTCATTTAAATTTAAAAATAATTTAATTTAAAATAAAAATAATTTAATTTAATTTAAAAATAATTTATATAAATTTAAAAATAATTGGATTTAATTTAAAAATAATTTAATTTAATTTAAAAATAATTTAATTTATTTTAAAAATAATTTGATTTTTTTTTAATATAGTTTAAATTTAAAAATAATGTAATTTAATTTAAAAATAATTGAATTTAATTTTAAAAATAATTCAATTCAATTTAAAAATATTTTAATCTAAAAATAATTTAATTTAATTTAAAAATAATTCAATTTAATTTAAAAATAATTTAATTTAATTTAAAATCACTTTAATTTAATTTGAAAATCATTTAATTTAATTTAAAAATAATTTAATTTAATTTAAAAATAATTTAACTAAATTTAAAAATAATTTAATTTAATTTAATATAAAAATAATTTAATTTAATTTAAAAATAATTTATTTTAATTTAAAAATAATTTAATTAAATTTAAAAATAAATTAATTTAATTTAAAAATAATTTAATTAATTTTAAAAATAATTTAATTAAATTTAAAAATAATTTAATTAAATTTAATAATAATTTAATTTAATTCAAAAATAATTTAATTTAAAAATAAATTAATTTAAAATAAAAATAATTTAATTTAATCTAAAAATAATTTATATAAATTTAATAATAATTTAATTTAATTTAAAAATAATTTAATTAAATTTAAAAATAATTTAATTTAATTCAAAAATAATTTAATTTAATTTAAAAATAATTTAATTTAAAATAAAAATAATTTAATTAAATTTAAAAATAATTTAATTTAATTTAAAAATAATGTAGTTAATTTTAAAAATAATTTAATATAATTTAAAAATAATTTAATTAAATTTAAAATGAATTTAATTTAATTCAAAAATAATTTAATTTAATTTAAAAATAATTTAATTTAAATTAAAAATAATTTAATTTAAATTAAAAATAATTTATTAAATTTTAAAATAATTTAATTAAATTTAAAAATAATTTATTTAAATTTAAAAATAATTTAATTTAATTTAAAAATAATTTATTTAAATTTAAAAATAATTTAATTTAAATTAAAAATAATTTAATTAAATTTAAAAATGATTTAATTAAAATTAAAAATAATTTAATTTATTTCAAAATTAATTTAATTTAATTTAAAAATAATTTAATTAAATTTAAAAATAATTTAATTATATTTAAAAATAATTCATTTAAATTTAAAAATAATTTAATTTAAAATAAAAATAATTTAATTTAATTTAAAAATAATTTATATAAATTTAAAAATAATTGGATTTAATTTAAAAATAATTTAATTTAATTTAAAAATAATTTAATTTATTTTAAAAATAATTTGATTTTTTTTTAATATAGTTTAAATTTAAAAATAATGTAATTTAATTTAAAAATAATTTAATTTAATTTTAAAAATAATTTAATTCAATTTAAAAATATTTTAATCTAAAAATAATTTAATTTAATTTAAAAATAATTCAATTTAATTTAAAAATAATTTAATTTAATTTAAAATCACTTTAATTTAATTTGAAAATCATTTAATTTAATTTAAAAATAATTTAATTTAATTTAAAAATAATTTAACTAAATTTAAAAATAATTTAATTTAATATAAAAATAATTTAATTTAATTTAAAAATAATTTATTTTAATTTAAAAATAATTTAATTAAATTTAAAAATAAATTAATTTAATTTAAAAATAATTTAATTAATTTTAAAAATAATTTAATTAAATTTAAAAATAATTTAATTAAATTTAATAATAATTTAATTTAATTTAAAAATAATTTAATTTAAAAATAAATTAATTTAAAATAAAAATAATTTAATTTAATCTAAAAATAATTTATATAAATTTAAAAATAATTTAATTTAATTTAAAAATAATTTAGTTAAATTTAAAAATAATTTAATTTAATTCAAAAATAATTTAATTTAATTTAAAAATAATTTAATTTAAAATAAAAATAATTTAATTAAATTTAAAAATAATTTAATTTAATTTAAAAATAATGTAGTTAATTTTAAAAATAATTTAATATAATTTAAAAATAATTTAATTAAATTTAAAATGAATTTAATTTAATTCAAAAATAATTTAATTTAATTTAAAAATAATTTAATTTAAATAGAAAATAATTTAATTTAAATTAAAAATAATTTATTAAATTTAAAAATAATTTAATTAAATTTAAAAATAATTTATTTAAGTTTAAAAATAATTTAATTTAATTTAAAAATAATTTAATTTAATTAAAAAATAATTTATATAAATTTAAAAATAATTTAATTTAAATTAAAACTAATTTAATTAAATTTAAAAATAATTTAATTAAATTTAAAAATAATTTAATTTAATTTAAAATTAATATAATTTAATTTAAAAATAATTTAATTTAAATTAAAAATAATTCAATTAAATTTAAAAATAAATGAATTAAATTTAAAAATAATTTTATTAAATTTAAAAATAATTTAATTTAATTAAAAATAATTTAATTTAATTTAAAAATTATTTATATAAATTTAAAAATAATTTAATTTAATTTAAAAATAATTTAATTTAATTTAAAAATAATTTAATTTAATTTAAAAATAATTTAATTTAATTTAAAAATAATTTAATTTTTTTTAATATAGTTTAATTAAATTTAAAAATAATGTAATTTAATTTAAAAATAATTGAATTTAATTTTAAAAATAATTTAATTCTATTTAAAAATATTTTAATCTAAAAATAATTTAATTTAATTTAAAAATAATTCAATTTAATTTAAAAATAATTTAATTTAATTTAAAAATAATTTAATTTAATTTGAAATTCATTTAATTTTTTTTTTAAATAATTAAATTTAATTTAAAAATAATTTAATTAAATTTAAAAATAATTTAATTTCATTTAAAAATAATTAAATTAATTTTAAAAATAATTTAATTTAATTTAAAAATAATTTAATTAAATTTAAAAATAATTTAATTTAATTCAAAAATAATTTAATTTAATTTAAAAATAATTTAATTTAAATTAAAAATAATTTAATTTAAATTAAAAATAATTTAATTAAATTTAAAAATAATTTAATTAAATTTAATAATAATTTATTTAATTTTAAAAATAATTTAATTTATTTTAAAAATAATTTATGTAAATTTAAAAATAATTTAATTTAATTTAAAAATAATTTAATTAAATTTAAAAATAATTAATTTAATTTTAAACTAATATAGTTTAATTTAAAAATAATTTAATTTAATTTTCAAATAATTTAATTAAATTTAAATATAATTTAATTTAATTTAAAAATAATTTAATTAAAATTAAAAATAATTTAATTAAATTTAAAAATAATTTAAATTAATTTAAAAATAATTTTTTTTTTTTTTTAAATAATTTAATTCAATTTAAAAATAATTTTATTAAATTTAAAAATAATATAATTAAATGTAAAAATAATTTAATTTATTTTAAAAATAATTTAATTTAATTGAAAAATAATTTAATTAAAAAATTATTTAAATAAATTTAAAAATAATTTAATTTAATTTAAAAATGATTTAATTTAAAAATAATTTAATTAAATTTATAAATAATTTAATTAAATTTAAAAATAATTTAATTGAATTTAAAAATAATTTAATTAAATCTAAAAATAATTCAATTTAATTTAAAAATAATTTAATTTAATTTAAAAATAATTTAATTTAATTTAAAAATAATTTAATTTAATTTAAAAATAATTAAACTAAATTTAAAAATAATTTAATTTAATATAAAATTAATTTAATTTAATATAAAAATAATTTAATTTAAAAATAATTTAATTAAATTTAAAAATAATTTAATTAAATTTAAAAATAATTTAATTTAATTTAAAACTAATTTAATTCAATTTAAAAATAATTTAATTAAATTTAAAAATAATTTAATTTAATTTAAAAATAATTTAATTTAATTAAAAATAATTTAATTTAATTTAAAAATAATTTAATTTAAATTAAAAATAATTTGATTTTTAATTAAATTATTTTTAATAATTTTTAATAATTTAATTTAAAAATAATTTAATTTAAATTAAAAATAATTTAATTAAATTTTAAAATAATTTAATTAAACTTAAAAATAATTTAATTTAATATAAAAATCATTTAATTTAATTTAAAAATAATTTAATTCAATTTAAAAATAATTTAATTAAATTAAAAAATAATTTAATTTAATTTAAAAATAATTTAATTAAATTTAAAAATAATTTAATTTAATTTAAAAATAATTTAATTAAATTTAAAAATAATTTAATTTAATTCAAAAATAATTTAATTTAATTTAAAATAAAAATAATTTAATTTAATTTAAAACAATTTAAATAAATTTAAATATAATTTAATTGAATTTAAAAATAATTTAATTAAATTTAAAAATTATTTAATTTAATTTAAAAATAATGTAATTAATATTAAAAATAATTTAATTTAATTTAAAAATAATTTAATTAAATTTAAAAATAATTTAATTTAATTCAAAAATAATTTAATTTAATTTAAAAATAATTTAATTTAAATTAAAAATAATTTAATTTAAATTAAAAATAATTTAATTAAATTTAAAAATAATTTAATTAAATTTAATAATAATTTATTTAATTTTAAAAATAATTTAATTTAATTTAAAAATAATTTATGTAAATTTAAAAATAATTTAATTTAATTTAAAAATAATTTAATTAAATTTAAAAATAATTAATTTAATTTTAAACTAATATAGTTTAATTTAAAAATAATTTAATTTAATTTTCAAATAATTTAATTAAATTTAAATATAATTTAATTAAATTTAAAAATAATTTAATTAAAATTAAAAATAATTTAATTAAATTTAAAAATAATTTAATGTAATTTAAAAATAATTTAATTGAATTTAAAAATAATTTAAATTAATTTAAAAATAATTTTATTTTTTTTTTAAATAATTTAATTCAATTTAAAAATAATTTTATTAAATTTAAAAATAATATAATTAAATGTAAAAATAATTTAATTTATTTTAAAAATAATTTAATTTAATTGAAAAATAATTTAATTAAAAAATTATTTAAATAAATTTAAAAATAATTTAATTTAATTTAAAAATGATTTAATTTAAAAATAATTTAATTAAATTTATAAATAATTTAATTAAATTTAAAAATAATTTAATTGAATTTAAAAATAATTTAATTAAATCTAAAAATAATTTAATTTAATTTAAAAATAATTTAATTTAATTTAAAAATAATTTAATTTAATTTAAAAATAATTTAATTTAATTAAAAAATAATTTATATAAATTTAAAAATAATTTAATTTAAATTAAAACTAATTTAATTAAATTTAAAAATAATTTAATTAAATTTAAAAATAATTTAATTTAATTTAAAATTAATATAATTTAATTTAAAAATAATTTAATTTAAATTAAAAATAATTCAATTAAATTTAAAAATAAATGAATTAAATTTAAAAATAATTTTATTAAATTTAAAAATAATTTAATTTAATTAAAAATAATTTAATTTAATTTAAAAATTATTTATATAAATTTAAAAATAATTTAATTTAATTTAAAAATAATTTAATTTAATTTAAAAATAATTTAATTTAATTTAAAAATAATTTAATTTTTTTTAATATAGTTTAATTAAATTTAAAAATAATGTAATTTAATTTAAAAATAATTGAATTTAATTTTAAAAATAATTTAATTCTATTTAAAAATATTTTAATCTAAAAATAATTTAATTTAATTTAAAAATAATTTAATTTAATTTAAAAATAATTTAATTTAATTTAAAAATAATTAAACTAAATTTAAAAATAATTTAATTTAATATAAAATTAATTTAATTTAATATAAAAATAATTTAATTTAAAAATAATTTAATTAAATTTAAAAATAATTTAATTAAATTTAAAAATAATTTAATTTAATTTAAAACTAATTTAATTCAATTTAAAAATAATTTAATTAAATTTAAAAATAATTTAATTTAATTTAAAAATAATTTAATTTAATTAAAAATAATTTAATTTAATTTAAAAATAATTTAATTTAAATTAAAAATAATTTGATTTTTAATTAAATTATTTTTAATAATTTTTAATAATTTAATTTAAAAATAATTTAATTTAAATTAAAAATAATTTAATTAAATTTTAAAATAATTTAATTAAATTTAAAAATAATTTAATTTAATATAAAAATCATTTAATTTAATTTAAAAATAATTTAATTCAATTTAAAAATAATTTAATTAAATTAAAAAATAATTTAATTTAATTTAAAAATAATTTAATTAAATTTAAAAATAATTTAATTTAATTTAAAAATAATTTAATTAAATTTAAAAATAATTAAATTTAATTTAAAACTAATTTAATTAAATTTAAAATAAATTTAATTTAATTTAAAAATAATTTAAATAAATTTAAATATAATTTAATTCAATTTAAAAATAATTTAATTAAATTTAAAAATTATTTAATTTAATTTAAAAATAATGTAATTAATATTAAAAATAATTTAATTTAATTTAAAAATAATTTAATTAAATTTAAAAATAATTTAATTTAATTCAAAAATAATTTAATTTAATTTAAAAATAATTTAATTTAAATTAAAAATAATTTAATTTAAATTAAAAATAATTTAATTAAATTTAAAAATAATTTAATTAAATTTAATAATAATTTATTTAATTTTAAAAATAATTTAATTTAATTTAAAAATAATTTATGTAAATTTAAAAATAATTTAATTTAATTTAAAAATAATTTAATTAAATTTAAAAATAATTAATTTAATTTTAAACTAATATAGTTTAATTTAAAAATAATTTAATTTAATTTTCAAATAATTTAATTAAATTTAAATATAATTTAATTAAATTTAAAAATAATTTAATTAAAATTAAAAATAATTTAATTAAATTTAAAAATAATTTAATGTAATTTAAAAATAATTTAATTGAATTTAAAAATAATTTAAATTAATTTAGAAATAATTTTATTTTTTTTTTAAATAATTTAATTCAATTTAAAAATAATTTTATTAAATTTAAAAATAATATAATTAAATGTAAAAATAATTTAATTTATTTTAAAAATAATTTAATTTAATTGAAAAATAATTTAATTAAAAAATTATTTAAATAAATTTAAAAATAATTTAATTTAATTTAAAAATGATTTAATTTAAAAATAATTTAATTAAATTTAAAAATAATTTAATTAAATTTAAAAATAATTTAATTGAATTTAAAAATAATTTAATTAAATCTAAAAATAATTTAATTTAATTTAAAAATAATTTAATTTAATTTAAAAATAATTTAATTCAATTTAAAAATAATTTAATTTAATTTAAAACTAATTTAATTCAATTTAAAAATAATTTAATTAAATTTAAAAATAATTTAATTTAATTTAAAAATAATTTAATTTAATTAAAAAATAATTTATATAAATTTAAAAATAATTTAATTTAAATTAAAACTAATTTAATTAAATTTAAAAATAATTTAATTAAATTTAAAAATAATTTAATTTAATTTAAAATTAATATAATTTAATTTAAAAATAATTTAATTTAAATTAAAAATAATTCAATTAAATTTAAAAATAAATGAATTAAATTTAAAAATAATTTTATTAAATTTAAAAATAATTTAATTTAATTAAAAATAATTTAATTTAATTTAAAAATTACTTATATAAATTTAAAAATAATTTAATTTAATTTAAAAATAATTTAATTTAATTTAAAAATAATTTAATTTAATTTAAAAATAATTTAATTTTTTTTAATATAGTTTAATTAAATTTAAAAATAATGTAATTTAATTTAAAAATAATTGAATTTAATTTTAAAAATAATTTAATTCTATTTAAAAATATTTTAATCTAAAAATAATTTAATTTAATTTAAAAATAATTCAATTTAATTTAAAAATAATTTAATTTAATTTAAAAATAATTTAATTTAATTTGAAATTCATTTAATTTTTTTTTTAAATAATTAAATTTAATTTAAAAATAATTTAATTAAATTTAAAAATAATTTAATTTCATTTAAAAATAATTAAATTAATTTTAAAAATAATTTAATTTAATTTAAAAATAATTTAATTAAATTTAAAAATAATTTAATTTAATTCAAAAATAATTTAATTTAATTTAAAAATAATTTAATTTTAATTAAAAATAATTTAATTTAAATTAAAAATAATTTAATTAAATTTAAAAATAATTTAATTAAATTTAATAATAATTTATTTAATTTTAAAAATAATTTAATTTAATTTAAAAATAATTTATGTAAATTTAAAAATAATTTAATTTAATTTAAAAATAATTTAATTAAATTTAAAAATAATTAATTTAATTTTAAACTAATATAGTTTAATTTAAAAATAATTTAATTTAATTTTCAAATAATTTAATTAAATTTAAATATAATTTAATTAAATTTAAAAATAATTTAATTAAAATTAAAAATAATTTAATTAAATTTAAAAATAATTTAATGTAATTTAAAAATAATTTAATTAAATTTAAAAATAATTTAAATTAATTTAAAAATAATTTTATTTTTTTTTTAAATAATTTAATTCAATTTAAAAATAATTTTATTAAATTTAAAAATAATATAATTAAATGTAAAAATAATTTAATTTATTTTAAAAATAATTTAATTTAATTGAAAAATAATTTAATTAAAAAATTATTTAAATAAATTTAAAAATAATTTAATTTAATTTAAAAATGATTTAATTTAAAAATAATTTAATTAAATTTATAAATAATTTAATTAAATTTAAAAATAATTTAATTGAATTTAAAAATAATTTAATTAAATTTAAAAATAATTCAATTTAATTTAAAAATAATTTAATTTAATTTAAAAATAATTTAATTTAATTTAAAAATAATTTAATTTAATTTAAAAATAATTAAACTAAATTTAAAAATAATTTAATTTAATATAAAATTAATTTAATTTAATATAAAAATAATTTAATTTAAAAATAATTTAATTAAATTTAAAAATAATTTAATTAAATTTAAAAATAATTTAATTTAATTTAAAACTAATTTAATTAAATTTAAAAACAATTTAATTAAATTTAAAAATAATTTAATTTAATTTAAAAAT
This sequence comes from Phosphuga atrata, assembly GCA_944588485.1. Lineage (NCBI taxonomy): Eukaryota > Metazoa > Arthropoda > Insecta > Coleoptera > Silphidae > Phosphuga > Phosphuga atrata. Next base: position 18,938,536 of record OX155896.1, on the reverse strand, counting down.
AATTTAATTAAATTTAAAAATGATTTAATTAAATTTAAAAATAATTTAATTTCATTAAAAATAATTTGATTTTTAATTAAATTATTTTTAATAATTTTTAATAATTTAATTTAAAAATAATTTAATTTAAATTAAAAATAATTTAATTAAATTTTAAAATAATTTAATTAAATTTAAAAATAATTTAATTTAATATAAAAATCATTTAATTTAATTTAAAAATAATTTAGTTCAATTTAAAAATAATTTAATTAAATTAAAAAATAATTTAATTTAATTTAAAAATAATTTAATTAAATTTAAAAATAATTTAATTTAATTTAAAAATAATTTAATTAAATTTAAAAATAATTTAATTTAATTCAAAAATAATTTAATTTAATTTAAAATAAAAATAATTTAATTTAATTTAAAAATAATTTAAATAAATTTAAATATAATTTAATTGAATTTAAAAATAATTTAATTAAATTTAAAAATTATTTAATTTAATTTAAAAATAATGTAATTAATATTAAAAATAATTCAATTTAATTTAAAAATAATTTAATTAAATTTAAAAATAATTTAATTTAATTCAAAAATAATTTAATTTAATTTAAAAATAATTTAATTTAAATTAAAAATAATTTAATTTAAATTAAAAATAATTTAATTAAATTTAAAAATAATTTAATTAAATTTAATAATAATTTATTTAATTTTAAAAATAATTTAATTTAATTTAAAAATAATTTATGTAAATTTAAAAATAATTTAATTTAATTTAAAAATAATTTAATTAAATTTAAAAATAATTAATTTAATTTTAAACTAATATAGTTTAATTTAAAAATAATTTAATTTAATTTTCAAATAATTTAATTAAATTTAAATATAATTTAATTAAATTTAAAAATAATTTAATTAAAATTAAAAATAATTTAATTAAATTTAAAAATAATTTAATGTAATTTAAAAATAATTTAATTAAATTTAAAAATAATTTAAATTAATTTAAAAATAATTTTATTTTTTTTTTAAATAATTTAATTCAATTTAAAAATAATTTTATTAAATTTAAAAATAAGATAATTAAATGTAAAAATAATTTAATTTATTTTAAAAATAATTTAATTTAATTGAAAAATAATTTAATTAAAAAATTATTTAAATAAATTTAAAAATAATTTAATTTAATTTAAAAATGATTTAATTTAAAAATAATTTAAATTTAAAAATAATTTAGTTAAATTTAAAAATAATTTAATTAAATTTAAAAATAATTTAATTAAATCTAAAAATAATTTAATTTAATTTAAAAATAATTTAATTTAATTTAAAAATAATTTAATTTAATTTAAAAATAATTTAATTTAATTTAAAAATAATTAAACTAAATTTAAAAATAATTTAATTTAATATAAAATTAATTTAATTTAATATAAAAATAATTTAATTTAATTTAAAAATAATTTAATTAAATTTAAAAATAATTTAATTAAATTTAAAAATAATTTAATTTAATTTAAAACTAATTTAATTCAATTTAAAAATAATTTAATTAAATTTAAAAATAATTTAATTCAATTTAAAAATAATTTAATTTAATTTAAAAATAATTTAATTTAATTTAAAAATAATTTAATTTAATTTAAAAATAATTTAATTTAATTTAAAAATAATTTAATTTAAATTAAAAATAATTTAATTTAATTTAAAAATAATTTAATTTAAATTAAAAATAATTTAATTTAATTTAAAAATAATTTAATTTAATTAAAAATAATTTAATTTAATTTAAAAATAATTTAATTTAAATTAAAAATAATTTGATTTTTAATTAAATTATTTTTAATAATTTTTAATAATTTAATTTAAAAATAATTTAATTTAAATTAAAAATAATTTAATTAAATTTTAAAATAATTTAATTAAATTTAAAAATAATTTAATTTAATATAAAAATAATTTAATTTAATTTAAAAATAATTTTATTAATTATAAAAATAATTTAATTAAATTAAAAAATAATTTAATTTAATTTAAAAATAATTTAATTAAATTTAAAAATAATTTAATTTAATTTAAAAATAATTTAATTTAATTTAAAAATAATTTAATTTAATTTAAAAATAATTTAATTTAAATTAAAAATAATTTAATTTAAATTAAAAATAATTTAATTAAATCTAAAAATAATTTAATTAAATTTAATAATAATTTATTTATTTTAAAAATAATTTAATTTAAAAATAATTTAATTTAATTTAAAAATAATTTATATAAATTTAAAAATAATTTAGTATAAATTAGAAATAATTTAATTAGATTTAAAAATAATGTAATTTAATTTAAAAATAATTTAATTTAATTTTAAAAATATTTTAATTCAATTTAAAAATATTTTAATCTAAAAATAATTTATTTAAATTTAAAAATAATTTAATTTAATTTAAAAAATAATTTAATTAAATTTAAAAATAATTTAATTAAACTTCAAAATAATTTTACTTTATTTTAAAATAATTTAATTAATTTAAAAATAATTTAATTAAATTTAAAAATAATTTAATTTAATTTAAAAATAATTTAATTTAATTTAAAAATAATTTAATTTAATTTAAAAATAATTTAATTTAAATTAAAAATAATTTAATTTAAATTAAAAATAATTTAATTAAATCTAAAAATAATTTAATTAAATTTAATAATAATTTATTTAATTTTAAAAATAATTTAATTTAAAAATAATTTAATTTAATTTAAAAATAATTTATATAAATTTAAAAATAATTTAGTATAAATTAGAAATAATTTAATTAGATTTAAAAATAATGTAATTTAATTTAAAAATAATTTAATTTAATTTTAAAAATATTTTAATTCAATTTAAAAATATTTTAATCTAAAAATAATTTATTTAAATTTAAAAATAATTTAATTTAATTTAAAAAATAATTTAATTAAATTTAAAAATAATTTAATTAAACTTCAAAATAAATTTACTTTATTTTAAAATAATTTAATTAATTTAAAAATAATTTAATTAAATTTAAAAATAATTTAATTTAATTTAAAAATAATTTAATTAAATTTAAAAATAATTTAATTAAATTTAAAAATAATTTAATTAAATTTAAAAATAATTTAATTAAATTTAAAAATAATTTAATTTAATTTAAAAATAATTTAATTAAATTTAAAAATAATTTAATTTAATAAAAAATAATTTAATTTAATTTAAAAATAATTGAACTAAATTTAAAAATAATTTAATTTAATATAAAATTAATTTAATTTAATATAAAAATAATTTAATTTAATTTAAAAATAATTTAATTAAATTTAAAAATAATTTAATTAAATTTAAAAATAATTTAATTTAATTTAAAAGTAATTTAATTAAATTTAAAAATAATATAATTTTATAAAAAATAATTTAATTTAATTTAAAAATAATTTAATTAAATTTAAAAATAATTTAATTTAATTTAAAAATAATTTAATTTAATTCAAAAATAATTTAATTTAATTTAAAAATAATTTAATTTAAATTAAAAATAATTTAATTTAAATTAAAAATAATTTAATTAAATTTAAAAATAATTTAATTAAATTTAATAATAATTTATTTAATTTTAAAAATAATTTAATTTAATTTAAAAATATTTTGATTTAATTTAAAAATAATTTATATAAATTTAAAAATAATTTAATTTAAATTAAAAATAATTTAATTAGATTTAAAAATAATGTAATTTAATTTAAAAATAATTTAATTTAATTTTAAAAATAATTTAATTCAATTTAAAAATATTTTAATCTAAAAATAATTTATTTAAATTTAAAAATAATTTAATTTAATTTAAAAAATAATTTAATTAAATTTAAAAATAATTTAATTAAATTTAAAAATAATTTTATTTTATTTTAAAATAATTTAATTTAATTTAAAAATAATTTAATTAAATTTAAAAATAATTTAATTTGATTTAAAAATAATTTAATTAAATTTAAAAATAATTAATTTAATTTAAAAATAATATAATTTAATTTAAAAATAATTTAATTTAATTTTCAAATAAGTTAATTAAATTTAAAAATAATTTAATTAAATTTAAAAATAATTTAATTAAATTTAAAAATAATTTAATTAAATTTAAAAATAATTTAATTTAATTTAAAAAAAATAAATTTAATTTAAAAATAATTTAATTTAATTTAAAAATAATTTAATTTAATTTAAAAGTAATTTAAATTAATTTAAAAATAATTTAAATTAATTTAAAAATAATTTAAATTAATTTAAAAATAATTTAATTAAATTTAAAAATAATTTAATTTAATTCAATTAAATTTAAAAATAATTTAATTTTATTTAAAATTAATTTAATTAAATTTAAAAATAATTTAATTTAAATTAAAAATAATATAAATAAATTTAAAAATAATTTAATTTAATTTAAAAATATTTTAATTTTATTTAATTTGAAAATAATATAATATAATTTAAAAGTAATTTAATTTAAATGAAAAATAATTTAATTTAATTTAAAAATAATTTAATTAAATTTAAAAATATTTTAATGTAATTTAAAAATAATTTAATGTAATTTTAAAATAATTTCATTAAATTTAAAAAAAATTTAAACTAATTTAAAAATAATTTAATTTAATTTAAAAATAATTTAATTAAATTTAAAAATAATTTATTAAATTTAAAAATAATTTAATTAAATTTAAAAATAATTTAATTAAATCTAAAAATAATTTAATTTAATTTAAAAACAATTTAATTCAATTTTAAAATAATTTAATTTAATTTAAAAATAATTTAGATTAATTTAAAAATAAATTAATTTAATATAAAAATAACTTGATTTAATTTAAAAATAATTTAATTTAATTTAAAAATAATTTTATTAAATTTAAAAGCAATTTAATTTAATTTAAAAAAAATTTAATTTAATTTAAAAATAATTTTATTAATTTTGAAAATAATTTAATTAAATTTAAAAATAATTTAATTTAATTTAAAAATAATTTATTTTAATTTAAAAATAATTTAATTTAATTTAAAAATAATTTAATTAAATTTGAAAATAATTTAATTAAATTTAAAAATAATTTAATTGAATTTAAAAAAATTTAATTAAATTTAATTTAAAAATAATATAATTAAATTTAAAAATAATTTAATTTAATTTAAAAATATTTTAATTTAATTTAATTTGAAAATAATTTAATATAATTTAAAAGTAATTTAATTTGAATTAAAAATAATTTAATTTATTTTAAAAATAATTTAATTTAATTTAAAAATAATTTAATTTAATTTAAAATTAATTTAATTAAATTTAAAAATAATTTTATTAAATTTAAAAATAATTTTATTAAATTTAAAAATAATTTAATTGAATCTAAAAATAATTTTATTAAATTTAAAAATAATTTAATTCAATTTTAAAATAATTTAATTTAATTTAAAAATAATTTAGATTAATTTAAAAATAAATTAATTTAATATAAAAATAACTTAATTTAATTTAAAAATAATTTAATTTAATTTAAAAATAATTTTATTAAATTTAAAAGCAATTTAATTTAATTAAAAAAAAATTTAATTTAATTTAAAAATAATTTTATTAATTTTGAAAATAATTTAATTAAATTTAAAAATAATTTAATTTAATTTAAGAATAATTTATTTTAATTTAAAAATAATTTAATTTAAATTAAAAATAATTTTATTAATTTTGAAAATAATGTAATTAAATTTAAAAATAATTTAATTGAATTTAAAAAAATTTAATTTAATTTAAAAATAATTTAATTTAATTTAAAAATAATATAATTAAATTTAAAAATAATTTAATTTAATTTAAAAATATTTTAATTTAATTTAATTTGAAAATAATTTAATATAATTTAAAAGTAATTTAATTTGAATTAAAAATAATTTAATTTATTTTAAAAATAATTTAATTTAATTTAAAAATAATTTAATTTAAAATTAATTTAATTAAATTTAAAAATAATTTTATTAAATTTAAAAATAATTTTATTAAATTTAAAAATAATTTAATTGAATCTAAAAATAACTTAATTAAATTTAAAAATAATTTAATTCAATTTTAAAATAATTTAATTTAATTTAAAAATAATTTAGATTAATTTAAAAATAAATTAATTTAATATAAAAATAACTTAATTTAATTTAAAAATAATTTAATTTAATTTAAAAATAATTTTATTGAATTTAAAAGCAATTTAATTTAATTTAAAAAAAATTTAATTTAATTTAAAAATAATTTTATTAATTTTGAAAATAATTTAATTAAATTTAAAAATAATTTAATTTAATTTAAAAAAATTTAATTTAATTTAAAAATAATTTAATTTAATTTAAAAATAATATAATTAAATTTAAAAATAATTTAATTTAATTTAAAAATATTTTAATTTAATTTAATTTGAAAATAAATTAATATAATTTAAAAGTAATTTAATTTGAATTAAAAATAATTTATTTTATTTTAAAAATAATTTAATTTAATTTAAAAATAATTTAATTTAATTTAAAATTAATTTAATTAAATTTAAAAATGATTTTATTAAATTTAAAAATAATTTTATTAAATTTAAAAATAATTTAATTTAATTTAATTTAAAAATAATATAATTAAATTTAAAAATAATTTAATTTAATTTAAAAATATTTTAATTTAATTTAATTTGAAAATAATTTAATATAATTTAAAAGTAATTTAATTTGAATTAAAAATAATTTAATTTATTTTAAAAATAATTTAATTTAATTTAAAAATAATTTAATTTAATTTAAAATTAATTTAATTAAATTTAAAAATGATTTTATTAAATTTAAAAATAATTTTATTAAATTTAAAAATAATTTAATTAGATTTAAAAATAATTTTATTAAATTTAAAAATAATTTAATTCAATTTTAAAATAATTTAATTTAATTTAAAAATAATTTAGATTAATTTAAAAATAAATTAATTTAATATAAAAATAACTTAATTTAATTTAAAAATAATTTAATTTAATTTAAAAATAATTTTATTAAATTTAAAAGCAATTTAATTTAATTAAAAAAAAATTTAATTTAATTTAAAAATAATTTTATTAATTTTGAAAATAATTTAATTAAATTTAAAAATAATTTAATTTAATTTAAGAATAATTTATTTTAATTTAAAAATAATTTAATTTAAATTAAAAATAATTTTATTAATTTTGAAAATAATGTAATTAAATTTAAAAATAATTTAATTTAATTTAAAAATAATTTATTTTAATTTAAAAATAATTTAATTTAATTTAAAAATAATTTAATTAAATTTGAAAATAATTTAATTAAATTTAAAAATGATTTAATTGAATTTAAAAAAATTTAATTTAATTTAAAAATAATTTAATTTAATTTAAAAATAATATAATTAAATTTAAAAATAATTTAATTTAATTTAAAAATATTTTAATTTAATTTAATTTGAAAATAATTTAATATAATTTAAAAGTAATTTAATTTGAATTAAAAATAATTTAATTTATTTTAAAAATAATTTAATTTAATTTAAAAATAATTTAATTTAATTTAAAATTAATTTAATTAAATTTAAAAATAATTTTATTAAATTTAAAAATAATTTTATTAAATTTAAAAATAATTTAATTGAATCTAAAAATAATTTTATTAAATTTAAAAATAATTTAATTCAATTTTAAAATAATTTAATTTAATTTAAAAATAATTTAGATTAATTTAAAAATAAATTAATTTAATATAAAAATAACTTAATTTAATTTAAAAATAATTTAATTTAATTTAAAAATAATTTTATTGAATTTAAAAGCAATTTAATTTAATTTAAAACAAATTTAATTTAATTTAAAAATAATTTTATTAATTTTGAAAATAATTTAATTAAATTTAAAAATAATTTAATTTAATTTAAAAAAATTTAATTTAATTTAAAAATAATTTAATTTAATTTAAAAATAATATAATTAAATTTAAAAATAATTTAATTTAATTTAAAAATATTTTAATTTAATTTAATTTGAAAATAAATTAATATAATTTAAAAGTAATTTAATTTGAATTAAAAATAATTTATTTTATTTTAAAAATAATTTAATTTAATTTAAAATTAATTTAATTAAATTTAAAAATAATTTTATTAAATTTAAAAATAATTTTATTAAATTTAAAAATAATTTAATTTAATTTAATTTAAAAATAATATAATTAAATTTAAAAATAATTTAATTTAATTTAAAAATATTTTAATTTAATTTAATTTGAAAATAATTTAATATAATTTAAAAGTAATTTAATTTGAATTAAAAATAATTTAATTTATTTTAAAAATAATTTAATTTAATTTAAAAATAATTTAATTTAATTTAAAATTAATTTAATTAAATTTAAAAATAATTTTATTAAATTTAAAAATAATTTTATTAAATTTAAAAATAATTTAATTGAATCTAAAAATAATTTTATTAAATTTAAAAATAATTTAATTCAATTTTAAAATAATTTAATTTAATTTAAAAATAATTTAGATTAATTTAAAAATAAATTAATTTAATATAAAAATAACTTAATTTAATTTAAAAATAATTTAATTTAATTTAAAAATAATTTTATTAAATTTAAAAGCAATTTAATTTAATTAAAAAAAAATTTAATTTAATTTAAAAATAATTTTATTAATTTTGAAAATAATTTAATTAAATTTAAAAATAATTTAATTTAATTTAAGAATAATTTATTTTAATTTAAAAATAATTTAATTTAAATTAAAAATAATTTTATTAATTTTGAAAATAATGTAATTAAATTTAAAAATAATTTAATTTAATTTAAAAATAATTTATTTAAATTAAAAAATAATGTAATTATTATTTAATTTAAATATAATTTAATTAAATTTGAAAATAATTTAATTAAATTTAAAAATAATTTAATTGAATTTAAAAAAATTTAATTTAATTTAAAAATAATTTAATTTAATTTAAAAATAATATAATTAAATTTAAAAATAATTTAATTTAATTTAAAAATATTTTAATTTAATTTAATTTGAAAATAATTTAATATAATTAAAAAGTAATTTAATTTGAATTAAAAATAATTTAATTTATTTTAAAAATAATTTAATTTAATTTAAAAATAATTTAATTTAATTTAAAATTAATTTAATTAAATTTAAAAATAATTTTATTAAATTTAAAAATAATTTTATTAAATTTAAAAATAATTTAATTGAATCTAAAAATAATTTTATTAAATTTAAAAATAATTTAATTCAATTTTAAAATAATTTAATTTAATTTAAAAATAATTTAGATTAATTTAAAAATAAATTAATTTAATATAAAAATAACTTAATTTAATTTAAAAATAATTTAATTTAATTTAAAAATAATTTTATTGAATTTAAAAGCAATTTAATTTAATTTAAAAAAAATTTAATTTAATTTAAAAATAATTTTATTAATTTTGAAAATAATTTAATTAAATTTAAAAATAATTTAATTTAATTTAAAAAAATTTAATTTAATTTAAAAATAATTTAATTTAATTTAAAAATAATATAATTAAATTTAAAAATAATTTAATTTAATTTAAAAATATTTTAATTTAATTTAATTTGAAAATAAATTAATATAATTTAAAAGTAATTTAATTTGAATTAAAAATAATTTATTTTATTTTAAAAATAATTTAATTTAAAAATAATTTAATTTAATTTAAAATTAATTTAATTAAATTTAAAAATAATTTTATTAAATTTAAAAATAATTTTATTAAATTTAAAAATAATTTAATTGAATCTAAAAATAATTTTATTAAATTTAAAAATAATTTTATTAAATTTAAAAATAATTTAATTGAATCTAAAAATAATTTAATTAAATTTAAAAATAATTTAATTTAATTTAAAAATAATTTATTTAAATTTAAAAATAATTTAATTTTATTTAAAATTAATTTAATTACATTTAAAAATAATTTTTTTTAATTTAAAAATAATATAAATAAATTTAAATATAATTTAATTTAATTTAAAAATAATTTAATGTAATTTAAAAATAATTTAATTAAATTTAAAAAAAAATTAAATTAATTTAAAAATAATTTAATTTAATTTAAAAATAATTTAATTCAAATTAAAAATAATTTAAATAAATTTAAGAATAATTTAATTTAATTTAAAAATAATTTAATTTAATTTAAAAATAATTTAATTTAATTTAGAAATAATTTAATTGAATTAAAAAATAATTTAATTTAATTTAAAAATAATTTAATTAAATTTAAAAATAATTTAATTAATTTTAAAAATAATTTATAAAATTTAAAAATAATTTAATTTAATTTAAAAATAATTTAATTTAATTTAGAAATAATTTAATTAAATTTAAAAATAATTTAATTTAATTCAAAAATAATTTAATTTAATTTTAAAATAATTTAATTTAAAAATAATTTAATTAAATTTAGAAATAATTTAATTAAATTTAAAAATAATTTAATTTAATTCAAAAATAATTTAATTTAATTTAAAAATAATTTAATTTACTTTAAAAATTATTTAATTAAATTAAAAATAATTTAATTAATTTTAAAAATAATTTATTAAATTTAAAAATAATTTAATTTAATTTAAAAATAATTTAATTTAATTTAGAAATAATTTAATTAAATTTAAAAATAATTTAATTTAATTCAAAAATAATTTAATTTAATTTTAAAATAATTTAATTTACTTTAAAAATTATTTAATTAAATTTAAAAATAATTTAATTAATTTTAAAAATAATTTATTAAATTTAAAAATAATTTAATTTAAATTAAAAATAATTTAATTAAATTCAAAAATAATTTAATTTAATTTAAAAATAATTTAATTTAATTTAAAAATAATTTAATTAAATTTAAAAATAATTTAATTTAATTTAAAAATAATTTAATTTAATTTAAAAATAATTTAATTTAATTTAAAAATAATTTAAATTAATTTAAAAATAATTTAAATTAATTTAAAAATAATTTAATTAAATTTAAAAATAATTTAATTTAATTTAATTAAATTTAAAAATAATTTAATTTTATTTAAAATTAATTTAATTAAATTTAAAAATAATTTAATTTAAATTAAAAATAATATAAATAAATTTAAAAATAATTTAATTTAATTTAAAAATATTTTAATTTTATTTAATTTGAAAATAATATAATATAATTTAAAAGTAATTTAATTTAAATTAAAAATAATTTAATTAAATTTAAAAATAATTTAATTAAATTTAAAAATATTTTAATGTATTTTAAAAATAATTTAATGTAATTTAAAAATAATTTCATTAAATTTAAAAAAAATTTAAATTAATTTAAAAATAATTTAATTTAATTTAAAAATAATTTAATTAAATTTAAAAATAATTTATTAAATTTAAAAATAATTTAATTAAATTTAAAAATAATTTAATTAAATCTAAAAATAATTTAATTTAATTTAAAAACAATTTAATTCAATTTTAAAATAATTTAATTTAATTTAAAAATAATTTAGATTAATTTAAAAATAAATTAATTTAATATAAAAATAACTTGATTTAATTTAAAAATAATTTAATTTAATTTAAAATAATTTTAATAAATTTAAAAGCAATTTAATTTAATTTAAAAAAAATTTAATTTAATTTAAAAATAATTTTATTAATTTTGAAAATAATTTAATTAAATTTAAAAATAATTTAATTTAATTTAAAAATAATTTATTTTAATTTAAAAATAATTTAATTTAATTTAAAAATAATTTAATTAAATTTGAAAATAATTTAATTAAATTTAAAAATAATTTAATTGAATTTAAAAAAATTTAATTTAATTTAAAAATAATTTAATTTAATTTAAAAATAATATAATTAAATTTAAAAATAATTTAATTTAATTTAAAAATATTTTAATTTAATTTAATTTGAAAATAATTTAATATAATTTAAAAGTAATTTAATTAGAATTAAAAATAATTTAATTTATTTTAAAAATAATTTAATTTAATTTAAAAATAATTTAATTTAATTTAAAATTAATTTAATTAAATTTAAAAATAATTTTATTAAATTTAAAAATAATTTTATTAAATTTAAAAATAATTTAATTGAATCTAAAAATAATTTTATTAAATTTAAAAATAATTTAATTCAATTTTAAAATAATTTAATTTAATTTAAAAATAATTTAGATTAATTTAAAAATAAATTAATTTAATATAAAAATAACTTAATTTAATTTAAAAATAATTTAATTTAATTTAAAAATAATTTTATTAAATTTAAAAGCAATTTAATTTAATTTAAAAAAAATTTAATTTAATTTAAAAATAATTTTATTAATTTTGAAAATAATTTAATTAAATTTAAAAATAATTTAATTTAATTTAAAAATAATTTATTTTAATTTAAAAATAATTTAATTTAATTTAAAAATAATTTAATTAAATTTGAAAATAATTTAATTAAATTTAAAAATAATTTAATTGAATTTAAAAAAATTTAATTTAATTTAAAAATAATTTAATTTAATTTAAAAATATTTTAATTTAATTTAATTTGAAAATAATTTAATATAATTTAAAAGTAATTTAATTTGAATTAAAAATAATTTAATTTATTTTAAAAATAATTTAATTTAATTTAAAAATAATTTAATTTAATTTAAAATTAATTTAATTAAATTTAAAAATAATTTTATTAAATTTAAAAATAATTTTATTAAATTTAAAAATAATTTAATTGAATCTAAAAATAATTTTATTAAATTTAAAAATAATTTTATTAAATCTAAAAATAATTTAATTGAATCTAAAAATAATTTAATTAAATTAAAAAATAATTTAATTTAATTTAAAAATAATTTATTTAAATTTAAAAATAATTTAATTTTATTTAAAATTAATTTTATTACATTTAAAAATAATTTAATTTAATTTAAAAATAATATAAATAAATTTAAATATAATTTAATTTAATTTAAAAATAATTTAATGTAATTTAAAAATAATTTAATTAAATTTAAAAAAAAAATTAAATTAATTTAAAAATAATTTTATTTAATTTAAAAATAATTTAATTCAAATTAAAAATAATTTAAATAAATTTAAGAATAATTTAATTTAATTTAAAAATAATTTAATTTAATTTAAAAATAATTTAATTTTATTTAGAAATAATTTAATTGAATTAAAAAATAATTAAATTTAATTTAAAAATAATTTAATTAAATTTAAAGATAATTTAATTAATTTTAAAAATAATTTATTAAATTTAAAAATAATTTATTTTAATTTAAAAGTAATTTAATTTAATTTAGAAATAATTTAATTAAATTTAAAAATAATTTAATTTAATTCAAAAATAATTTAATTTAATTTTAAAATAATTTAATTTAAAAATAATTTAATTAAATTTAGAAATAATTTAATTAAATTTAAAAATAATTTAATTTAATTCAAAAATAATTAAATTTAATTTAAAAATAATTTAATTTACTTTAAAAATTATTTAATTAAATTTAAAAATAATTTAATTAATTTTAAAAATAATTTATTAAATTTAAAAATAATTTAATTTAATTTAAAAATAATTTAATTTAATTTAGAAATAATTTAATTAAATTTAAAAATAATTTAATTTAATTCTAAAATAATTTAATTTAATTTTAAAATAATTTAATTTACTTTAAAAATTATTTAATTAAATTTAAAAATAATTTAATTAATTTTAAAAATAATTTATTAAATTTAAAAATAATTGAATTTAAATTAAAAATAATTTAATTAAATTTAAAAATAATTTAATTTAATTTAAAAATAATTTAATTTAATTTAAAAATAATTTAATTAAATTTAAAAATAATTTAATTTAATTTAAAAATAATTTAATTTAATTTAAAAATAATTTAAATTAATTTAAAAATAATTTAAATTAATTTAAAAATAATTTAAATTAATTTAAAAATAATTTAATTAAATTTAAAAATAATTTAATTTAATTTAATTAAATTTAAAAATAATTTAATTTTATTTAAAATTAATTTAATTAAATTTAAAAATAATTTAATTTAAATTAAAAATAATATAAATAAATTTAAAAATAATTTAATTTAATTTAAAAATATTTTAATTTTATTTAATTTGAAAATAATATAATATAATTTAAAAGTAATTTAATTTAAATTAAAAATAATTTAATTAAATTTAAAAATAATTTAATTAAATTTAAAAATATTTTAATGTAATTTAAAAATAATTTAATGTAATTTAAAAATAATTTCATTAAATTTAAAAAAAATTTAAATTAATTTAAAAATAATTTAATATAATTTAAAAATAATTTAATTAAATTTAAAAATAATTTATTAAATTTAAAAATAATTTAATTAAATTTAAAAATAATTTAATTAAATCTAAAAATAATTTAATTCAATTTAAAAACAATTTAATTCAATTTTAAAATAATTTAATTTAATTTAAAAATAATTTAGATTATTTTAAAAATAAATTAATTTAATATAAAAATAACTTGATTTAATTTAAAAATAATTTAATTTAATTTAAAAATAATTTTATTAAATTTAAAAGCAATTTAATTTAATTTAAAAAAAATTTAATTTAATTTGAAAATAATTTTATTAATTTTGAAAATAATTTAATTAAATTTAAAAATAATTTAATTTAATTTAAAAATAATTTATTTTAATTTAAAAATAATTTAATTTAATTTAAAAATAATTTAATTAAATTTGAAAATAATTTAATTAAATTTAAAAATTTAAAAATAATATAAATAAATTTAAAAATAATTTAATTTAATTTAAAAATATTTTAATTTTATTTAATTTGAAAATAATATAATATAATTTAAAAGTAATTTAATTTAAATTAAAAATACATTAATTAAATTTAAAAATAATTTAATTAAATTTAAAAATATTTTAATGTAATTTAAAAATAATTTAATGTAATTTAAAAATAATTTCATTAAATTTAAAAAAAATTTAAATTAATTTAAAAATAATTTAATTTAATTAAATTTAAAAATAATTTATTAAATTTAAAAATAATTTAATTAAATTTAAAAATAAGTTAATTAAATCTAAAAATAATTTAATTTAATTTAAAAACAATTTAATTCAATTTTAAAATAATTTAATTTAATTTAAAAATAATTTAGATTAATTTAAAAATAAATTAATTTAATATAAAAATAACTTGATTTAATTTAAAAATAATTTAATTTAATTTAAAAATAATTTTATTAAATTTAAAAGCAATTTAATTTAATTTAAAAAAAATTTAATTTAATTTAAAAATAATTTTATTAATTTTGAAAATAATTTAATTAAATTTAAAAATAATTTAATTTAATTTAAAAATAATTTATTTTAATTTAAAAATAATTTAATTTAATTTAAAAATAATTTAATTAAATTTGAAAATAATTTAATTAAATTTAAAAATAATTTAATTGAATTTAAAAAAATTTAATTTAATTTAAAAATAATTTAATTTAATTTAAAAATAATATAATTAAATTTAAAAATAATTTAATTTAATTTAAAAATATTTTAATTTAATTTAATTTGAAAATAATTTAATATAATTTAAAAGTAATTTAATTTGAATTAAAAATAATTTAATTTATTTTAAAAATAATTTAATTTAATTTAAAAATAATTTAATTTAATTTAAAATTAATTTAATTAAATTTAAAAATAATTTTATTAAATTTAAAAATAATTTTATTAAATTTAAAAATAATTTAATTGAATCTAAAAATAATTTTATTAAATTTAAAAATAATTTAATTCAATTTTAAAATAATTTAATTTAATTTAAAAATAATTTAGATTAATTTAAAAATAAATTAATTTAATATAAAAATAAATTAATTTAATTTAAAAATAATTTAATTTAATTTAAAAATAATTTTATTAAATTTAAAAGCAATTTAATTTAATTTAAAAAAAATTTAATTTAATTTAAAAATAATTTTATTAATTTTGAAAATAATTTAATTAAATTTAAAAATAATTTAATTTAATTTAATTTAAAAATAATTTATTTTAATTTAAAAATAATTTAATTTAATTTAAAAATAATTTAATTAAATTTGAAAATAATTTAATTAAATTTAAAAATAATTTAATTGAATTTAAAAAAATTTAATTTAATTTAAAAATAATTTAATTTAATTTAAAAATAATTAAATTAAATTTAAAAATAATTTAATTTAATTTAAAAATATTTTAATTTAATTTAATTTGAAAATAATTTAATATAATTTAAAAGTAATTTAATTTGAATTAAAAATAATTTAATTTATTTTAAAAATAATTTAATTTAATTTAAAAATAATTTAATTTAATTTAAAATTAATTTAATTAAATTTAAAAATAATTTTATTAAATTTAAAAATAATTTTATTAATTTTAAAAATAATTTAATTGAATCTAAAAATAATTTTATTAAATTTAAAAATAATTTTATTAAATTTAAAAATAATTTAATTGAATCTAAAAATAATTTAATTAAATTTAAAAATAATTTAATTTAATTTAAAAATAATTTATTTAAATTTAAAAATAATTTAATTTTATTTAAAATTAATTTAATTACATTTAAAAATAATTTAATTTAATTTAAAAATAATATAAATAAATTTAAATATAATTTAATTTAATTTAAAAATAATTTAATGTAATTTAAAAATAATTTAATTAAATTTAAAAAAAAATTAAATCAATTTAAAAATAATTTAATTTAATTTAAAAATAATTTAATTCAAATTAAAAATAATTTAAATAAATTTAAGAATAATTTAATTTAATTTAAAAATAATTTAATTTAATTTAAAAATAATTTAATTTTATTTAGAAATAATTTAATTGAATTAAAAAATAATTTAATTTAATTTAAAAATAATTTAATTAAATTTAGAAATAATTTAATTAAATTTAAAAATAATTTAATTTAATTCAAAAATAATTTAATTTGATTTAAAAATAATTTAATTTACTTTAAAAATAATTTAATTAAATTTAAAAATAATTTAATTAATTTTAAAAATAATTTATTAAATTTAAAAATAATTTAATTTAATTTAAAAATAATTTAATTTAATTTAGAAAAAATTTAATTAAATTTAAAAATAATTTAATTTAATTCAAAAATAATTTAATTTAATTTTAAAATAATTTAATTTACTTTAAAAATTATTTAATTAAATTTAAAAATAATTTAATTAATTTTAAAAATAATTTATTAAATTTAAAAATAATTTAATTTAAATTAAAAATAATTTAATTAAATTTAAAAATAATTTATTTAAATTTAAAAATAATTTATATAAATTTAAAAATAATTTAATTTAATTTAAAAATAATTTAATTTAATTTAAAAATAATTTATTTTAATTTTAAACTAATTTAATTAAATTTAAAAATAATTTTATTAAATTTGAAAATAATTTAATTTAATTTAAAAATAATTTAATTTAATTTAAAAATAATTTAATTTAATTTAAAAATAATATTTTTTAATTTTCAAATAATTTAATTAAATTTAAAAATAATATAATTAAATTTATAAATAATTTAATTAAATTTAAAAAAAAATTAATTTAATTTAATTTAAAAATTATTTAATTTAATTTAAAAATTATTTAATTTAATTTCAAATTAATTTTATTAAATTTGAAAATAATTTAATTAAATTTAAAAATAATTTAATTTAATTTAAAAATTATTTAATTAAATTTAAAAATAATTAAATTTAATTTAAAAATAATTTAATTTAATTTAAAAATAATTTAATATAATTTAAAAATAATAAAATTAAATTTAAAAATAATTTAATTTAATTTAAAAATATTTTAATTTAATTTAATTTGAAAATAATATAATATAATTTAAAAGTAATTTAATTTAAATTAAAAATAATTTAATTAAATTTAAAAATAATTTAATTTAATTTAAAAATAATTTAATTTAATTTAAAAAACAATTTATATAAATTTAAAAATAATTTAATTTAATTTAAAAATACTTTAATTTAATTTAAAAATAATTTAATTCAATTTAAAAATAAATTTATTAAATTTAAAAATAATTTAATTAATTATAAATAATAATAATTAAATTTAAAAATACTTTAATTTAATTTCAAAATAATTTAATTTAAAAATAATTTAATTAAATTTGAAAATAATTTAATTAAATTTAAAAATATTGTAATTTAATTTAAAAATAATAGAATTTAATTTTAAAAATAATTTAATTCAATTTACAAATATTTTAATCTAAAAATAATGTATTTAAATTTAAAAATAATTTAATTTAATTTAAAAAATAATTTAATTAAATTTAAAAATAATTTAATTAAATTTAAAAATATTTTTAATTTAATTTAAAATAATTTAATTTAATTTAAAAATAATTTATTTAAATTTAAAAATAATTTAATTTAATTTAAAAATAATTTAATTAAATTTAAAAATAATTTAATTTAATTTAAAAATAATATTTTTTAATTTTCAAATAATTTAATTAAATTTAAAAATTAAATGATTAAATTTATAAATAATTTAATTAATTTAAAAAAAAAATTAATTAAATTTAAAAAAAAAAAAATTTAATTTAAAAATAATTTAATTAAATTTAAAAATAATTTAATTTAATTTAAAACTAATTTAATTAAATTTAAAAATAATTTTATTAAATTTAAAAATAATTAAATTTAATTTAAAAATAATTTAATTAAATTTAAAAATAATTAAATTAAATTTACAAATAATTTAATTAAATTTAAAAATAAATTAATTAACTTTAAAAATAATTTAATTAAATTTAAAATTAAATTAATTTTTAAAATAATTTAAGTAAATTTAAAAATAATTTAAATTTAAAAATAATTTAATTTAATTTAAAAATAATTTAATTTAATTTAAAAATAATTTAATTTAATTTAAAAATAATTTAATTTAATTTTAAAATAATTTATATAAATTCAAAAATAATTTAATTTAATTTAAAAATAATTTAATTTAATTTAAAAATAATATTATTAAATTTAAAAATAATTTAATTTAATTTAAAAATATTTTAATTTAATTTAATTTGAAAATAATATAATATAATTTAAAAGTAATTTAATTTAAATTAAAAATAATTTAATTAAATTTAAAAATAATTTAATTAAATTTAAAAATAATTTAAATTAATTTAAAAATAATTTAAATTAATTTAAAAATAATTTAATTTAATTTAAAAATAATTTAATTTAAAAATAATTTAATTCAATTTAAAAATAATTTTATTAAATTTAAAAATAATTTAATTAATTAAAAATAATAATAATTAAATTTAAAAATAATTTAATTAAATTTAAAAATAATTTAATTTAATTTAAAAATAATTTAATTAAAGTTAAAAATAATTTAATTTAATTCAAATATAATTTAATTTAATTTGAAATCAATTTAATTTAAATTAAAAATAATTTAATTAAATTTAAAAATAATTTAATTTAATTTAAAAATAATTTAATTTAATTTAAAAAACAATTTATATAAATTTAAAAATAATTTAATTTAATTTAAAAATACTTTAATTTAATTTAAAAATAATTTAATTCAATTTAAAAATAATTTTATTAAATTGAAAAATAATTTAATTAATTATAAATAATAATAATTAAATTTAAAAATACTTTAATTTAATTTAAAAATAATTTAATTTAATTTAAAAATAATTTAATTAAATTTGAAAATAATTTGATTAAATTTAAAAATAATGTAATTTAATTTAAAAATAATAGAATTTAATTTTAAAAATAATTTAATTCAATTTAAAAATATTTTAATCTAAAAATAATGTATTTAAATTTAAAAATAATTTAATTTAATTTAAAAAATAATTTAATTAAATTTAAAAATATTTTAATTAAATTTAAAAATAATTTTATTTTATTTTAAAATAATTTAATTTAATTTAAAAATAATTTATTTAAATTTAAAAATAACTTAATTTAATTTAAAAATAATCTAATTAAATTTAAAAATAATTTAATTTAAAAATAATATTTTTTAATTTTCAGATAATTTTATTAAATTTAAAAATTAAATTATTAAATTTATAAATAATTTAATTAAATTTAAAAAAAAAATAATTTAATTTAAAAAAAAAATTAATTTAATTAAAAAATAATTTAATTTAATTTAAAAATAATTTAATTTAATTTAAAACTAATTTAATTAAATATAGAAATAATTTAATTAAAATTTAAAAATAATTTAATTTAATTTAAAAAATAATTTAATTAAATTTTAAATAATTTAATTCAATTTAAAAATAATTTAACTAAATTTAAAAATAATTACATTAAATTTAAAAATTATTTAATTAAATCTAAAAATAATTTAATTTAATTTAAAAATAATTTAATTCAGTTTTAAAATAATTGATTTTAATTTAAAAATAATTTAATTTAATATAAAAATAATTTAATTTAATTTAAAAATAATTTTATTAAATTTGAAAATAATTTAATTAAATTTAAAAATAATTTAATTAAATTTCAAAATAATTTAATTTAAAAACAATTTAATTTAATTTAAAAATAATTTAATTTAATTTCAAATTAATTTTATTAAATTTGAAAATAATTTAATTAAATTTAAAAATAATTTAATTTAATTTAAAAATTATTTAATTAAATTTAAAAATAATTAAATTTAATTTAAAAATAATTTAATTTAATTTAAAAATAATTTAATTGAATTTAGAAATAGTTAAATTAAATTTAAAAATAATTTAATTAAATTTAAAAATAATTTTATTTTATTTTAAAATAATTTAATTTAATTTAAAAATAATTTATTTAAATTTAAAAATAATTTAATTTAATTTAAAAATAATTTTATTCAATTTAAAAATAATTTAATTTAATTTAAAAATAATTTAATTTAATTTTAAAATAATTTATATAAATTCAAAAATAATTTACTTTAATTTAAAAATAATTTAATTATATTTGAAAATAATTTAATTAAATTTAAAAATAATTTAATTTAATTTAAAAATATTTTAATTTAATTTAATTTGAAAATAATATAATATAATTTAAAAGTAATTTAATTTAGATTAAAAATAATTTAATTAAATTTAAAAATAATTTAATTAAATTTAAAAATAATTTGATTAAATCTAAAAATAATTTAATTTAATTTAAAAATAATTTAATTCAATTTAAAAATAATTTAATTTAATTTAAAAATAATTAAATTTAATTTAAAAATAATTTAATTTAATTTAAAAATATTTTAATTAAATTTAAAAATAATGTAATTTAATTTAAAAATAATTGAATTAATTTTTAAAAGTAATTTAATTCAATTTAAAAATATTTCAATCTAAAAATAATTTATTTCAATTTAAAAATAATTTAATTTAATTTAAAAATAATTTAATTAAATTTAAAAATATTTTATTTTAATTAAAAAATAATTTAATTAAATTTAAAAATAATTTATTTTAATTTAAAATTAATTTAATTAAATTTAAAGATATTTTAATTTAAATTAAAAATAATATCATTAAATTTAAAAATAATTTAATTTAATTTAAAAATAATTTAAATTAAAAATAATTTATTTAATTTAAAAATAATTTAATTTAATTTGAAAATAATTTAATTTAATTTAAAAATAATTTAATTTAAATTAAAAATAATTTAATTTAATTTAAAAATAATTTAATTAAATTTAAAACTAATTTAATTTAATTTAAAAATAATATTTTTTAATTTTGAAATAATTTAATAAAATTTAAAAATAAAATACTTAAATTTAAAAATAATTTAATTAAATTTAAAAAAAAATTAATTTAATTTGAAAAAAATTTAATTTAATTTAAAAATAATTTAATTTAATTTAAAAATAATTTAATTTAATTTAAAACTAATTTAATTAAATTTAAAAATAATTTTATTAAATTTAAAAATAATTTAATTTAATTTAAAAATAATATAATTAAATTTAAAAATGATTAAATTAAATTTAAAATTAATTTAACTAAATTTAAAAATAATTTAATTAAATTTAAAAATAATTTAATTAAATCTAAAAGTAATTTAATTTAATTTAAAATTAATTTAATTTAGTTTTAAAATAATTGATTTTAATTTAAAAATAATTTAATTTAATATAAAAATAATTTAATTTAATTTAAAAATAATTTTATTAAATTTGAAAATAATTTAATTAAATTTAAAAATAATTTAATTAAATTTAAAAATAATTTAATTTAAAAATAATTTAATTTAATTTAAAAATAATTTGCTTTAATTTCAAAATAATTTTATTAAATTTGAAAATAATTTAATTAAATTTAAAAATAATTTAATTTAATTTAAAAATAATTTAATTAAATTTAAAAATAATTAAATTTAATTTAAAAATAATTTATTTTAATTTAAAAATAATTTAATTGAATTTAAAAATAATTAAATTAAATTTAAAAATAATTTAACTAAATTTAAAAATAATTTAATTAAATTTAAAAATAATTTAATTAAATCTAAAAATAATTTAATTTAATTTAAAAATAATTTAATTCAATTTAAAAATAATTTAATTTAATTTAAAAATAATTTAATTTAATTTAAAAATAATTTAATTTAATTTAAAAATAATTTAATTAAATTTAAAAATAATGTATTTTAATTTAAAAATAATTGAATTTATTTTTAAAAGTAATTTAATTCAATTTAAAAATATTTCAATCTAAAAATAATTTATTTAAATTTAAAAATAATTTAATTTATTTTAAAAATAATTTAAATAAATTTAAAAATATTTTATTTTAATTAAAAAATAATTTAATTAAATTTAAAAATAATTTATTTTAATTTAAAATTAATTTAATTAAATTTAATGATATTTTAATTTAAATTAAAAATAATATAATTAAATTTAAAAATAATTTAATTTAATTTAAAAGTAATTTAATTTAAAAATAATTTATTTGATTTAAAAATAATTTAATTTAATTTGAAAATAATTTAATTTAATTTAAAAATAATTTTATTTAAATTAAAAATAATTTAATTAAATTTAAAAATAATTTAATGTAATTTAAAAAGAATTTAATTAAATTTAAAAATAATTTAATTTAATTTAAAAATAATTTAATTTAAAAATAATTTAATTAAATTTTAAAATAATTTAATTTAAATTAAAAATAATTTATTTTAATTTAAAAATAATTTAATTTAAAAATAATTTAATTTAATTTTAAAATAATTTAATTTAATAAAAAAATAATTTCATTTAATTTAAAAATAATTTAATTAAATTTAAAATAAATTTATATAAATTTAGACAATTTAATTAAATTTAAAAATAATTTAATTAAATCTAAAAATAATTTAATTTAATTTAAAAATGATTTAATTTAATTTAAAAATAATTTAAATTAATTTATAAATAATATAATTAAATTTAAAAATAATTTAATTTAATTTAAAAATAATTTAATTAAAATTAAAAATAATTTAATTTAATTTAAAAATAATTTAATTTAATTTAAAAATAATTTAATTTATTTTAAAAATATTATAATTAAAGTTAAAAATAATTTAATTTAATTTAAAAATAATTTAATTTAATTTGAAATTAATTTAATTTAATTTAAAAATAATTTAATTTAATTTAAAAATAATTTAATTTAAAATAAAAATAATTTAATTTTATTTAAAAATAATTTAGTTTAATTTAAAAATAATTTATTTAAATTTAAAAATAATTTATTTAAGTTAAAATAATTTAATTAAATTTAAAAATAATTTATTTAAATTTAAAAATAATTTAATTTAATTTAAAAATAATTTATATAAAAAAATAATTTATTAAATTTAAAAATAATTTCAATTAATTTAAAAATAATTTAATTTTTTTTTAATATAGTTTAATTAAATTTAAAAATAATTGAATTTATTTTTAAAAATAAATAAAACCAATTTAAAAATATTTTAATCTAAAAATAATTTATTTAAATTTAAAAATAATTTAATTTAATTCAATTTAAAAATAATTTAATTTAATTTAAAAATAATTTAATTTAATTTAAAAATAATTTAATTAAATTTAAAAATAATTTGATTTAATTTAAATATAATTTAACTTAATTTAAAAATAATTTAATTGAATTTAAAAATAATTTAATTTAAAAATAATTTAATTTAATTTAAAAATATTTTTTTTATTTAAAAATAATTTAATTAAATTTAAAAATAATTTAATTCTATTTAAAAATAATTTAATCTAAAAATAATTTAATTAAATTTTAAAACACCTTAATTTAATTTAAGAATAATTTAATTTAATTTAAAAATATTTTAATTAAATTTAAAAATAATTTAATTTAATTTAAAAATAATTTAATTAAATTTAAAAATAATTCAATTAAATTTAAAAATAATTTAATTAAATTTAAAAATAATTTAATTAAATCTAAAAATAATTTAATTTAATTTAAAAATAATTTTATTTAATTTAAAAATAATTTAATTTAATTTAAAAATAATTTAAATTAATTTGAAAATTATTTAATTTAATTTAAAAATAATTTAATTTAATTTAAAAATAATTTAACTAAATTTAAAAATTATTTAATTAAATCTAAAAATAATTTAATTTAATTTAAAAATAATTTTATTTAATTTAAAAATAATTTAATTTAATTTAAAAATAATTTAATTTAATTTAAAAATATTTTTATTAATTTAAAAATAATTTAATTTAATTTAAAAATTATTTAATTTAGTTTAAAAATAATTTAATTAAATTTAAAAATAATTTAATGTTATTTAAAAATAATTTAATTAAATTTAAAAATAATTTAATTTAATTTTAAAATAATTTAATTAAATTTAAAAATAATTTCATTTAATTTAAAAATAATTTAATTGAATTTAAAAATAGTTTAATTAAATTTTAAAATAATTTAATTTAAATTGAAAATAATTTATTTTAATTTAAAAATAATTGAATTTAATTTAAATATAATATAATTAAATTTAAAAATAATTTAATTTAATTTAAAAATAATTAAATTAAATTTAAAAATAATTTAATTAAATCTAAAAATAATTTAATTTAATTTAAAAATGATTTAATTTAATTTAAAAATAATTTCATTTAATTTAAAAATAATTTAATTAAATTTAAAATAAATTTTAAAATAATTTAATTAAATTTAAAACTAATTTAATTAAATTTAAAAATAATTTTATTAAATTTAAAAATAATTTAATTTAATTTAAAAATAATATAATTAAATTTAAAAATGATTAAATTAAATTTAAAATTAATTTAACTAAATTTAAAAATAATTTAATTAAATTTAAAAATAATTTAATTAAATCTAATAATAATTTAATTAAATTTAAAAATAATTAAATGTAATTTAAAAATAATTTAATTAAATTTAAAAATAATTTAATGTAATTTAAAAATAATTTAATTTAAAAATAATTTATTTAAGTTTTAAAATAATTCAATAGAATCTAAAAATTATTAATTTAATTTAAAAATAATTTAATTTAATTTAAAAATAATTTAATTTAATTTAAAAATAATTTAAATTTAAAAATAATTTAATTAAATTTAAAAATGATTTTATTAAATTTAAATATATTTAATATATTAAATAATAATTTAATTAAATTTAAAAATATTTAATTAAATATAAAATAATTTAATTTAATTTAAAAATAATTTAATTTAAAAATAATTTAGTTTAAAAATAATTTAATTTAATTTAAAAATAATTTAATTTAAAAATAATTTAATTTAATTTGAAAATTATTTAAATTAATTTAAAAATGATTTAATTTAATTTAAAAATAATTTAATTTAATAATAATTTAATTTAAATTAAAAATAATTTAATTAAATTTAAAAATAATTTAATTTAATTTAAAAATAATTTAATTAAATTTAAAATAATTTAATTAAATTTAAAATAAATTTATTAAATTTAAAAATAATTTATAAAAATTTAAAAATAATTTAATTTAATTTAAAAATAATTTAATTGAATTTAAAAATATTTTTTTTAATTTAAAAATAATTTAATTAAATTTAAAAATAATTTAATTCAATTTAAAAAAAAATTAATATAAAAATAATTTAATTAAATTTAAAAATACCTTAATTTAATTTAAAAATAATTTAATTTAATTTAAAAAAATTTAATTAAATTTCAAAATCATTTAATTAAATTCAAGAATAATTTAATTAAATTTAAAAATAATTTAATTTAATTTAAAAATAATTTAATTTAATTTAAAAATAATTTAATTTAATTTAATAATAATTTAATTTAAATTAAAAATAATTTAAATGAATTTAAAAATAATTTAATTAAATTCAAAAATAATTTAATTCAATTTAAAAAAAAATTAATATAAAAATAATTTAATTAAATTTAAAATAATTTAATTAAATTTAAAATAAATTTATTCAATTTAAAAATAATTTATATAAATTTAAAAATAATTTAATTTAATTTAAAAATAATTTAATTGAATTTAAAAATATTTTTTTTAATTTAAAAATAATTTAATTAAATTTAAAAATAATTTAATTCAATTTAAAAAAAAATAATATAAAAATAATTTAATTAAATTTAAAAAAACCTTAATTTAATTTAAAAATAATTTAATTTAATTTAAAAATAATTTAAATAAATTTAAAAATAATTTAATTAAATTCAAAAATAATTTAATTAAATTTAAAAATAATTTAATTTAATTTAAAAATAATTTAATTAAATTTAAAAATAATTTAATTTAATTTAAAAATAATATAATTAAAGTTAAAAATAATTTAATTTAATTTAAAAAAATTTAATTTAATTTAAAAATAATTTAATTTAATTTAAAAATAATAAAATTAAAGTTAAAAATAATTTAAATTAATTTGAAAATAATTTAATTGAATTTAAAAATAATTTAATTAAATTTAAAAATAATTTAATTAAATTTAAAAATAATTTAATTTATTTTAAAAATAATTTAATTTAATTTAAAAATAATTTAATTAAATTTAAAAGTAATTTAATTAAATTTAAAAATAATTTAATTTAATTTAAAAATAATTTAATTTAAATAAAAATAATTTAATTTAATTTAAAAATAATTTAATTTAATTTAAAAATAATTTAATTTAATTTAAAAATAATTTAATTTAATTTAAAAATAATTAAATTTAAAAATAATTTAATTAAATTTAAAAATAATTTAAATAAATTTAAAAATAATGTAATTAAATTTAAAAATAATTTAATTAAATTAAAAAATAATTTAATTAAATCTAAAAATTATTTAATTAAATATAAAAATAATTGAATTTAAATTAAAAATAATTTAATTTAATTTACAAATAATTTAATTAAAGTTAAAAATAATTTATATAAATTTAAAAATAATTTAATTAAATTTAAAAATAATTTAATTTATTTTAAAAATAATTTAATTTAATTTAAAAATAATTTAATTCAATTTAAAAGTAATTTAATTAAATTTAAAAATAATTTAATTTAATTTAAAAATAATTTATTTAAATTTAAAAATAATTTAATTTAATTTAAAAATAATTAAATTTAATTTAAAAATAATTTAATTTAATTTAAAAATAATTTACTTATATTTAAAAATAATTTAATTAAATTTAAAAATAATTTAATAATATCTAAAAATAATTTAATTTAATTAAAAATAATTTAATTTAATTTAAAAATAATTTAATTTAATTTAAAAATAATTTAATTTAAAAATAATTTAATTTAATTTAAAAATAATTTAATTTAATTTAAAAATAATTAAATTTAAAAATAATTTAATTAAATTTAAAAATAATTTAATTAAATTTAAAAATAATTTAATTAAATCTAAAAATTATTTAATTTAATATAAAAATAATTGAATTTAATTTAAAAATAATTTAATTTAATTTACAAATAATTTAATTAAAGTTAAAAATAATTTAAATAAATTTAAAAATAATTTAATTAAATTTAAAAATAATTTAATTTATTTTAAAAATAATTTAATTTAATTTAAAAATAATTTAATTCAATTTAAAAGTAATTTAATTAAATTTAAAAATAATTTAATTTAATTTAAAAATAATTTAATTAAATTTAAAAATAATTTAATTAAATTTAAAAAATAATATTATTAAATGTAAAAATAATTTATATAAATTTAAAAATAAATTAATTGAATTTAAAAATAATTTAAATTAATTGGAAAATAATTTAATTTAATTTAATATAATAGTTTAATTAAATTTAAAAATAATTTAATATAATTAAAAAATAATTTAATTTAATTTAAAAATAATTTATTTAATTTAATAATAATTTAATTTAAATTAAAAATAATTTAATTAAATTTAAAAATAATGTAATTTAATTTAAAATAATTTAATTAAATTTAAAAATAATTTATTTAAATTTAAAAATGAATTTATTAAATTTAAAAAAATTTTATATAAATTTAAAAATAATTTAATTTAATTTAAAAATAATTTAATTTAATTTAAAAATATATTTTTTAATTTAAAAATAATTTAATTTAATTTAAAAATTATTTAATTTAGTTTAAAAATAATTGAATTAAATTTAAAAATAATTTAATGTTATTTAAAAATAATTTAATTAAAATTAAAAATAATTTAATTTAATTTAAAAATAATTTAATTAAAGTTAAAAATAATTTATATAAATTTAATAATAATTTAATTAAATTAAAAAGTAATTTAATTTAGTTTAAAAATAATTTAATTTAATTTAAAAATAATTTAATTGAATTTAAAAATAATTTAATTTAATTTAAAAATAATTTAAATTAATTTAAAAATAATTTAATTTAATTTAAAAATAATTAAATTTAATTTGAAAATAATTTAATTTAATTTAAAAATAATTTATTTTAATTTAAAAAAAATTTAACTAAATTTAAAAATAATTTAATTTCATATAAAAATAATTTAATTAAAATTAAAAATAATTTAATTTAATTTAAGAAAAACTTTAACTAAATTTAAAAATAATTGAATTTATTTTTAAAAATAATTTAATTCAATTTAAAAATATTTTAATCTAAAAATAATTTGTTTAAATTTAAAAATAAATTAATTTAATTTAAAAATAATTTAATTTAATTTTAAAATAATTTCATTAAATTTAAAAATAATTTAATATAATTTCAAAATAATTTAATTTAATTTAAAAATAATTTAACTAAATTTAAAAATAATTTAATTTAATATAAAAATAATTTAATTTAATTTAAAAATAAATTAATTTAATTTAAAAATAATTTAATTAAATTTAAAAATAATTTAATTTCATTTAAAAATATTTTAATTTATTTTAAAAATAATTTAATTAAATTTGAAAATAATTAAATTTAGAAATAACTTAATTTAATTTAAAAATATTTTTTTTAATTTAAAAATAATTAAATTAAATTTAAAAATAATTAAATGTAATTTAAAAATAATTTAATTAAATTTAAAAATAATTTAATGTAATTTAAAAATAATTTAATTTAATTTAAAAATAAATTAATTTAGTTTAAAAATAATTTAATTAAAATTAAAAATAATTTAATTTAATTTAAAAATAATTTAATTGAATTTAAAAATAATTTAATTTAATTTAAAAATAATTTAAATTAATTTAAAAATAATTTAATTTAATTTAAAAATAATTTAATTTAATTTGAAAATAATTTAATTTAATTTAAAAATAATTTATTTTAATATAAAAATAATTTAATTAAAATTAAAAATAATTTAATTTAATTTAAAAAAACTTTAACTAAATTTAAAAATAATTTAATTTTTTTTAATATAGTTTACTTAAATTTAATAATAATGTAATTTAATTTAAAAATAATTGAATTTATTTTTAAAAATAATTTAATTCAATTTAAAAATATTTTAATCTAAAAATAATTTGTTTAAATTTAAAAATAAATTAATTTAATTTAAAAATAATTTAATTAAATTTAAAAATAATTTAATTTCATTTAAAAATATTTTAATTTATTTTAAAAATAATTTAATTAAATTTGAAAATAATTAAATTTAGAAATAACTTAATTTAATTTTAAAATATTTTTTTTAATTTAAAAATAATTAAATTAAATTTAAAAATAATTAAATGTAATTTAAAAATAATTTAATTAAATTTAAAAATAATTTAATGTAATTTAAAAATAATTTAATTTAATTTAAAAATAATTTAATCAAATTTAAAAATAATTTAATAGAATCTAAAAATTATTAATTTAATTTAAAAATAATTTAATTTAATTTAAAAATAATTTAATTTAATTTAAAAATAATTTAAATTTAAAAATAATTTAATAAACTTTAAAAATAATTTAATTTAAAAATAATTTAATTTAATTTAAAAATAATTTAATTTAATTTAAAAATAATTTAATTAAATTTAAAAATAATTTAATTTAATTTAAAAATAATTTAATTTAATTTAAAAATAATTTAATTTAATTTAAAAATAATGTATTTTAATTTGAAAATTATTTAATTGAATTTAAAAATAATTTAATTTAAAAATACTTTAACTAAATTTAAAAATTATTTAATTTAATATAAAAATAATTCAATATAATTTAAAAATAACAATTTAATTTTAAAATAATTTAATTAAATGTAATAATAAATTATATAAATTTAAAAATAATTTAGTTCAATTTAAAAGCAATTTAATTAAATTTAAAAATGATTTAAGTTAATTTAAAAATAATAAAATTTAATTTAATAATAATTTAATTTAAATTAAAAATAATTTAATTAAATTTAAAAATAATTTAATTTAATTTAAAAATAATTTAATTAAATTTAAAATAATTTAATTAAATTTAAAATAAATTTAGTAAATGTAAAAATAATTTATATAAATTTAAAAATAATTTAATTTAATTTAAAAATAATTTAATTGAATTTAAAAATATTTTTTTTAATTTAAAAATAATATAATTAAATTTAAAAATAATTTAATTCAATTAAAAAAAAATTAATATAAAAATAATATATTAATATAAATTAAATTAATTAAATTTAAAAATACCTTCATTTAATTAAAAATAATTTTAATTAAATTAAAAATAATTTAATTTAATTTAAAAATAATTAAATTTAATTTGAAAATAATTTAATTTTATTTAAAAATAATTTAATTTAATTTAAAAAAAATTTAACAAAATTTAAAAAAAATTTAATTTAATAGTTAATTTTTATATAGTTTATATAGTTTTTATTTAATTTAATAGTTTAACTTTTTAATAGTTAAAAGTTAAAAATAATTTAAATAAATTTAAAAATAATTTAAATAAATTAAAAAATAATTTAATTTAGTTTAAAAATAATTTAATTTAATTTAAAAATAATTTAATTTAATTTAAAAATAATATAATTTAATTTAAAAATAATTTATATTAAAAATAATTTAATTTAATTTAAAAATAATTTAATTAAATTTAAAAATAATTTATATTAATTTAAAAATAATTTAAATTAAATTAAAAATAATTTAATTTAATTTAAAAATAATTAAATTTAATTTGAAAATAATTTAATTTTATTTAAAAATAATTTAATTTAATTTAAAAAAAATTTAACAAAATTTAAAAAAAATTTAATTAAATATAAAAATAATTTAATTTAATTTAAAAATAATTTAATTTAATATAAAAATAATTTAATTAAAATTAAAAATAATTTAATTTAATTTAAAAAAAACTTTAACTAAATTTAAAAATAATTTAATTTAATTTAAAAATAATTTAATTTAATTTAAAAATAATTTAATTTAATTTAAAAATAATTTAATTTAAATTAAAAATGATTTAATTGAATCTAAAAATAATTGAATTAAATTTAAAAATAATTTAATTTAATTTAAAAATAATTTAAATTAAATTAAAAATAATTTAATTTAATTTAAAAATAATTTAATTAAATTTAAAAATAATTTAATTTAATTTAAAAATAATTTAAATTAAATTAAAAATAATTTAATTTAATTTAAAAATAATTAAATTTAATTTGAAAATAATTTAATTTTATTTAAAAATAATTTAATTTAATTTAAAAAAAATTTAACAAAATTAAAAAAAAAATTAATTTAATATAAAAATAATTTAATTTAATTTAAAAATAATTTAATTTAATTTAAAAATATTTTTTTTTATTTAAAAATAATTTAATTTAATTTAAAAATTATTTAATTTAGTTTAAAAATAATTTAATTAAATTTAAAAATAATTTAATGTTATTTAAAAATAATTTAATTAAATTTAAAAATAATTTAATTTAATTTAAAAATAATTTATATTAAAAATAATTTAATTTAATTTAAAAATAATTTAATTAAATTTAAAAATAATTTAATTTAATTTAAAAATAATTTAAATTAAATTAAAAATAATTTAATTTAATTTAAAAATAATTAAATTTAATTTGAAAATAATTTAATTTTATTTAAAAATAATTTAATTTAATTTAAAAAAAATTTAACAAAATTTAAAAAAAATTTAATTTAATATAAGAATGATTTAATTTAATTTAAAAATAATTTAATTTAATATAAAAATAATTTAATTTAAATTAAAAATAATTTAATTTAATTTAAAAAAACTTTAAATTTAAAAATAATTTAATTTAATTTAAAAATAATTTAATTTAATTTAAAAATAATTTAATTTAATTTAAAAATAATTTAATTTAAATTAAAAATAATTTAATTGAATCTAAAAATAATTGAATTAAATTTAAAAATAATTTAATTTAATATAAAAATAATTTAATTTAATTTAAAAATAATTTAATTTAAAAATAATTTAATTTAATTTAAAAATAATTTATTTAAATTTAAAAATAATTTAATTTAATTTAAAAATAATTTAATTAAATTTAAATATAATTTAATTTAAATTAAAAATAATTTAATTTTTTTTAATATAGTTTACTTAAATTTAAAAATAATGTAATTTAATTTAAAAATAATTGAATTTATTTTTAAAAATAATTTAATTCAATTTAAAAATATTTTAATCTTAAAATAATTTGTTTAAATTTAAAAATAAATTAATTTAATTTAAAAATAATTTAATTTAATTTAAAAATACTTTAATTAAATTTAAAAATAATTTAATTTAATTTTAAAATAATTTAATTAAATTTAAAAATAATTTGATTTAATTTAAAAATAATTTAATTTAAAAATAATTTAATTTAATTTAAAAATAATTTAATTTAATTTAAAAATAATTTAAATAAATTTAAAAATAATTTAATTAAAGATAAAAATAATTAAATTTAATTTAAAAATAATTTAATTTAATTTTTAAAATAATTTTATTAAATTTAAAAATAATTTAATTTTATTTAAAAATATTTTAATTTATTTTAAAAATAATTTAATTAAATTTAAAAATAATTAAATGTAATTTAAAAATAATTTTATTACATTTAAAAATAATTTAATTTTTTTTAAAAATATTTTAATTTATTTTAAAAACAATTAAATTAAATTTAAAAATAATTTAATTTAAAATAAATTTAATTTAATTTAAAAATATTTTTTTTATTTTAAAAATAATTTAATTAAATTTAAAAATAATTAAATGTAATTTAAAAATAATTTAATTTAATTTAAAAATAATTTAATTTAAATTAAAAATAATTGAATTAAATTTAAAAATAATTTAATTTAATTAAAAAATGATTTAATGTAATTTAAAAATAATTCAATTATATTTAAAAATATATTAATTAAATTTAAAAATAATTTAATTTAATTTAAAAATAATTTAATTTAATTTAAAAATAATTTAATTTAATTTAAAAATAATTTAATTTAATTTAAAAATATTTTAATTTAATTTAAAAATAATTTAATTTCATTTAGAAATAATTTAATTTAATTTAAAAATAATTTAATTTAATTTAAAAATAATTTAATTTAATTTAAAAATAATTTAATTTAATTTAAAAACAATTTAATTTAATTTAAAAATAATTTAATTTAATTTGAAAATAATTTAATTTAATTTAAAAATAATTTAATTTAATTTAAAAATAATTTAATTTAATTTAAAAATAATTTAATTCAATTTAAAAATAATTAAATGTAATTTAAAAATAATTTAATTTAATTTAAAAATAATTTAATTATAGTTAGGAATAATTTATATAAATTTAAAAATAATTTAATTAAATTTAAAAATAATTTAATTAAATTTAAAAATAATTTAATTAAATTTAAAAATAATTTAATTAAATTTAAAAATAATTAAATGAAAATTAAAAATAATTTAATTAAATTTAAAAATAATTTAATTTAATTTAAAAATAATTTAAAATAATTTGAAAATAATTTAATTTCATTTAAAAATAATTTAATTTAAATTAAAAATAATTGAATTAAATTTAAAAATAATTTAATATAATTTAAAAATAATTTAATTTAATTTAAAAATAATTTAACTAAATTTAAAAATAATTTAATTTAATATAAAAATAATTTAATTTAATTTTAAAATAATTTAATATAATTTAAAAATAATTTAATTTAATTTAAAAATAATTTAACTAAATTTAAAAATAATTTAATTTAATATAAAAATAATTTAATTTAATTTAGAAATAATTTAATTTAATTTAAAAATAATTTAGTTTAATTTAAAAATAATTTAATTTAATTTAAAAATAATTTAATTTAATTTAAAAATAATTTAATTTAATATAAAAATAATTTAATTAAAATTAAGAATAATTTAATTTAATTTAAAAGTAATTTAATTAAATTTAAAAATAATTTAATGTAATTTAAAAATAATTTAATTTAATTTAAAAATAATTTAATTTAATTTAAAATTAATTTAATTAAATTTAAAAATAATTTAATGTAATTTAAAAATAATTTAATTTAATTTAAAAATAATTTAATTTAATTTAAAAGTAATTTAGTTAAATTTAAAAATAATTTAATGTAATTAAAAATTAATTTAATTTAATTTAAAAATAATTTAATTAAATTTAAAAATAATTTAATTTAATTTAAAAATAATTTAATTTAATTTAAAAATAATTTAATTTAATTTAAAAATAATTTAATTTAAAAATAATTTAATTAAATTTAAAAATAATTTAATTTAATTTAAAAATAATTTAATTTTTTTTAAAAACAATTTAATTAAATTTAAAAATAATTTAATTTAAATTAGAAATAATTTAATTTAATTTAAAAATAATTTATTTTAATTTAAAAATAATTTAATTTAATTTAAAAATAATTTATTTTAATTTAAAAATAATTTAATTTAATATAAAAATAATTTATTTAAAATTAAGAATAATTTAATTTAATTTAAAAGTAATTTAATTAAATTTAAAAATAATTTAATGTAATTTAAAAATAATTTAATTTAATTTAAAAATAATTTAATTTAATTTAAAAGTAATTTAATTAAATTTAAAAATAATTTAATGTAACTTAAAAATAATTTAATTTAATTTAAAAATAATTTAATTTAATTTAAAAGTAATTTAATTAAATTTAAAAATAATTTAATGTAATTTAAAAATAATTTAATTTAATTTGAAAATAATTTAATTTAATTTAAAAATAATTTAATTTAATTTAAAAATAATTTAATTTAAATTTAAAAATAATTTAATTTAATTTAAAAATTATTTAATTTATTTTTTAATATAGTTTAATTGAATTGAAAAATAATGTTATTTAATTTAAAAATAATTTAATTTAATTTAAAAATAATTTAATTTAATTTAAAAATAATTTAATTAAATTTAAAAATAATTTAATTTAATTTAAAAATTATTTACTTTATTTTTTAATATAGTTTAATTGAATTGAAAAATAATGTTATTTAATTTAAAAATAATTGAATTTATTTTTAATAATAATTTAATTCAATTTAAAAATATTTAATTTAAAAATAATTTAAATAAATTTAAAAATAATTTAATATAATTTAAAAATAATTTAATTTAATTTAAAAATAACTTAACTGAATTTAAAAATAATTTAATTTAATATAAAAATAATTTAATTTAATTTAAAAATAATTTAATATAATTTAAAAATAACTTAATTAAATTTAAAAATAATTTAATTTAATTTAAAAATATTTTTTTCAATTTAAAAATAATTTAATTAAATTTAAAAATAATTAATTGTAATTTAAAAATAATTTAATTAAATTAAAAAATAATTTAATGTAATTTAAAAATAATTTAATTTAATTTAAAAATAATTTAATTTAATTTAAAAATAATTTAATTAAATTTAAAAATAATTTAATTAAATTTAAAAATAATTTAATTAAATCTATAAATAATTTAATTTAATTTAAAAATAATTTAATTTAATTTAAAAATAATTTAATTTAATTTAAAAATAATTTAATTAAATTTAGAAATGATTTAATTAAATTTAAAAATAATTTAATTAAATTTAAAAATAATTTAATTTAATTTAAAAATAATTTAGTTAAATTTAAAAATAATTTAATTATATTTAAAAGTAATTTAATTAAATTTAAAAATAATTTAATGTAATGTAAAAATAATTTAATTTAATTTAAAAATAATTTAATTTAATTTAAAAATAATTTAATTAAATTTAAAAATAATTTAATTAAATTTAAAAATAATTTAATTTAATTTAAAAATATTTTAATATTTTTTTAAAATAGTTTAAATAAATTGGAAAATAATGTAATTTAATTTAAAAATAATTTAATTTATTTTTAAAAATAATTTAATTCAATTTAAAAATATTTTAATCTAAAAATAATTTGTTTAAATTTAAAAATAATTTAATTAAATTTATAAATAATTTAATATAATTTAAAAATAATTTAATTTAATTTAAAAATAATTTAATTAAATTTAAAAATAATTTAATTAAATTTAAAAATAATTTAATTTAATTTAAAAATAATTTAATATAATTTAAAAATAATTTAATTTAATTTAAAAATAATTTATTTAAATTTAAAAATAATTTAATTTAATTTAAAAATAATTTAATTTAATCTAAAAATAATTTAATTTAATTTAAAAATAATTTAAATAAATTAAAAAATAATGTAATTTAATTTAAAAATAATTGAATTTAATTTAAAAATATTTTAATTTAATTTAAAAATAATTCAATTTAATTTAAAAATATTTTAATCTAAAAATAATTTGTTTAAATTTAAAAATAATTTAATTTAATTTAAAAATAATTTAATTAAATTTATAAATAATTTAATTTAGTTTAAAAATAATTAAATTAAATTTAAAAATAATTTAATTTAATTTAAAAATAATTTAATTTAATTTAAAAATAATTTAATTAAATTTAAAAATAATTTAATTAAATTTAAAAATAATTTAATTAAATTTAAAAATACTTTAATTTAATTTAAAAATAATTTAATTAAATTTAAAAATAATTTAATTTTATTTAAAAATAATTTAATTTAAAAATAATTTAATTTAATTTAAAAATAATTTTTTTTAATTTAAAAATAATTAAATTAAATTTAAAAATAATTGAATGTAATTTAAAAATAATTTAATTAAATTTAAAAAAAAATTAAAGTAATTTAAAAATAATTTAATTTAAAAATAATTTAATTAAATTTAAAAATAATTTAATTAAATTTAAAAATAATTTAATTTAATTTAAAAATAATTTAATATAATTTAAAAATAATTTAATTTAATTTAAAAATAATTTATTTAAATTTAAAAATAATTTAATTTAATTTAAAAATAATTTTTTTTAATTTAAAAATAATTAAATTAAATTTAAAAATAATTGAATGTAATTTAAAAATAATTTAATTAAATTTAAAAAAAAATTAAAGTAATTTAAAAATAATTTAATTTAAAAATAATTTAATTAAATTTAAAAATAATTTAATTAAATTTAAAAATAATTTAATTTAATTTAAAAATAATTTAATATAATTTAAAAAATAATTTAATTTAATTTAAAAATAATTTATTTAAATTTAAAAATACTTTAATTTAATTTAAAAATAATTGAATTTAATTTAAAAATAATTTAATTTAATTTAAAAATAATTCAGTTTAATTTAAAAATATTTTAATCTAAAAATAATTTGTTTAAATTTAAAAATAATTTAATTTAAAAATAATTTAATTTATTTTAAAAATAATTTAATGTAATTTAAAAATAATTTAATTTAATTTAAAAATAATTTAATTTAAAATAAAAGTAATTTAATTAAATTTAAAAATAATTTAATTTAATTTAAAAATAATTTATTTAATTTAATAATAATTTAATTTAAAATTAAAAATAAATTAATTAAATTTAAAAATAATTTAATTTAATTTAAATAAATTTAAAAATAATTTAATTTAATTTAAAAGTAATTTAATTAAATTTAAAAATAATTTAATTTAATTTAAAAAAAAAATAATTAAATTTAAAAATAATTTATTTTAATTTAAAAATATTATAATTTAAGTTAAAAAAAATTTAATTTAATTTAAAAATAATTTAATTTAATTTAAAAATAATTTAATTTAATTTAAAAATAATTCAATTTAATTTGAAAATAATTTAATTTAATTAATTATTAATTTAATTTAATTTAATTTAAAAATAATTTAATTGAATTTAAAAATAATTTAATTTAATTTAAAAATAATTTAATTTAATTTAAAAATAATTTATTTTAATTTAAAAATAATTTAATTTAATTTAAAAATAATTTAATTAAATTTAAAAATAATTTAATTTAATTTAGAAATAATTTAATTTAATTTAAAAATAATTTAGTTTAATTTAAAAATAATTTAATTTAATTTAAAAATAATTTAATTTAATTTAAAAATAATTTAATTTATTATAAAAATAATTTAATTAAAATTAAGAATAATTTAATTTAATTTAAAATTAATTTAATTAAATTTAAAAATAATTCAATGTAATTTAAAAATAATTTAATTTAATTTAAAAATAATTTAATTTAATTTAAAAGTAATTTAATTAAATTTAAAAATAATTTAATGTAATTAAAAATTAATTTAATTTAATTTAAAAATAATTTAATTAAATTTAAAAAAAATTTAATTTAATTTAAAAATAATTTAATTTAATTTAAAAATAATTAAATTTAATTTAAAAATAATTAAATTTAATTTAAAAATAATTTAATTAAATTTAAAAATAATTTAATTTAATTTAAAAATAATTTAATTTAATTTAAAAACAATTTAATTAAATTTAAAAATAATTTAATTTAATTTAGAAATAATTTAATTTAATTTAAAAATAATTTAGTTTAATTTAAAAATAATTTAATTTAATTTAATAATAATTTATTTTAATTTAAAAATAATTTAATTTAATATAAAAATAATTTATTTAAAATTAAGAATAATTTAATTTAATTTAAAAGTAATTTAATTAAATTTAAAAATAATTTAATGCAATTTAAAAATAATTTAATTTAATTTAAAAATAATTTAATTTAATTTAAAAGTAATTTAATTAAATTTAAAAATAATTTAATGTAATTTAAAAATAATTTAATTTAATTTAAAAATAATTTAATTTAATTTAAAAATAATTTAATTTAATTTAAAAATAATTTAATTTAAATTTAAAAATAATTTAATTTAATTTAAAAATTATTAAATTTATTTTTTAATATAGTTTAATTGAATTGAAAAATAATGTTATTTAATTTAAAAATAATTTAATTTAATTTAAAAATAATTTAATTTAATTTAAAAATAATTTAATTAAATTTAAAAATAATTTAATTTAATTTAAAAATTATTTAATTTATTTTTTAATACAGTTTAATTGAATTGAAAAATAGTGTTATTTAATTTAAAAATAATTGAATTTATTTTTAATAATAATTTAATTCAATTTAAAAATATTTAATTTAAAAATAATTTAGTTAAATTTAAAAATAATTTAATATAATTTAAAAATAATTTAATTTAACTAAATTTAAAAATAATTTAATTTAATATAAAAATAATTTAATTGAATTTAAAAATAATTTAATATAATTTAAAAATAATTTAATTAAATTTAAAAATAATTTAATTTAATTTAAAAATATTTTTTTTAATTTAAAAATAATTTAATTAAATTTAAAAATAATTAATTGTAATTTAAAAATAATTTAAATAAATTTAAAAATAATTTAATTTAATTTAAAAATAATTTAATTAAATTTAAAAATAATTTAATTTAATTTAAAAATAACTTAATTAAATTTAAAAATAATTTAATTAAATTTAAAAATAATTTAATTAAATCTATAAATAATTTAATTTAATTTAAAAATATTTTTTTTAATTTAAAAATAATTTAATTAAATTTAAAAATAATTAATTGTAATTTAAAAATAATTTAAATAAATTTAAAAATAATTTAATGTAATTTAAAAATAATTTAATTTAATTTAAAAATAATTTAATTTAATTTAAAAATAACTTAATTAAATTTAAAAATAATTTAATTAAATTTAAAAATAATTTAATTAAATCTATAAATAATTTAATTTAATTTAAAAATAATTTAATTTAATTTAAAAATAATTTAATTTAATTTAAAAATAATTTAATTAAATTTAGGAATGATTTAATTAAATTTAAAAATAATTTAATTAAATTTAAAAATAATTTAATTTAATTTAAAAATAATTTAGTTAAATTTTAAAATAATTTAATTAAATTTAAAAGTATTTTAATTAAATTTAAAAATAATTTAATGTAATGTAAAAATAATTTAATTTAATTTAAAAATAATTTAATTTAATTTAAAAATAATTTAATTAAATTTAAAAATAATTTAATTAAATTTAAAAATAATTTAATTTAATTTAAAAATATTTTAATATTTTTTTAAAATAGTTTAAATAAATTGGAAAATAATGTAATTTAATTTAAAAATAATTTAATTTATTTTTAAAAATAATTTAATTCAATTTAAAAATATTTTAATCTAAAAATAATTTGTTTAAATTTAAAAATAATTTAATTAAATTTATAAATAATTTAATATAATTTAAAAATAATTTAATTTAATTTAAAAATAATTTAATTAAATTTAAAAATAATTTAATTAAATTTAAAAATAATTTAATTTAATTTAATTTAAAAATAATTTAATATAATTTAAAAATAATTTAATTTAATTTAAAAATAATTTATTTAAATTTAAAAATAATTTAATTTAATTTAAAAATAATTTAATTTAATTTAAAAATAATTTAATTTAATTTAAAAATAATTTAAATAAATTTAAAAATAATGTAATTTAATTTAAAAATAATTGAATTTAATTTAAAAATAATTTAATTTAATTTAAAAATAATTCAATTTAATTTAAAAATATTTTAATCTAAAAATAATTTGTTTAAATTTAAAAATAATTTAATTTAAAAATAATTTAATTTAATTTAAAAATAATTTATTTAAATTTATAAATAATTTAATATAATTTAAAAATAATTAAATTTAATTTAAAAATAATTTAATTTAATTTAAAAATAATTTAATTTAATTTAAAAATAATTTAATTAAATTTAAAAATAATTTAATTAAATTTAAAAATAATTTAATTTAATTTAAAAATACTTTAATTTAATTTAAAAATAATTTAATTAAATTTAAAAATAATTTAATTTTATTTAAAAATAATTTAATTTAAAAATAATTTAATTTAATTTAAAAATAATTTTTTTTAATTTAAAAATAATTAAATTAAATTTAAAAATAATTGAATGTAATTTAAAAATAATTTAATTAAATTTAAAAAAAAATTAAAGTAATTTAAAAATAATTTAATTTAAAAATAATTTAATTTAATTTACAAATAATTTAATTAAATTTAGAAATAATTTAATTAAATTTAAAAATAATTCAAATAAATTTAAAAATAATTTAATTTAATTTAAAAATAATTTAATTAAATTTAAAAATAATTTAATTAAATTTAAAAATAATTTAATTTAATTTAAAAATATTTAAATTTAATTTAAAAATAATTTAATTAAATTTAAAAATAATTTAATTTTATTTACAAATAATTTAATTTAAAAATAATTTAACTTAATTTAAAAATAATTTAATTAAATTTAAAAATAATTTAATTTAAAAATAATTTAATTTAATTTAAAAATAATTTAATTTAATTTAAAAATAATTTAGTTTAATTTAAAAATAATTTAATTTAATTTAAAAATAATTTAATTAAATTTAAATATAATTTAATTAAACTTAAAAATAATTTAATTCAATTTAAAAATTATATAATTAAATCTAAAAATAATTTATTTAAATTTAAAAATAATTTAATTTAATTTAAACATAATTTAATTTAGAAATAATTTAATTTAAAAATAATTTAATTTAAAAATAATTTTATTTTTTTTGAAAATAATTTAATTTAATTTAAAAATAATTTAATTTAATTTAAAAATAATTTAATTTAATATAAAAATTATTTAATTAAACTCAAAAATAATTTAATTTATATTAAAAAGAATTTAATTTAATTTAAAATAAAGTTAGTTTAAATTAAAAATAATTTAATTAAATTTAAAAATACTTTGATTAAATTTAAAAATAATTTATTTAAATTTAACAATTATTTAATTTAATTTAAAAATATTCTAATTTTTTTTTAAAATAATTTAAATAAATTTAAAAATAATTTAATTTAAAAATAATTTAATTTAATTTAAAAATAATTTGATTTAATTTAATAATAATTTAATTTAATTTAAAAATAATTTAATTAAATTTATAAATAATTTAATATAATTTAAAAATATTTTAATTTAATTTAAAAATAATATAATTAAATTTAAAAATAATTTAATTAAATTTAAAAATAATTTAATTTAATTTAAAAATAATTTAATTTAGTTTAAAAATAAATTAATTTAATTTAAAAATAATTTAATTTAATTTAAAAAATAATTTAATTAAATTTAAAAATAATTTAATTTAATTTAAAAATAATTTAATTTAATTTAAAAATAATTTAATTTGATTTAAAAATAATTTAAATAAATTTAAAAATAATGTAATTTAATTTAAAAATAATTGAATTTATTTTTTAAAATAATTTAATTTAATTTAAAAATATTTTAATCTAAAAATAATTTGTTTAAATTTAAAAATAATTTAATTTAAAAATAATTTAATTTAATTTAAAAATAATTTAATTAAATTTAT
Organism: Phosphuga atrata; assembly: GCA_944588485.1. NCBI lineage: Eukaryota > Metazoa > Arthropoda > Insecta > Coleoptera > Silphidae > Phosphuga > Phosphuga atrata. The sequence goes on along the minus strand of OX155896.1, from coordinate 18,895,096 downwards.
AAATAATTTAATATAATTTAAAAATAATTTAATTTAATTTAAAAATAATTTAACTAAATTTAAAAATAATTTAATTTAATATAAAAATAATTTAATTAATTTAAAAATAATTTAATTTAAAAATAGTTTAATTAAATTTAAAAATAATTTAATTTAAAAATAATTTAATTTAATTTAAAAATAATTTTTTTTAATTTAAAAATGATTAAATTAAATTTAAAAATAATTGAATGTAATTTAAAAATAATTTAATTAAATTTAAAAAAAAATTAAAGTAATTTAAAAATAATTTAATTTAATTTAAAAATAATTTAATTTAATTTAAAAATAATTTAATTAAATTTAGAAATAATTTAATTAAATTTAAAAATAATTCAATTAAATTTAAAAATAATTTAATTTAATTTAAAAATAATTTAATTAAATTTAAAAATAATTTAATTAAATTTAAAAATAATTTAACTAATATTAAAAATAATTTAATTTAATTTAAAAATAATTTAATTAAATTAAAAAAAAAATTAAAGTAATTTAAAAATAATTTAATTTAATTTAAAAATAACTTAATTTAATTTAAAAATAATTTAATTAAATTTAGAAATGATTTAATTAAATTTAAAAATAATTCAATTAAATTTAAAAATAATTTAATTAAATTTAAAAATAATTTAAATTAATTTAAAAATAATTTAATTTAATTTAAAAGTAATTTAATTAAATTTAAAAATAATTTAATGTAATTTAAAAATAATTTAATTTAATTTAAAAATAATTTAATTTAATTTAAAAATAATTTAATTAAATTTAAAAACGAGTTATATAAATTTAAAAATAATTTAGTTTAATTTAAAAATAATTTATTTAAATTTAAAAATAATTTTATTTAATTTAAAAATAATTTAATTAAATTTAAAAATAATTTAATTTAATTTAAAAATAATTTAATTAAATTTAAAAATAATTTAATTAAATTTAAAAATAATTAAATTGAATTTAAAAATAATTTAATTTAATTTAAAAGTAATTTAATTAAATTTAAAAATAATTTAATGATATTTAAAAATAATTTAATTAAATTTAAAAATAATTTAATTAAATTTAAAAATGATTTAATTAAATTTAAAAATAATTCAATTAAATTTAAAAATAATTTAATTAAATTTAAAAATAATTCAATTAAATTTAAAAATAATTTAATTAAATTTAAAAATAATTTAAATTAATTTAAAAATGATTTAATTTAATTTAAAAATAATTTAATTAAATTTATAAATAATTTAATATAATTTAAAAATAATTTAATTTAATTTAAAAATAATTTAATTAAATTTAAAAATAATTTAATTAAATTCAAGAATAATTTAATTAAATTTAAAAATAATTTCATTAAATTTAAAAATAATTTAATTTAATTTAAAAATAATTTAATTTAATTTAAAAATAATTGAATATAATTTAAAAATAATTTAATTTAATTTAAAAATAATTTAATTAAATTTAAAAATAATTTAATTTAATTTAAAAATAATTGAATTTATGTTAAAAATAATTTAATTTAATTTAAAAATAATTTAATTAAATTTAAAAATAATTTAATTTAATTTAAAAATAATTTAATTTTTTTAATATAGTTTAATTAAATTTAAAAATAATGTAATTTAATTTAAAAATAATTGAATTTATTTAAAAAAAAAATTTAATTCAATTTAAAAATATTTTAATCTAAAAATAATTAGTTTAAATTTAAAAAAAAATTAATTTAAAAATAATTTAATTTAATTTAAAAATAATTTAATTAAATTTATAAATAATTTAATATAATTTAAAAATAATTTAATTTAATTTAAAAATAATTTAACTAAATTTAAAAATAATTTAATTTAATATAAAAATAATTTATTTAATTTAAAAATAATTTAATTTAAAAATAGTTTAATTAAATTTAAAAATAATTTAATTTAAAAATAATTTAATTTAATTTAAAAATATTTTTTTTAACTTAAAAATAATTAAATTAAATTTAAAAATAATTTAATTTAATTTAAAAATAAATTAATTTAATTTAAAAATAATTTAATTTAATTTAAAAATAATTTTATTTGATTTAAAAATAATTTAATTTAATTTAAAAATAATTTAACTTAATTTAAAAATAATTTAATTTAATTTAAAAATAATTTAATTAAATTTAAAAGTAATTTAACTTAATTTAAAAATAATTTAATTAAATTTAAAAATAATTTAATTTAATTTAAAAATAATTTAACCTAATTTAAAAAAAAATTAATTAAATTTAAAAATAATTTAATTTAATTTAAAAATAATTTTATTTGATTTAAAAATAATTTAATTTAATTTAAAAATAATTTAACTTAATTTAAAAATAATTTAATTAAATTTAAAAATAATTTAATTTAATTTAAAAATAAATTAATTTAATTTAAAAATAATTTAATTTAATTTAAAAATAATTTAATTAAATTTAAAAATAATTTAACTTAATTTAAAAATAATTTAATTTAATTTAAAAATAATTTAATTTAATTAAAAATAATTTAATTTAATTTAAAAATTATTTACTTAAACTCAAAAATAATTTAATATTTATTAAAAAGAATTTAATTTAATTTAAAAATAAGTTAGTTTAAATTAAAAATAATTTAATTAAATTTAAAAATACTTTAATTAAATTTAAAAATAATTTATTTAAATTTAACAAGAATTTAATTTAATTTAAAAATAATTTAATTTAATTTAAAAAAAATTCAATTAAATTTAAAAATAATTTAATTTAATTTAAAAATAATTTAATTTGAAAATAATTTAATTTAATTTAAAAATATTTTAATTTAATTTAAAAATAATTTAATTTAATTTAAAAATAATTTAATTTAATTTAAAAATAATTTAAATTATTTTAAAAATAATTTAATTTAATTTAAAAATAATTTAATTTAATTTAAAAATAATTTAATTTAATTTAAAAGTAATTTAATTTAATTTAAAAATAATTTAATTAAATTTAAAAATAATTTAATTAAATTTAAAAATAATTTATTAAATTAAAAAATAATTTAATTAAATCTAAAAATAATTTATTTAAATTTAGAAATAATTTAATTTAATTTAAACATAATTTAAATTAAAAATAATTTAATTTAAAAATAATTTAATTTAATTTGAAAATAATTTAATTTAATTTAAAAATAATTTAATTTAATTTAAAAATAATTTAACTAAATTTAAAAATAATTTAATTTAAAAATAATTTAATTAAAATTAAAAATAATTTAATTTAATTTAAAAATAATTTAATTTAATTTAAAAGTAATTTAATTTAATTTAAAAATAATTTAATTTAATTTAAAAATAATTTAATTTAATTTAAAAGTAATTTAATTTAATTTAAAAATAATTTAATTTAATTTAAAAATAATTTAATTTAAAAATAATTTAATTTAATTTAAAAATAATTAAATTCAATTTAAAAATAATTTAATTTAATTTAAAAATAATTTAATTAAAATTAAAAATAATTTAATTTAATTTAAAAATAATTTAATTTAATTTAAAAGTAATTTAATTTAATTTAAAAATAATTTAATTTAATTTAAAAATAATTTAATTTAATTTAAAAATAATTTAATTTAATTTGAAAATAATTTAATTAAATTTAAAAATAATTTAATTAAATTTAAAAATAATTTAATTAAATTTAAAAATAATTTAATTTAATTTAAAAATAATTTAATTTAATTTAAAAATAATTTAAATTAATTTAAAAATAATTTAATTTAATTTAAAAACAATTTAAATTAATTTAAAAATAATTTAATTTAATTTAAAAATAATTTAATTTTATTTAAAAATAATTTATTTTTTTTTAATATAGTTTAATTAAATTTAAAAATAATGTAATTTAATTTAAAAATAATTGAATTTATTTTTAAAAAAAATTTAATTCAATTTAAAAATATTTTAATCTAAAAATAATTAGTTTAAATTTAAAAAAAATTAAATTTAAAAATAATTTAATTTAAAAATAAATTAATTAAATTTAAAAATAATTTAATTTAATTTAAAAATAATTTAATTTAATTTAAAAATAATTTAACTAAATTTAAAAATAATTTAATTTAATATAAAAATAATTTATTTAATTTAAAAATAATTTAATTTAAAAATAGTTTAATTAAATTTAAAAATAATTTAATTTAATTTAAAAATATTTTTTTTTAACTTAAAAATAATTTAATTAAACTTAAAAATAATTGAATGTAAATTAAAAATAATTTAATTAAATTTAAAAAAAATTAAAATAATTTAAAAATAATTTTATTTAATTTAAAAATAATTTAATTTAATTTAAAAATAATTTAATTAAATTTAGAAATAATTTAATTAAATTTAAACATAATTAAATTAAATTTAAAAATTATTTAATTTAATTTAAAAATAATTTAATTTAATTTAAAAATAGTTTAATTAAATTTAAAAATAATTTAATTTAATTTAAAAATATTTTTTTTTAACTTAAAAATAATTTAATTAAACTTAAAAATAATTGAATGTAAATTAAAAATAATTTAATTAAATTTAAAAAAAATTAAAATAATTTAAAAATAATTTTATTTAATTTAAAAATAATTTAATTAAATTTAAAAATAATTTAACTTAATTTAAAAATAATTTAATTAAATTTAAAAATAATTTAATTTAATTTAAAAATAAATTAACCTAATTTAAAAAAAAATTAATTAAATTTAAAAATAATTTAATTAAATTTAAAAATAATTTAATTTAATTTAAAAATAATTTAATTTAATTTAAAAATAATTTAACTTAAATTAAAAGTAATTTAATTAAATTTAAAAATAATTTAATTTAATTTAAAAATAATTTAATTTAATTTAAAAATAATTTAATTTAATTTAAAAATAATTTAATTAAATTTAAAAATAATTTAATTAAATTTAAAAATAATTTGATTAAATTTAAAAATAATTTAATTAAATCTAAAAATAATTTATTTAAATTTAAAATTAATTTAATTTAATTTAAACATAATTTAATTTAAAAATATTTTAATTTAAAAATAATTTAATTTAAAAATAATTTAATTTAATTTGAAAATAATTTAATTTAATTTAAAAATAATTTTATTTAATTTAAAAATATTTCAACTAAATTTAAAAATAATTTAATTTAAAAATAATTTAATTAAAATTAAAAATAATTTTATTTAAAAATAATTTAATTAAATTTAAAAATAATTTAATTTAATTTAAAAATAATTTAATTTAATTTAAAAATAATTTAATTTAATTAAAAATAATTTAATTTAATTTAAAAATTATTTAATTAAACTCAAAAATAATTTAATTTATATTAAAAAGAATTTAATTTAATTTAAAAATAAGTTAGTTTAAATTAAAAATTATTTAATTAATTTTAAAAATACTTTAATGAAATTTAAAAATAATTTATTTAAATTTAACAAGAATTTAATTTAATTTAAAAATAATTTAATTTAATTTAAAAATAATTTAATTTAATTTAAAAATTATTTAATTAAACAAAAATAATTTAATTTATATTAAAAAGAATTTATTTTAATTTAAAATAAGTTAGTTTAAATTAAAAATAATTTAAATAAATTTAAAAATACTTTTATTAAATTTAAAAATAATTTATTTAAATTTAACAAAAATTTAATTTAATTTAAAAATAATTAAATTTAATTTAAAAATAATTTAATTTAATTTAAAAATAATTTAATTAAATTTAAAAATAATTTAATTAAATTTAAAAATAATTTAATTAAATTTAAAAATAATTTAATTAAATCTAAAAATAATTTATTTAATTTTAAAAATAATTTAATTTAATTTAAACATAATTTAATTTAAAAATAATTTAATTTAAAAATAATTTAATTTAAAAATAATTTAATTTAATTTGAAAATAATTTAATTTAATTTAAAAATAATTTAATTTAATTTAAAAATAATTTAACTAAATTTAAAAATAATTTAATTTAAAAATAATTTAATTAAAATTAAAAATAAATTAATTAAAAATAATTTAATTAAATTTAAAAATAATTTAATTTAATTTAAAAATTATTTAATTAAACAAAAATAATTTAATTTATATTAAAAAGAATTTATTTTAATTTAAAATAAGTTAGTTTAAATTAAAAATAATTTAAATAAATTTAAAAATACTTTTATTAAATTTAAAAATAATTTATTTAAATTTAACAAAAATTTAATTTAATTTAAAAATAATTTAATTTAATTTAAAAATAATTTAATTTAATTTAAAAATAATTTAATTTAATTTAAAAATAATTTAATTTAATTTAAAAATAATTTAATTTAAAAATAATTTAATTTAATTTAAAAATAATTTAATTTAATTTAAAAAATAATTTAATTAAATTTAAAAATAATTTAATTTTATTTAAAAATAATTTAATTTAATTTAAAAATAATGTAATTTAATTTAAAAATAATTTAATGTAATTTAAAAATAATTTAAATTACTTTGAAAATAATTTAATTTAATTTAAAAATAATTTAATTTAAATTAAAAATAATTTAATTAAATTTAAAAATAATTTAATTTAATTTAAAAATAATTTAATTAAATTTAAAAATAATTTAATTTAATTTAAAAATAACTTATTTCAATTTAAAAATAATTTAATGTAATTTAAAAATAATTTAAATTAATTTGAAAATAATTTAATTTAATTTAAAGATAACTTAATTTAAGTTAAAAATAATTTAATTAAATTTCAAAATAATTTAATTTAATTTAAAAATAATTTAACTAAATTTAAAAATAATTTAATTTAATTTGAAAATAATTTAATTTAAATTAAAAATAATTTAATTAAATTTAAAAATAATTTAGTTTAATTTAAAAATAATTTAATTTAATTTAAAAATAATTTAATTTAATTTAAAAATAATTTAATTTAATTTAAAAATAATTTAATTTAAAAATAATTTAATTTAATTTAAAAATAATTTAATTTAATTTAAAATATAATTTAATTAAATTTAAAAATAATTTTATTTTATTTAAAAATAATTTAATTTAAAAATAATGTAATTTAATTTAAAAATAATTTATTTTAATTTAAAAATAATTTAAATTACTTTGAAAATAATTTAATTTAATTTAAAAATAATTTAATTTAATTTAAAAATAATTTAATTAAATCTAAAAATAATTTATTTAATTTCAAAAATAATTTAATTTAATTTAAACATAATTTAATTTAAAAATAATTTAATTTAATTTAAAAATAATTTAACTAAATTTAAAAACAATTTAATTTAAAAATAATTTAATTAAAATTAAAAATAAATTAATTAAACAAAAATAATTTAATTTATATTAAAAAGAATTTATTTTAATTTAAAATAAGTTAGTTTAAATTAAAAATAATTTAAATAAATTTAAAAATACTTTTATTAAATTTAAAAATAATTTATTTAAATTTAACAAAAATTTAATTTAATTTAAAAATAATTTAATTTAATTTAAAAATAATTTAATTTAATTTAAAAATAATTTAATTTAATTTAAAAATAATTTAATTTAAAAATAATTTAATTTAATTTAAAAATAATTTAATTTAATTTAAAAAATAATTTAATTAAATTTAAAAATAATTTAATTTTATTTAAAAATAATTAAATTAAATTTAAAAATTATTTAATTTAATTTAAAAATAATGTAATTTAATTTAAAAATAATTTAATTAAATTTAAAAATAATTTAATTTAATTTAAAAATAATTTAATTAAATTTAAAAATAATTTAATTTAATTTAAAAATAAATTAACCTTATTTAAAAAAAAATTAATTAAATTTAAAAATAATTTAATTAAATTTAAAAATAATTTAATTTAATTTAAAAATAATTTAATTTAATTTAAAAATAATTTAACTTAAATTAAAAGTAATTTAATTAAATTTAAAAATAATTTAATTTAATTTAAAAATAATTTAATTTAATTTAAAAATAATTTAATTTAATTTAAAAATAATTTAATTAAATTTAAAAATAATTTAATTAAATTTAAAAATAATTTGATTAAATTTAAAAATAATTTAATTAAATCTAAAAATAATTTATTTAAATTTAAAATTAATTTAATTTAATTTAAACATAATTTAATTTAAAAATATTTTAATTTAAAAATAATTTAATTTAAAAATAATTTAATTTAATTTGAAAATAATTTAATTTAATTTAAAAATAATTTTATTTAATTTAAAAATATTTCAACTAAATTTAAAAATAATTTAATTTAAAAATAATTTAATTAAAATTAAAAATAATTTTATTTAAAAATAATTTAATTAAATTTAAAAATAATTTAATTTAATTTAAAAATAATTTAATTTAATTTAAAAATAATTTAATTTAATTAAAAATAATTTAATTTAATTTAAAAAATTATTTAATTAAACTCAAAAATAATTTAATTTATATTAAAAAGAATTTAATTTAATTTAAAAATAAGTTAGTTTAAATTAAAAATAATTTAATTAATTTTAAAAATACTTTAATGAAATTTAAAAATAATTTATTTAAATTTAACAAGAATTTAATTTAATTTAAAAATAATTTAATTTAATTTAAAAATAATTTAATTTAATTTAAAAATTATTTAATTAAACAAAAATAATTTAATTTATATTAAAAAGAATTTATTTTAATTTAAAATAAGTTAGTTTAAATTAAAAATAATTTAAATAAATTTAAAAATACTTTTATTAAATTTAAAAATAATTTATTTAAATTTAACAAAAATTTAATTTAATTTAAAAATAATTTAATTTAATTTAAAAATAATTTAATTTAATTTAAAAATAATTTAATTAAATTTAAAAATAATTTAATTAAATTTAAAAATAATTTAATTAAATTTAAAAATAATTTAATTAAATCTAAAAATAATTTATTTAATTTTAAAAATAATTTAATTTAATTTAAACATAATTTAATTTAAAAATAATTTAATTTAAAAATAATTTAATTTAAAAATAATTTAATTTAATTTGAAAATAATTTAATTTAATTTAAAAATAATTTAATTTAAATTAAAAATAATTTAACTAAATTTAAAAATAATTTAATTTAAAAATAATTTAATTAAAATTAAAAATAAATTAATTAAAAATAATTTAATTAAATTTAAAAATAATTTAATTTAATTTAAAAATTATTTAATTAAACAAAAATAATTTAATTTATATTAAAAAGAATTTATTTTAATTTAAAATAAGTTAGTTTAAATTAAAAATAATTTAAATAAATTTAAAAATACTTTTATTAAATTTAAAAATAATTTATTTAAATTTAACAAAAATTTAATTTAATTTAAAAATAATTTAATTTAATTTAAAAATAATTTAATTTAATTTAAAAATAATTTAATTTAATTTAAAAATAATTTAATTTAATTTAAAAATAATTTAATTTAAAAATAATTTAATTTAATTTAAAAATAATTTAATTTAATTTAAAAAATAATTTAATTAAATTTAAAAATAATTTAATTTTATTTAAAAATAATTTAATTTAATTTAAAAATAATGTAATTTAATTTAAAAATAATTTAATGTAATTTAAAAATAATTTAAATTACTTTGAAAATAATTTAATTTAATTTAAAAATAATTTAATTTAAATTAAAAATAATTTAATTAAATTTAAAAATAATTTAATTTAATTTAAAAATAATTTAATTAAATTTAAAAATAATTTAATTTAATTTAAAAATAATTTATTTCAATTTAAAAATAATTTAATGTAATTTAAAAATAATTTAAATTAATTTGAAAATAATTTAATTTAATTTAAAGATAACTTAATTTAAGTTAAAAATAATTTAATTAAATTTCAAAATAATTTAATTTAATTTAAAAATAATTTAACTAAATTTAAAAATAATTTAATTTAATTTGAAAATAATTTAATTTAAATTAAAAATAATTTAATTAAATTTAAAAATAATTTAGTTTAATTTAAAAATAATTTAATTTAATTTAAAAATAATTTAATTTAATTTAAAAATAATTTAATTTAATTTAAAAATAATTTAATTTAAAAATAATTTAATTTAATTTAAAAATAATTTAATTTAATTTAAAATATAATTTAATTAAATTTAAAAATAATTTTATTTTATTTAAAAATAATTTAATTTAATTTAAAAATAATGTAATTTAATTTAAAAATAATTTATTTTAATTTAAAAATAATTTAAATTACTTTGAAAATAATTTAATTTAATTTAAAAATAATTTAATTTAATTTAAAAATAATTTAATTAAATCTAAAAATAATTTATTTAATTTCAAAAATAATTTAATTTAATTTAAACATAATTTAATTTAAAAATAATTTAATTTAATTTAAAAATAATTTAACTAAATTTAAAAACAATTTAATTTAAAAATAATTTAATTAAAATTAAAAATAAATTAATTAAACAAAAATAATTTAATTTATATTAAAAAGAATTTATTTTAATTTAAAATAAGTTAGTTTAAATTAAAAATAATTTAAATAAATTTAAAAATACTTTTATTAAATTTAAAAATAATTTATTTAAATTTAACAAAAATTTAATTTAATTTAAAAATAATTTAATTTAATTTAAAAATAATTTAATTTAATTTAAAAATAATTTAATTTAATTTAAAAATAATTTAATTTAAAAATAATTTAATTTAATTTAAAAATAATTTAATTTAATTTAAAAAATAATTTAATTAAATTTAAAAATAATTTAATTTTATTTAAAAATAATTTAATTTAATTTAAAAATAATGTAATTTAATTTAAAAATAATTTAATGTTATTTAAAAATAATTTAAATTACTTTGAAAATAATTTAATTTAATTTAAAAATAATTTAATTTAAATTAAAAATAATTTAATTAAATTTAAAAATAATTTAATTTAATTTGAAAATAATTTAATTTAAATTAAAAATAATTTAATTAAATTTAAAAATAATTTAGTTTAATTTAAAAATAATTTAATTTAATTTAAAAATAATTTAATTTAATTTAAAAATAATTTAATTTAATTTAAAAATAATTTAATATAAAAATAATTTAATTTAATTTAAAAATAATTTAATTTAATTTAAAATATAATTTAATTAAATTTAAAAATAATTTTATTTTATTTAAAAATAATTTAATTTAATTTAAAAATAATGTAATTTAATTTAAAAATAATTTATTGTAATTTAAAAATAATTTAAATTACTTTGAAAATAATTTAATTTAATTTAAAAATAATTTAATTTAATTTAAAAATAATTTAATTAAATCTAAAAATAATTTATTTAATTTCAAAAATAATTTAATTTAGTTTAAACATAATTTAATTAAAAAATAATTTAATTTATTTTAAAAATAATTTAACTAAATTTAAAAATAATTTAATTTAAAAATAATTTAATTAAAATTAAAAATAAATTAATTAAACAAAAATAATTTAATTTATATTAAAAAGAATTTATTTTAATTTAAAATAAGTTAGTTTAAATTAAAAATAATTTAAATAAATTTAAAAATACTTTTATTAAATTTAAAAATAATATATTTAAATTTAACAAAAATTTAATTTAATTTAAAAATAATTTAATTTAATTTAAAAATAATTTAATTTAATTTAAAAATAATTTAATTAAATTTAAAAATAATTTAATTAAATTTAAAAATAATTTAATTAAATTTAAAAATAATTTAATTAAATCTAAAAATAATTTATTTAATTTTAAAAATAATTTAATTTAATTTAAACATAATTTAATTTAGAAATAATTTAATTTAAAAATAATTTAATTTAAAAATAATTTAATTTAATTTGAAAATAATTTAATTTAATTTAAAAATAATTTAATTTAATTTAAAAATAATTTAACTAAATTTAAAAATAATTTAATTTAAAAATAATTTAATTAAAATTAAAAATAAATTAATTAAAAATAATTTAATTAAATTTAAAAATAATTTAATTTAATTTAAAAATTATTTAATTAAACAAAAATAATTTAATTTATATTAAAAAGAATTTATTTTAATTTAAAATAAGTTAGTTTAAATTAAAAATAATTTAAATAAATTTAAAAATACTTTTATTAAATTTAAAAATAATTTATTTAAATTTAACAAAAATTTAATTTAATTTAAAAATAATTTAATTTAATTTAAAGATAATTTAATTTAATATAAAAATAATTTAATTTAATTTAAAAATAATTTAATTTAAAAATAATTTAATTTAATTTAAAAATAATTTAATTTAATTTAAAAAATAATTTAATTAAATTTAAAAATAATTTAATTTTATTTAAAAATAATTTAATTTAATTTAAAAATAATGTAATTTAATTTAAAAATAATTTAATGTAATTTAAAAATAATTTAAATTACTTTGAAAATAATTTAATTTAATTTAAAAATAATTTAATTTAAATTAAAAATAATTTAATTAAATTTAAAAATAATTTAATTTAATTTAAAAATAATTTAATTAAATTTAAAAATAATTTAATTTAATTTAAAAATAATTTATTTTAATTTAAAAATAATTTAATGTAATTTAAAAATAATTTAAATTAATTTGAAAATAATTTAATTTAATTTAAAGATAACTTAATTTAAATTAAAAATAATTTAATTAAATTTCAAAATAATTTAATTTAATTTGAAAATAATTTAATTAAATTTAAAAATAATTTGAAAATAATTTAATTTAAATTAAAAATAATTTAATTAAATTTAAAAATAATTTAGTTTAATTTAAAAATAATTTAATTTAATTTAAAAATAATTTAATTTAATTTAAAAATAATTTAATTTAATTTAAAAATAATTTAATTTAAAAATAATTTAATTTAATTTAAAAATAATTTAATTTAATTTAAAATATAATTTAATTAAATTTAAAAATAATTTTATTTTATTTAAAAATAATTTAATTTAATTTAAAAATAATGTAATTTAATTTAAAAATAATTTATTGTAATTTAAAAATAATTTAAATTACTTTGAAAATAATTTAATTTAATTTAAAAATAATTTAATTTAATTTAAAAATAATTTAATTAAATTTAAAAATAATTTAATTAAATTTAAAAATAATTTAATTAAATTTAAAAATAATTTAATTAAATCTAAAAATAATTTATTTAATTTCAAAAATAATTTAATTTAATTTAAAAATAATTTAATTTAAAAATAATTTAATTTATTTTAAAAATAATTTAACTAAATTTAAAAATAATTTAATTTAAAAATAATTTAATTAAAATTAAAAATAATTTAATTTAATTTAAAAATAATTTAACTAAATTTAAAAATAATTTAATTTAAAAATAATTTAATTAAAATTAAAAATAAATTAATTAAAAATAATTTAATTAAATTTAAAAATAAGTTAATTTAATTAAAATAATTTAATTTAATTTAAAAATTATTTAGTTAAACAAAAATAATTTAATTTATATTAAAAATAATTTATTTTAATTTAAAATAAGTTAGTTCAAATTAAAAATAATTTAAATAAATTTAAAAATACTTTTATTAAATTTAAAAATAATTTATTTAAATTTAACAAAAATTTAATTTAATTTAAAAATAATTTAATTTAATTTAAAAATAATTTAATTTAATTTAAAAATAATTTAATTTAATTTAAAAATAATTTAATTTAAAATTAATTTAATTTAATTTAAAAATAATTTAATTTAATTTAAAAAATTATTTAATTAAATTTAAAAATAATTTAATTTTATTTAAAAATAATTTAATTTAATTTAAAAATAATGTAATTTAATTTAAAAATAATTTAATGTAATTTAAAAATAATTTAAATTACTTTAAAAATAATTTAATTTAATTTAAAAATAATTTAATTTAAATTAAAAATAATTTAATTAAATTTAAAAATAATTTAATTAAATTTAAAAATAATTCAATTAAATTTAAAAATAATTGAATGTAATTTAAAAATAATTTAACTTAATTTAAAAATAATTTAATTTAATTTAAAAATAATTTAATTAAATTTAAAAGTAATTTAACTTAATTTAAAAATAATTTAATTAAATTTAAAAATAATTTAATTTAATTTAAAAATAATTTAACCTAATTTAAAAAAAAATTAATTAAATTTAAAAATAATTTAATTTAATTTAAAAATAATTTGATTTGATTTAAAAATAATTTAATTTAATTTAAAAATAATTTAACTTAATTTAAAAATAATTTAATTAAATTTAAAAATAATTTAATTTAATTTAAAAATAATTTAATTTAATTTAAAAATAATTTAATTTAATTTAAAAATAATTTAATTAAATTTAAAAATAATTTAATTTTATTTAAAAATAATTTAATTTTATTTAACAATAATTTAATTTAATTAAAAATAATTTAATTTAATTTAAAAATTATTTACTTAAACTCAAAAATAATTTAATATTTATTAAAAAGAATTTAATTTAATTTAAAAATAAGTTAGTTTAAATTAAAAATAATTTAATTAAATTTAAAAATACTTTAATTAAATTTAAAAATAATTTATTTAAATTTAACAAGAATTTAATTTAATTTAAAAATAATTTAATTTAATTTAAAAAAAATTCAATTAAATTTAAAAATAATTTAATTTAATTTAAAAATAATTTAATTTAAAAATAATTTAATTAAATTTAAAAATAATTTAATTTAATTTAAAAATAATTTAATTTAATTTAAAAATAATTTAATTTAATTTAAAAATAATTTAAATTAATTTAAAAATAATTTAATTTAATTTAAAAATAATTTAATTTAATTTAAAAATAATTAAATTTAATTTAAAAGTAATTTAATTTATTTTAAAAATAATTTAATTAAATTTAAAAATAATTTAATTAAATTTAAAAATAATTTAATTAAATTTAAAAATAATTTAATTAAATCTAAAAATAATTTATTTAAATTTAGAAATAATTTAATTTAATTTAAACATAATTTAAATTAAAAATAATTTAATTTAAAAATAATTTAATTTAATTTGAAAATAATTTAATTTAATTTAAAAATAATTTAATTTAATTTAAAAATAATTTAACTAAATTTAAAAATAATTTAATTTAAAAATAATTTAATTAAAATTAAAAATAATTTAATTTAATTTAAAAATAATTTAATTTAATTTAAAAGTAATTTAATTTAATTTAAAAATAATTTAATTTAATTTAAAAATAATTTAATTTAATTTAAAAGTAATTTAATTTAATTTAAAAATAATTTAATTTAATTTAAAAATAATTTAATTTAATTTAAAAATAATTTAATTTAATTTAAAAATAATTTAATTTAATTTGAAAATAATTTAATTAAATTTAAAAATAATTTAATTAAATTTAAAAATAATTTAATTAAATTTAAAAATAATTTAATTTAATTTAAAAATAATTTAATTTAATTTAAAAATAATTTAAATTAATTTAAAAATAATTTAATTTAATTTAAAAACAATTTATATTAATTTAAAAATAATTTAATTTTATTTAAAAATAATTTAATTTTTTTTAATATAGTTTAATTAAATTTAAAAAATAATGTAATTTAATTTAAAAATAATTGAATTTATTTTTAAAAAAAATTTAATTCAATTTAAAAATATTTTAATCTAAAAATAATTAGTTTAAATTTAAAAAAAATTAAACTTAAAAATAATTTAATTTAAAAATAAATTAATTAAATTTATAAATAATTTAATATAATTTAAAAATAATTTAATTTAATTTAAAAATAATTTAACTAAATTTAAAAATAATTTAATTTAATATAAAAATAATTTATTTAATTTAAAAATAATTTAATTTAAAAATAGTTTAATTAAATTTAAAAATAATTTAATTTAATTTAAAAATATTTTTTTTTAACTTAAAAATAATTTAATTAAACTTAAAAATAATTGAATGTAAATTAAAAATAATTTAATTAAATTTAAAAAAAATTAAAATAATTTAAAAATAATTTTATTTAATTTAAAAATAATTTAATTTAATTTAAAAATAATTTAATTAAATTTAGAAATAATTTAATTAAATTTAAAAATAATTAAATTAAATTTAAAAATTATTTAATTTAATTTAAAAATAATGTAATTTAATTTAAAAATAATTTAATTAAATTTAAAAATAATTTAACTTAATTTAAAAATAATTTAATTAAATTTAAAAATAATTTAATTTAATTTAAAAATAAATTAACCTAATTTAAAAAAAAAATAATTAAATTTAAAATTAATTTAATTAAATTTAAAAATAATTTAATTTAATTTAAAAATAATTTAATTTAATTTAAAAATAATTTAACTTAAATTAAAAGTAATTTAATTAAATTTAAAAATAATTTAATTTAATTTAAAAATAATTTAATTAAATTTAAAAATAATTTAATTAAATTTAAAAATAATTTAATTAAATTTAAAAATAATTTAATTAAATTTAAAAATAATTTGATTAAATTTAAAAATAATTTAATTAAATCTAAAAATAATTTATTTAAATTTAAAATTAATTTAATTTAATTTAAACATAATTTAATTTAAAAATATTTTAATTTAAAAATAATTTAATTTAAAAATAATTTAATTTAATTTGAAAATAATTTAATTTAATTTAAAAATAATTTTATTTAATTTAAAAATATTTCAACTAAATTTAAAAATAATTTAATTTAAAAATAATTTAATTAAAATTAAAAATAATTTTATTTAAAAATAATTTAATAAAATTTAAAAATAATTTAATTTAATTTAAAAATAATTTAATTAAATTTAAAAATAATTTAATTAAATTTAAAAATAATTAAATTAAATTTAAAAAAAATTAAAATAATTTAAAAATAATTTTATTTAATTTAAAAATAATTTAATTTAATTTAAAAATAATTTAATTAAATTTAGAAATAATTTAATTAAATTTAAAAATAATTAAATTAAATTTAAAAATTATTTAATTTAATTTAAAAATAATGTAATTTAATTTAAAAATAATTTAATTAAATTTAAAAATAATTTAACTTAATTTAAAAATAATTTAATTAAATTTAAAAATAATTTAATTTAATTTAAAAATAAATTAACCTAATTTAAAAAAAAAATAATTAAATTTAAAAATAATTTAATTAAATTTAAAAATAATTTAATTTAATTTAAAAATAATTTAATTTAATTTAAAAATAATTTAACTTAAATTAAAAATAATTTAATTAAATTTAAAAATAATTAAATTAAATTTAAAAATTATTTAATTTAATTTAAAAATAATGTAATTTAATTTAAAAATAATTTAATTAAATTTAAAAATAATTTAACTTAATTTAAAAATAATTTAATTAAATTTAAAAATAATTTAATTTAATTTAAAAATAAATTAACCTAATTTAAAAAAAAAATAATTAAATTTAAAAATAATTTAATTAAATTTAAAAATAATTTAATTTAATTTAAAAATAATTTAATTTAATTTAAAAATAATTTAACTTAAATTAAAAGTAATTTAATTAAATTTAAAAATAATTTAATTTAATTTAAAAATAATTTAATTTAATTTAAAAATAATTTAATTTAATTTAAAAATAATTTTATTTAATTTAAAAATATTTCAACTAAATTTAAAAATAATTTAATTTAAAAATAATTTAATTAAAATTAAAAATAATTTTATTTAAAAATAATTTAATTAAATTTAAAAATAATTTAATTTAATTTAAAAATAATTTAATTAAATTTAGAAATAATTTAATTAAATTTAAAAATAATTAAATTAAATTTAAAAAAAATTAAAATAATTTAAAAATAATTTTATTTAATTTAAAAATAATTAAATTTAATTTAAAAATAATTTAATTAAATTTAGAAATAATTTAATTAAATTTAAAAATAATTAAATTAAATTTAAAAATTATTTAATTTAATTTAAAAATAATGTAATTTAATTTAAAAATAATTTAATTAAATTTAAAAATAATTTAACTTAATTTAAAAATAATTTAATTAAATTTAAAAATAATTTAATTTAATTTAAAAATAAATTAACCTAATTTAAAAAAAAAATAATTAAATTTAAAAATAATTTAATTAAATTTAAAAATAATTTAATTTAATTTAAAAATAATTTAATTTAATTTAAAAATAATTTAACTTAAATTAAAAGTAATTTAATTAAATTTAAAAATAATTTAATTTAATTTAAAAATAATTTAATTTAATTTAAAAATAATTTAATTTAATTTAAAAATAATTTAATTAAATTTAAAAATAATTTAATTAAATTTAAAAATAATTTGATTAAATTTAAAAATAATTTAATTAAATCTAAAAATAATTTATTTAAATTTAAAATTAATTTAATTTAATTTAAACATAATTTAATTTAAAAATATTTTAATTTAAAAATAATTTAATTTAATTTGAAAATAATTTAATTTAATTTAAAAATAATTTTATTTAATTTAAAAATATTTCAACTAAATTTAAAAATAATTTAATTTAAAAATAATTTAATTAAAATTAAAAATAATTTTATTTAAAAATAATTTAATTAAATTTAAAAATAATTTAATTTAATTTAAAAATAATTTAATTTAATTTAAAAATAATTTAATTTAATTAAAAATAATTTAATTTAATTTAAAAATTATTTAATTAAACTCAAAAATAATTTAATTTATATTAAAAAGAATTTAATATAATTTAAAAATAAGTTAGTTTAAATTAAAAATAATTTAATTAATTTTAAAAATACTTTAATGAAATTTAAAAATAATTTATTTAAATTTAACAAGAATTTAATTTAATTTAAAAATACTTTAATTTAATTTAAAAATAATTTAATTAAATTTAAAAATAATTTAATTTAATTTAAAAATAATTTAATTCAAAAATAATTTAATTTAATTTAAAAATAATTTAATTTAATTTAAAAATAATTTAATTTAATTTAAAAATAATTTAATTTAATTTAAAAATAATTTAATTAAATTTAAAAATAATTAAATTTAATTTAAAAATAATTTAATTTAATTTAAAAATAATTTAATTTAATTTAAAAATAATTTAAATTAATTTAAAAATAATTTAATTTAATTTAAAAATAATTTAATTTAATTTAAAAATAATTTATTTTAATTTAAAAGTAATTTAATTTAATTTAAAAATAATTTAATTAAATTTAAAAATAATTTAATTAAATTTAAAAATAATTTAATTAAATTTAAAAATATTTTAAATAAATCTAAAAATAATTTATTTAAATTTAGAAATAATTAAATTTAATTTAAACATAATTTAATTTAAAAATAATTTAATTTAAAAATAATTTAATTTAATTTGAAAATAATTTAATTTAATTTAAAAATAATTTAATTTAATTTAAAAATAATTTAACTAAATTTAAAAATAATTTAATTTAAAAATAATTTAATTAAAATTAAAAATAATTTAATTTAAAAATAATTTAATTAAATTTAAAAATAATTTAATTTAATTTGAAAATAATTTAATTTAATTTAAAAATAATTTAATTTAATTAAAAATAATTTAATTTAATTTAAAAATTAATTAATTAAACTCAAAAATAATTTCATTTATATTAAAAAGAATTTAATTTAATTTAAAAATAAGTTAGTTTAAATTAAAAATAATTTAAATAAATTTAAAAATACTTTAATTAAATTTAAAAATAATTTATTTAAATTTAACAATAATTTAATTTAATTTAAAAATAATTTAATTTAGAAATAATTTAATTAAATTTAAAAATAATTTAATTTAATTTAAAAATAATTTAATTTAAAAATAATTTAATTTAATTTAAAAATAATTTAATTTAATTTAAAAATAATTTAGTTTAATTTAAAAATAATTTAATTTAATTTAAAAATAATTTAATTAAATTTAAAAATAATTTAATTTAATTTAAAAATAATTTAATTAAATTTAAAAATAATTTAATTAAATTTAAAAATAATTTAATTAAATTTAAAAATAATTTTATTAAATCTAAAAATAATTTATTTAAATTTAAAAATAATTTAATTTAATTAAAAATAATTTAATTTAATTTAAAAATTATTTAATTAAACAAAAATAATTTAATTTATATTAAAAAGAATTTATTTTAATTTAAAATAAGTTAGTTTAAGTTAAAAATAATTTAAATAAATTTAAAAATACTTTTATTAAATTTAAAAATAATTTATTTAAATTTAACAAAAATTTAATTTAATTTAAAAATAATTTAATTTAATTTAAAAATAATTTAATTTAATTTAAAAATAATTTAATTAAATTTAAAAATAATTTAATTAAATTTAAAAATAATTTAATTAAATTTAAAAATAATTTAATTAAATCTAAAAATAATTTATTTAATTTTAAAAATAATTTAATTTAATTTAAACATAATTTAATTTAAAAATAATTTAATTTAAAAATAATTTAATTTAAAAATAATTTAATTTAATTTGAAAATAATTTAATTTAATTTAAAAATAATTTAATTTAATTTAAAAATAATTTAACTAAATTTAAAAATAATTTAATTTAAAAATAATTTAATTAAAATTAAAAATAAATTAATTAAACAAAAATAATTTAATTTGTATTAAAAAGAATTTATTTTAATTTAAAATAAGTTAGTTTAAATTAAAAATAATTTAAATAAATTTAAAAATACTTTTATTAAATTTAAAAATAATTTATTTAAATTTAACAAAAATTTAATTTAATTTAAAAATAATTTAATTTAATTTAAAAATAATTTAATTTAATTTAAAAATAATTTAATTAAATTTAAAAATAATTTAATTAAATTTAAAAATAATTTAATTAAATTTAAAAATAATTTAATTAAATCTAAAAATAATTTATTTAATTTTAAAAATAATTTAATTTAATTTAAACATAATTTAATTTAAAAATAATTTAATTTAAAAATAATTTAATTTAAAAATAATTTAATTTAATTTGAAAATAATTTAATTTAATTTAAAAATAATTTAATTTAATTTAAAAATAATTTAACTAAATTCAAAAATAATTTAATTTTAAAATAATTTAATTAAAATTAAAAATAAATTAATTAAAAATAATTTAATTAAATTTAAAAATAATTTAATTTAATTTAAAAATTATTTAATTAAACAAAAATAATTTAATTTATATTAAAAAGAATTTATTTTAATTTAAAATAAGTTAGTTTAAATTAAAAATAATTTAAATAAATTTAAAAATACTTTTATTAAATTTAAAAATACTTTATTTAAATTTAACAAAAATTTAATTTAATTTAAAAATAATTTAATTTAATTTAAAAATAATTTAATTTAATTTAAAAATAATTTAATTTAATTTAAAAATAATTTAATTTAAAAATAATTTAATTTAATTTAAAAATAATTTAATTTAATTTAAAAAATAATTTAATTAAATTTAAAAATAATTTAATTTTATTTAAAAATAATTTAATTTAATTTAAAAATAATGTAATTTAATTTAAAAATAATTTAATGTAATTTAAAAATAATTTAAATTACTTTGAAAATAATTTAATTTAATTTAAAAATAATTTAATTTAAATTAAAAATAATTTAATTAAATTTAAAAATAATTTAATTTAATTTAAAAATAATTTAATTAAATTTAAAAATAATTTAATTTAATTTAAAAATAATTTATTTCAATTTAAAAATAATTTAATGTAATTTAAAAATAATTTAAATTAATTTGAAAATAATTTAATTTAATTTAAAGATAACTTAATCTAAATTAAAAATAATTTAATTAAATTTCAAAATAATTTAATTTAATTTAAAAATAATTTAACTAAATTTAAAAATAATTTAATTTAATTTGAAAATAATTTAATTTAAATTAAAAATAATTTAATTAAATTTAAAAATAATTTAGTTTAATCTTAAAATAATTTAATTTAATTTAAAAATAATTTAATTTAATTTAAAAATAATTTAATTTAATTTAAAAATAATTTAATTTAAAAATAATTAAATTTAATTTAAAAATAATTTAATTTAATTTAAAATATAATTTAATTAAATTTAAAAATAATTTTATTTTATTTAAAAATAATTTAATTTAATTTAAAAATAATGTAATTTAATTTAAAAATAATTTATTTTAATTTAAAAATAATTTAAATTACTTTGAAAATAATTTAATTTAATTTAAAAATAATTTAATTTAATTTAAAAATAATTTAATTAAATCTAAAAATAGTTTATTTAATTTCAAAAATAATTTAATTTAATTTAAACATAATTTAATTTAAAAATAATTTAATTTAATTTAAAAATAATTTAACTAAATTTAAAAACAATTTAATTTAAAAATAATTTAATTAAAATTAAAAATAAATTAATTAAACAAAAATAATTTAATTTATATTAAAAAGAATTTATTTAATTTAAAATAAGTTAGTTTAAATTAAAAATAATTTAAATAAATTTAAAAATACTTTTATTGAATTTAAAAATAATTTATTTAAATTTAACAAAAATTTAATTTAATTTAAAAATAATTTAATTTAATTTAAAAATAATTTAATTTAATTTAAAAATAATTTAATTTAATTTAAAAATAATTTAATTTAAAAATAATTTAATTTAATTTAAAAATAATTTAATTTAATTTAAAAAATAATTTAATTAAATTTAAAAATAATTTAATTTTATTTAAAAATAATTTAATTTAATTTAAAAATAATGTAATTTAATTTAAAAATAATTTAATGTAATTTAAAAATAATTTAAATTACTTTGAAAATAATTTAATTTAATTTAAAAATAATTTAATTTAAATTAAAAATAATTTAATTAAATTTAAAAATAATTTAATTTAATTTGAAAATAATTTAATTTAAATTAAAAATAATTTAATTAAATTTAAAAATAATTTAGTTTAATTTAAAAATAATTTAATTTAATTTAAAAATAATTTAATTTAATTTAAAAATAATTTAATTTAATTTAAAAATAATTTAATATAAAAATAATTTAATTTAATTTAAAAATAATTTAATTTAATTTAAAATATAATTTAATTAAATTTAAAAATAATTTTATTTTATTTAAAAATAATTTAATTTAATTTAAAAATAATGTAATTTAATTTAAAAATAATTTATTGTAATTTAAAAATAATTTAAATTACTTTGAAAATAATTTAATTTAATTTAAAAATAATTTAATTTAATTTAAAAATAATTTAATTAAATCTAAAAATAATTTATTTAATTTCAAAAATAATTTAATTTAATTTAAACATAATTTAATTTAAAAATAATTTAATTTAATTTAAAAATAATTTAACTAAATTTAAAAATAATTTAATTTAAAAATAATTTAATTAAAATTAAAAATAAATTAATTAAACAAAAATAATTTAATTTATATTAAAAAGAATTTATTTTAATTTAAAATAAGTTAGTTTAAATTAAAAATAATTTAAATAAATTTAAAAATACTTTTATTAAATTTAAAAATAATTTATTTAAATTTAACAAAAACTTAATTTAATTTAAAAATAATTTAATTTAATTTAAAAATAATTTAATTTAATTTAAAAATAATTTAATTAAATTTAAAAATAATTTAATTAAATTTAAAAATAATTTAATTAAATTTAAAAATAATTTAATTAAATCTAAAAATAATTTATTTAATTTTAAAAATAATTTAATTTAATTTAAACATAATTTAATTTAGAAATAATTTAATTTAAAAATAATTTAATTTAAAAATAATTTAATTAAATTTGAAAATAATTTAATTTAATTTAAAAATAATTTAATTTAATTTAAAAATAATTTAACTAAATTTAAAAATAATTTAATTTAAAAATAATTTAATTAAAATTAAAAATAAATTAATTAAAAATAATTT
Source organism: Phosphuga atrata (assembly GCA_944588485.1). Classification (NCBI taxonomy): domain Eukaryota; kingdom Metazoa; phylum Arthropoda; class Insecta; order Coleoptera; family Silphidae; genus Phosphuga; species Phosphuga atrata. Next base: position 18,871,084 of record OX155896.1, on the reverse strand, counting down.
AATTAAATTTAAAAATAATTTAATTTAATTTAAAAATTATTTAATTAAACAAAAATAATTTAATTTATATTAAAAAGAATTTATTTTAATTTAAAATAAGTTAGTTTAAATTAAAAATAATTTAAATAAATTTAAAAATACTTTTATTAAATTTAAAAATAATTTATTTAAATTTAACAAAAATTTAATTTAATTTAAAAATAATTTAATTTAATTTAAAAATAATTTAATTTAATTTAAAAATAATTTAATTTAATTTAAAAATAATTTAATTTAAAAATAATTTAATTTAATTTAAAAATAATTTAATTTAATTTAAAAAATAATTTAATTAAATTTAAAAATAATTTAATTTTATTTAAAAATAATTTAATTTAATTTAAAAATAATGTAATTTAATTTAAAAATAATTTAATAAAATTTAAAAATAATTTAAATTACTTTGAAAATAATTTAATTTAATTTAAAAATAATTTAATTTAAATTAAAAATAATTTAATTAAATTTAAAAATAATTTAATTTAATTTAAAAATAATTTAATTAAATTTAAAAATAATTTAATTTAATTTAAAAATAATTTATTTTAATTTAAAAATAATTTAATGTAATTTAAAAATAATTTAAATTAATTTGAAAATAATTTAATTTAGTTTAAAGATAACTTAATTTAAATTAAAAATAATTTAATTAAATTTCAAAATAATTTAATTTAATTTAAAAATAATTTAATTAAATTTAAAATTAATTTAATTTAATTTGAAAATAATTTAATTTAAATTAAAAATAATTTAATTAAATTTAAAAATAATTTAGTTTAATTTAAAAATAATTTAATTTAATTTAAAAATAATTTAATTTAATTTAAAAATAATTTAATTTAATTTAAAAATAATTTAATTTAAAAATAATTTAATTTAATTTAAAAATAATTTAATTTAATTTAAAATATAATTTAATTAAATTTAAAAATAAGTTTATTTTATTTAAAAATAATTTAATTTAATTTAAAAATAATGTAATTTAATTTAAAAATAATTTATTGTAATTTAAAAATAATTTAAATTACTTTGAAAATAATTTAATTTAATTTAAAAATAATTTAATTTAATTTAAAAATAATTTAATTAAATTTAAAAATAATTTAATTAAATTTAAAAATAATTTAATTAAATTTAAAAATAATTTAATTAAATCTAAAAATAATTTATTTAATTTCAAAAATAATTTAATTTAATTTAAACATAATTTAATTTAAAAATAATTTAATTTAATTTAAAAATAATTTAACTAAATTTAAAAATAATTTAATTTAAAAATAATTTAATTAAAATTAAAAATAATTTAATTTAATTTAAAAATAATTTAACTAAATTTAAAAATAATTTAATTTAAAAATAATTTAATTAAAATTAAAAATAAATTAATTAAAAATAATTTAATTAAATTTAAAAATAAGTTAATTTAATTAAAATAATTTAATTTAAAAATTATTTAATTAAACAAAAATAATTTAATTTATATTAAAAAGAATTTATTTTAATTTAAAATAAGTTAGTTCAAATTAAAAATAATTTAAATAAATTTAAAAATACTTTTATTAAATTTAAAAATAATTTATTTAAATTTAACAAAAATTTAATTTAATTTAAAAATAATTTAATTTAATTTAAAAATAATTTAATTTAATTTAAAAATAATTTAATTTAATTTAAAAATAATTTAATTTAATTTAATTTAAAAATAATTTAATTTAATTTAAAAAATTATTTAATTAAATTTAAAAATAATTTAATTTTATTTAAAAATAATTTAATTTAATTTAAAAATAATGTAATTTAATTTAAAAATAATTTAATGTAATTTAAAAATAATTTAAATTACTTTAAAAATAATTTAATTTAATTTAAAAATAATTTAATTTAAATTAAAAATAATTTAATTAAATTTAAAAATAATTTAATTTAATTTAAAAATAATTTAATTAAATTTAAAAATAATTTAATTTAATTTAAAAATAATTTATTTTAATTTAAAAATAATTTAATGTAATTTAAAAATAATTTAAATTAATTTGAAAATAATTTAATTTAATTTAAAGATAACTTAATTTAAATTAAAAATAATTTAATTAAATTTCAAAATAATTTAATTTAATTTAAAAATAATTTATTTAAATTTAAAAATAATTTAATTAAATTTAAAAATAATTTAATTTAAATTAAAAATAATTTAATTAAATTTAAAAATAATTTAGTTTAATTTAAAAATAATTTAATTTAATTTAAAAATAATTTAATTTAATTTAAAAACAATTTAATTAAATTTAAAAATAATTTTATTTAATTTAAAAATAATTTAATTTAATTAAAAAAAAATTTAATTAAATTTAAAAATAATTTAATTAAATTTAAAAATAATTTAATTTAATTAAAGAATAATATAATTTAATTTAAAAATAATTTAATTAAATTTAAAAATAATTTAATTTAATTTAAAAATAATTTAATTAAATTTAAAAATAATTAAATTTAATTTAAAAATAATTTAATTTAATTTAAAAATAATTTAATTTGATTTAAAAATAATTTAATTAAATTTAAAAATAATTTAATTAAATTCAAAAATAATTTTATTTAATTTAAAAATAATTTTATTTTATTTAAAAATAATTTAATTTAAAAATAATTTAATTTAATATTTAAAAATAATTTAATGTAATTTAAAAATAATATAATTAAAATTAAAAATATTTTAATTTATTTTAAAAATAATTTAATTAAATTTAAAAATAATTTAATTTAATTTAAAAATAGTTTATTTTAATTTAAAAATAATTCAATTTAATTTAAAAATAATTTAATTAAATTTAAAAATAATTTAATTTAATTTAAAAATAATTTAATTTAATTTAAAAATAATTTAATTTAAATTAAAAATAATTTAATTAAATTTAAAAATAATATAATTTAATTTAAAAATAATTTAATTTTATTTAAAAATAATTTAATTTAAAAATAATATAATTTAAAAATAATTTATTTTAATTTAAAAATAATTTAATTTAATTTAAAAATAATTTAATATAATTTAAAAATAATTTAATGTAATTTAAAAATAATATAATTAAATTTAAAAATATTTAAATTTAATTTAAAAATAATTTAATTTAATTTAAAAATAATTGAATTTAATTTAAAAATAATTTAATGTAATTTAAAAATAATATAATTAAATTTAAAAATATTTAAATTTAATTTAAAAATAATATAATTTAATTTAAAAATAATTTAATTTTATTTAAAAATAATTTAATTTAAAAATAATATAATTTAAAAATAATTTATTTTATTTTAAAAATAATTTAATTTAATTTAAAAATAATTTAATTAAGTTTAAAAATAATTTATTTTAATTTAAAAATAATTTAATTTAATTTAAAAATATTTTAATTTAAATTAAAAATAATTTAATTAAATTTAAAAGAATTTTAATTTAATTTAAAAATAATTTAATTTAATTTAAAAATAATTTAATTTAATTTAAAAATAATTTAATTTAATTTATAAATAATTTAATTAAATTTAAAAATAATTTAATTTAATTTAAAAATAATTTAATTTAAAAATAATTTAATTTAATTTAAAAATAATTTAATTTAATTTTAAAATAATTGAATTTAATTTAAAAATAATTTATTTTAATTTAAAAATAATTTAATTTAATTTAAAAATAATTTAATTTAATTTAAAAATAATTTAATTTTATTTAAAAATAATTTAATTAAAAAATAATATAATTTAATTTAAAAATAATTTATTTTAATTTAAAAATGATTTAATTTAATTTAAAAATAATTTAATTTAATTTAAAAATAATTTAATGTAATTTAAAAATAATATAATTAAATTTAAAAATATTTTAATTTAATTTAAAAATAATTTAATTAAATTAAAAATAATTTAATTTAATTTAAAAATAATTTATTTTAATTTAAAAATAATTTAATTTAATTTAAAAATAATTTAATTAAGTTTAAAAATAATTTATTTTAATTTAAAAATAATTTAATTTAATTTAAAAATAAGTTTATTTAATTTAAAAATAATTTAATTTAAATTAAAAATAATTTGATTAAATTTAAAAATATTTTAATTTAATTTAAAATTAATTTAATTTAATTTAAAAATAATTTAATTTAATTTAAAAATAATTTAATTTAATTTAAAAATAATTTAATTTAATTTAAAAATAATTTAATTTAAATTAAAAATAATTTAATTAAATTTAAAAATAATTTAGTTTAATTTAAAAATAATTTAATTTAATTTAAAAATAATTTAATTTAATTTAAAAATAATTTAATTAAATTTAAAAATAATTTAAATAAATTTAAAAATAATTTAATTTAAAAATAATTTAATTTAATTAAAAAATAATTTAATTAAATTTAAAAATAATTTAATTAAATTTAAAAATAATTTAATTTAATTAAAGAATAATATAATTTAATTTCAAAATAATTTAATTAAATTTAAAAATAATTAAATTTAATTTAAAAATAATTTAATTAAATTTAAAAATAATTTAATTTAATTTAAAAATAATTTAATTTAATTTAAAAATAATTTAATTTAATTTAAAAATAATTTAATTAAATTTAAAAATAATTTAATTAAATTTAAAAATAATTTTATTTAATTTAAAAATAATTTTATTTTATTTAAAAATAATTTAATTTAAAAATAATTTAATTTAATTTAAAAATAATTTAATGTAATTTAAAAATAATATAATTAAAATTAAAAATATTTTAATTTATTTTAAAAATAATTCAATTTAATTTAAAAATAATTTAATTAAATTTAAAAATAATTTAATTTAATTTAAAAATAATTTAATTTAATTTTAAAATAATTTAATTTAATTTAAAAATAATTTATTATAATATAAAAATAATTTAATGTAATTTAAAAATAATTTAATTAAATTTAAAAATATTTTAATTTAATTTAAAAATAATTTAATTTAATTTAAAAATAATTTAATTTAATTTAAAAATAATTTAATTAAATTTAAAAATAATTTAATTTAATTTAAAAATAATTTAATTTAATTTAAAAGAATTTAATTTAATTTAAAAATAATTTAATGTTATTTAAAAATAATTTAAATTAATTTGAAAATAATTTAATTTAATTTAAAAATAATTTAATTTAAATTAAAAATAATTTAATTAAATTTAAAAACAATTTAATTTAATTTAAAAATAATTTAATTAAATTTAAAAATAATTTAATTTAAATTAAAAATAATTTAATTAAATTTAAAAATATTTTCATTTAATTTAAAAATAATTTAATTTAATTTAAAAATAATTTAATTAAATTTAAAAATAATTTAATTTAATTTAAAAATAATTTAATTTAATTTAAAAATATTTTAATTTAATTTAGAAATAATTTAATTAAATTTAAAAGTAATTTTATTAAATTTAAAAATAATTTAATTTAATTTAAAAATAATTTAATTTAAAAATAATTTAATTTAATTTAAAAATAATTTAAATTAATTTTAAAATAATTTAATTTAATTTAAAAATAATTTAATATAATTTAAAAATAATTTAATGTTATTTAAAAATAATTTAATTAAATTTAAAAATATTTGAATTTAATTTAAAAATAATTTAATTTAATTTAAAAATAATTTAATTTAATTTAAAAATAATTTAATTTAAATTAAAAATAATTGAATTAAATTTAAAAACAATTTAATTTAATTTAAAAATATTTTAATATTATTTAAAAATAATTTAATTTAATTTCAAAATAATTTAATTTAATTTAAAAATAATTTAATTTAATTTAAAAATAATTTAATTTAATTTAGAAATAATTTAAATTAATTTGAAAATAATTTAATTTAATTTAAAAATAATTTAATTTAAATTCAAAATAATTTAATTAAATTTAAAAATAATTTAAAAATAATTTAATTTAATTTCAAAATAATTTAATTTAATTTAAAAATAATTTAATGTAATTTAAAAATAATTTAATTAAATATAAAAATAATTTAATTTAATTTAAAAATAATTTAATTTTATTTTAAAATAATTTATTTTAATTTAAAAATAATTTAATTAAATTTAAAAATAATTTAATTTAAATTAAAAATAATTTAATTAAATTTAAAAATATTTTAATTTAATTTAAAAATAATTTAATTTAATTTAAAAATAATTTAATTTAATTTAAAAATAATTTAATTTTATTTTAAAATAATTTATTTTAATTTAAAAATAATTTAATTAAATTCAAAAATAATTTAAATTAATTTAAAAATAATTTAATTAAATTTAAAAATATTTTAATTTAATTTAAAAATAATTTAATTTAATTTAAAAATAATTTAATTTAATTTAAAAATAATTTAATTTAATTTAAAAATAATTTAATTTAATTTAGAAATAATTTAAATTAATTTGAAAATAATTTAATTTAATTTAAAAATAATTTAATTTAAATTCAAAATAATTTAATTAAATTTAAAAATAATTTAAAAATAATTTAATTTAATTTCAAAATAATTTAATTTAATTTAAAAATAATTTAATGTAATTTAAAAATAATTTAATTAAATATAAAAATAATTTAATTTAATTTAAAAATAATTTAATTTTATTTTAAAATAATTTATTTTAATTTAAAAATAATTTAATTAAATTTAAAAATAATTTAATTTAATTTAAAAATAATTTAATTTAAAAATAATATAATTTAATTTAAAAATAATTAAATTAAATTTAAAAATATTTTAGTTTAATTTAAAAATAATTTAATTTAATTTAAAAATAATTTAATTTAATTAAAAAATAATTTAATTAAATTTAAAAATATTTAAATTTAAATTAAAAATAATTTAATTTAATTTAAAAATAATTTAATTTAATTTAAAAATAATTTAATTTAAAAATAATTTTATTTAATTTAAAAATAATTTAATTTAATTTAAAAATAATTTAATTTAATTTAAAAATAATTTAATTAAATTTAAAAATAATTTAATTTAATTTAAAAATAAATTAATTTTATTTAAAAATAATTTAATTTTATTTTAAAATAATTTAATTTAATTTAAAAATAAATTAATTAAATTTAAAAATAATTTAATTTAATTTAAAAATAATTTAATTTAATTTAAAAATATTTTAATTAAATTTAAAAATAATTTAATTTAATTTAAAAATAATTTAATTTAATTTAAAAATAATTTAATTTAATTTAAAAATAATTTAATTAAATTTAAAAATAATTTAATTTAATTTAAAAATAATTTAATTTAATTTAAAAATAATTTAATTTAATTTAAAAATAATTTAATTTTATTTTAAAATAATTTAATTTAATTTAAAAATAATTTAATTAAATTTAAAAATAATTTAATTTAATTTAAAAATAATTTAATTTAACAAAAATATAATTTAATTTAAAAATAATTTAATTTAATTTAAAAATAATTTAATTTAATTTAAAAATAATTTAATTTAAATTAAAAATAATTTAATTTAATTTAAAAATAATTTAATGTAATTTAAAAATAATTTAATTAAATTTAAAAATATTTTAATTTAATTTAAAATTAATTAAATTAAATTTAAAAATAATTTAATTTTATTTAAAAATAATTTAATTTAATTTAAAAATAATTTAATTTGATTTAAAAATAATTTAAATTATTTTAAAAATAATTTAAATTTAATTTAAAAATAATTTAATTTAATTTAAAAATAATTTAATTTAATTTAAAAATAATTTATTTTAATTTAAAACTAATTTAATTTAATTTAAAAATAATTTAATTAAGTTTAAATATAATTTATTTTAATTTAAAAATAATTTAATTTAATTTAAAAATAATTTAATTTAATTTAAAAATAATTTAATTTAAATTAAAAATAATTTAATTAAATTTAAAAATAATTTAATTTAATTTAAAAATAATTTAATTTTATTTAAAAATAATTTAATTTAAAAATAATATAATTTAATTTAAAAATAATTTATTTTAATTTAAAAATTATTTAATTTAATTTAAAAATTATTTAATTTAATTTAAAAATAATTTAATGTAATTTAAAAATAATTTCATTTAATTTAAAAATAATTTAATTAAATTAAAAATAATTTAATTTAATTTAAAAATAATTTATTTTAATTTAAAAATAATTTAATTTAATTTAAAAATAATTTAATTAAGTTTAAAAATAATTTATTTTAATTTAAAAATAATTTAATTTAATTTAAAAATAAGTTTATTTAATTTAAAAATAATTTAATTTAAATTAAAAATAATTTAATTAAATTTAAAAATATTTTAATTTAATTTAAAAATTATTTAATTTAATTTAAAAATAATTTCATTTAATTTAAAAATAATTTAATTTAATTTAAAAATAATTTAATTAAATTTAAAAATAATTTAATTTAATTTAAAAATAATTTAATTTAAAAATAATTTAATTTAATTTAAAAATAATTTAATTTAATTTTAAAATAATTTAATTTAATTTAAAAATAATTTATTTTAATTTAAAAAGAATTTAATTTAATTTAAAAATAATTTAATTTAATTTAAAAATAATTTAATTTAAATTAAAAATAATTTAATTAAATTTAAAAATAATTTAATTTAATTTAAAAATAATTTAATTTTATTTAAAAATAATTTAATTAAAAAATAATATAATTTAATTTAAAAAATAATTTATTTTAATTTAAAAATAATTTAATTTAATTTAAAAATAATTTAATTTAATTTAAAAATAATTTAATGTAATTTAAAAATAATATAATTAAATTTAAAAATATTTTAATTTAATTTAAAAATAATTTAATTAAATTAAAAATAATTTAATTTAATTTAAAAATAATTTAATGTTATTTAAAAATAATTTAATTAAATTTAAAAATATTTGAATTTAATTTAAAAATAATTTAATTTAATTTAAAAATAATTTAATTTAATTTAAAAATAATTTAATTTAAATTAAAAATAATTGAATTAAATTTAAAAACAATTTAATTTAATTTAAAAATATTTTAATTTTATTTAAAAATAATTTAATTTAATTTCAAAATAATTTAATTTAATTTAAAAATAATTTAATGTAATTCAAAAATAATTTAAATTAATTTAAAAATAATTTAATTAAATTTAAAAATATTTTAATTTAATTTAAAAATAATTTAATTTAATTTAAAAATAATTTAATTTAATTTAAAAATAATTTAATTTAATTTAAAAATAATTTAATTTAATTTAGAAATAATTTAAATTAATTTGAAAATAATTTAATTTAATTTAAAAATAATTTAATTTAAATTCAAAATAATTTAATTAAATTTAAAAATAATTTAAAAATAATTTAATTTAATTTCAAAATAATTTAATTTAATTTAAAAATAATTTAATGTAATTTAAAAATAATTTAATTAAATATAAAAATAATTTAATTTAATTTAAAAATAATTTAATTTTATTTTAAAATAATTTATTTTAATTTAAAAATAATTTAATTAAATTTAAAAATAATTTAATTTAATTTAAAAATAATTTAATTTAAAAATAATATAATTTAATTTAAAAATAATTAAATTAAATTTAAAAATATTTTAGTTTAATTTAAAAATAATTTAATTTAATTTAAAAATAATTTAATTTAATTAAAAAATAATTTAATTAAATTTAAAAATATTTAAATTTAAATTAAAAATAATTTAATTTAATTTAAAAATAATTTAATTTAATTTAAAAATAATTTAATTTAAAAATAATTTTATTTAATTTAAAAATAATTTAATTTAATTTAAAAATAATTTAATTTTATTTAAAAATAATTTAATTGAATTTAAAAATAATTTAATTTAATTTAAAAATAAATAAATTTAATTTAAAAATAATTTAATTTTATTTTAAAATAATTTAATTTAATTTAAAAATAATTTAATTAAATTTAAAAATAATTTAATTTAATTTAAAAATAATTTAATTTAATTTAAAAATATTTTAATTAAATTTAAAAATAATTTAATTTAATTTAAAAATAATTTAATTTAATTTAAAAATAATTTAATTTAATTTAAAAATAATTTAATTAAATTTAAAAATAATTTAATTTAATTTAAAATTAATTTAATTTAATTTAAAAATAATTTAATTTAATTTAAAAATAATTTAATTTTATTTTAAAATAATTTAATTTAATTTAAAAATAATTTAATTAAATTTAAAAATAATTTAATTTAATTTAAAAATAATTTAATTTAACAAAAATATAATTTAATTTAAAAATAATTTAATTTAATTTAAAAATAATTTAATTTAATTTAAAAATAATTTAATTTAAATTAAAAATAATTTAATTTAATTTAAAAATAATTTAATGTAATTTAAAAATAATTTAATTAAATTTAAAAATAATTTAATTAAATTTAAAATTAATTTAATTAAATTTAAAAATAATTTAATTTTATTTAAAAATAATTTAATTTGAAAATGATTTAATTTAAAAATAATTTAATTATCTTTAAAAATAATTTAAATTATTTTAAAAATAATTTAAATTTAATTTAAAAATAAATTAATGTAATTTAAAAATAATTTAATTTAATTTAAAAATAATTTATTTTAATTTAAAACTAATTTAATTTAATTAAAAAAAAATTTAATTAAGTTTAAATATAATTTATTTTAATTTAAAAATAATTTAATTTAATTTAAAAATAATTTAATTTAATTTAAAAATAATTTAATTTAAATTAAAAATAATTTAATTAAATTTAAAAATAATTTAATTTAATTTAAAAATAATTTAATTTTATTTAAAAATAATTTAATTTAAAAATAATATAATTTAATTTAAAAATAATTTATTTTAATTTAAAAATTATTTAATTTAATTTAAAAATTATTTAATTTAATTTAAAAATAATTTAATGTAATTTAAAAATAATTTCATTTAATTTAAAAATAATTTAATTAAATTAAAAATAATTTAATTTAATTTAAAAATAATTTATTTTAATTTAAAAATAATTTAATTTAATTTAAAAATAATTTAATTAAGTTTAAAAATAATTTATTTTAATTTAAAAATAATTTAATTTAATTTAAAAATAAGTTTATTTAATTTAAAAATAATTTAATTTAAATTAAAAATAATTTAATTAAATTTAAAAGTATTTTAATTTAATTTAAAAATTATTTAATTTAATTTAAAAATAATTTCATTTAATTTAAAAATAATTTAATTTAATTTAAAATTAATTTAATTAAATTTAAAAATAATTTAATTTAATTTAAAAATAATTTAATTTAAAAATAATTTAATTTAATTTAAAATTAATTTAATTTAATTTTAAAATAATTTAATTTAATTTAAAAATAATTTATTTTAATTTAAAAAGAATTTAATTTAATTTAAAAATAATTTAATTTAATTTAAAAATAATTTAATTTAAATTAAAAATGATTTAATTAAATTTAAAAATAATTTAATTTAATTTAAAAATAATTTAATTTTATTTAAAAATAATTTAATTAAAAAATAATATAATTTAATTTAAAAATAATTTATTTTAATTTAAAAATAATTTAATTTAATTTAAAAATAATTTAATTTAATTTAAAAATAATTTAATGTAATTTAAAAATAATATAATTAAATTTAAAAATATTTTAATTTAATTTAAAAATAATTTAATTAAATTAAAAATAATTTAATTTAATTTAAAAATAATTTATTTTAATTTAAAAATAATTTAATTTAATTTAAAAATAATTTAATTAAGTTTAAAAATAATTTATTTTAATTTAAAAATAATTTAATTTTTATTTAAAAATAATTTAATTTAATTTTAAAATAATTTAATTTAATTTAAAAATAATTTATTATAATTTAAAAATAATTTAATGTAATTTAAAAATAATTTAATTAAATTTAAAAATATTTTAATTTAATTTAAAAATTATTTAATTTAATTTAAAAATAATTTCATTTAATTTAAAAATAATTTAATTTAATTTAAAAATAATTTAAATAAATTTAAAAATAATTTAATTTAATTTAAAAATAATTTAATTTAATTTAAAAATAATTTAATTTAATTTAAAAATAATTTAATGTAATTTAAAAATAATTTAAATTAATTTGAAAATAATTTAATTTAATTTAAAAATAATTTAATTTAATATAAAAATAATTTAATTAAATTCAAAAACAATTTAATTTAATTTAAAAATAATTTAATTAAATTTAAAAAAAATTTAATTTAAATTAAAAATAATTTAATTAAATTTAAAAATATTTTCATTTAATTTAAAAATAATTTAATTTAATTTAAAAATAATTTAATTAAATTTAAAAATAATTTAATTTAATTTAAAAATAATTTAATTTAATTTAAAAAAATTTTAATTTAATTTAGAAATAATTTAATTTAAAAGTAATTTTATTAAATTTAAAAACAATTTAATTTAATTTAAAAATAATTTAATTTAAAAATAATTTAATTTAATTTAAAAATAATTTAATTAATTTTAAAATAATTTAATTTATTTTAAAAATAATTTAATATAATTTAAAAATAATTTAATGTTATTTAAAAATAATTTAATTAAATTTAAAAATATTTTAATTTAATTTCAAAATAATTTAATTTAATTTAAAAATAATTTAATTTAAATTAAAAATAATTGAATTAAATTTAAAAACAATTTAATTTAATTTAAAAATATTTTAATTTTATTTAAAAATAATTTAATTTAATTTCAAAATAATTTAATTTAATTTAAAAATAATTTAATGTAATTTAAAAATAATTTAAATTAATTTAAAAATAATTTAATTAAATTTAAAAATAATTTAATTTAATTTAAAAATAATTTAATTTAATTTAAAAATAATTTAATTTAATTTAACAATAATTTAATTTAATTTAAAAATAATTTATTTAATTTAGAAATAATTTAAATTAATTTGAAAATAATTTAATTTAATTTAAAAATAATTTAATTTAAATTAAAAATAATTTAATTAAATTTAAAAATAATTTAATTTAATTTAAAAATAATTTAATTTAATTTAAAAATAATTTAATTTAATTTAAAAATAATTTAATGTAATTTAAAAATAATTTAATTAAATATAAAAATAATTTAATTTAATTTAAAAATAATTTAATTTTATTTTAAAATAATTTATTTTAATTTAAAAATAATTTAATTAAATTTAAAAATAATTTAATTTAATTTAAAAATAATTTAATTTAAAAATAATATAATTTAATTTAAAAATAATTAAATTAAATTTAAAAATATTTTAGTTTAATTTAAAAATAATTTAATTTAATTTAAAAATAATTTAATTTAATTAAAAAATAATTTAATTAAATTTAAAAATATTTAAATTTAAATTAAAAATAATTTAATTTAATTTAAAAATAATTTAATTTAATTTAAAAATAATTTAATTTAAAATTAATTTATTTTTATTTAAAAACAATTTAATTAAATTTAAAAATAATTTAATTTAATTTAAAAATAATTTAATTTAATTTAAAAATAATTTAATTTTATTTTAAAATAATTTAATTTAATTTAAAAATAAATTAATTAAATTTAAAAATAATTTAATTTAATTTAAAAATAATTTAATTTAATTTAAAAATATTTTAATTAAATTTAAAAATAATTTAATTTAATTTAAAAATAATTTAATTTAATTTAAAAATAATTTAATTTAATTTAAAAATAATTTAATTAAAGTTAGAAATAATTTAATTTAATTTAAAAATAATTTAATTTAATTTAAAAATAATTTAATTTAATTTAAAAATAATTTAATTTTATTTTAAAATAATTTAATTTAATTTAAAAATAATTTAATTAAATTTAAAAATAATTTAATTTAATTTAAAAATAATTTAATTTAAAAATAATATAATTTAATTTGAAAATAATTTAATTTAATTTAAAAATAATTTAATTTAAATTAAAAATAATTTAATTTAATTTAAAAATAATTTAATGTAATTTAAAAATAATTTAATTAAATTTAAAAATAATTTAATTTAATTTAAAAATAATTTAATTTAAAAATAATATAATTTAATTTAAAAATAATTAAATTAAATTTAAAAATATTTTAGTTTAATTTAAAAATAATTTAATTTAATTTAAAAATAATTTAATTTAATTAAAAAATAATTTAATTAAATTTAAAAATATTTAAATTTAAATTAAAAATAATTTAATTTAATTTAAAAATAATTTAATTTAATTTAAAAATAATTTAATTTAAAATTAATTTATTTTTATTTAAAAACAATTTAATTAAATTTAAAAATAATTTAATTTAATTTAAAAATAATTTAATTTAATTTAAAAATAATTTAATTTTATTTTAAAATAATTTAATTTAATTTAAAAATAAATTAATTAAATTTAAAAATAATTTAATTTAATTTAAAAATAATTTAATTTAATTTAAAAATATTTTAATTAAATTTAAAAATAATTTAATTTAATTTAAAAATAATTTAATTTAATTTAAAAATAATTTAATTTAATTTAAAAATAATTTAATTAAAGTTAGAAATAATTTAATTTAATTTAAAAATAATTTAATTTAATTTAAAAATAATTTAATTTAATTTAAAAATAATTTAATTTTATTTTAAAATAATTTAATTTAATTTAAAAATAATTTAATTAAATTTAAAAATAATTTAATTTAATTTAAAAATAATTTAATTTAAAAATAATATAATTTAATTTGAAAATAATTTAATTTAATTTAAAAATAATTTAATTTAAATTAAAAATAATTTAATTTAATTTAAAAATAATTTAATGTAATTTAAAAATAATTTAATTAAATTTAAAAATATTTTAATTTATTTTAAAATTAATTTAATTAAATTTAAAAATAATTTAATTTAATTTAAAAATAATTTAATTTATTTAAAAATAATTTAATTTAATTTAAATTTAATTCAAATTAATCTAAAAATAATATAATTTAATTTAAAAATAATTTAATTTAATTTAAAAATAATTTAATTTAATTTAAAAATAATTTAATTTAAAAATAATATAATTCAATTTAAAAATAATTTAATTAAATTTAAAAATATTTTAATTTAATTTAAAAATAATTTAATTTAATTTAAAAATAATTTAATTTAATTTAAAAATAATTTAATTTAATTTAAAAATAATTTAATTTAATTTAGAAATAATTTAAATTAATTTGAAAATAATTTAATTTAATTTAAAAATAATTTAATTTAAATTAAAAATAATTTAATTAAATTTAAAAATAATTTAATTTAATTTAAAAATAATTTAATTTAATTTAAAAATAATTTAATTTAATTTAAAAATTATTTAATGTAATTTTAAAATAATTTAAATTAATTTGAAAATAATTTAATTTAATTTAAAAATAATTTAATTTAAATTAAAAATAATTTAATTAAGTTTAAAAACAATTTAATCTAATTTAAAAATAATTGAATTTAAAAATAATTTAATTTAATTTAAAAATATTTTAATTAAATTTAAAAATAATTTAATTTAATTTAAAAATAATTTAATTTAATTTAAAAATAATTTAATGTAATTTAAAAATAATTTAAATTAATTTAAAAGTAATTTAATTAAATTTAAAAATAATTAAATTTAAATTAAAAATAATTTAATTAAATTTAAAAATATTTTAATTTAATTTAAAAATAATTTAATTTAATTTAAAAATAATTTAATTAAATTTAAAAATAATTTAATTTAATCTAAAAATAATTTAATGTAATTTAAAAATAATTTAAACTAATTTAAAAGTAATTTAATTAATTTTAAAAATAATTTAATTTAATTTAAAAATAATTTAATTTAATTTAAAAATAATTTAATTTAATTTAAAAATAATTTAATTTAATTTAAAAATAATTTAATTTAATTTAGAAATAATTTAAATTAATTTGAAAATAATTTAATTTAATTTAAAAATAATTTAATTTAAATTAAAAATAATTTAATTAAATTTAAAAATAATTTAATTTAATTTAAAAATAATTTAATTTAATTTAAAAATAATTTAATTTAATTTAAAAATAATTTAATTAAATTTAAAAATAATTTAAATAAATTTAAAAATCATTTAATTTAATTTAAAAATAATTTAATTTAATTTAAAAATAATTTAATTAAATTTAAAAATAATTTAATTAAATTTAAAAATAATTTAATTTAATTTAAAAATAATTTAATTTAATCTAAAAATTATTTAATTAAATTTAAAAATAATTTAATTTAATTTAAAAATAATTTAATTTAATTTAAAAATAATTTAATTTAATTTAAAAATAATTTAATTTAATTTGAAAATAATTTAATTTAAAAATAATATAATTCAATTTAAAAATAATTTAATTAAATTTAAAAATATTTTAATTTAATTTAAAAATAATTTAATTTAATTTAAAAATAATTTAATTTAATTTAAAAATAATTTAATTTAATTTGAAAATAATTTAATTTAATTTAAAAATAATTTAATGTAATTTAAAAATAATTTAAACTAATTTGAAAATAATTTAATTTAATTTAAAAATAATTTAATTTAAATTAAAAATAATTTAATTAAGTTTAAAAACAATTTAATCTAATTTAAAAATAATTTAATTTAAAAATAATTTAATTTAATTTAAAAATAATTTAATTAAATTTAAAAATAATTTAATTTAATTTAAAAATAATTTAATTTAATTTAAAAATAATTTAATGTAATTTAAAAATAATTTAAATTAATTTAAAAGTAATTTAATTAAATTTAAAAATAATTAAATTTAAATTAAAAATAATTTAATTAATATTAAAAATATTTTAATTTAATTTAAAAATAATTTAATTTAATTTAAAAATAATTTAATTAAATTTAAAAATAATTTAATTTAATTTAAAAATAATTTAATTTAATTTAAAAATAATTTAATGTAATTTAAAAATAATTTAAATTAATTTAAAAGTAATTTAATTAAATTTAAAAATAATTAAATTTAAATTAAAAATAATTTAATTAAATTTAAAAACAATTTAATTTAATTTAAAAATAATTTAATTAAATTTAAAGATAATTTAATTTAATTTAAAAATTATTTAATGTAATTTAAAAATAATTTAAATTAATTTAAAAGTAATTTGATTAAATTTAAAAATAATTTAATTTAATTTAAAAATAATTTAATTTAATTTAAAAATAATTTAATTTAATTTAAAAATAATTTAATTTAATTTAAAAATAATTTAATTTAATTTAGAAATAATTTAAATTAATTTGAAAATAATTTAATTTAATTTAAAAATAATTTAATTTAAATTAAAAATAATTTAATTAAATTTAAAAATAATTTAATTTAATTTAAAAATAAATTAATTAAATTTTAAAATAATTTAATTTAATTTAAAAATAATTTAATTTAATTTAAAAATATTTTAATTAAATTTAAAAATAATTTAATTTAATTTAAAAATAATTTAATTTAATTTAAAAATAATTTAATTTAATTTAAAAATAATTTAATTAAATTTTAAAATAATTTAATTTAATTTAAAAATAATTTAATTTAATTTAAAAATAATTTAATTTAATTTAAAAATAATTTAATTTTATTTTAAAATAATTTAATTTAAATTAAAAATAATTTAATTAAATTTAAAAATAATTTAATTTAATTTAAAAATAATTTAATTTAAAAATAATATAATTTTTTTTAAAAATAATTTAATTTAATTTAAAAATAATTTAATTTAAATTAAAAATAATTTAATTTAATTTAAAAATAATTTAATGTAATTTAAAAATAATTTAATTAAATTTAAAAATATTTTAATTTAATTTAAAATTAATTTAATTAAATTTAAAAATAATTTAATTTAATTTAAAAATAATTTAATGTAATTTAAAAATAATTTAATTTGATTTAAAAATAATTTAAATTAATTTAAAAATAATTTAATTTAATTTAAAAATAATTTAATTTAATTTAAAAATAATTTAATTTAATTTAAAAATAATTTAATTTAAAAATAATATAATTCAATTTAAAAATAATTTAATTAACTTTAAAAATATTTTAATTTAATTTAAAAATAATTTAATTTAATTTAAAAATAATTTAATTTAATTTAAAAATAATTTAATTTAATTTAAAAATAATTTAATTTAATTTAAAAATAATTTAATGTAATTTAAAAATAATTTAAATTAATTTGAAAATAATTTAATTTAATTTAAAAATAATTTAATTTAAATTAAAAATAATTTAATTAAGTTTAAATACAATTTAATCTAATTTAAAAATAATTTAATTTAAAAATAATTTAATTTAATTTAAAAATAATTTAATTAAATTTAAAAATAATTTAATTTAATTTAAAAATAATTTAATTTAATTTAAAAATAATTTAATGTAATTTAAAAATAATTTAAATTAATTTAAAAGTAATTTAATTAAATTTAAAAATAATTAAATTTAAATTAAAAATAATTTAATTAAATTTAAAAATATTTTAATTTAATTTAAAAATAATTTAATTTAATTTAAAAATAATTTAATTAAATTTAAAAATAATTTAATTTAATTTAAAAATAATTTAATTTAATTTAAAATTATTTTAATTTAATTTAAAAATAATTTAATTTAATTTAAAAATATTTGAATGTAATTTAAAAATAATTTAAATTAATTTGAAAATAATTTAATTTAATTTAAAAATAATTTAATTTAAATTAAAAATAATTTATATAAATTTAAAAACAATTTAATTTAATTTAAAAATAATTTAATTAAATTTAAAGATAATTTAATTTAATTTAAAAATAATTTAACTTAATTTAAAAATAATTTAATGTAATTTAAAAATAATTTAAATTAATTTAAAAGTAATTTAATTAAATTTAAAAATAATTTAATTTAATTTAAAAATAATTTAATTTAATTTAAAAATAATTTAATTTAATTTAAAAATAATTTAATTTAATTTAAAAATAATTTAATTTAATTTAGAAATAATTTAAATTAATTTGAAAATAATTTAATTTAATTTAAAAATAATTTAATTTAAATTCAAAATAATTTAATTAAATTTAAAAATAATTTAATTTAATTTAAAAATAATTTAATTTAATTTAAAAATAATTTAATTTAATTTAAAAATAATTTAATTAAATTTAAAAATAATTTAAATAAATTTAAACATAATTTAATTTAATTTAAAAATAATTTAATTTAATTTAAAAATAATTTAATTAAATTTAAAAATAATTTAATTAAATTTAAAAATAATTTAATTTAATTTAAAAATAATTTAATTTAATCTAAAAATTATTTAATTAAATTTAAAAATAATTTAATTTAATTTAAAAATAATTTAATTTAATTTAAAAATAATTTAATTAAATTTAAAAATAATTTAATTTAATTTAAAAATAATTTAATTTAATTTAAAAATAATTTAATTTAATTTAAAAATAATTTAATTAAATTTAAAAATAATTTAATTTAATTTAAAAATAATTTAATTTAATTTAAAAATAATTTAATTTAATTTAAAAATAATTTAATTTAATTTAGAAATAATTTAAATTAATTTGAAAATAATTTAATTTAATTTAAAAATAATTTAATTTAAATTAAAAATAATTTAATTAAATTTAAAAATAATTTAATTTAATTTACAAATAATTTAATTTAATTTAAAAATAATTTAATTTAATTTAAAAATAATTTAATTAAATTTAAAAATAATTTAAATAAATTTAAAAATAATTTAATTTAATTTAAAAATAATTTAATTTAATTTAAAAATAATTTAATTAAATTTAAAAATAGTTTAATTAAATTTAAAAAAAATTTAATTTAATTTAAAAATAATTTAATTTAATCTAAAAATTATTTAATTAAATTTAAAAATAATTTAATTTAATTTAAAAATAAGTTAATTTAATTTAAAAATAATTTAATTTAAAAATAATATAATTTAATTTAAAAATAATTTAATTTAATTTAAAAATAATTTAATTTAATTTAAAAATAATTTAATTTAATTTAAAAATAATTTAATGTAATTTAAAAATAATTTAATTAAATTTAAAAATATTTTAATTTAATTTAAAATTAATTTAATTAAATTTAAAAATATTTTAATTTAATTTAAAAATAATTTAATTTAATTTAAAAATAATTTAATTTGATTTAAAAATAATTTAAATTAATTTAAAAATAAATTAATTTAATTTAAAAATAATTTAATTTAATTTAAAAATAATTTAATTTAATTTAAAAATAATTAAATTATATTTAAAAATATTTTAGTTTAATTTAAAAATAATTTAATTTAATTTAAAAATAATTTAATTTAATTTAAAAATAATTTAATTAAATTTAAAAATATTTTAATTTAATTTAAAAATAATTTAATTTAATTTAAAAATAATTTAATTTAATTTAAAAATAATTTAATTAAATTTAAAAATAATTTAATTTAATTTAAAAATAATTTAATTTAAAAATAATATAATTTAAATTAAAAGTAATTTAATTTAATTTAAAAATAATTTAATTTATTTTAAAAATAATTTAATTTAATTTAAAAATAATTTAATGTAATTTAAAAATAATTTAATTAAATTTAAAAACAATTTAATTTAATTTAAAAATAATTTAATTTAATTTAAAAATAATTTAATTTAATTTAAAAATAATTTAATGTAATTTAAAAATAATTTAAATTAATTTAAAAGTAATTTAATTAAATTTAAAAATAATTTTGTTTAATTTATAAATGATTTAATTTAATTTAAAAATAATTTAATTTAATTTAAAAATAATTTAATTTAATTTAAAAATAATTTAATTTAATTTAGAAATAATTTAAATTAATTTGAAAATAATTTAATTTAATTTAAAAATAATTTAATTTAAATTAAAAATAATTTAATTAAATTTAGAAATAATTTAAATTAATTTGAAAATAATTTAATTTAATTTAAAAATGATTTAATTTAATTTAAAAATAATTTAATGTAATTTAAAAATAATTTAAACTTAAAAGTAATTTAATTAAATTTAAAAATAATTTAATTAAATTTAAAAATATTTTAATTTAATTTAAAATTAATTTAATTAAATTTAAAAATAATTTAATTTAATTTAAAAATAATTTAATTAAATTTAAAAATAATTTAATTTAATTTAAAAATAATTTAATTGAATTTAAAAATAATTTAATTTAATTTAGAAATAATTTAAATTAATTTGAAAATAATTTAATTTAATTTAAAAATAATTTAATTTAAATTAAAAATAATTTAATTAAATTTAAAAATAATTTAATTTAATTTAAAAATAATTTAATTTAATTTAAAAATAATTTAATTTAATTTAAAAATAATTTAATTAAATTTAAAAATAATTTAAATAAATTTAAAAATAATTTAATTTAATTTAAAAATAATTTAATTTAATTTAAAAATAATTTAATTAAATTTAAAAATAATTTAATTAAATTTAAAAATAATTTAATTTAATTTAAAAATAATTTAATTTAATCTAAAAATTATTTAATTAAATTTAAAAATAATTTAATTTAATTTAAAAATAATTTAATTTAATTTAAAAATAATATAATTTAATTTAAAAATAATTTAATTTAAAAATAATATAATTTAATTTAAAAATAATTTAATTTAATTTAAAAATAATTTAATTTAATTTAAAAATAATTTAATTTAATTTAAAAATAATTTAATGTAATTTAAAAATAATTTAATTAAATTTGAAAATATTTTAATTTAATTTAAAATTAATTTAATTAAATTTAAAAATAATTTAATTTAAATTAAAAATAATTTAATTTAATTTAAAAATAATTTAATTTATTTTAAAAATAATTTAATTTAATTTAAAAATAATTTAATTTGATTTAAAAATAATTTAAATTAATTTAAAAATAATTTAATTTAATTTAAAAATAATTTAATTTAATTTGAAAATAATTTATTTTAATTTAAAAATAATTTAATTTAATTAAAAAAAAATTTAACTAAATTCAAAAATAAATCAATTTAATATAAAAATAATTTAATTTAATTTAAAAATAATTTAATTTAATATAAAAATAATTTAATTAAAATTAAAAATAATTAAATTTAATTTAAAAAAAATTTAACTAAATTTAAAAAAAATTTAATTTTATTTAAAAATATTTTAGTTTAATTTAAAGGTAATTTAATTAAATTTAAAAATAATTTAATGTATTTTAAAAATAAATTAATTTAATTTAAAAATAATTTAATTTAATTTAAAAATAATTTAATTTAAATTAAAAATGATTAAATTGAATTTTAAAATAATTTAATTAAATTTAAAAATAAGTTATATAAATTTAAAAATAATTTTATTTAATTTAAAAATAATTTAATTTAATTTAAAAATAATTAATTTAAATTTAAAAATAATTTAATTAGATTTAAAAATAATTTATTGTAATTTAAAAATAATTTAATTAAATTTAAAAATATTTTAATTTAATTTAAAAATAATTTAATTTAATTTAAAAATAATTTAATGTAATTTAAAAATAATTTAAATTAATTTGGAAATAATTTAATTAAATTTAAAAATAATTTAATTTAATTTAAAAATAATTTAATTTAATTTAAAAAAAATTTAATTTAATTTAAAAATAATTTAATTTAATTTAAAAATAATTTAATTAAATTTAAAAATAATTTAATTCAATTTAAAAATAATTTAATTTAATTTAAAAATAATTTAATGTAATTTAAAAATAATTTAAATTAATTTGAAAATAATTTAATTAAATTTAAAAATAATTTAATTTAATTTAAAATAATTTAATTTAATTTAAAAATAATTTAATTTAATTTAAAAATAATGTAATTTAATTTAGAAATAATTTAAATTAATTTGAAAATAATTTAATTTAATTTAAAAATAATTTAATTTAAAATAAAAATAATTTAATTAAATTTAAAAATAATTTAATTTAATTTAAAAAAAATTTAATTAAATTTAAAAATAATTTAATTTAATTTAAAAATAATTTAATTTAATTTAAAAATAATTTAATGTAATTTAAAAATAATTAAAATTTTTTGAAAATAATTTAATTAAAATAAAAAATAATTTAATTTAATTTAAAAATAATTTAATATAATTTAACAATAATTTAATTTAAAAATAATTTAATTTAATTTAGAAATAATTTAAATTAATTTGAAAATAATTTAATTTAATTTAAAAATAATTTAATTTTATTTTAAAATAATTTAATTTAATTTAAAAATAATTTAATTTAATTTAAAAATAATTTAATTTAATTTAAAAATAATTTAATTTAAAAATAATTTAATTTAATTTAAAAATAATTTAATTTAATTTAAAAATAATTTAATTTTATATTAAAATAATTTAATTTAATTTAAAAATAATTTAATTAAATTTAAAAATAATTTAATTTAATTTAAAAATAATTTAATTTAAAAATAATATAATTTAATTTAAAAATAATTTAATTTAATTTAAAAATTATTTAATTTAATTTAAAAATAATTTATTTAATTTAAAAATAATTTCATGTAATTTAAAAATAATTTATTTAAATTTAAAAATATTTTAATTTAATTTAAAATTAATTTAATTAAATTTAAAAATAATTTAATTTAATTTAAAAATAATTTAATTTAATTTAAAAATAATTTAATTTGATTTAAAAATAATTTAAATTAATTTAAAAATAATTTAATTTAATTTAAAAATAATTTAATTTAATTTAAAAATAATTTAATTTAAAAATAATATAATTTTTTTTAAAAATAGTTTAATTAAATTTAAAAATATTTTAATTTAATTTAAAAATAATTTATTTTAATTTAAAAATAATTTAATTTAATTTAAAAATAATTTAATTTAATTTAAAAATAATTTAATTTAATTTAAAAATAATTTAATGTAATTTAAAAATAATTTAATTAAATTTAAAAATATTTTAATTTAATTTAAAAATAATTTAATTAAATTTAAAAATAATTTAATTTAATTTAAAAATAATTTAATTTAATTTAAAAATAATTTAATTTAATTTAAAAATAATTTAATTAAATTTAAAAATAATTTAATTTAATTTAAAAATAATTTAATTAAATTTAAAAATAATTTAATTTAATTTAAAAATAATTTAATTTAATTTAAAAATAATTTAATTAAATTTACAATAATTTAATTTAATTTAAAAATAATTTAATTTATTTTAAAAATAATTTAATTTTATTTTAAAATAATTTAATTTAATTTAAAAATAATTTAATTAAATTTAAAAATAATTTAATTTAATTTAAAAATAATTTAATTTAAAAATAATATAATTTAAATTAAAAATAATTTAATTTAATTTAAAAATAATTTAATTTAATTTAAAAATAATTTAATTTAATTTAAAAATAATTTAATGTAATTTAAAAATAATTTAATTAAATTTAAAATTAATTTAATTTAATTTAAAAATAATTTAATTTAATTTAAAAATAATTTAATTTGTTTTAAAAATAATTTAATTTAATTTGAAAATAATTTATTTTAATTTAAAAATAATTTAATTTAATTAAAAAAAAATTTAACTAAATTTAAAAATAATTTAATTTAATATAAAAACAATTTAATTTAATTTAAAAATAATTTAATTTATTATAAAAATAATTTAATTAAAATTAAAAATAATTAAATTTATTTAAAAAAAATTTAACTAAATTTAAAAAAAAATTAGTTTAATTTAAAATTAATTTAGTTTAATTTAAAGGTAATTTAATTAAATTTAAAAATAATTTAATGTATTTTAAAAATAAATTAATTTAATTTAAAAATAATTTAATTTAATTTAAATTAAAAATGATTTAATTGAATTTAAAAATAATTTAATTAAATTTAAAAATAAGTTATATAAATTTAAAAATAATTTTATTTAATTTAAAAATAATTTTATTTAATTTAAAAATAATTAATTTAAATTTAAAAATAATTTAATTAAATTTAAAAATAATTTATTGTAATTTAAAAATAATTTAATTAAATTTAAAAATATTTCAATTTAATTTAAAAATAATTTAATTTAATTTGAAAATAATTTAATTTAAAAACTATTTTAATTTAATTTAAAAATAATTTAATTAAATTTAAAAATAATTTAATTTAATTTAAAAATAATTCAATTAAATTTAAAAATAATTTAATTTATTTAAAAATAATTTAATTTAATTTAAATGTAATTTAAGTTAATTTAAAAATAATTTAATTTAATTTAAAAATAATTTAATTTAATTTAAATTAAAAATGATTTAATTGAATTTAAAAATAATTTAATTAAATTTAAAAATAAGTTATATTTATTTAAAAATAATTTTATTTAATTTAAAAATAATTTTATTTAATTTAAAAATAATTAATTTAAATTTAAAAATAATTTAATTAAATTTAAAAATAATTTATTGTAATTTAAAAATAATTTAATTAAATTTAAAAATATTTTAATTTAATTTAAAAATAATTTAATTTAATTTAAAAATAATTTAATTTAAAAATTATTTTAATTTAATTTAAAAATAATTTAATTAAATTTAAAAATAATTTAATTTAATTTAAAAATAATTCAATTAAATTTAAAAATAATTTAATTTATTTAAAAATAATTTAATTTAATTTAAATGTAATTTAAGTTAATTTAAAAATAATTTAATTTAATTTAAAAATAATTTAATTTAATTTAAAAATAATTTAAGTTTTTTTTAAAAATAATTTAAATTAATTTGAAAATAATTTAATTTAATTTAAAAATAATTTAATTTAATTTAAAAATAATTTAATTAAATTTAAAAATAATTTAATTTAATTTAAAAATAATTTAATTTAATTTAAAAATACTTTAATGTAATTTAAAAATAATTTAAATTAATTTGAATATAATTTAATTAAATTTAAAAATAATTTAATTTAATTTATATTTATTAAATAATTTAATTTAATTTAAAAATAATTTAATTTAATTTAAAAATAATTTAATTTAATTTAAAAATAATTTAATTTAATTTAGAAATAATTTAAATTAATTTGAAAATAATTTAATTTAATTTAAAAATAATTTAATTTAAATTAAAAATAATTTAATTAAATTGAAAAATAATTTAATTTAATTTAAAAATAATTTAATTTAATTTAAAAATAATTTAAGTTAAAAATAATGTAATGTAATTTAAAAATAATTTAATTAAATTTAAAAATAATTTAATTTAAATTAAAAATAATTTAATTTATTTTTAAAATAATTTAATTAAATTTAAAAATAATTTAAATAAATTTAAAAATAATTTAATTTAATTTAAAAATAAATTTAATTTAATTTAAAAATAATTTAATTTAATTTAAAAATAATTTAATTTAATTTAAAAATAATTTAATTTAATTTAGAAATAATTTAAATTAATTTGAAAATAATTTAATTTAATTTAAAAATAATTTAATTTAAATTAAAAATAATTTAATTAAATTGAAAAATAATTAAATTTAATTTAAAAATAATTTAATTTAATTTAAAAATAATTTAAGTTAAAAATAATGTAATGTAATTTAAAAATAATTTAATTAAATTTAAAAATAATTTAATTTAAATTAAAAATAATTTAATTTATTTTTAAAATAATTTAATTAAATTTAAAAATAATTTAAATAAATTTAAAAATAATTTAATTTAATTTAAAAATAAATTAATATAATTTAAAAATAATTTAATTAAATTTAAAAATAATTTAATTTAATTTAAAAATAATTTAATTAAATTTAAAAATAATTTAATTTAATTTAAAAATAATTTAATTTAATTTAAAAATAATTTAATTTAATTTAAAAATAATTTAATTTAATTTATAATCAATTTAATGTAATTTAAAAATAATTTAATTAAATTTAAAATTATTTTAATTTAATTTAAAAATAATTTAATTAAATTTAAAAATAATTTAATTTAATTTAAAAATAATTTAATTTAAAAATAATATAATTTAATTTAAAAATAATTTAATTTAATTTAAAAATAATTTAATTTAATTTAAAAATAATTTAATTTAAAAATAATTTAATGTAATTTAAAAATAATTTAATTAAATTTAAAAATATTTTAATTTAACTTAAAATTAATTTAATTAAATTTAAAAATAATTTAATTTAATTTAAAAATAATTTAAATTAATTTAAATTAAAAATGATTTAATTGAATTTAAAAATAATTTAATTAAATTTAAAAATAAGTTATATAAATTTAAAAATAATTTTATTTAATTTAAAAATAATTTAATTTAATTTAAAAATAATTTAATGTAATTTAAAAATAATTTAATTAAATTTAAAAATAATTTATTGTAATTTAAAAATAATTTAATTAAATTTAAAAATATTTTAATATAATTTAAAAATAATTTAATTTAATTTAAAAATAATTTAATTTAATTTAAAAATAATTTAATTTAAAAATAATTTAATGTAATTTAAAAATAATTTAATTAAATTTAAAAATAATTTAATTTAAATTAAAAATAATTTAATTTATTTTTAAAATAATTTAATTAAATTTAAAAATTATTTAAAGAAATTTAAAAATAATTTAATTTAATTTAAAAATAAACTAATATAATTTAAAAATAATTTAATTAAATTTAAAAATAATTTAATTTAATTTAAAAATAATTTAATTTAATTTAAAAATAATTTAATTTAATTTAAAAATAATTTAAATTAATTTGAAAATAATTTAATTTAATTTAAAAATAATTTAATTTAATTTAAAAATAATTTAATTAAATTTAAAAATAATTTAATTTAATTTAAAAATAATTTAATTTAATTTAAAAATACTTTAATGTAATTTAAAAATAATTTAAATTAATTTGAATATAATTTAATTAAATTTAAAAATAATTTAATTTAATTTATATTTATTAAATAATTTAATTTAATTTAAAAATAATTTAATTTAATTTAAAAATAATTTAATTTAATTTAAAAATAATTTAATTTAATTTAGAAATAATTTAAATTAATTTGAAAATAATTTAATTTAATTTAAAAATAATTTAATTTAAATTAAAAATAATTTAATTAAATTGAAAAATAATTTAATTTAATTTAAAAATAATTTAATTTAATTTAAAAATAATTTAAGTTAAAAATAATGTAATGTAATTTAAAAATAATTTAATTAAATTTAAAAATAATTTAATTTAAATTAAAAATAATTTAATTTATTTTTAAAATAATTTAATTAAATTTAAAAATAATTTAAATAAATTTAAAAATAATTTAATTTAATTTAAAAATAAATTTAATTTAATTTAAAAATAATTTAATTTAATTTAAAAATAATTTAATTTAATTTAAAAATAATTTAATTTAATTTAGAAATAATTTAAATTAATTTGAAAATAATTTAATTTAATTTAAAAATAATTTAATTTAAATTAAAAATAATTTAATTAAATTGAAAAATAATTTAATTTAATTTAAAAATAATTTAATTTAATTTAAATTAAAAATGATTTAATTGAATTTAAAAATAATTTAATTAAATTTAAAAATAAGTTATATAAATTTAAAAATAATTTTATTTAATTTAAAAATAATTTTATTTAATTTAAAAATAATTAATTTAAATTTAAAAATAATTTAATTAAATTTAAAAATAATTTATTGTAATTTAAAAATAATTTAATTAAATTTAAAAATATTTTAATTTAATTTAAAAATAATTTAATTTAATTTGAAAATAATTTAATTTAAAAATTATTTTAATTTAATTTAAAAATAATTTAATTAAATTTAAAAATAATTTAATTTAATTTAAAAATAATTCAATTAAATTTAAAAATAATTTAATTTATTTAAAAATAATTTAATTTAATTTAAATGTAATTTAAGTTAATTTAAAAATAATTTAATTTAATTTAAAAATAATTTAATTTAATTTAAATTAAAAATGATTTAATTGAATTTAAAAATAATTTAATTAAATTTAAAAATAAGTTATATAAATTTAAAAATAATTTTATTTAATTTAAAAATAATTTTATTTAATTTAAAAATAATTAATTTAAATTTAAAAATAATTTAATTAAATTTAAAAATAATTTATTGTAATTTAAAAATAATTTAATTAAATTTAAAAATATTTTAATTTAATTTAAAAATAATTTAATTTAATTTAAAAATAATTTAATTTAAAAATTATTTTAATTTAATTTAAAAATAATTTAATTAAATTTAAAAATAATTTAATTTAATTTAAAAATAATTCAATTAAATTTAAAAATAATTTAATTTATTTAAAAATAATTTAATTTAATTTAAATGTAATTTAAGTTAATTTAAAAATAATTTAATTTAATTTAAAAATATTTTAATTTAATTTAAAAATAATTTAAGTTTTTTTAAAAATAATTTAAATTAATTTGAAAATAATTTAATTTAATTTAAAAATAATTTAATTTAATTTAAAAATAATTTAATTAAATTTAAAAATAATTTAATTTAATTTAAAAATAATTTAATTTAATTTAAAAATACTTTAATGTAATTTAAAAATAATTTAAATTAATTTGAATATAATTTAATTAAATTTAAAAATAATTTAATTTAATTTATATTTATTAAATAATTTAATTTAATTTAAAAATAATTTAATTTAATTTAAAAATAATTTAATTTAATTTAAAAATAATTTAATTTAATTTAGAAATAATTTAAATTAATTTGAAAATAATTTAATTTAATTTAAAAATAATTTAATTTAAATTAAAAATAATTTAATTAAATTGAAAAATAATTTAATTTAATTTAAAAATAATTTAATTTAATTTAAAAATAATTTAAGTTAAAAATAATGTAATGTAATTTAAAAATAATTTAATTAAATTTAAAAATAATTTAATTTAAATTAAAAATAATTTAATTTATTTTTAAAATAATTTAATTAAATTTAAAAATAATTTAAATAAATTTAAAAATAATTTAATTTAATTTAAAAATAAATTTAATTTAATTTAAAAATAATTTAATTTAATTTAAAAATAATTTAGTTTAATTTAAAAATAATTTAATTTAATTTAGAAATAATTTAAATTAATTTGAAAATAATTTAATTTAATTTAAAAATAATTTAATTTAAATTAAAAATAATTTAATTAAATTGAAAAATAATTTAATTTAATTTAAAAATAATTTAATTTAATTTAAAAATAATTTAAGTTAAAAATAATGTAATGTAAGTTAAAAATAATTTAATTAAATTTAAACATAATTTAATTTAAATTAAAAATAATTTAATTTATTTTTAAAATAATTTAATTAAATTTAAAAATAATTTAAATAAATTTAAAAATAATTTAATTTAATTTAAAAATAAATTAATATAATTTAAAAATAATTTAATTAAATTTAAAATTAATTTAATTTAATTTAAAAATAATTTAATTAAATTTAAAAATAATTTAATTTAATTTAAAAATAATTTAATTTAATTTAAAAATAATTTAATTTAATTTAAAAATAATTTAATTTAATTTATAATCAATTTAATGTAATTTAAAAATAATTTAATTAAATTTAAAATTATTTTAATTTAATTTAAAAATAATTTAATTAAATTTAAAAATAATTTAATTTAATTTAAAAATAATTTAATTTAAAAATAATATAATTTAATTTAAAAATAATTTAATTTAATTTAAAAATAATTTAATTTAATTTAAAAATAATTTAATTTAATTTAAAAATAATTTAATGTAATTTAAAAATAATTTAATTAAATTTAAAAATATTTTAATTTAACTTAAAATTAATTTAATTAAATTTAAAAATAATTTAATTTAATTTAAAAATAATTTAAATTAATTTAAATTAAAAATGATTTAATTGAATTTAAAAATAATTTAATTAAATTTAAAAATAAGTTATATAAATTTAAAAATAATTTTATTGAATTTAAAAATAATTTAATTTAATTTAAAAATAATTTAATGTAATTTAAAAATAATTTAATTAAATTTAAAAATAATTTATTGTAATTTAAAAATAATTTAATTAAATTTAAAAATATTTTAATATAATTTAAAAATAATTTAATTTAATTTAAAAATAATTTAATTTAATTTAAAAATAATTTAATTTAAAAATAATTTAATGTAATTTAAAAATAATTTAATTAAATTTAAAAATAATTTAATTTAAATTAAAAATAATTTAATTTATTTTTAAAATAATTTAATTAAATTTAAAAATAATTTAAAGAAATTTAAAAATAATTTAATTTAATTTAAAAATAAACTAATATAATTTAAAAATAATTTAATTAAATTTAAAAATAATTTAATTAAATTTAAAAATAATTTAATTAAATTTAAAAATAATTTAATTTAATTTAAAAATAATTTAATTTAATTTAAAAATAATTTAATGTAATATAAAAATAATTTAAATTAATTTGAAAATAATTTAATTAAATTTAGAAATAATTTAATTTAATTTAAAAATAATTTAATTTAATTTAAAAATAATTTAATTTAATTTAAAAATAATTTAATTTAATTTATAATCAATTTAATGTAAAAATATTTTTTTTAATTTAAAAATAATTTAATTTAATATAAAAATAATTTAATTAAAATTAAAAATAATTTAATTTAATTTAAAAAAAATTTAACTAAATTTAAAAAAAAATTAATTTAATTTAAAAATAATTTAGTTTAATTTAAAGGTAATTTAATTAAATTTAAAAATAATTTAATGTATTTTAAAAATAAATTAATTTAATTTAAAAATAATTTAATTTAATTTAAAAATAATTTAATTTAAATTAAAAATGATTTAATTGAATTTAAAAATAATTTAAATAAATTTAAAAATAGGTTATATAAATTTAAAAATAATTTTATTTAATTTAAAAACAATTTAATTTAATTTAAAAATAATTAATTTTAATTTAAAAATGATTTAATTAAATTTAAAAATAATTTATTGTAATTTAAAAATAATTTAATTAAATTTAAAAATATTTTAATTTAATTTAAAAATAATTTAATTTAATTTAAAAATAATTTAATTTAATTTAAAAATAATTTAATTTAATTTAAAAATAATTTAATTTAAAAATAATTTAATTTAATTTGAAAATAATTTAATTTAAAAATTATTTTAATTTAATTTAAAAATAATTTAATTAAATTTAAAAATAATTTAATTTAATTTAAAAATAATTCAATTAAATTTAATAATAAATTAATTTAATTTAAAAATAATTTAATTTAATTTAAATGTAATTTAAGATAATTTAAAAATAATTTAATTTAATTTAAAAATAATTTAATTTAATTTAAAAATAATTTAAGTTTTTTTAAAAATAATTTAAATTAATTTTAAAATATTTTAATTTAATTTAAAAATAATTTAATTTAATTTAAAAATAATTTAATTAAATTTAAAAATAATTTAATTTAATTTAAAAATAATTTAATTTAATTTAAAAATACTTTAATGTAATTTAAAAATAATTTAAATTAATTTGAATATAATTTAATTAAATTTAAAAATAATTTAATTTAATTTAAAAATAATTTAATTTAATTTAAAAATAATTTAATTTAATTTAAAAATAATTTAATTTAATTTAGAAATAATTTAAATTAATTTGAAAATAATTTAATTTAATTTAAAAATAATTTAATTTAAATTAAAAATAATTTAATTAAATTGAAAAATAATTTAATTTAATTTAAAAATAATTTAATTTAATTTAAAAATAATTTAATTTAAAAATAATTTAATGTAATTTAAAAATAATTTAATTAAATTTAAAAATAATTTAATTTAAATTAAAAATAATTTAATTTATTTTTAAAATAATTTAATTAAATTTAAAAATAATTTTAATAAATTTAAAAATAATTTAATTTAATTTAAAAATAAATTAATATAATTTAAAAATAATTTAATTAAATTTAAAAATAATTTAATTTAATTTAAAAATAATTTAATTAAATTTAAAAATAATTTAATTTAATTTAAAAATAATTTAATTTAATTTAAAAATAATTTAATGTAATATAAAAATAATTTAAATTAATCTGAAAATAATTTAATTAAATTTAGAAATAATATAATTTAATTTAAAAATAATTTAATTTAATTTAAAAATAATTTAATTTAATTTAAATGTAATTTAAGTTAATTTAAAAATAATTTAATTTAATTTAAAAATAATTTAATTTAATTTAAAAATAATTTAATTTAATTTATAATCAATTTAATGTAAAAATAATTTTTTTAATTTAAAAATAATTTAATTTAATATAAAAATAATTTAATTAAAATTAAAAATAATTTAATTTAATTTAAAAAAAATTTAACTAAATTTAAAAAAAAATTAATTTAATTTAAAAATAATTTAGTTTAATTTAAAGGTAATTTAATTAAATTTAAAAATAATTTAATGTATTTTAAAAATAAATTAATTTAATTTAAAAATAATTTAATTTAATTAAAAAATAATTTAATTTAAATTAAAAATGATTTAATTGAATTTAAAAATAATTTAATTAAATTTAAAAATAGGTTATATAAATTTAAAAATAATTTTATTTAATTTAAAAACAATTTAATTTAATTTAAAAATAATTAATTTTAACTTAAAAATGATTTAATTAAATTTAAAAATAATTTATTGTAATTTAAAAATAATTTAATTAAATTTAAAAATATTTTAATTTAATTTAAAAATAATTTAATTTAATTTAAAAATAATTTAATTTAATTTAAAAATAATTTAATTTAATTTAAAAATAATTTAATTTAATTTGAAAATAATTTAATTTAAAAATTATTTTAATTTAATTTAAAAATAATTTAATTAAATTTAAAAATAATTTAATTTAATTTAAAAATAATTTAATTAAATTTAAAAATAATTTAATTTAATTTAAAAATAATTTAATTTAATTTAAATGTAATTTAAGTTAATTTAAAAATAATTTAATTTAATTTAAAAATAATTTAATTTAATTTAAAAATAATTTAAGTTTTTTTAAAAATAATTTAAATTAATTTGAAAATAATTTAATTTAATTTAAAAATAATTTAATTTAATTTAAAAATAATTTAATTAAATTTAAAAATAATTAAATTTATTTAAAAATAATTTAATTTAATTTAAAAATACTTTAATGTAATTTAAAAATAATTTAAATTAATTTGAATATAAATTAATTAAATTTAAAAATAATTTAATTTAATTTAAAAATAATTTAATTTAATTTAAAAATAATTTAATTTAATTTAAAAATAATTTAATTTAATTTAAAAATAATTTAATTTAATTTAGAAATAATTTAAATTAATTTGAAAATAATTTAATTTAATTTAAAAATAATTTAATTTAAATTAAAAATAATTTAATTAAATTGAAAAATAATTTAATCTAATTTAAAAATAATTTAATTAAATTTAAAAATAATTTAATTTAATTTAAAAATAATTTAATTTAAAAATAATATAATTTAATTTAAAAATAATTTAATTTAATTTAAAAATAATTTAATTTAATTTAAAAATAATTTAATTTAATTTAAAAATAATTTAATGTAATTTAAAAATAATTTAATTAAATTTAAAAATATTTTAATTTAATTTAAAATTAATTTAATTAAATTTAAAAATAATTTAATTAAATTTAAAATAATTTAAATTAATTTAAATTAAAAATGATTTAATTGAATTTAAAAATAATTTAATTAAATTTAAAAATAAGTTATATAAACTTAAAAATAATTTTATTTAATTTAAAAATAATTTAATTTAATTTAAAAATAATTAATTTAAATTTAAAAATAATTTAATTAAATTTAAAAATAATTTATTGTAATTTAAAAATAATTTAATTAAATTTAAAAATATTTTAATATAATTTAAAAATAATTTAATTTAATTTAAAAATAATTTAATTTAATTTAAAAATAATTTAATTTAAAAATAATTTAATGTAATTTAAAAATAATTTAATTAAATTTAAAAATAATTTAATTTAAATTAAAAATAATTTAATTTATTTTTAAAATAATTTAATTAAATTTAAAAATAATTTAAATAAATTTAAAAATAATTTAATTTAATTTAAAATTAAATTAATATAATTTAAAAATAATTTGAATAAATTTAAAAATAATTTAATTTAATTTAAAAATAATTTATTTAAATTTAAAAATAAATTAATTTAATTTAGAAATAATTTAATTTAATTTAAAAATAATTTAATTTAATTTAAAAATAATTTAATTTAATTTAAAAATATTTTAATTTAATTTATAATCAATTTAATGTAAAAATAATTTTTTTAATTTAAAAATAATTTAATTTAATATAAAAATAATTTAATTAAAATTAAAAATAATTTAATTTAATTTAAAAAAAATTTAACTAAATTTAAAAAAAAATTAATTTAATTTAAAAATAATTTAGTTTAATTTAAAGGTAATTTAATTAAATTTAAAAATAATTTAATGTATTTTAAAAATAAATTCATTTAATTTAAAAATAATTTAATTTAATTTAAAAATAATTTAATTTAAATTCAAAATGATTTAATTGAATTTAAAAATAATTTAATTAAATTTAAAAATAGGTTATATAAATTTAAAAATAATTTTATTTAATTTAAAAACAATTTAATTTAATTTAAAAATAATTAATTTTAATTTAAAAATGATTTAATTAAATTTAAAAATAATTTATCGTAATTTAAAAATAATTTAATTAAATTTAAAAATATTTTAATTTAATTTAAAAATAATTTAATTTAATTTAAAAATAATTTAATTTAATTTAAAAATTATTTAATTTAATTTAAAAATAATTTAATTTAATTTGAAAATAATTTAATTTAAAAATTATTTTAATTTAATTTAAAAATAATTTAATTAAATTTAAAAATAATTTAATTTAATTTAAAAATAATTCAATTAAATTTAATAATAAATTAATTTAATTTAAAAATAATTTAATTTAATTTAAATGTAATTTAGGTTAATTTAAAAATAATTTAATTTAATTTAAAAATAATTTAATTTAATTTAAAAATAATTTAAGTTTTTTTAAAAATAATTCAAATTAATTTGAAAATAATTTAATTTACTTTAAAAATAATTTAATTTAATTTAAAAATAATTTAATTAAATTTAAAAATAATTTAATTTAATTTAAAAATAATTTAATTTAATTTAAAAATACTTTAATGTAATTTAAAAATAATTTAAATTAATTTGAATATAATTTAATTAAATTTAAAAATAATTTAATTTAATTTAAAAATAATTTAATTTAATTTAAAAATAATTTAATTTAATTTAAAAATAATTTAATTTAATTTAAAAATAATTTAATTTAATTTAGAAATAATTTAAATTAATTTGAAAATAATTTAATTTAATTTAAAAATAATTTAATTTAATTTAAAAATAATTTAATTTAATTTAAAAATAATTTAATTTAAAAATAATTTAATGTTATTTAAAAATAATTTAATTAAATTTAAAAATAATTTAATTAAATTTAAAAATAATTTAATTTAATTTAAAAATAATTTAATTTAATTTAAAAATAATTTAATTTAATTTAAAAATAATTTAATTTAATTTAAAAATAATTTAATTTAATTTAAAAATAATTTAATTTAATTTAAAAATAATTTAATTTAATTTAAAAATAATTTAATTTAATTTAAAAATAATTTAATTTAATTTAAAAATAATTTAATTTAATTTAAAAAAAATTTAATTTAAATTAAAAATAATTTAATTAAATTGAAAAATAATTTAATTTAATTTAAAAATAATTTAATTTAATTTAAAAATAATTTAATTTAAAAATAATTTAATGTTATTTAAAAATAATTTAATTAAATTTAAAAATAATTTAATTAAATTTAAAAATAATTTAATTAAATTTAAAAATAATTTAATTTAATTTAAAAATAATTTAATTTAATTTAAAAATAATTTAATTTAAAAATAATTTAATGAATTTTAAAAATAATTTAATTAAATTTAAAAATAATTTAATTAAATTTAAAAATAATTTAATTAAATTTAAAAATAATTTAATTTAATTTAAAAATAATTTAATTTAATTTAAAAATAATTTAATTTAATTTAAAAATAATTTAATTTAATTTAAAAATAATTTAATTTAATTTAAAAAAAATTTAATTTAAATTAAAAATAATTTAATTAAATTGAAAAATAATTTAATTCAAAAATAATTTAATTTAATTTAAAAATAATTTAATTTAAAAATAATTTAATGTTATTTAAAAATAATTTAATTAAATTTAAAAATAATTTAATTTAAATTAAAAATAATTTAATTTATTTTTAAAATAATTTAATTAAATTTAAAAATAATTTAAATAAATTTAAAAATAATTTAATTTAATTTAAAAATAAATTAATATAATTTAAAAATAATTTAATTAAATTTAAAAATAATTTAATTTAATTTAAAAATAATTTAATTTAATTTAAAAATAATTTAATTTAATTTGAAAATAATTTAATTTAAAAATTATTTTAATTTAATTTAAAAATAATTTAATTAAATTTAAAAATAATTTAATTTAATTTAAAAATAATTCAATTAAATTTAATAATAAATTAATTTAATTTAAAAATAATTTAATTTAATTTAAATGTAATTTAAGTTAATTTAAAAATAATTTAATTTAATTTAAAAATAATTTAATTTAATTTAAAAATAATTTAAGTTTTTTTAAAAATAATTTAAATTAATTTGAAAATAATTTAATTTAATTTAAAAATAATTTAATTTAATTTAAAAATAATTTAATTAAATTTAAAAATAATTTAATTTAATTTAAAAATAATTTAATTTAATTTAAAAATACTTTAATGTAACTTAAAAATAATTTAAATTAATTTGAATATAATTTAATTAAATTTAAAAATAATTTAATTTAATTTAAAAATAATTTAATTTAATTTAAAAATAATTTAATTTAATTTAAAAATAATTAAATTTAATTTAAAAATAATTTAATTTAATTTATAAATAATTTAAATTAATTTAAAAATAATTTAATTTAATTTAAAAATAATTTAATTTAATTTAAAAATAATTTAAGTTTTTTTAAAAATAATTTAAATTAATTTGAAAATAATTTTATTTAATTTAAAAATAATTTAATTTAATTTAAAAATAATTTAATTTAATTTAAAAATAATTTAATTTAATTTAAAAATAATTTAATTTAATTTAAAAATACTTTAATGTAATTTAAAAATAATTTAAATTAATTTGAATATAATTTAATTAAATTTAAAAATAATTTAATTTAATTTGAAAATAATTTAATTTAATTTAAAAATAATTTAATTTAATTTAAAAATAATTTAATTTAATTTAAAAATAATTTAATTTAATTTAGAAATAATTTAAATTAATTTGAAAATAATTTAATTTAATTTAAAAATAATTTAATTTAAATTAAAAATAATTTAATTAAATTGAAAAATAATTTAATTTAATTTAAAAATAATTTAATTTAATTTAAAAATAATTTAATTTAAAAATAATTTAATGTAATTTAAAAATAATTTAATTAAATTTAAAAATAATTTAATTTAAATTAAAAATAATTTAATTTATTTTTAAAATAATTTAATTAAATTTAAAAATAATTTAAATAAATTTAAAAATAAATTAATTTAATTTAAAAATAAATTAATATAATTTAAAAATAAATTAATTAAATTTAAAAATAATTTAATTTAATTTAAAAATAATTTAATTTAATTTAAAAATAATTTAATTTAATTTGAAAATAATTTAATTTAAAAATTATTTTAATTTAATTTAAAAATAATTTAATTAAATTTAAAAATAATTTAAATAAATTTAAAAATAATTTAATTTAATTTAAAAATAAATTAATATTTTTTAAAAATAATTTAATTAAATTTAAAAATAATTTAATTTAATTTAAAAATAATTTAATTAAATTTAAAAATAATTTAATTTAATTTAAAAATAATTTAATTTAATTTAAAAATAATTTAATTTAATTTAAAAATACTTTAATGTAATTTAAAAATAATTTAAATTAATTTAAAAATAATTTAATTTAATTTAAAAATAATTTAATTTAATTTATAATCAATTTAATGTAAAAATAATTTTTTTAATTTAAAAATAATTTAATTTAATATAAAAATAATTTAATTAAAATTAAAAATAATTTAATTTAATTTAAAAAAAATTTAACTAAATTTAAAAAAAAATTAATTTAATTTAAAAATAATTTAGTTTAATTTAAAGGTAATTTAATTAAATTTAAAAATAATTTAATGTATTTTAAAAATAAATTAATTTAATTTAAAAATAATTTAATTTAATTAAACAATAATTTAATTTAAATTAAAAATGATTTAATTGAATTTAAAAATAATTTAATTAAATTTAAAAATAGGTTATATAAATTTAAAAATAATTTTATTTAATTTAAAAACAATTTAATTTAATTTAAAAATAATTAATTTTAATTTAAAAATGATTTAATTAAATTTAAAAATAATTTATTGTAATTTAAAAATAATTTAATTAAATTTAAAAATATTTTAATTTAATTTAAAAATAATTTAATTTAATTTAAAAATAATTTAATTTAATTTAAAAATAATTTAATTTAATTTAAAAATAATTTAATTTAATTTCAAAATAATTTAATTTAAAAATTATTTTAATTTAATTTAAAAATAATTTAATTAAATTTAAAAATAATTTAATTTAATTTAAAAATAATTCAATTAAATTTAAAAATAATTTAATTTAATTTAAAAATAATTTAATTTAATTTAAATGTAATTTAAGTTAATTTAAAAATAATTTAATTTAATTTAAAAATAATTTAATTTAATTTAAAAATAATTTAAGTTTTTTTAAAAATAATTTAAATTAATTTGAAAATAATTTAATTTAATTTAAAAATAATTTAATTTAATTTAAAAATAATTTAATTAAATTTAAAAATAATTTAATTTAATTTAAAAATAATTTAATTTAATTTAAAAATACTTTAATGTAATTTAAAAATAATTTAAATTAATTTGAATATAATTTAATTAAATTTAAAAATAATTTAATTTAATTTAAAAATAATTTAATTTAATTTAAAAATAATTTAATTTAATTTAAAAATAATTTAATTTAATTTAAAAATAATTTAATTTAATTTAGAAATAATTTAAATTAATTTGAAAATAATTTAATTTAATTTAAAAATAATTTAATTTAAATTAAAAATAATTTAATTAAATTGAAAAATAATTTAATTTAATTTAAAAATAATTTAATTAAATTTAAAAATAATTTAATTTAATTTAAAAATAATTCAATTAAATTTAAAAATAATTTAATTAAAATTAAAAATAATTTAATTTAATTTAAATGTAATTTAAGTTAATTTAAAAATAATTTAATTTAATTTAAAAATAATTTAATTTAATTTAAAAATAATTTAAGTTTTTTTAAAAATAATTTAAATTAATTTGAAAATAATTTAATTTAATTTAAAAATAATTTAATTTAAAAATAATTTAATTAAATTTAAAAATAATTTAATTTAATTTAAAAATAATTTAATTTAATTTAAAAATACTTTAATGTAATTTAAAAATAATTTAAATTAATTTGAATATAATTTAATTAAATTTAAAAATAATTTTATTTAATTTAAAAATAATTTAATTTAATTTAAAAATAATTTAATTTAATTTAAAAATAATTTAATTTAATTTAAAAATAATTTAATTTAATTTAGAAATAATTTAAATTAATTTGAAAATAATTTAATTTAATTTAAAAATAATTTAATTTAAATTAAAAATAATTTAATTAAATTGAAAAATAATTTAATTTAATTTAAAAATAATTTAATTTAATTTAAAAATAATTTAATTTAAAAATAATTTAATGTAATTTAAAAATAATTTAATTAAATTTAAAAATAATTTAATTTAAATTAAAAATAATTTAGTTTATTTTTAAAATAATTTAATTAAATTTAAAAATAATTTAAATAAATTTAAAAATAATTTAATTTAATTTAAAAATAAATTGATATAATTTAAAAATAATTTAATTAAATTTAAAAATAATTTAATTTAATTTAAAAATAATTTAATTAAATTTAAAAATAATTTAATTTAATTTAAAAATAATTTAAATTAAATTAAAAATAATTTAATGTAATATAAAAATAATTTAAATTAATTTGAAAATAATTTAATTAAATTTAGAAATAATTTAATTTAATTTAAAAATAATTTAATTTAATTTAAAAATAATTTAATTTAATTTAAAAATAATTTAATTTAATTTATAATCAATTTAATGTAATTTAAAAATAATTTAATTAAATTTAAAATTATTTTAATTTAATTTAAAAATAATTTAATTAAATTTAAAAATAATTTAATTTAAATTAAAAATAATTTAATTTAAAAATAATATAATTTAATTTAAAAATAATTTAATTTAATTTAAAAATAATTTAGTTTAATTTAAAAATAATTTAATTTAATTTAAAAATAATTTAATGTAATTTAAAAATAATTTAATTAAATTTAAAAATATTTTAATTTAATTTAAAATTAATTTAATTAATTAAATTTAAAAATAATTTAATTTAATTTAAAAATAATTTAAATTAATTTAAATTAAAAATGATTTAATTGAATTTAAAAATAATTTAATTAAATTTAAAAATAAGTTATATAAATTTAAAAATAATTTTATTTAATTTAAAAATAATTTAATTTAATTTAAAAATA
The DNA here is from genome assembly GCA_944588485.1 of Phosphuga atrata. Taxonomy (NCBI): domain Eukaryota; kingdom Metazoa; phylum Arthropoda; class Insecta; order Coleoptera; family Silphidae; genus Phosphuga; species Phosphuga atrata. The sequence goes on along the minus strand of OX155896.1, from coordinate 18,829,013 downwards.
ATTAATTTAAATTTAAAAATAATTTATTTAAATTTAAAAATAATTTATTGTAATTTAAAAATAATTTAATTAAATTTAAAAATATTTTAATATAATTTAAAAATAATTTAATTTAATTTAAAAATAATTTAATTTAATTTAAAAATAATTTAATTTAAAAATAATTTAATGTAATTTAAAAATAATTTAATTAAATTTAAAAATAATTTAATTTAAATTAAAAATAATTTAATTTATTTTTAAAATAATTTAATTAAATTTAAAAATAATTTAAATAAATTTAAAAATAATTTAATTTAATTTAAAAATAAATTAATATAATTTAAAAATAATTTGATTAAATTTAAAAATAATTTAATTTAATTTAAAAATAATTTAATTTAAAAATAATTTAATGTAATTTAAAAATAATTTAATTAAATTTAAAAATAATTTAATTTAAATTAAAAATAATTTAATTTATTTTAAAAATAATTTAATTAAATTTAAAATTATTTTAATTTAATTTAAAAATAATTTAATTAAATTTAAAAATAATTTAATTTAATTTAAAAATAATTTAATTAAATTTAAAAATAATTTAATTTAATTTAATTTAAAAGTAATTTAAGTTAATTTAAAAATAATTTAATTTAAATTAAAAATAATTTAATTAAATTTAAAAATAATTTAATTTAATTTAAAAATAATTTAATTTAATTTAAAAATAATTTAATTTAATTTAAAAATAATTTAATTTAATTTAAAAATAATTTAATTTAATTTAAAAATAATTTAATTTAATTTAAAAATAATTTAATTTAATTTAAAAATAATTTAATTTAAATTAAAAATAATTTAATTAAATTTAAAAATAATTTAATTTAATTTAAAAATAATTTAATTTAATTTAAAAATAATTTAATTCAAAAATAATTTAATGTAATTTAAAAATAATTTAATTAAATTTAAAAATAATTTAAATAAATTTAAAAATATTTTAATTTAATTTAAAAATAATTTAATTTAATTTAAAAATAATTTAAATTAATTTAAAAATAATTTAATTTAATTTAAAAATAATTTAATTTAATTTAGAAATAATTTAAATTAATTTGAAAATAATTTAATTTAATTTAAAAATAATTTAATTTAATTTAAAAATAATTTAATTTAAAAATAATTTAATTTAATTTAAAAATAATTTAATTTAATTTGAAAATAATTTAATTAAATTTAAAAATAATTTAAATAAATTTAAAAATATTTTAATTTAATTTAAAAATAAATTAATTTAATTTAAAAATAATTTAATTAAATTTAAAAATAATTTAATTTAATTTAAAAATAATTTAATTAAATTTAAAAATAATTTAATTTAATTTAAAAATAATTTAATTTAATTTAAAAATAATTTAATATACTTAAAAAATAATTTAAATTAATATGAAAATAATTTAATTAAATTTAAAAATAATTTAATTTAATTTAAAAATAATTTAATTTAATTTAAAAATAATTTAATTTAATTTAAAAATAATTTAATTTAATTTAAAAATAATTTAATTTAAATTAAAAATAATTTAATTAAATTTAAAAATAATTTAATTTAATTTAAAAATAATTTAATTTAACTTAAAAATAATTTAATTCAAAAATAATTTAATGTAATTTAAAAATAATTTAATTAAATTTAAAAATAATTTAAATAAATTTAAAAATAATTTAATTTAATTTAAAAATAATTTAATTAAATTTAAAAATAATTTAATTTAATTTGAAAATAATTTAATTAAATTTAAAAATAATTTAAAGAAATTTAAAAATAAAGTAATTTAATTTAAAAATAAATTAATTAAATTTCAAAATAATTTTATTAAATTTAAAAATAATTTAATTAAACTTAAAAATAATTTAATTTAATTTAAAAATAATTTAATTAAATTTAAAAATAATTTAATTAAATTTAAAATTAATTTAATTAAATTTAAAAATAATTTAATTTAATTTAAAAATAATTTAATTTAATTTAAAAGTAATTTAAGTTAATTTAAAAATAAATTAATTTAATTTAAAAATAATTTAATTTAATTTAAAAATAATTTAAGTTTTTTTAAAAATAATTTAAATTAATTTGAAAATAATTTAATTTAATTTAAAAATAATTTAATTTAAATTAAAAATAATTTAATTTAAATTAAAAATAATTTAATTAAATTTAAAAATAATTTAATTTAATTTAAAAATAATTTGATTAAATTTAAAAATAATTTAATTTAATTTAAAAATAATTTAATTTAATTTAAAAATAATTTAATGTAATTTAAAAATAATTTAAATTAATTTGAAAATAATTTAATTAAATTTAAAAATAATTTAATTTAATTTAAAAATAATTTAATTTAATTTAAAAATAGTTTAATTTAATTTAAAAATAATTTAATTTAATTTAAAAATAATTTAATTTAATTTAGAAATAATTTAAATTAATTTGAAAATAATTTAATTTAATTTAAAAATAATTTAATTTAAATTAAAAATGATTTAATTAAAATTAAAAATAATTTAATTTAATTTAAAAATAATTTAATTTAATTTAAAAATAATTTAATTTAAAAATAATTTAATGTAATTTAAAAATAATTTAATTAAATTTAAAAATAATTTAATTTAAATTAAAAATAATTTAATTTAATTTAAAAATAATTTAATTTAATTTAATTTGAAAATAATTTAATTAAATTTAAAAATAATTTAAATAAATTTAAAAATAATTTAATTTAATTTAAAAATAAATTAATTTAATTTAAAAATAATTTAATTAAATTTAAAAATAATTTAATTTAATTTAAAAATAATTTAATTAAATTTAAAAATAATTTAATTTAATTTAAAAATAATTTAATTTAATTTAAAAATATTTTAATGTAATTTAAAAATAATTTAAATTAATTTGAAAATAATTTAATTAAATTTAAAAATAATTTAATTTAATTTAAAAATAATTTAATTTAATTTAAAATTAATTTAAAAATAATTTAATTTAATTTAAAAATAATTTAATTTAATTTAATAGTAATTTAAGTTAATTTAAAAATAAATTAATTTAATTTAAAAATAATTTAATTTAATTTAAAAATAATTTAAGTTTTTTTAAAAATAATTTAAATTAATTTGAAAATAATTTAATTTAATTTAGAAATAATTTAATTTAAATTAAAAATAATTTAATTAAATTTAAAAATAATTTAACTTAATTTAAAAATAATTTGATTAAATTTAAAAATAATTTAATTTAATTTAAAAATAATTTAATTTAATTTAAAAATAATTTAATGTAATTTAAAAATAATTTAAATTAATTTGAAAATAATTTAACTAAATTTAAAAATAATTTAATTTAATTTAAAAATAATTTAATTTAATTTAAAAATAATTTAATTTAATTTAAAAATAATTTAATTTAATTAAAAAATAATTTAATTTAATTTATAAATAATTTAAATTAATTTGAAAATAATTTAATTTAATTTAAAAATAATTTAATTTAAATTAAAAATGATTTAATTAAAATTAAAAATAATTTAATTTAATTTAAAAATAATTTAATTTAAAAATAATTTAATGTAATTTAAAAATAATTTTATTAAATTTAAAAATAATTTAATTTAAATTAAAAATAATTTAATGTAATTAAAAAATAATTTTCATTAACTTTAAAAAAAAATTAATTTAATTTAAAAATAATTTAATGATTTTGAAATTAATTTAATTAAATTTAAAAATAATTTAATTTAAATTAAAAATAATTTAATTTAATTTAAAAATAATTTAATTTAATTAAATTTGAAAATAATTTAATTAAATTTAAAAATAATTTAAATAAATTTAAAAATAATTTAATTTAATTTAAAAATAAATTAATTTAATTTAAAAATAATTTAATTAAATTTAAAAATAATTTAATTTAATTTAAAAATAATTTAATTAAATTTAAAAATAATTTAATTTAATTTAAAAATAATTTAATTTAATTTAAAAATAATTTAATTTAATTTAAAAATAATTTAATTTAAATTAAAAATAATTTAATTAAACTTAAAAATAATTTAATTTAATTTAAAAATAATTTAATTTAATTTAAAATTATTTAATTTAAAAATAATTTAATGTAATTTAAAAATAATTTTATTAAATTTAAAAATAATTTAATTTAAATTAAAAATAATTTAATGTAATTTAAAAATAATTTAATTTAATTTAAAAATAATTTAATTTAATTTGAAAATAATTTAATTAAATTTAAAAATAATTTAAATAAATTTAAAAATTATTTAATTTAAAAATAAATTAATTTAATTTAAAAATAATTTAATTAAATTTAAAAATAATTTAATTAAATTTAAAAATAATTTAATTTAATTTAAAAATAATTTAATTTAATTTAAAAATAATTTAAAAATAATTTAATTTAATTTAAAAATAATTTAATTTAATTTAAAAATAATTTTATTTAATTTAAAAATAATTTAATTTAATTTAAAAATAATTTAATTAAATTTAAAAATAATTTAATTAAATTTAAAAATAATTTAATTAAATTTAAAAATAATTTAATTTAATTTAAAAATAATTTAATTTTATTTAAAAATAATTTAATTTAAAAATAATATAATTTAATTTAAAAATAATTTAATTTAATTTTAAAATAATTTAATTTAATTTAAAAATAATTTAATTTAATTTAAAAATAATTTAATGTAATTTAAAAATAATTTAATTAAATTTAAAATTATTTTAATTTAATTTAAAAATAATTTAATTAAATTTAAAAATAATTTAATTTAATTTAAAAATAATTTAATTTAATTTAAAAATAATTTAATTTAATTTAAAAATAATTTAATTAAATTTTAAAATAATTTATTTTAATTTAAAAATAATTTAATTAAATTTAAAAATAATTTAATTTAATTTAAAAATAATTTAATTTAAATAAAAAATAATTTAATTAAATTTAAAAATATTTTAATTTAATTTAAAAATAATTTACTTTAATTTAAAAATAATTTAATTAAATTTAAAAATAATTTAATTTAATTTAAAAAAATTTAATTTAATTTAAAAATAATTCAATTTAATTTAAAAATAATTTAATTTAAAAATAGTTTAATTTTATTTTAAAATAATTTAATTTAATTTAAAAATAATTTAATTAAATTTAAAAATAATTTAATTTAATTTAGAATAAAAACAATTTTTTTAATTTAAAAATAATTAAATTAAATTTAAAAATAATTTAATTTTATTTAAAAATAATTTAATTTTATTTAAAAATAGTTTAACTAAACTTAAAAATAATTTAATTAAATTTAAAAATAATTTAAGTTAAAAATAATTTAATTTAATTTAAAAATAATTTACATAAATTTAAAAATAATGTAATTAAATTTAAAAATAATTTAATTAAATCTCAAAATAATTCAATTTAATTTAAAAATAATTCAATTTAATTTAAAAGTAATTTAATATAGTTTAAAAGTACTTTAATTAAATTTAAAAATAATTTAATTTAATTTAAAAATAGTTTAAATTAATTTAAAAATAATTTAATTTAATTTAAAAATAATTTAAATTAATTTAAAAATAATTTAATTTAATTTAAAAATAATTTAAATAAATTTAAAAATAATTTAATTAAATTTAAAAATATTTTAATTAAATTTAAAAATAATTTAATTAAATCTAAAAATAATTTAACTTAATTTAAAAATAATTTAATTTAATATAAAGATAATTTAATTAAATTTAAAAATAATTTAATTTAATTTAAAAATATTTTTTTTAATTTAAAAATAATTTAATTTAATTTAAAAATTATTTAATTAAATTTAAAAATAATTTAATTAAAAAATAATTTAATTTAATTTAAAAATAATTTAATTTCATTTAAAAATAATTTAATGTATTTTAAAAATAAATTAATTTAATTTAAAAATAATTTAATTTAATTTAAAAATAATTTAATTTAAATTAAAAATTATTTTACTGAATTTAAAAATAATTTAATTAAATTTAAAAATAAGTTATATAAATTTAAAAATAATTTTATTTAATTTAAAAATAATTTAATTTAATTTAAAAAGATTTAATTTAAATTTAAAAATAATTTAATTTAATTTAAAAATAATTTAATTAAATTTAAAAATAATTTAATTTAATTTAAAAATAATTTAATTTAATTTAACAATAATTTCATTTAATTTAAAAATAATTTATTTTAATTTAAAAATAATTTTTTTAAATTAAAATAATTTAATTTAATTTAAAAATAATTTAATTAAATTTTAAAATAATTTAATTTAAAAATAATTTAATTTTATTTAAAAATAAATTAATTTAATTTAAAAATAATTTAATTTAAAAATAATTTAATTTACAATAAAAATATTTTTTTTATTTTAAAAATAATTTAAATTAATTTAAAAATAATTTTATTTAATTTAAAAATAATTTTTTTATTTTAAAAATAATTTAATTTAATTTAAATATAATTTAATTAAATTTGAAAATAATTTAATTAAATTTAAAAATAATTTAATTAAATTTAAAAATAATTTAATTTAAAAATAATTTAATTTAATTTAAAAATAATTTTTTTAATTTAAAAATGATTTAATTAAATTTATAAATGATTTAATTAAATTTAAAAATAATTTAATTAAATTTAAAAATAATTTAATTTAATTTAAAAATAATTTAATTAAATTTAAAAATAATTGAATTAAATGTAAAAATAATTTAATTTAATTTAAAAATAATTTAATTAAATTTAACAATAATTTAATTAAATTTAAAAATAATTTAATTTAATTTAAAAATAATTTATTTTTATTTAAAAATAATTTAATTTAAAAATAATTTAATTAAATTTAAAAATAATTTATTTTAATATTTATTTAATTTAATTTAAAAATATTTTTTTTAATTTAAAAATAATTTAATTTGAAAATAATTTAAATAAATTTAAATATAATTTAATTTAATTTAAAAATAATTTAATTCAATTTAAAAATAATTTAATTTAATTTAAAAATAATTTACATAAATTTAAAAATAATTTAATTAATTTTAAAAATATTTTAATTAAATCTAAAAACAATTTAATTTAAAAATAATTAAATTTAATTTAAAAATAATTTAATATAGTTTAAAAGTAATTTACAGTAATTAAAATTAAAAGTAATTAAATTTAAAAATAATTTAATTTAATTTAAAAATAATTTAATTTAAAAATAATTTAATATAATTTAAAAATAATTTACATAAATTTAAAAATAATGTAATTAAATTTAAAAAAATTTAATTAAATCTAAAATTAATTCAATTTAATTTAAAAATAATTAAATTTAATTTAAAAGTAATTTAATATAGTTTAAAAGTAATTTAATTAAATTAAAAAATAATTTAATTTAATTTAAAAATAGTTTAATTTAATTTAAAAATAATTCAATTTAATTTAAAAATAATTTAAATTAATTTAAAAATAATTTAATTTAATTTAAAAATAATTTAAATAAATTTAAAAATAATTTAATTAAAATTAAAAATATTTTAATTAAATTTAAAAATAATTTAATTAAATCTAAAAATAATTTTTTTTAATTTAAAAATAATTTAATTTAATTTAAAAATAATTTAATTTAATTTGAAAATAATTTAATTTAATTTAAAAATAATTTAATTTAATTTAAAAATAATTTAATTTAATTTAAAAACAATTTAATTTAAAAATAATTTAATTTAGTTTAAAAATATTTTTTTAATTTAAAAATAATTTAATTTAATTTAAAAATAATTTAATTAAATTTATAAATGATTTAATTAAATTTAAAAATAATTTAATTAAATTTAAAAATAATTTAATTTAATTTAAAAATAATTTAATTAAATTTAAAAATAATTTAATTTTTTTTTAAAATAATTTTATTTAATTTAAAAATAATTTAACTTAATTTAAAAATAATTTAATTAGATTTAAAAATAATTTATTTTAAAATTAATTTAATTTAATTTAAAAAAAAAAAATTTAATTTAAAAATAATTTAATTTGAAAATAATTTAAATAGATTTAAATATAATTTAATTTAATTTAAAAATAATTTAATTCAATTTAAAAATAATTTACATAAATTTAAAAATAATTTAAATAAATTTTAAAATAATTTAATTAAATCTAAAAACAATTTAATTTAAAAATAATTAAATTTAATTTAAAAATAATTTCATATAGTTTAAAAGTAATTTACAGTAATTAAAATTAAAAGTAATTAAATTTAAAAATAATTTAATTTAATTTAAAAATAATTTAATTTAATTTAAAAATAATTTAATTTAATTTAAAAATAATTTAATTTAATTTAAAAATAATTTACATAAATTTAAAAATAATGTAATTAAATTTAAAAATAATTTAATTAAATCTAAAAATAATTCAATTTAATTTAAAAATAATTAAATTTAATTTAAAAATAGTTTAAATTAATTTAAAAATAATTTAATTTAATTTAAAAATAATTTAATTTAATTTAAAAATAATTTAATTTAATTTAAAAATAATTTAAATAAATTTAAAAATAATTTAATTATTTTTAAAATATTTCAATTAAATTTAAAAATAATTTAATTAAATCTAAAAATAATTTAATTTAATTAAAAAATAATATAATTAAATTTAAAAATAATTTAATTTAATTAAAAAATAATTTAATTTAATTTAAAAATAATTTAATTTAATTTAAAAATAATTTAATTTAATTTAAAAAAATAATTTAATTTAAAGATAATTTACTTTAAATTAAAAATAATTTTATTAAATTTAAAAATACTTTAATTGAATTTAAAAATAATTTATTTAATTAAAAATAATTCAATTTAATTTAAAAATAATTTAATTAAATTTAAAAATAATTTAATTTAATTTAAAAATAATTTAATTTTTTTTTTAAATAATATAATTAAATTTAAAAATTATGTAATTTAATTTAAAAATAATTTAATTTATTTCTAAAAATAATTTATGTCAATTTAAAAATATTTTAATCTAAAAATAATTTATTTAAATTAAAAATAATTTAATTAAATTTAAAAATAATTTAATTAAATTTAAAAATAATTTAATGTAATTTAAAATAATTTAATTAAATTTAAAAATAATTTAATTTAATTTAAAAATAATTTAATTTAATTTAAAAATAATTTAATTTAATTTGAAAATAATTTAATTTAATTTAAAAATAATTTAATTTAATTTAAAAATAATTTAACTAAAATTAAAAATAATTTAATTTAAAAATAATTTAATTAAAATTAAAAATAATTTAATTTAATTTAAAAATAATTTAATTTAATTTAAAAATAATTTAATTTAAATACAAATAATTTCATTTAATTTAAAAATAATTTAATTTAATTTAAAAATAATTTAATTAAATTTAAAAATAATTTAATTAAATTTAAAAATAATTAAATTAAATTTAAAAATAATTTAATTAAATCTAAAAATAATTTAATTTAATTTAAAAATAATTTAATTTAATTTAAAAATTATTTAATTTAATTTAAAAATAATTTAATTTAATTTGAAAATAATTTAATTTAATTTAAAAAAAATTTAATTTAATTTAAAAATAATTTAACTAAATTTAAAAATTGTTTAATTTAATATAAAAATAATTTAATTAAATTTAAAAATAATTTAATTAAATTTAAAAATAAATTAATTTAATTTGAAAATAATTTAATTTAATTTAAAAATAATTAAATTAAATTTAAAAATAATTTAATTAAATTTAAAAATAATTAAATTAAATTTAAAAATAATTTAATTTAATTTAAAAATAATTCAATTAAAGTTAAAAATAATTTATATAAATTTAAAAATAATTTAATTAAATTTAAAAATAATTTATTATAGTTTAAAAATAATTTAATTCAATTTAAAAATAATTTAATTTAATTTAAAAAAAATTTAATTTTTTTAAAAAATAATTTAATTTATTTAAAAAATAATTTAATTTAATTTAAAAATAATTTAATTTATTTAAAAATAATTTAATTTAATTTGAAAATAATTTAATTTAATTTAAAAATATTTTAATTTAATTTAAAAATAATTTAACTAAATTTAAAAATAATTTAATTTAAAAATAATTAAATTAAAATTAAAAACAATTTAATTTAATTGAAAAATAATTTAATTTAAATACAAATAATTTCATTTAATTTAAAAATAAATTAATTTAATTTAAAAATAATTTAATTAAATTTAAAAATAATTTAATTAAATTTAAAAATAATTAAATTAAACTTAAAAATAATTTAATTAAATCTAAAAATAATTTAATTTAATTTAAAAATAATTTAATTTAATTTAAAAATAAATTAATTTAATTTAAAAATAATTTAATTTAATTTGAAAATAATTTAATTTAATTTAAAAATAATTTAATTTAATTTAAAAATAATTTAATTATATTTAAAAATAATTTAATTTAATTTAAAAATAATTAAATTAAATTTAAAAATAATTTAATTAAATCTAAAAATAATTTAATTTAATTTAAAAATAATTTAATTGAATCTAAAAATAATTTAATTCAATTTAAAAATAATTTCATTTAATTTAAAAATAATTTAATTTAATTAAAAAAAATTTAATTTAATTTAAAAATAATTTAATTTAATTTAAAAATAATTAAATTTAATTTAAAAATAATTTAATTAAAATTAAAAATAATTTAATTTAATTTAAAAATAATTTAATTTAAATACAAATAATTTCATTTAATTTAAAAATAATTAAATTTAATTTAAAAATAATTTAATTTAATTTAAAAATAATTTAATTTAATTTAAAAATAATTTAATTTAATTTAAAAATAATTTAATTTAATTTAAAAATAATTCAATTAAAGTTAAAAATAATTTATATAAATTTAAAAATACTTTAATTGAATTTAAAAATAATTTAATATAGTTTAAAAATAATTTAATTTAATTTAAAAAAAAATCAAAATTAAAGGAAATTTAATTAAATTTAAAAATAAATTAATTTAATTTAAAAATAATTTAATTTAATAATAATTTAATTTAAATTAAAAATAATTTAATTAAATTTAAAAATAATTTAATTTAATTTAAAAATAATTTAATTTTATATAGAAATAATTTAATTTAATTTAAAAATAATTCAATTTAATATAAAAAAAATTTAATTAAAATTAAAAAAAATTTAATTTAATTTAAACAAAATTTAACTAAATTTAAAAATAATTTAATTTAATTTAAAAAAAATAATTTTTAAATTAAAAATAATTTAATTAAATTTAAAAAAAATTTAATTTAATTTAAAAAAAATTTCATTTAATTTAAAAATAATTTAATTTAATTTAAAAATAATTTAATTTAATTTAAAAATGATTTAATTGAATTTAAAAATAATTTATTTAAATTTAAAAATAATTTAATTTAATATAAAAATATTTAATTTTTTTTTAATATAGTTTAATTAAATTTTAAAATAATGTAGTTTAATTTAAAATTATTTGAATTTATTTTTAAAAATAATTTAATTCAATTTAAAAATATTTTAATCTAAAAATAATTTGCTTAAATTTAAAAATAATTTAATTTAATTTAAAAATAATTTAATTAAATTTAAAAATAATTTAATATAATTTAAAAATAATTTAATTTAATTAAAAAATAATTTAAATAAATTTAAAAATAATTTAATTGAATGTAAAAATAATTTAATTTAATTTAAAAATAATTTAATTTAATTTAAAAATAATTTAATTAAATTTAAAAATAATTTTATTTTATTTAAAAATATTTTAATTGATTTTAAAAATAATTTAATTAAATTTAAAAATAATTTAATTTAATTTAAAAATAATTTAATTAAATTTAAAAATTATTTAATGTAATTTAAAAATAATTTAATTTAATTTAAAAATAATTTAATTTAATTTAAAAATAAATTAAATAATTTAAAAAATAATTTAATTAAATTTAAAAAAAATTTAATTTGATTTAAAAATAATTTAATTTAATTTAAAAATAGTTTAATTAAATTTGAAAATAATTTATATAAATTTAAAAATAATTTAATTAAATTTAAAAATAATTTAATTAAATCTATAAATAATTTAATTTAATTCAAAAATAATTTAATTTAATTTAAAAATAATTTAATTTAATTTAAAAATAATTTAATTTAATTTAAAAATAATTTAATTAAATTTAAAAATAATTTAATTAAATTTAAAAATAATTTAATTAAATTTAAAAATAATTTAATTAAATTTAAAAATAATTAAATGCTATTTAAAAATAATTTATTTAAATTTAAAAATAATTTAATGTAATTTAAAAATAATTTAATTTAATTTAAAAATAATTTAATTTAATTTAAAAATAATTTAATTAAATTTAAAAATAATTTAATTAAATTTAAAAATAATTTAATTAAATTTAAAAATAATTTAATTAAATTTAAAAATAATTTAATTAAATTTAAAAATATTTTAATTAAATTTAAATATAATTTAGTTAAATCTAAAAATAATTTAATTTAATTTGAAAATAATTTAATTTAATTTAAAAATAATTTAATTTATTTAAAAAATAATTTAATTTAATTTGAAAATAATTTAATTTAATTTAAAAATAATTTAATTTAATTAAAAAATAATTTAACTAAATTTAAAAATAATTTAATTTAAAAATAATTTAATTAAAATTAAAAATAATTTAATTTAATTTAAAATTAAAAATAATTAAATTAAATTTAAAATTAAAAATAATTAAATTAAATTTAAAAATAATTTAATTAAATCTAAAAATAATTTAATTTAATTTAAAAATAATTTAATTTAATTTAAAAATAATTTAATTTAATTTAAAAATAATTTAATTTAATTTGAAAATAATTTAATTTAATTTAAAAATAATTTAATTTAATTTAAAAATAATTTAATTATATTTAAAAATAATTTAATTAAATTTAAAAATAATTAAATTAAATTTAAAAATAATTTAATTAAATCTCAAAATAATTTAATTTAATTTAAAAATAATTTAATTGAATCTAAAAATAATTTAATTTAATTTAAAAATAATTTCATTTGATTTAAAAATAATTTAATTTAATTTAAAAATGATTTAATTGAATTTAAAAATAATTTATTTAAATTTAAAAATAATTTAATTTAATATAAAAATATTTAATTTTTTTTTTAATATAGTTTAATTAAATTTTAAAATAATGTAGTTTAATTTAAAATTATTTGAATTTATTTTTAAAAATAATTTAATTTTATTTAAAAATATTTTAATTGATTTTAAAAATAATTTAATTAAATTTAAAAATAATTTAATTTAATTTAAAAATAATTTAATTAAATTTAAAAATTATTTAATGTAATTTAAAAATAATTTAATTTAATTTAAAAATAATTTAATTAAATTTAAAAATAATTTAATTAAATTTAAAAATAATTTAATTTAATTTAAAAATAATTTAATTTAATATAAAAATAATTTAATTAAATTTAAAAATAATTTAATTAAATTTAAAAATAATTTAATTAAATCTATAAATAATTTAATTTAGCTTAAAAATAATTTAATTTATTTTAAAAATAATTTAATTTAATTTAAAAATAATTTAATTACATTTAAAAATAATTTAATTTAATTTAAAAATAATTTAATTAAATTTAAAAATAATTTAATTAAATTTAAAAATAATTTAATTTAATTTAAAAATAATTTAATTAAATTTAAAAATATTTTAATTAAATTTAAAAATAATTTAATTAAATTTAAAAATATTTTAATTAAATTTAAATATAATTTAGTTAAATCTAAAAATAATTTAATTTAATTTGAAAATAATTTAATTTAATTTAAAAATAATTTAATTTATTTAAAAAATAATTTAATTTAATTTGAAAATAATTTAATTTAATTTAAAAATAATTTAATTTAATTAAAAAATAATTTAACTAAATTTAAAAATAATTTAATTTAAAAATAATTTAATTAAAATTAAAAATAATTTAATTTAATTTAAAAATAATTTAAGTTAAAAATAATTTAATTTAAATACAAATAATTTCATTTAATTTAAAAATAATTTAATTTAATTTAAAAATAATTTAATTAAATTTAAAAATAATTTAATTACATTTAAAAATAATTAAATTAAATTTAAAAATAATTTAATTTAATTTAATTTAAAAATAAATAAATTTAATTTAAAAATAATTTAATTTAATTTAAAAATAATTTAATTTAATTTGAAAATAATTTAATTTAATTTAAAAAAAATTTAATTTAATTTAAAAATAATTTAACTAAATTTAAAAATTGTTTAATTTAATATAAAAATAATTTAATTAAATTTCAAAATAATTAAATTTAAAAATAAATTAATTTAATTTAAAAATAATTTAATTTAATTTAAAAATAATTTAATTAAATTTAAAAATAATTTAATTAAATTTAAAAATAATTAAATTAAATTTAAAAATAATTTAATTTAATTTAAAAATAATTCAATTAAAGTTAAAAATAATTTATATAAATTTAAAAATAATTTAATTAAATTTAAAAATAATTCATTATAGTTTAAAAATAATTTAATTTAATTTAAAAATAATTTAATTTAATCTAAAAATAATTTAATTTTTTAAAAAAATAATTTTATTTATTTAAAAAATAATTTAATTTAATTTAAAAATAATTTAATTTATTTAAAAAAATAATTTAATTTAATTTGAAAATAATTTAATTTAATTTAAAAATATTTTAATTTAATTTAAAAATAATTTAATTAAATTTAAAAATAATTTAATTTAAAAATAATTTAATTAAAATTAAAAATAATTTAATTTAATTTTAAAATAATTTAATTTAAATACAAATAATTGCATTTAATTTAAAAATAATTTAATTTAATTTAAAAATAATTTAATTAAATTTAAAAATAATTTAATTAAATTTAAAAATAAATAAATTAAATTTAAAAATAATTTAATTAAATCTAAAAATAATTTAATTTAATTTAAAAATAATTTAATTTAATTTAAAAATAATTTAATTTAAAAATAATTTAATTTAATTTGAAAATAATTTAATTTAATTTAAAAATAATTTAATTTAATTTAAAAATAATTTAATTATATTTAAAAATAATTTAATTAAATTTAAAAATATTTAAATTAAATTTAAAAATAATTTAATTAAATCTAAAAATAATTTAATTTAATTTAAAAATAATTTAATTGAATCTAAAAATAATTTAATTTAATTTAAAAATAATTTCATTTAATTTAAAAATAATTTAATTTAATTTAAAAAAAATTTAATTTAATTTGAAAATAATTTAATTTAATTTAAAAATAATTTAATTTAATTTAAAAATAATTTAATTTAAATTAAAAATAATTTAATTTAATTTAAAAATAATTTAATTTAAATACAAATAATTTAATTTAATTTAAAAATAATTTAATTTAATTTAAAAATAATTTAATTTAATTTAAAAATAATTTAATTTAATTTAAAAATAATTTAATTTAATTTAAAAATAATTTAATTTAATTTAAAAATAATTTAATTTAATTTAAAAATAATTCAATTAAAGTTAAAAATAATATATATAAATTTAAAAATAATTTTATTAAATTTAAAAATAATTTAATATAGTTTAAAAATAATTTAAATTAATTTAAAAAAAAATAAATCAAATTTAAAGGAAATTTAATTAAATTTAAAAATAAATTAATTTAATTTAAAAATAATTTAATTTAATTTAATAATAATTTAATTTAAATTAAAAATAATTTAATTAAATTTAAAAATAATTTAATTTAATTTAAAAATAATTTAATTTAATATAGAAATAATTTAATTTAATTTAAAAATAATTCAATTTAATATAAAAATAATTTAATTAAAATTAAAAAAAATTTAATTTAATTTAAACAAAATTTAAAAATAATTTAATTTAATTTTAAAAAAATAATTTTTAAATTAAAAATAATTTAATTGAATTTAAAAATAATTTAATTTAATTTAAAAAAAATTTAACCAAATTTAAAAATAATTTAATATAATATAAAAATAATTTAATTTAATTTAGAAATAATTTCATTTAATTTAAAAATAATTTAATTTAATTTAAAAATAATTTAATTTAATTTAAAAATAATTTAATTTAATTTAAAAATAATTTAATTTAATTTGAAAATAATTTAATTTAATTTAAAAAAAATTTAATTTAATTTAAAAATAATTTAACTAAATTTAAAAATTGTTTAATTTAATATAAAAATAATTTAATTAAATTTAAAAATAATTTAATTAAATTTAAAAATAATTTAATGTAATTTAAAAATAATTTAATTTAATTTAAAAATAATTTAATTAAATTTAAAAATAATTTAATTAAATTTAAAAATAATTTAATTAAATTTAAAAATAATTAAATGTTAATTAAAAATAATTTATTAAAATTTAAAAATAATTTAATGTAATTTAAAAATAATTTAATTTAATTTAAAAATAATTTAATTTAATTTAAAAATAATTTAATTTAATTCAAAAATAATTTAATTTAAAAATAATTTAATTTAATTTAAAAATAATTTAATTAAATTTAAAAATAATTTAATTAAATTTAAAAATAAATAAATTAAATTTAAAAATAATTTAATTAAATCTAAAAATAATTTAATTTAATTTAAAAATAATTTAATTTAATTTAAAAATAATTTAATTTAAAAATAATTAAATTTAATTTAAAAATAATATAAATAAATTAAAAAATAATTTAATTAAATTAATTTAATTTAATTTAAAAATAATTTAATTTAATTTAAAATTAGTTTAATTAAATTTAAAAATAATTTAAATAAATTTAAAAATAATTTAATTCAATTCAAAAATAATTTAATTAAATCTATAAATAATTTAATTTAATTCAAAAATAATTTAATTTAAAAATAATTTAATTTAATTTAAAAATAATTTAATTTAATTTAAAAATAATTTAATTAAATTTAAAAATAATTTAATTAAATTTAAAAGTAATTTATTTAAATTTAAAAATAATTTATTTTAAAAATAATTTAATTAAATTTAAAAATAATTCAATTTAATTTAAAAATAATTTAATCCAATTTAAAAATATTTAATTTAATTTAAAAATAAATTGCAAAAATTTAAAACTAATTTAATTAAATTTAAAAATAATTTAATTAAATCTAAAAATAATTTCAATTTAATTTAAAAATTTTTAAATTTAATTTAAAAATAATTTAATTTATTTTAGAAATAATTTAATTTAATTTAAAAATAATTTAATTTAATTTAAAAATAATTTAATTAAATTTAAAAATAACTGAATTAAATTTAAAAATTATTAAATGTAATTTAAAAATAATTTAATTAAATTTAAAAATAATTTAATGTAATTTAAAAATAATTTAATTAAATTTAAAAATAATTTAATTAAATTTAAAAATAATTTAATTAAATTTAAAAATAATTTAATTAAATTTAAAAATAATTTAATTTAATTTAAAATTAATTCAATTAAATTTAAAAATAATTTAATTAAATTTAAAAATAATTTAATTTAATTTAAAAATAATTTAATTAAATTTTAAAATAATTTAATTAAATTTAAAAATAATTTAATTAAATTTAAAAATAATTTAATTAAATTTAAAAATAATTTAATTAAATTTAAAAATAATTTAATTAAATTTAAAAATAATTTAATATAATTTAAACATAATTTAATTTAATTTAAAAACAATGTAATTTAATTTAAAAATAATTAAATTAAATTTAAAAATAATTTAATTAAAATTAAAAATAATTTAATTAAATTTAAAAATAATTTAATTTAATTTAAAAATAATTTAATTAAATTTAAAAATAATTTAATTAAATTTAAAAATAATTTAATTTAATTTAAAATAATTTAATTAAATTTAAAAATAATTTAATTAAATTTTAAAATAATTTAATTAAATTTAAAAATAATTTATTTAAATTTAAAAATAATTTAATTAAAAAATAATTTAATTAAATTTAAAAATAATTTAATTAAATTTAAAAATACTTTAATTAAATTTAAAAACAATTGAATTAAATTTAACACAAATTTAATTAAATTTAAAAATAATTAATATTAAATTAAATTAAAAATAATAATTAAGTTGAAAATAATTTAATTAAATTTAAAAATAATTTAATTAAATTTAAAAATAATTTATTTTAATTTAAAAATAATTTAATTTAATTTAAAAATAATTTAATTTAATTTAAAAATAATTTAATAAAATTTAAAAATAATTGAATTAAATTTAAAAATATTTTTATTTAATTTAAAAATAATTTAATTAAATTTAAAAATAATTTAATTAAATTTAAAAATAATTTAATTTAATTAAAAAATAATTTAATTTAATTTAAAAATAATTTAATTGAATTTAAAAAAAATTTAATTAAATTTAAAAATAATTTAATTTAATTTAAAAATAATTTAATTAAATTTAAAAAAAATTTAATTAAATTTAAAAATAATTTAATTCAATTTAAAAATATTTGAATTAAATTTAAAAATAATTTAATTAAATATAAAATTAATTTAATTTAAAAATAATTTAATTCAGTTTAAAAATAATTTTTTTAATTTAAAAATAATTTAATTTAATTTAATTTAAAAAAAATTTAATTAAATTTAAAAATAATTTAATTAAATTTAAAAATAATTTAATTTAATTTAAAAATAATTTAATTGAATTTAAAAATAATTTAATAAAATTTAAAAATAATTAAATTTTATTTAAAAATAATTTAATTTAATTTAATAATCTAATTAAATTTAAAAATAATTTAATTAAATTTAAAAATAATTTAATTAAATTTAAAAATAATTTAATTTAATTTAAAAATAATTTAATTTAATTTAAAAATAATTTAACCTAATTTAAAAATAATTTAATTAAATTTAAAAATAATTTAATTTAATTTAAAAATATTTTTTTTAATTTAAAAAAAATTTAATTTAATTTAAAAATAATTTAATTAAATTTAAAAATAATTTAATTTAATTTTAAAATAATTTTTTTCAATTTAAAATTATTTGAATTAAATTTAAAAATAATTTAATATAATTTAAAAATAATTTTTTTAATTTAAAAATAATTTAATTTAAAAATAATTTAATTAAATTTAAAAATAATTTAATTTAATTTAAAAATAATTTAATTTATTTTAAAAATAATTTAATTAAATTTAAAAATAATTAAATTTACTTTAAAAATAATTTAATTATATTTAAAAATAATTTAATATAATTTAAAAATAATTTAATTTAATTTAAAATTAAATTAATTAAATTTAAAAATAATTTAATTAAATTTAAAAATAATTTAATTTAATTTAAAAATAATTTAATTAAATTTTAAAATAATTTAATTAAATTTAAAAATAATTTAATTAAATTTAAAAATAATTTAATTAAATTTAAAAATAATTTAATTTAATTTAATTAAATTTAAAAATAATTTAATTTAATTTAAAAATAATTTAATTTAATTTAAAAACAATGTAATTTAATTTAAAAATAATTTAATTAAATTTAAAAATAATTTAATTAAAATTAAAAATAATTTAATTAAATTTAAAAATAATTTAATTAAATTTAAAAATAATTTAATTAAATTTAAAAATAATTTAATTAAATTTAAAAATAATTTAATTAAATTTAAAATAATTTAATTAAATTTAAAAATAATTTAATTAAATTTTAAAATAATTTAATTTTATTTAAAAATAAATTAATTAAATTTAAAAATAATTTAATTTAAAAATAATTTAATTAAATTTAAAAATAATTTAATTAAATTTAAAAATAATTTAATTAAATTTAAAAATAATTTAATTAAATTTAAAACAAATTTAATTAAATTTAAAAATAATTTAATTAAATTTAAAAATAATTTAATTAATTTAAAAATAATTTAATTAAATTTAAAAATAATTTAATAAAATTTAAAAATAATTTATTTTAATTTAAAAATAATTTAATTTAATTTAAAAATAATTTAATTTAATTTAAAAATAATTTAATAAAATTTAAAAATAATTGAATTAAATTTAAAAATATTTTTATTTAATTTAAAAATAATTTAATTAAATTTAAAAATAATTTAATTAAATTTAAAAATAATTTAATTTAATTAAAAAATAATTTAATTTAATTTAAAAATAATTTAATTAAATTTAAAAAAAATTTAATTAAATTTAAAAATAATTTAATTTAATTTAAAAATAATTTAATTAAATTTAAAAAAAATTTAATTAAATTTAAAAATAATTTAATTTAATTTAAAAATATTTGAATTAAATTTAAAAATAATTTAATTAAATATAAAATTAATTTAATTTAAAAATAATTTAATTCAGTTTAAAAATAATTTTTTTAATTTAAAAATAATTTAATTTAATTTAATTTAAAAAAAATTTAATTAAATTTAAAAATAATTTAATTAAATTTAAAAATAATTTAATTTAATTTAAAAATAATTTAATTGAATTTAAAAATAATTTAATAAAATTTAAAAATAATTAAATTTTATTTAAAAATAATTTAATTTAATTTAAGAATAATCTAATTAAATTTAAAAATAATTTAATTAAATTTAAAAATAATTTAATTAAATTTAAAAATAATTTAATTTAATTTAAAAATAATTTAATTTAATTTAAAAATAATTTAACCTAATTTAAAAATAATTTAATTAAATTTAAAAATAATTTAATTTAAAAATAATTTAATTTAATTTAAAAATATTTTTTTTAATTTAAAAAAAATTTAATTTAATTTAAAAATAATTTAATTAAATTTAAAAATAATTTAATTTAATTTTAAAATAATTTTTTTCAATTTAAAATTATTTGAATTAAATTTAAAAATAATTTAATATAATTTAAAAATAATTTATTTAAATTAAAAAATAATTTAATTTAATTTAAAAATAATTTAATTAAATTTAAAAATAATTTAATTTAATTTAAAAATAATTTAATTTATTTTAAAAATAATTTAATTTAAATTAAAAATAATTTAATTTAATTTAAAAATAATTTAATTTAATTTGGAAATAATTTAATTTAATTTAAAAATAATTTAATTTAATTTAAAAATAAAGTAACTAAATTTAAAAATAAATTAACTTTAAAAATAATTGAATTAAAATTAAAAATAATTTAATTTAATTTAAAAATAATTTAATTAAATTTAAAAATAATTTAATTTAATTTAAAAATAATTTAATTAAATTTAAAAATAATTTAATTAAATTTAAAAATAATTTAATTTAATTTAAAAATAATTTAATTAAATTTAAAAAAAATGTAATTAAATATAAAAATAATTTAATTAAATTTAAAAATAATTTAATTTAATTTAAAATTAGTTTAATTAAATTTAAAAATAATTTAATAAAATTTAAAAATAATTTAATTTAATTTAAAAATAACTTAATTTAATTTAAAAATAATTTAATTTAATTTAAAAACAATTTAATAAAATTTAAAAATAATTTAATTAAATTTAAAAATAATTGAATTAAATTTAAAAATAATTTAATTAAATTTAAAAATAACTGAATTGAATTTAAAAATCATTTAATTTAATTTAAAAATAATTTAATTAAATTTAAAAATAATTTAATTAAATTTAAAAATAATTTAATTTAATTTAAAAATAATTTAATTTAATTTAAAAATAATTTAACTTAATTTAAAAATAATTTAATTAAATTTAAAAATATTTTAATTTAAAAATAATTTAATTTACATTGAATTGAAAAATTCACTTTGTTTTTTACCACACTTATATTATGTAAAAATATTATATAACTTATTATTCACAGTTATATAAATTTCTACACATATCACGACTCGAGTTTCGACGTTTGACGGTCATTTTCAAGTGACTTAACAAATTGATAAAGTTGAATATATACCCTTATAGTTTTGGTGGGGTGGGGGGGCGGTGTTTGTCCGAAGATGAGGACTTATCTGTTTGAGATTGGGTGAGATTAAAAAGTTGGGAAAAGATTAGGTCAGTTTGCTCGTTTAGGAGATTAACTGAGGGATTACGGGTTTTTTTGAAAATTTCTAATGACTCTAGGAGATTTAGTTTCGGGCCTTTGTTGCAATTATGCAAGATTTTTAGATTATCTATTTCTGGGAATTTATGATTGAATTCGAGACAATGGTTTGAAAAAGAACTAGTGTCTTTTTTCAGACGAAAAGCGCGAGAATGTTCTGAAAACCGTGTTGAAAAACTTCGTCCTGTCTGCCCTATGTACACGCTATTGCATTCGGAACAATGAATTTCGTATACGCCGGATTTTTTAATGGGATCGATTTTGTCTTTGGCATTAAACAATATGTTGGACAACTTAGAGGAGGGTTTAAATGCAACCTGAAGATTTTGCTTTCGAAGGACATTTGCGATATGTTCGCTTGTTTTGCCAAAATATGTCAGGGAGATGAAAGTTTTGTCTGAATTTGAGGTTTTCGGATAAATTTGGGCCATTGCGAATTGGGTTCGTTTATTATTGATAATGTTTTGGATGAGTTTTGTTGGGAAACCATTCTCTGTAGCGATTGAAATGATGGTACTTAATTCTTTGATTCTCTTTTCTGTGGAAAGGGGGATTGAAAAGGCTCGATGTATCATTGAATGATAGGCCGCTAATTTGTGAGTTATCGGGTGAAATGATGAATACGAGATTGTAGAGTTAACATTGGTGGGTTTTCTGTATATATCAAATTCTATTTTGTTGTTTTTGTGAATCAGAGTAAGGTCTAAGAAGTTTATTTTGTTGTCTGTTTCTACCTCGATGGTGAATTTAATTTTGGGATGAACGTTGTTTATTAGGTTGAGAAATTGGTCTAATTGACGTGTTGTACCATTAAAACACGCTATTACGTCATCGACATATCTATACCAAAATTAAATATGTTTTTGTTGATTCAATCAATTCAATTTTGTATGATTCAATCATACAAAATTTAATTGATAAAGCTAATTGTCATCATCTTATAAAATCTGAACTTTATGAAGCCCTGGAAACATGTGTTAATCAAAATTACTTCAAATTTAATAACACTTACTATCAGCAAACATCAGGTCTAGCAATGGGTTCGCCATTAAGTCCCCTTTTAGCCGATCTATTCATGTCAACTATCGAAGAAAAAATCTTCAAACTAGATTTCTCCAAAAAACATATTTCATTTTGGTATAGATATGTCGATGACGTAATAGCGTGTTTTAATGGTACAACACGTCAATTAGACCAATTTCTCAACCTAATAAACAACGTTCATCCCAAAATTAAATTCACCATCGAGGTAGAAACAGACAACAAAATAAACTTCTTAGACCTTACTCTGATTCACAAAAACAACAAAATAGAATTTGATATATACAGAAAACCCACCAATGTTAACTCTACAATCTCGTATTCATCATTTCACCCGATAACTCACAAATTAGCGGCCTATCATTCAATGATACATCGAGCCTTTTCAATCCCCCTTTCCACAGAAAAGAGAATCAAAGAATTAAGTACCATCATTTCAATCGCTACAGAGAATGGTTTCCCAACAAAACTCATCCAAAACATTATCAATAATAAACGAACCCAATTCGCAATGGCCCAAATTTATCCGAAAACCTCAAATTCAGACAAAACTTTCATCTCCCTGACATATTTTGGCAAAACAAGCGAACATATCGCAAATGTCCTTCGAAAGCAAAATCTTCAGGTTGCATTTAAACCCTCCTCTAAGTTGTCCAACATATTGTTTAATGCCAAAGACAAAATCGATCCCATTAAAAAATCCGGCGTATACGAAATTCATTGTTCCGAATGCAATAGCGTGTACATAGGGCAGACAGGACGAAGTTTTTCAACACGGTTTTCAGAACATTCTCGCGCTTTTCGTCTGAAAAAAGACACTAGTTCTTTTTCAAACCATTGTCTCGAATTCAATCATAAATTCCCAGAAATAGATAATCTAAAAATCTTGCATAATTGCAACAAAGGCCCGAAACTAAATCTCCTAGAGTCATTAGAAATTTTCAAAAAAACCCGTAATCCCTCAGTTAATCTCCTAAACGAGCAAACTGACCTAATCTTTTCCCAACTTTTTAATCTCACCCAATCTCAAACAGATAAGTCCTCATCTTCGGACAAACACCGCCCCCCCACCCCACCAAAACTATAAGGGTATATATTCAACTTTATCAATTTGTTAAGTCACTTGAAAATGACCGTCAAACGTCGAAACTCGAGTCGTGATATGTGTAGAAATTTATATAACTGTGAATAATAAGTTATATAATATTTTTACATAATATAAGTGTGGTAAAAAACAAAGTGAATTTTTCAATTTAATGTAAGTATGGATTACCACGTAGTAACTGTCGCAACCATCCTATTCATAATTTAATTTAATTTAAAAATATTTTTTTTAATTTAAAAATAATTTATTTTAATTTAAAAATAATTTAATTAAATTTAAAAATAATTTAATTTAATTTAAAAATAATTTAATTCAATTTAAAAATATTTGAATTAAATTTAAAAATAATTTAATTAAATTTAAAAATAATTTAATTGAATTTAAAAATAATTTAATTTAAAAATAATTTAATTTAGTTTAAAAATATTTTTTTTAATTTAAAAATAATTTAATTTAATTTAAAAATAATTTAATTAAATTTAAAAATAATTTAATTTAATTTAAAAATAATTTAATTTAATTTAAAAATACTTTAACTTAATTTAAAAATAATTTAATTAAATTTAAAAATAATTTAATTTAAAAAGAATTTAATTTAATTTAAAAATATTTTTTTTAATTTAAAAATAACTTAATTTAATTTAAAAATAATTTAATTAAATTTAAAAATAATTTAATTTAATTTAAAAATAATTTAATTCAATTTAAAAATATTTGAATTAAATTTAAAAATAATTTAATTAAATTTAAAAATAATTTAATGTAATTTTAAAATAATTTAATTAAATTTAAAAATAACATAATTTAATTTAAAAATAATTTAATTAAATTTAAAAAAAAATTAATTTAATTTAAAAATAATTTAATTAAATTTAAAAATAATTTAATTTAATTTAAAAATAATTTAATTAAATTTAAAAATAATTTAATTTAATTTAAAAATAATATAATTAAAGTTAAAAATAATTTTATTTAATTTAAATATAATTTAATTTAATTTAAAAATAATTTAATTTAATTTTAAAATAATTTAATTTAAATTAAAAATAATTTAATTAAATTTAAAAATAATTTAATTAAATTTAAAAATAATGTAATGTAATTTAAAAATATTTTAATTAAATTTAAAAATAATTTAATTTAATTTAAAAATAATTTAATTTAATTTAAAAATAAATGAATTTAATTTAAAAATAATTTAATTAAATTTAAAAATAATTTAATTAAATTTAAAAATGATTTAAAAAAATCCAAAAATAATTTAAATGAATTTAAAAATAATTTAATTTAATTCCAAAACAATTTAATTTAATTTAAAAATAATTTAATTTAATTTAAAAATAATTTCATTTAATTTAAAAATAATTTAATTAAATTTAAAAATTATTTAATTTAATTTAAAAATAATTTAATTTAATTTAAAAATAATTTAATTCAAGTTAAAAATAATTTATATAAATTTAAAAATATTTTAATTAAATTTAAAAATAATTTAATTTAGTTTAAAAATAATTTTTTTTAATTTAAAAATAATTTAATTTATTTTAAAAGTAATTTAATTAAATTTAAAAATAATTTAATTTAATTTAAAAATAATTTATTTGATTTAATAATAATTTAATTTAAATTAAAAATAATGTAATTAAATTTAAAAATAATTTAATTTATTTTAAAAATAATTTAATTAAATTTAAAAATAATTTAATTAAATTTAAAAATAATTTAATTTAATTTAAAAATATTTTTTTAATTTAAAAATAATTTAATTAAATTTAAAAATAATTTAATTTAATTTAAAAATAATTTAATTTAATTTAAAAATATTTTTTTTAATTTAAAAATAATTTAATTAAATTTAAAAATAATTTAATTTAATTTAAAATAATTTAATTTAATTTAAAAATAATTTAACTTAATTTAAAAATAATTTAATTAAATTTAAAAATAATTTAATTTAAAAATAATTTAATTTAATTTAAAAATATTTTTTTTAATTCCAAAATAACTTAATTTAATTTAAAAATAATTTAATTAAATTTAAAAATAATTTAATTTAATTTAAAAATAATTTAATTCAATTTAAAAATATTTGAATTAAATTTAAAAATAATTTAATTAAATTTAAAAATAATTTAATGTAATTTTAAAATAATTTAATTAAATTTAAAAATAACATAATTTAATTTAAAAATAATTTAATTAAATTTAAAAAAAAATTAATTTAATTTAAAAATAATTTAATTAAATTTAAAAATAATTTAATTTAATTTAAAAATAATATAATTAAAGTTAAAAATAATTTTATTTAATTTAAATATAATTTAATTTAATTTAAAAATAATTTAATTTATTTTTAAAATAATTTAATTTAAATTAAAAATAATTTAATTGAATTTAAAAATAATTTAATTAAATTTAAAAATAATATAATGTAATTTAAAAATAATTTAATTAAATTTAAAAATAATTTAATTTAATTTAAAAATAATTTAATTTAATTTAAAAATAAATGAATTTAATTTAAAAATAATTTAATTAAATTTAAAAATAATTTAATTAAATTTAAAAATGATTTAAAAAAATCCAAAAATAATTTAAATGAATTTAAAAATAATTTAATTTAATTCAAAAATAATTTAATTTAATTTAAAAATAATTTAATTTAATTTAAAAATAATTTAATTTAAAAATAATTTCATTTAATTTAAAAATAATTTAATTAAATTTAAAAAATATTTAATTTAATTTAAAAATAATTTAATTTAATTTAAAAATAATTTAATTCAAGTTAAAAATAATTTATATAAATTTAAAAATATTTTAATTAAATTTAAAAATAATTTAATTTAGTTTAAAAATAATTTTTTTTAATTTAAAAATAATTTAATTTATTTTAAAAGTAATTTAATTAAATTTAAAAATAATTTAATTTAATTTAAAAATAATTTATTTGATTTATTAATAATTTAATTTAAATTAAAAATAATTTAATTAAATTTAAAAATAATTTAATTTATTTTAAAAATAATTTAATTAAATTTAAAAATAATTTAATTAAATTTAAAAATAAATTTATTAAATTTAAAAATTAATTATATAAATTTAAAAATAATTTAATTTAATTTAAAAATAATTTAATTTAATTTAAAAATATTTTTTTTAATTTAAAAATAATTTAATTAAATTTAAAAATAATTTAATTCAATTTAAAAAAAATTTTATCTAAAAATAATTTAATTAAATTTAAAAATACCTTAATTTAATTTAAAAATAGTTTAATTTAATTTAAAAATAATTTAATTCAATTTAAAAATAATTTAATTTAATTTAAAAAAAATTTAATTAAATTAAAAAATAATTTAATTTAATTAAAAAAAAATTTAATTAAATTTAAAAATAATTTAATTTAATTTAAAAATAATATAATTAAAGTTAAAAATAATTTAATAAAAATAATTTAATTTAATTTGAAAATAATTTAATTTAATTTAAAAATAATTTAATTTAAATTAAAAATAATTTAATTATATTTAAAAATAATTTAATTTAATTTAAAAATATTTTAATTAAATTTAAAAATAATTTAATTTAATTTAAAAATAATTTAATTTAATTTAAAAATAATTTAATTTAATTTAAAAATAAGCTATATAAATTTAAAAATAATTTAATTTAATTAAAAAATAATGTAATTTAATTTGAAAATAATTTAATTTATTTTTAAAAATAATTTAATTTAATTTAAAAATATTTTAATCTAAAAATAATTTGTTTAAACCTAAAAATAATTTAATTTAAAAATAGTTTAATTTAATTAAAAATAATTTAATTAAATTTAAAAATAATTGAATATAATTTAAAAATAATTTAATTTAATTTAAAAATAATTGAACTAAATTTAAAAATAATTTAATTTAATATAAAAATAATTTAATTTAATTTAAAAATAATTTAATTTAATTTAAAAATAATTTAATTAAATTTAAAAATAATTTAATATAATTTAAAAATAAATTAATTTCATTTAAAAATAATTAAACTAAATTTAAAAATAATTTAATTTTATATAAAAATAATTTAATTTAATTTAAAAATAATGTAATTTAATTTAAAAATAATTTAATTAAATTTAAAAATAATTTTATTTTATTTAAAAATATTTTAATTTATTTTAAAAATATTTTAATTAAATTTAAAAATAATTTAATTTAATTTAAAAATAATTTAATTTATTTTAAAAATATTTTAATTAAATTTAAAAATAATTTAATTTAATTTAAAAATAATTTAATTATATTTAAAAATAATTTAATATAATTTAAAAATAATTTAATTTAATTTAAAAATAATTTAACTAAATTTAAAAATAATTTAATTTAATATAAAAATAATTTAATTTAATTTAAAAATAATTTAATTTAATTTAAAAATAATTTAATTTAATTAAAAAATAATTTAATTAAATTTAAAAATAATTTAATTTAATTTAAAAATAATTTAATTTAAAAATAATTTAATTTAAAAATAATTTAATTTAATTTAAAAATAATTTAATTAAATTTAAAAATAATTGAATATAATTTAAAACTAATTTAATTTAATTTAAAAATAATTGAACTAAATTTAAAAATAATTTAATTTAATATATAAAAAATTTAATTTAATTTAAAAATAATTTAATTAAATTTAAAAATAATTTAATATAATTTCAAAATAATTTAATTTATGTTAAAAATAATTGAACTAAATTTAAAAATAATTTAATTTAATATAAAAATAATTTAATTTAATTTAAAAATAATGTATTTTAATTTAAAAATAATTTAATTAAATTTAAAAATAATTTTATTTTATTTAAAAATATTTTAATTTATTTTAAAAATAATTTAATTAAATTTAAAAATAATTAAATTTACTTTAAAAATAATTTAATTATATTTAAAAATAATTTAATATAATTTAAAAATAATTTAATTTAATTTAAAAATAATTTAACTAAATTTAAAAATAATTTAATTTAATATAATAATAGTTTAATTTAACTTAAAAATAATTTAATTTAATTTAAAAATAATTTAATTTAATTAAAAAATAATTTAATTAAATTTAAAAATAATTTAATTTAATTTAAAAATAATTTAATTAAATTTAAAAATAATTCAATTAAATTTAAAAATAATTTAATTAAATTTAAAAATAATTGAATTAACTTTAAAAATAATTAAATGTAATTAAAAAATAATTTAATTAAATCTATAAATAATTTAATTTAATTTAAAAATAATTTAATTTAATTTAAAAATTATTTAATTTAATTCAAAAATAATTTAATTTAATTTAAAAATAATTTAATTAAATTTAAAAATAATTTAATTAATTTTAAAAATAATTTAATTAAATTTAGAAATAATTGAATTAAATTTTAAAATAATTAAATGTAATTTAAAAATAATTTAATTAAATTTAAAAATAATTTAATGTAAATTAAAAATAATTTAATTTAATTTAAAAATAATTTAATTTCATTTAAAAATAATTTAATTTAAATTAAAAATGATTTAATTGAATTTAAAAATAATTTAATTATATTTAAAAATAAGTTATATAAATTTAAAAATAATTTAATTTAATTTAAAAATAATTTAATTTAATTTAAAAATAATTTAATTAAATCTATAAATAATTTAATTTAATTTAAAAAAAAAATTAACTAAATTTAAAAATAATTTAATTTAATTTAAAAATAATTTAATTTTTTTTAAAAGTAATTTAATTAAATTTAAAAATAATTTAATGTAATTTAAAAATAATTTAATTTAATTTAAAAATAATTTAATTTCATTTAAAAATAATTTAATTTAAATTAAAAATAATTTAATTGAATTTAAAAATAATTTAATTATAATTAAAAATAAGTTATATAAATTTAAAAATAATTTAATTTAATTTAAAAATAATTTAATTTAATTTAAAAATAATTTATTTAAATTTAAAAATAATTTAATTTAATTTAAAAATTATTTAATTAAATTTAAAAATAATTTAATTAATTTTAAAAATAATTTAATTAAATCTATAAATAATTTAATTTAATTTAAAAATAATTTAATAAAAATAATTTAATTTAATTTGAAAATAATTTAATTTAATTTAAAAATAATTTAATTTAAATTAAAAATAATTTAATTAAATTTAAAAATAATTTAATTTAATTTAAAAATATTTTAATTAAATTTAAAAATAATTTAATTTTATTTAAAAATAATTTAGTTTAATTTAAAAATAATTTGATTTAATTTAAAAATAAGCTATATAAATTTAAAAATAATTTAATTTAATTTAAAAATAATGTAATTTAATTTGAAAATAATTTAATTTATTTTTAAAAATAATTTAATTTAATTTAAAAATATTTTAATCTAAAAATAAATTGTTTAAACTTAAAAATAATTTAATTTAAAAATAGTTTAATTTAATTTAAAAATAATTTAATTAAATTTAAAAATAATTGAATATAATTTGAAAATAATTTAATTTAATTTAAAAATAATTGAACTAAATTTAAAAATAATTTAATTTAATATAAAAATAATTAAATTTAATTTAAAAATAATTTAATTAAATTTAAAAATAATTTAATATAATTTAAAAATAAATTAATTTAATTTAAAAATAATTGAATTAAATTTAAAAATAATTAAATGTAATTTAATTAAATTTAAAAATAATTTAATGTAAATTAAAAATAATTTAATTTAATTTAAAAATAATTTAATTTAATTTAAAAATAATTTAATTAAATTTAAAAATAATTTAATTAAATTTAAAAATAATTTAATTAAATCTATAAATAATTTAATTTAATTTAAAAAAAAATTAACTAAATTTAAAAATAATATAATTTAATTTAAAAATAATTTAATTTTTTTTAAAAGTAATTTAATTAAATTTAAAAATAATTTAATGTAATTTAAAAATAATTTAATTTAATTTAAAAATAATTTAATTTCATTTAAAAATAATTTAATTTAAATTAAAAATGATTTAATTGAATTTAAAAATAATTTAATTATATTTAAAAATAAGTTATATAAATTTAAAAATAATTTAATTTAATTTAAAAATAATTTAATTTAATTTAAAAATAATTTATTTAAATTTAAAAATAATTTAATTTAATTTAAAAATTATTTAATTAAATTTAAAAATAATTTAATTAATTTTAAAAATAATTTAATTAAATCTATAAATAATTTAATTTAATTTAAAAATAATTTAATAAAAATAATTTAATTTAATTTAAAAATAATTTAATTTAATTTAAAAATAATTTAATTTAAATTAAAAATAATTTAATTATATTTAAAAATAATTTAATTTAATTTAAAAATATTTTAATTAAATTTAAAAATAATTTAATTTTATTTAAAAATAATTTAATTTAATTTAAAAATAATTTGATTTAATTTAAAAATAAGCTATATAAATTTAAAAATAATTTAATTTAATTTAAAAATAATGTAATTTAATTTGAAAATAATTTAATTTATTTTTAAAAATAATTTAATTTAATTTAAAAATATTTTAATCTAAAAATAATGTGTTTAAACTTAAAAATAATTTAATTTAAAAATAGTTTAATTTAATTTAAAAATAATTTAATTAAATTTAAAAATAATTGAATATAATTTGAAAATAATTTAATTTAATTTAAAAATAATTGAACTAAATTTAAAAATAATTTAATTTAATTTAAAAATAATTTAATTTAATTTAAAAATAATTTAATTTAAAAATAATTTAATTAAATTTAAAAATAATTTAATATAATTTAAAAATAAATTAATTTAATTTAAAAATAATTCAACTAAATTTAAAAATAATTTAATTTAATATAAAAATAATTTAATTTAATTTAAAAATAATGTAATTTAATTTAAAAATAATTTAATTAAATTTAAAAATAATTTTATTTTATTTAAAAATATTTTAATTTATTTTAAAAATATTTTAATTAAATTTAAAAATAATTTAATTTAATTTAAAAATAAGTTAATTATATTTAAAAATAATTTAATATAATTTAAAAATAATTTAATTTAATTTAAAAATAATTTAACTAAATTTAAAAATAATTTAATTTAATATAAAAATAATTTAATTTAATTTAAAAATAATTTAATTTAATTTAAAAATAATTTAATTTAATTAAAAAATAATTTAATTAAATTTAAAAATAATTTAATTTAATTTAAAAATAATTTAATTAAATTTAAAAATAATTCAATTAAATTTAAAAATAATTTAATTAAAATTAAAAATAATTGAATTAAATTTAAAAATAATTAAATGTAATTAAAAAATAATTTAATTAAATCTATAAATAATTTAATTTAATTTAAAAATAATTTAATTTAAAAATAATTTAATTTAATTTAAAAATAATTTAATTAAATTTAAAAATAATTGAATATAATTTAAAACTAATTTAATTTAATTTAAAAATAATTGAACTAAATTTAAAAATAATTTAATTTAATATATAAAAAATTTAATTTAATTTAAAAATAATTTAATTTAATTTAAAAATAATTTAACTTAATTTAAAAATAATTTAATATAATTTAAAAATAATTAAATTTATGTTAAAAATAATTTAACTAAATTTAAAAATAATTTAATTTAATATAAAAATAATTTAATTTATTTTAAAAATATTTTAATTAAATTTAAAAATAATTTAATTTAATTTAAAAATAATTTAATTATATTTAAAAATAATTTAATATAATTTAAAAATAATTTAATTTAATTTAAAAATAATTTAACTAAATTTAAAAATAATTTTATTTAATATAAAAATAATTTAATTTAATTTAAAAATAATTTAATTTAAATTAAAAATAATTTAATTTAATTAAAAAATAATTTAATTAAATTTAAAAATAATTTAATTTAATTTAAAAATAATTTAATTAAATTTAAAAATAATTCAATTAAATTTAAAAATAATTTGATTAAAATTAAAAATAATTGAATTAAATTTAAAAATAATTAAATGTAATTAAAAAATAATTTAATTAAATCTATAAATAATTTAATTTAATTTAAAAATAATTTAATTTAAAAATAATTTAATTTAATTTAAAAATAATTTAATTAAATTTAAAAATAATTGAATATAATTTAAAACTAATTTAATTTAATTTAAAAATAATTGAACTAAATTTAAAAATAATTTAATTTAATATATAAAAAATTTAATTTAATTTAAAAATAATTTAATTTAATTTAAAAATAATTTAACTTAATTTAAAAATAATTTAATATAATTTAAAAATAATTTAATTTATGCTAAAAATAATTGAACTAAATTTAAAAATAATTTAATTTAATATAAAAATAATTTAATTTAATTTAAAAATAATTTAATTTAATTTAAAAATAATTTAATTAAATTTAAAAATAATTTAATATAATTTAAAAATAATTTAATTTAATTTAAAAATAATTGAACTAAATTTAAAAATAATTTAATTTAATATAAAAATAATTTAATTTAATTTAAAAATAATGTAATTTAATTTAAAAATAATTTAATTAAATTTAAAAATAATTTTATTTTATTTAAAAATATTTTAATTTATTTTAAAAATATTTTAATTAAATTTAAAAATAATTTAATTTAATTTAATAATAATTTAATTATATTTAAAAATAATTTAATATAATTTAAAAATAATTTAATTTAATTTAAAAATAATTTAACTAAATTTAAAAATAATTTAATTTAATTTAAAAATAATTTAATTTAATATATAAAAAATTTAATTTAATTTAAAAATAATTTAATTTAATTTAAAAATAATTTAATTAAATTTAAAAATAATTTAATATAATTTCAAAATAATTTAATTTGTGTTAAAAATACTTGAACGAAATTTAAAAATAATTTAATTTAATATAAAAATAATTTAATTTAATTTAAAAATAATGTATTTTAATTTAAAAATAATTTAATTAAATTTAAAAATAATTTTATTTTATTTAAAAATATTTTAATTTATATTAAAATTCATTTTCAAACTTGAAAATGACCGTCAAACGTCGAAACTCGAGTCGTGATATGTGTAGAAATTTATATAACTGTGAATAATAAGTTATATAATATTTTTACATAATATAAGTGTGGTAAAAAACAAAGTGAATTTTTCAATTCAATGTAAGTATGGATTACCACGTAGTAACTGTCGCAACCATCCTATTCATAAAAATAATTTAATTTACTTTAAAAATAATTTAATTATATTTAAAAATAATTTAATATAATTTAAAAATAATTTAATTAAATTTAAAAATAATTTAATTTACTTTAAAAATAATTTAACTAAATTTAAAAATAATTTAATTTAATATAATAATAGTTTAATTTAATTTAAAAATAATTTAATTTAATTTAAAAATAATTTAATTTAATTAAAAAATAATTTAATTAAATTTAAAAATAATTTAATTTAATTTAAAAATAATTTAATTAAATTTAAAAATAATTCAATTAAATTTAAAAATAATTTAATTAAATTTAAAAATAATTGAATTAACTTTAAAAATAATTAAATGTAATTAAAAAATAATTTAATTAAATCTATAAATAATTTTATTTAATTTAAAAATAATTTAATTTAATTTAAAAATAATTTAATTAAATTTAAAAATAATTTAATTAAATTTAAAAATAATTTAATTAAATCTATAAATAATTTAATTTAATTTAAAAAAAAAATTAACTAAATTTAAAAATAATTTAATTTAATTTAAAAATAATTTAATTTTTTTAAAAAGTAATTTAATTAAATTTAAAAATAATTTAATGTAATTTAAAAATAATTTAATTTAATTTAAAAATAATTTAATTTCATTTAAAAATAATTTAATTTAAATTAAAAATGATTTAATTGAATTTAAAAATAATTTAATTATATTTAAAAATAAGTTATATAAATTTAAAAATAATTTAATTTAATTTAAAAATAATTTAATTTAATTTAAAAATAATTTATTTAAATTTAAAAATAATTTAATTTAATTTAAAAATAATTTAATTAAATTTAAAAATAATTTAATTAATTTTAAAAATAATTTAATTAAATCTATAAATAATTTAATTTAATTTAAAAATAATTTAATTAAATTTAAAAAAAATTGAATTAAATTTAAAAATAATTTAATTAAATTTAAAAAAAATTGAATTAAATTTAAAAATAATTAAATGTAATTTAATAGAAATTTAATTAAATTTAAAAATACCTTAATTTAATTTAAAAATAGATTAATTTAATTTAAAAATAATTTAATTAAATTTAAAAATAATTTAATTTAATTTAAAAAAAATTTAATTAAATTTAAAAATAATTTAATTTAATTAAAAAAAAATTTAATTTAATTTGAAAATAATTTAATTTAATTTAAAAATAATTTAATTTAAATTAAAAATAATTTAATTATATTTAAAATTAATTTAATTTAATTTAAAAATAATTTAATTAAATTTAAAAATAATTTAATTTAATTTAAAAATAATTTAATTTAATTTAAAAA
The DNA here is from genome assembly GCA_944588485.1 of Phosphuga atrata. NCBI lineage: Eukaryota > Metazoa > Arthropoda > Insecta > Coleoptera > Silphidae > Phosphuga > Phosphuga atrata. The sequence continues at coordinate 18,793,025 of OX155896.1, read as the reverse complement.
TAATTAAATTTAATTTAAAAATAAGCTATATAAATTTAAAAATAATTTAATTTAATTTAAAAATAATTTAATTTAATTTAAAAATAATTTATTTAAATTTAAAAATAATTTAATTTAATTTAAAAATATTTTAATTAAATTTAAAAATAAAAAATTTAATTTAATTTAAAAATAATTTAATTTTTTTTTTAATATAGTTTAATTAAATTTAAAAATAATGTTATTTAATTTAAAAATAATTTAATTTATTTTTAAAAATAATTTAATTTAATTTAAAATTATTTTAATCTAAAAATAATTTGTTTAAATTTAAAAATAATTTAATTTAAAAATAATTTAATTTAATTTAAAAATAATTTAATTAAATTTAAAAATAATTTAATATAATTTAAAAAATAATTTAATTTAATTTAAAAATAATTGAACTAAATTTAAAAATAATTTAATTTAATATCAAAATGATTTAATTTAATTTAAAAATAATTTAATTTAATTTAAAAATAATTTAATTAAATTTAAAAATAATTTAATATAATTTAAAAATAATTTAATTTAATTTAAAAACAATTGAACTAAATTTAAAAATAATTTTATTTAATATAAAAATAATTTAATTTAATTTAAAAATAATGTAATTTAATTTAAAAATAACTTAATTAAATTTAAAAATAATTTTATTTTATTTAAAAATATTTTTTAAATTTATTTTAAAAATAATTTAATTAAATTTAAAAATAATTTAATTTAATTTAAAAATAATTTAATTTAATTTAAAAATAATTTAATTAAATTTAAAAATAATTTAATTAAATTTAAAAATAACTTAATTTAATTTAAAAATAATTTAATTAAATTTAAAAATAATTGAAATAAATTTAAAAATAATTTAATTAAATTTAAAAATAATTGAATTAAATTTAAAAATAATTAAATGTAATTTAAAAATAATTTAATTAAATTTAAAAATAATTGAATTAAATTTAAAAATAATTAAATGTAATTTAAAAATAATTTAATTAAATTTAAAAATAATTTAATTAAATCAATAATTAATTTAATTTAATTTAAAAATAATTTAATTTAATTTAAAAATAATTTAATTTAATTCAAAAATAATTTAATTTAATTTAAAAATAATTTAATTAAATTTAAAAATAATTTAATTAAATTTAAAAATAATATAATTAAATTTAGAAATAATTTAATTAAATTAAAAAATAATTAAATGTAATTTAAAAATAATTTAATTAAATTTAAAAATAATTTAATGTAATTTAAAAATAATTTAATTTAATTTAAAAATAATTTAATTTAATTTAAAAATAATTTAATTAAATTTAAAAATAATTCAATTAAATTTAAAAATAAATTAATTAAATCTATAAATAATTTAATTTAATTTAAAAAAAATTTAACTAAATTTAAAAATAATTTAATTTAATTTAAAAATTATTTAATTTTTTTTAAAAGTAATTTAATTAAATTTAAAAATAATTTAATGTAATTTAAAAATAATTTAATTTAATTTAAAAATAATTTAATTGAATTTAAAAATAATTTAGTTTTTTTTAAAAGTAATTTAATTAAATTTAAAAATAATTTAATGTAATTTAAAAATAATTTAATTTTTTTTAAAAGTAATTTAATTAAATTTAAAAATAATTTATTGTAATTTAAAAATAATTTAATTTAATTTAAAAATAATTGAATTAAATTTAAAAATAATTAAATGTAATTTAAAAATAATTTAATTAAATTTAAAAATAATTTAATTTAATTCAAAAATAATTTAATTTAATTTAAAAATAATTTAATTAAATTTAAAAATAATTTAATTAAATTTAAAAATAATTTAATTAAATCTATAAATAATTTAATTTAATTTAAAAAAAATTTAACTAAATTTAAAAATAATTTAATTTAATTTAAAAATAATTTAATTTTTTTTTAAAGTAATTTAATTAAATTTAAAAATAATTTAATGTAATTTAAAAATAATTTAATTTAATTTAAAAATAATTTAATTTAATTTAAAAATAATTTAATTTTTTTTAAAAGTAATTTAATTAAATTTAAAAATAATTTAATGTAATTTAAAAATATTTTAATTTAAATTAAAAATGATTTAATTGAATTTAAAAATAATTTAATTATATTTAAAAATAAGTTATATAAATTTAAAAATAATTTAATTTAATTTAAAAATAATTTAATTTAATTTAAAAATAATTTTTTTAAATTTAAAAATAATGTAATTTAATTTAAAAATAATTTAATTAAATTTAAAAATAATTTTATTTTATTTAAAAATATTTTAATTTATTTTAAAAATGAATTAATTAAATTTAAAAATAATTTAATTTAATTTAAAAATAATTTAATTATTTTTAAAAATAATTTAATATAATTTAAAAATAATTTAATTTAATTTAAAAATAATTTAATTTAATATAAAAATAATTTAATTTAATTTACAAATAATTTAATTTAATTTAAAAATAATTTAATTTAATTTAAAAATAATGTAATTTAATTTAAAAATAATTTAATTAAATTTAAAAATAATTTAATTTAATTTAAAAATAATTTAATTAAATTTAAAAATATTTGAATTAAATTTAAAAATAATTGAATTAAATTTAAAAATAATTGAATTAAATTTAAAAATAATTAAATGTAATTTAAAAATAATTTAATTAAATTTAAAAATAATTTAATTAAATCAATAAATAATTTAATTTAATTTAAAAATAATTTAATTTAATTTAAAAATAATTTAATTTAATTCAAAAATAATTTAATTTAATTTAAAAAAAATTATTTAAATTTAAAAATAATGTAATTAAATTTAAAAATAATTTAATTAAATTTAGAAATAATTGAATTAAATTTAAAAATAATTAAATGTAATTTAAAAATAATTTAATTAAATTTAAATATAATTTAATGTAATTTAAAAATAATTTAATTTAATTTAAAAAAAATTTTATTTAATTTAAAAATAATTTAATTAAATTTAAAAATAATTTAATTAAATTTAAAAGTAATTCAATTAAATCTATAAATAATTTAATTTAATTTAAAAAAAAATAACTAAATTTAAAAATAATTTAATTTAATTTAAAAATAATTTAATTTTTTTTAAAAGTAATTTAATTAAATTTAAAAATAATTTAATGTAATTCAAAAATAATTCAATTTAATTTAAAAATAATTTTATTTAATTTAAAAATAATTTAATTTAAATTAAAAATGATTTAATTGCATTTAAAAATAATTTAATTTTATTTGAAAATAAGTTATATAAATTTAAAAATAATTTAATTTAATTTAAAAATAATTTAATTTAATTTAAAAATAATATATTTAAATTTAAAAATAATTTAATATAATTTAAAAATAATTAAATTTAATTTAAAAATAATTTAACTAAATTTAAAAATTATTTAATTTAATATAAAAATAATTTAATTTAAAAATTATTTAATTTAATTTAAAAATTATTTAATTTAATTTAAAAATAATTTAATTAAATTTAAAAATAATTTAATTAAATTTAAAAATAATTTAATTAAATTTAAAAATAATTGAAATAAATTTAAAAATAATTAAATGTAATTTAAAAATAATTTAATTGAATTTAAAAATAATTTAATTTAATTTAAAAATAATTTAATTAAATTTAAAAATAATTGAATTAAATTTAAAATTAATTTAATTTAAAAATAATTTAATTAAATTTAGAAACGATTTAATTAATTTTAAAAATAATTTAATTAAATTTAAAAATATTTTAATATAATTTAAAAATAAATTAAATTTAATTTAAAAATAATTTAACTAATTTTAAAAATAATTTAATTTAATATAAAAATAATTTAATTTAATTTAAAAATTATTTAATTTAATTTAAAAATAATTTAATTTAATTTAAAAATAATTTAATTAAATTTAAAAATAATTTAAATAAATTTAAAAATAATTTAATTGAATCTATAAATAGTTTAATTTAATTTAAAAATAATTTAATTTAATTTAAAAATAATTTTATTTAATTTAAAAATAATTTAATTAAATTTAAAAATAATTTAATTTAATTTAAAAATAATTTAATTTAATTTAAAAATAATTTAATTTAAAAATAATTTAATTAAATTTAAAAATAATTTAATTAAATTTAAAAATAATTAAATGTAATTTAAAAATAATTTAATTAAATTTAAAAATAATTTAATTAAATCTATAAATAATTTAATATAATTTAAAAATAATTTAATTTAATATAAAAATAATTTAATTTAATTTACAAATAATTTAATTTAATTTAAAAATAATTTAATTTAATTTAAAAATAATTTAATTTCATTTAAAAATAATTTAATTAAATTTAAAAATAATTTAATTTAAAAATAATTTAATGAAATTTAAAAATATTTGAATTAAATTTAAAAATAATTTAATGAAATTTAAAAATAATTGAATTAAATTTAAAAATAATTAAATGTAATTTAAAAATAATTTAATTAAATTTAAAAATAATTTAATTAAATCAATAAATAATTTAATTTAATTTAAAAATAATTTAATTTAATTTAAAAATAATTTAATTTAATTCAAAAATAATTTAATTTAATTTAAAAATAATTTAATTTAATTTAAAAATAATTTAATTTCATTTAAAAATAATTTAATTAAATTTAAAAATAATTTAATTTAAAAATAATTTAATGAAATTTAAAAATATTTGAATTAAATTTAAAAATAATTTAATGAAATTTAAAAATAATTGAATTAAATTTAAAAATAATTAAATGTAATTTAAAAATAATTTAATTAAATTTAAAAATAATTTAATTAAATCAATAAATAATTTAATTTAATTTAAAAATAATTTAATTTAATTTAAAAATAATTTAATTTAATTCAAAAATAATTTAATTTAATTTAAAAATAATTTAATTTAATTTAAAAATAATTTAATTTAATTTAAAAATAATTTAATTAAATTTAAAAATAATTTAATTTAATTTAAAAATAATTTAATTAAATTTAAAAATATTTGAATTAAATTTAAAAATAATTTAATTAAATTTAAAAATAATTGAATTAAATTTAAAAATAATTAAATGTAATTTAAAAATATTTTAATTAAATTTAAAAATAATTTAATGTAATATAAAAATAATTTAATTTAATTTAAAAATAATTTTATTTAATTTAAAAATAATTTAATTAAATTTAAAAATAATTTAATTAAATTTAAAAATAATTTAATTAAATCTATAAATAATTTAATTTAATTTAAAAATAATTTAATTTAATTTAAAAATAATTTAATTTAAATTAAAAATGATTTAATTGAATTTAAAAATAATTTAATTATATTTGAAAATAATTTATATAAATTTAAAAATAATTTAATTTAATTTAAAAATAATTTAATTTAATTTAAAAATAATATATTTAAATTTAAAAATAATTTAATATAATTTAAAAATAATTAAATTTAATTTAAAAATAATTTAACTAAAATTAAAAATAATTTAATTTAATATAAAAATAATTTAATTTAAAAATTATTTAATTTAATTTAAAAATTATTTAATTTAATTTAAAAATAATTTAATTAAATTTAAAAATAATTTAATTAAAATTAAAAATAATTTAATTAAATTTAAAAATAATTGAAATAAATTTAAAAATAATTAAATTTAATTTAAAAATAATTTAATTAAATTTAAAAATAATTTAATTAAATCTATAAATAATTTAATATAATTTAAAAATAATTTAATTTAATTTAAAAATAATTTAATTTAACTTAAAAACAATTTAATTAAATTTAGAAACGATTTAATTAAATTTAAAAATAATTTAATTAAATTTAAAAATAATTTAATTTAATTTAAAAATAATTTAATTAAATTTAAAAATAATTGAATTAAATTTAAAAATAATTTAATTTAAAAATAATTTAATTAAATTTAGAAACGATTTAATTAAATTTAAAAATAATTTAATTAAATTTAAAAATATTTTAATATAATTTAAAAAATAAATTAAATTTAATTTAAAAATAATTTAACTAAATTTAAAAATAATTTAATTTAATATAAAATAATTTAATTTAATTTAAAAATTATTTAATTTAATTTAAAAATAATTTAATTTAATTTAAAAATAATTTAATTAAATTTAAAAATAATTTAATTAAATTTAAAAATAATTTAATTAAATCTATAAATAATTTAATTTAATTTAAAAATAATTTAATTTAATTTAAAAATAATTTAATTAAATTTAAAAATAATTTAATTAAATTTAAAAATAATTTAATTTAATTTAAAAATAATTTAATTAACTTTAAAAATAATTTAATTAAATTTAAAAATAATTTAATTAAATTTAAAAATAATTGAATTAAATTTAAAAATCATTAAATGTAATTTAAAAATAATTTAATTAAATTTAAAAATAATTTAATTAAATCTATAAATAATTTAATATAATTTAAAAATAATTGAATTTAATTTAAAAATAATTTAATTTAATTTAAAAATAATTTAATTAAATTTAGAAACACGATTTATTTAAATTTAAAAATAATTTAATTAAATTTAAAAATAATTTAATTCAATTTAAAAATAATTTAATTAAATTTAAAAATAATTTAATTAAATTTAAAAATAATTTAATTTAAAAATAATTTAATTAAATTTAAAAATAATTTAATTTAATTTAAAAATAATTTAATTTAATTTAAAAATAATTTAATTTAATTCAAAAATAATTTAATTTAATTTAAAAATAATTTAATTAAATTTAAAAATAATTGAATTAAATTTAAAAATAATTGAATTAAATTTAAAAATAATTGAATTAAATTTAAAAATAAATAAATGTAATTTAAAAATAATTTAATTAAATTTAAAAATAATTTAATTAAATTTAAAAATAATTTAATTAAATTTAAAAATAATTTAATTAAATTTAAAAATAATTTAATTAAATCTATAAATAATTTAATTTAATTTGAAAATAATTTTTTTTTTTTTTAAATAATTTAATATAATTTAAAAATAATTTAAATAAATTTAGAAATGATTTAATTAAATTTAAAAATAATTGAATTAAATTTAAAAATAATTTAATTTAATTTAAAAATAATTTAATTAAATTTAAAAATAATTTATTAAATCTATAAATAATTTAATTTAATATAAAAATAATTTAATTTAATTTAAAAATATTGTAATTTAATTTAAAAATAATTTAATTGAATTTAAAAATAATTTTATTTTATTTAAAAATATTTTAATTTATTTTAAAATTTTTTTTATTAAATTTAAAAATAATTTAATTTAATTTAAAAATAATTTAATTATATTTAAAAATAATTTAATATAAGTTAAAAATAATTTAATTTAATTTAAAAATAATTTAACTAAATTTAAAAATAATTTAATTTAATTTAAAAATAATTTAATTTAATTTAAAAATAATTTAATTGAATTTAAAAATAATTTAATTAAATTATTTTTTAATTTAATTAAATTTAAAAATAATTAAATTCAAAAATAATTGAATTAAATTTAAAAATAATTTAATTAAATTTAAAAATAATTTAAATAAATTTAAAAATAATTTAATTAAATTTAAAAATAATTTAATTGAATTTAAAAATAATTTAATTTAATTTAAAAATAATTTAATTAAATTAAAAAATAATTTAATTAAATTTAAAAATAATTTAATTAAATTTAAAAATAATTGATTTAAATTTAAAAATAATTAAATGTAGTTTAATAATAATTTAATTAAATTTAAAAATACCATAATTTAATTTATAAATAATTTAATTTAATTTAAAAATAATTTAATTCAATTTAAAAATAATTTAATTTAATTTAAAAAAAATTTAATTAAATTTAAAAATAATTTAATTTAATTAAAAAAAAATTTAATTAAATTTAAAAATAATTTAATTTAATTTGAAAATAATTTAAATTAATTTAAAAATAATTTAATTTAATTTAAAAATAAGCTATATAAATTTAAAAATAAATTAATTTAATTTAAAAATAATTTAATTTAATTTAAAAATAATTTATTTAAATTTAAAAATAATTTAATTTAATTTAAAAATATTTTAATTAAATGTAAAAATAATTTAATTTAATTTAAAAATAATTGAATTTTTTTTTAATATAGTTTAATTAAATTTAAAAATAATGTAATTTAATTTAAAAATAATTGAATTTATTTTTAAAAATAATTTAATTTAATTTAAAAATATTTTAATCTAAAAATAATTTGTTTAAACTTAAAAATAATTTAATTTAAAAATAATTTAATTTAATTTAAAAATAATTTAATTAAATTTAAAAATAATTTAATATAATTTAAAAAATAATTTAATTTAATTTAAAAATAATTGAACTAAATTTAAAAATAATTTAATTTAATATAAAAATGATTTAATTTAATTTAAAAATAAATTAATTTAATTTAAAAATAATTTAATTAAATTTAAAAATAATTTAATATAATTTAAAAATAATTTAATTAAATCTCTTAATAATTTAATATAATTTAAAAATAATTTAATTTAATTTAAAAATAATTTAATTTAATTTAAAAACAATTTAATTAAATTTAGAAACGATTTAATTATATTTAAAAATAATTTAATTAAATTTAAAAATAATTTAATTTAATTTAAAAATAATTTAATTAAATTTAAAAATAATTGAATTAAATTTAAAAATAATTTAATTTAAAAATAATTTAATTAAATTTAGAAACGATTTAATTAAATTTAAAAATAATTTATTTAAATTTAAAAATATTTTAATATAATTTAAAAATAATTAAATTTAATTTAAAAATAATTTAACTAAATTTAAAAATAATTTAATTTAATATACAAATAATTTAATTTAATTTAAAAATTATTTAATTTAATTTAAAAATAATTTAATTTAATTTAAAAATAATTTAATTAAATTTAAAAATAATTTAATTAAATTTAAAAATAATTTAATTAAATCTATAAATAATTTAATTTAATGTTAAAATAATTTAATTTAATTTAAAAATAATTTAATTTAATTTAAAAATAATTTAATTAAATTTAAAAATAATTTAATTTAATTTAAAAATAATTTAATTAAATTTAAAAATAATTTAATTTAATTTAAAAATAATTTAATTAAATTTAAAAATAATTTAATATAATTTAAAAATAATTTAATTAAATTTAAAAATGATTTAATTTAATTTAAAAATATTTTAATTTAATTTGAAAATAATTTAATTAAATTTAGAAACGATTTAATCAAATTTAAAAATAATTTAATTAAATTTAAAAATAATTTAATTTAATTTAAAAATAATTTAATTAAATTTAAAAATAATTTAATTAAATTTAAAAATAATTTAATTCAAAAATAATTTAATTAAATTTAAAAATAATTTAATTTAATTTAAAATTAGTTTAATTAAATTTAAAAATAATTTAATTAAATTTAAAAATAATTTAATTTAATTTAAAAATAATTTAATTTAATTTAAAAATAATTTAATTAAATTTAAAAATAATTTAATTTAATTTAAAAATAATTTAATTTTTTTTGATATAGTTTAATTAAATTTGAAGATAATGTAATTTAATTTAAAAATAATTGAATTTATTTTTAAAAATAATTTAATTTAATTTAAAAATATTTTAATCTAAAAATGATTTGTTTAATTTTAAAAATAATTTAATTTAAAAATAATTTAAAAATAATTTAATTAAATTAAAAAAATAATTTAATTAAATTTAAAAATAATTTAATTAAATTTAAAAATAATTTAATTTAATTTAAAAATAATTTAATTAAATTTAAAAATAACTAAATGTAATTTAAAAAAAATTTAATTAAATTTAAAAATACCTTAATTTAATTTAAAAATAGTTTAATTTAATTTAAAAATAATTTAATTCAATTTAAAAATAATTTAATTTAATTTAAAGAAATTTTAATTAAATTTAAATAATTTAATTTAATTAAATTTAAAAATAATTTAATTTAATTTAAAAATAATTTTTTTAAATTTAAAAATATTTTAATTTAATTTAAAAATATTTTAATTAAATTTAAAAATTATGTAATTTAATTAAAAAATAATTGATTTTATTTTTAAAAATAGTTTAATTTAATTTGAAAATATTTTAATCTAAAAATAATTTGTTTAAACTTAAAAATAATTTAATTTAAAAATAATTTAATTTAATTTAAAAATAATTTAATTAAATTTAAAAATAATTTAATTAAATTTAAAAATAATTTAATTAAATCTATAAATAATTTAATTTAATTTTAAAATAATTTAATTTAATTTAAAAATAATTTAATTTAATTTAAAAATAATTTAATTAAATTTAAAAATAATTTAATTTAATTTAAAAATAATTTAATTAAATTTAAAAATAATTTAATTTAATTTAAAAATAATTTAATTAAATTTAAAAATAATTTAATTAAATCTATAAATAATTTAATATAATTTAAAAATAATTTAATTTAATTTAAAAATATTTTAATTTAATTTGAAAATAATTTAATTAAATTTAGAAACGATTTAATTAAATTTAAAAATAATTTAATTAAATTTAAAAATAATTTAATTTAATTTAAAAATAATTTAATTAAATTTAAAAATAATTGAATTAAATTTAAAAATAATTTAATTCAAAAATAATTTAATTAAATTTAAAAATAATTTAATTTAATTTAAAAATAACTTAATTAAATTTAAAAATAATTTAATTAAATTTAAAAATAATTTAATTTAATTTAAAAATAATTTAATTTAATTTAAAAATAATTTAATTAAATTTAAAAATAATTTAATTTAATTTAAAAATAATTTAATTTTTTTTTAATATAGTTTAATTAAATTTAAAGATAATGTAATTTAATTTAAAAATAATTGAATTTATTTTTAAAAATAATTTAATTTAATTTAAAAATATTTTAATCTAAAAATGATTTGTTTAATTTTAAAAATAATTTAATTTAAAAATAATTTAATTAAATTTAAAAATAATTTAATTAAATTTAAAAAATAATTTAATTAAATTTAAAAATAATTTAATTAAATTTAAAAATAACTAAATGTAATTTAAAAAAAATTTAATTAAATTTAAAAATACCTTAATTTAATTTAAAAATAGTTTAATTTAATTTAAAAATAATTTAATTCAATTTAAAAATAATTTAATTTAATTTAAAGAAATTTTAATTAAATTTAAATAATTTAATTTAATTAAATTTAAAAATAATTTAATTTAATTTAAAAATAATTTAATTCAATTTAAAAATAATTTAATTTAATTTAAAGAAATTTTAATTAAATTTAAATAATTTAATTTAATTAAATTTAAAAATATTTTAATATAATTTAGAAATAATTTAATTTAATTTAAAAATAATTGAACTAAATTTTAAAATAATTTAATTTAATATAAAAATAATTTAATTTAATTTAATAATAATGTAATTTAATTTAAAAATAATTTAATTAAATTTAAAAATAATTTTATTTTATTTAAAAATAATTTATTTATATTTAAAAATAATTTAATATAATTTAATTTAATTTAAAAATAATTTAACTAAATTTAAAAATAATTTAATTAAATTTAAAAATAATTAAATGTAATTTAAAAATAATTTTATTAAATTTAAAAATAATTTAATGTAATTTAAAAATAATTTAATTTAATTTAAAAATAATTTAATTTAATTTAAAAATAATTTAATTAAATTTAAAAATAATTTAATTTAATTAAAAAATAATTTAATTAAATTTAAAAATATTTTAATTAAATTTAAAAATAATTTAATTTAATTCAAAAATAATTTAATTTAATTAAAAAATAATTTAATTCAATTTAAAAATAATTTAATTAAATTTAGAAATAATTGAATTAAATTTAAAAATAATTAAATGTAATTTAAAAATAATTTAATTAAATCTAAAAATAATTTAATGTAATTTAAAAATAATTTAATTTAATTTAAAAATAATTTAATTTAATTTAAAAATAATTTAATTAAATTTAAAAATAATTTAATTAAATTTAAAAATAATTTAATTAAATCTATAAATAATTTAATTTAATTTAAAAAAAAATTAACTAAATTTAAAAATAATTTAATTTAATTTAAAAATAATTGAACTAAATTTAAAAATAATTTAATTTAATAAAAAAATAATTTAATTTCATTTAAAAATAATTTAATTTAATTTTAAAATAATTTAATTAAATTTAAAAATAATTTTATTTTATTTAAAAATATTTTAATTTATTTTAAAAATAATTTAATTAAATTTAAAAATAATTTAATATAATTTAAAAATAATTTAATTTAATTTAAAAATAATTTAACTAAATTTAAAAATAATTTAATCTAACATAAAAATAATTTAATTTTATTTAAAAATAATTCAATTTAATTTAAAAATAATTTAATTTAATTTAAAAATAATTTAATTAAATTTAAAAATAATTTAATTAAATTTAAAAATAATTTAATTAAATCTAAAAATAATTTAATTAAATTTAGAAATAATTTAATTTAATTTAAAAATAATTTAATTTAATTTAAAAATAATTTAATTAAATTTAAAAATAATTTAATTTAATTTAAAAATAATTTAATTAAATTTAAAAATAATTTAATAAAATTTAAAAATAATTGAATTAAATTTAAAAATAATTGAATTAAATTTAAAAATAATTTAATTTAATTTAAAAATAATTTAATTAAATCTATAAATAATTTAATTTAATTTAAAAATAATTTAATTAAATTTAAAAATAATTTAATTTAATTTAAAAATAATTTAATTAAATTAAGAAATGATTTAATTTAATTTAAAAATAATTTAATTAAATTTAAAAATAATTTAATTTAATTTAAAAATAATTGAACTAAATTTAAAAATAATTTAATTTAATAAAAAAATAATTTAATTTCATTTAAAAATAATTTAATTTAATTTTAAAATAATTTAATTAAATTTAAAAATAATTTTATTTTATTTAAAAATATTTTAATTTATTTTAAAAATAATTTAATTAAATTTAAAAATAATTTAATATAATTTAAAAATAATTTAATTTAATTTAAAAATAATTTAACTAAATTTAAAAATAATTTAATCTAACATAAAAATAATTTAATTTTATTTAAAAATAATTCAATTTAATTTAAAAATAATTTAATTTAATTTAAAAATAATTTAATTAAATTTAAAAATAATTTAATTAAATTTAAAAATAATTTAATTAAATCTATAAATAATTTAATTAAATTTAGAAATAATTTAATTTAATTTAAAAATAATTTAATTTAATTTAAAAATAATTTAATTAAATTTAAAAATAATTTAATTTAATTTAAAAATAATTTAATTAAATTTAAAAATAATTTAATTAAATTTAAAAATAATTGAATTAAATTTAAAAATAATTGAATTAAATTTAAAAATAATTGAATTAAATTTAAAAATAATTTAATTTAATTTAAAAATAATTTAATTAAATCTATAAATAATTTAATTAAATTTAAAAATAATTTAATTAAATTTAAAAATATTTGAATTAAATTTAAAAATAAATAAATGTAATTTAAAAATAATTTAATTAAATTTAAAAATAATTTAATTAAATTTAAAAATAATTTAATTAATTTTAAAAATAATTTAATTAAATTTAAAAATAATTTAATTAAATTTAAAAATAATTTAATTAAATTTAAAAATATTTTAATTAAATTTAAAAATAATTTAATTAAATTTAAAAATAATTTAATTAAATTTAAAAATAATTTAATTAAATCAATAAATAATTTAATTTTAATTAAAAACAAATTAATTTAATTTAAAAATAATTTAACTTAATTTAAAATTAATTTAATTAAATTTAAAAATATTTTAATTAAATTTAAAAATAATTTAATTAAATTTAAAAATAATTTAATTAAATTTAAAAATAATTTAATTAAATCAATAAATAATTTAATTTTAATTAAAAATAAATTAATTTAATTTAAAAATAATTTAACTTAATTTAAAAATAATTTAATTAAATTTAAAAATAATTTAATTAAATTTAAAAATAATTTAATTAAATCAATAAATAATTTAATTTTAATTAAAAATAAATTAATTTAATTTAAAAATAATTTAATTTAATTTTAAAATAATTTAATTAAATTTAAAAATAATTGAATTAAATTTAAAAATAATTTAATTTAATTTAAAAATAATTTAATTAAATTTAAAAATAATTTAATTAAATTTAAAAATAATTTAATTAAATTTAAAAATAATTTAATTAAATTTAAAAGATAATAAATGTAATTTAAAAATAATTTAATTAAATTTAAAAATAATTTAATTAAATTTAAAAATAATTTAATTAAATTTAAAAATAAATTAATTAAATTTAAAAATAATTTAATTAAATTTAAAAATAATTTAATTAAATCAATAAATAATTTAATTTTAATTAAAAATAAATTAATTTAATTTAAAAATAATTTAACTTAATTTAAAAATAATTTAATTTAATTCAAAGATAATTTAATTTAATTTAAAAATAATTCAATTAAATTTAAAAATAATTTAATTAAATTTAAAAACTATGTAATTTAATTAAAAAATAATTGATTTTATTTTTAAAAATAGTTTAATTTAATTTGAAAATATTTTAATCTAAAAATAATTTGTTTAAACTTAAAAATAATTTACTTTAAAAATAATTTAATTAAATTTAAAAATATTTTAATATAATTTAGAAATAATTTAATTTAATTTAAAAATAATTGAACTAAATTTTAAAATAATTTAATTTAATATAAAAATAATTTAATTTAATTTAAAAATAATGTAATTTAATTTAAAAATAATTTAATTAAATTTAAAAATAATTTTATTTTATTTAAAAATAATTTATTTATATTTAAAAATAATTTAATATAATTTAATTTAATTTAAAAATAATTTAACTAAATTTAAAAATAATTTAATTAAATTTAAAAATAATTAAATGTAATTTAAAAATAATTTAATTAAATTTAAAAATAATTTAATTAAATCAATAAATAATTTAATTTAATTTAAAAATAATTTAATTTAATTTAAAAAATAATTTAATTTAATTCAAAAATAATTTAATTTAATTAAAAAATAATTTAATTAAATTTAAAAATAATTTAATTCAATTTAAAAATAATTTAATTAAATTTAGAAATAATTGAATTAAATTTAAAAATAATTAAATGTAATTTAAAAATAATTTAATTAAATCTAAAAATAATTTAATGTAATTTAAAAATAATTTAATTTAATTTAAAAATAATTTAATTTAATTTAAAAATAATTTAATTAAATTTAAAAATAATTTAATTAAATTTAAAAATAATTTAATTAAATCTATAAATAATTTAATTTAATTTAAAAAAAAATTAACTAAATTTAAAAATAATTTAATTTAATTTAAAAATAATTGAACTAAATTTAAAAATAATTTAATTTAATAAAAAAATAATTTAATTTCATTTAAAAATAATTTAATTTAATTTTAAAATAATTTAATTAAATTTAAAAATAATTTTATTTTATTTAAAAATATTTTAATTTATTTTAAAAATAATTTAATTAAATTTAAAAATAATTTAATATAATTTAAAAATAATTTAATTTAATTTAAAAATAATTTAACTAAATTTAAAAATAATTTAATTTAACATAAAAATAATTTAATTTTATTTAAAAATAATTTAATTTAAAAATAATTTAATTTAATTTAAAAATAATTTAATTAAATTTAAAAATAATTTAATTAAATTTAAAAATAATTTAATTAAATCTATAAATAATTTAATTAAATTTAGAAATAATTTAATTTAATTTAAAAATAATTTAATTTAATTTAAAAATAATTTAATTAAATTTAAAAATAATTTAATTTAATTTAAAAATAATTTAATTAAATTTAAAAATAATTTAATAAAATTTAAAAATAATTGAATTAAATTTAAAAATATTTTAATTAAATTTAAAAATAATTTAATTCAATTTAAAAATAATTTAATTAAATTTAAAAATAATTTAATTAAATCAATAAATAATTTAATTTTAATTAAAAATAAATTAATTTAATTTAAAAATAATTTAACTTAATTTAAAAATAATTTAATTAAATTTAAAAATATTTGAATTAAATTTAAAAATAAATAAATGTAATTTAAAAATAATTGAATTAAATTTAAAAATAATTAAATGTAATTTAAAAATTATTTAATTAAATTTAAAAATAATTTAATTAAATCTATAAATAATTTAATTTAATTTAAAAATAATTTAATTAAATTTAAAAATGATTTAATTAAATTTAAAAATAATTTAATTTATTTTAAAAATAATTTAATTTAATTCAAAAATAATTTAATTAAATTTAAAAATAATTTAATTTAATTTAAAAATAATTTAATTAAATTTAAAAATAATTTAATTTAATTTAAAAATAATTTAATTAAATTAAGAAATGATTTAATTTAATTTAAAAATAATTTAAGTAAATTTAAAAATAATTTAATTTAATTTTAAAATAATTTAATTAAATTTAAAAATAATTGAATTAAATTTAAAAATAATTGAATTTAATTTAAAAATAATTTAATTAAATATAAAAATAATTTAATTAAATTTAAAAATAATTTAATTAAATTTAAAAATATTTGAATTAAATTTAAAAATAAATAAATGTAATTTAAAAATAATTTAATTAAATTTAAAAATAATTTAATTAAATTTAAAAATAATTTAATTAATTTTAAAAATAATTTAATTAAATTTAAAAATAATTTAATTAAATTTAAAAATAATTTAATTAAATTTAAAAATATTTTAATTAAATTTAAAAATAATTTAATTCAATTTAAAAATAATTTAATTAAATTTAAAAATAATTTAATTAAATCAATAAATAATTTAATTTTAATTAAAAATAAATTAATTTAATTTAAAAATAATTTAACTTAATTTAAAAATAATTTAATTAAATTTAAAAATATTTTAATTAAATTTAAAAATAATTTAATTAAATTTAAAAATAATTTAATTAAATTTAAAAATAATTTAATTAAATCAATAAATAATTTAATTTTAATTAAAAATAAATTAATTTAATTTAAAAATAATTTAACTTAATTTAAAAATAATTTAATTAAATTTAAAAATAATTTAATTAAATTTAAAAATAATTTAATTAAATCAATAAATAATTTAATTTTAATTAAAAATAAATTAATTTAATTTAAAAATAATTTAATTTAATTTTAAAATAATTTAATTAAATTTAAAAATAACTGAATTAAATTTAAAAATAATTTAATTTAATTTAAAAATAATTTAATTAAATTTAAAAATAATTTAATTAAATTTAAAAATAATTTAATTAAATTTGAAAATAATTTAATTAAATTTAAAAGATAATAAATGTAATTTAAAAATAATTTAATTAAATTTAAAAATAATTTAATTAAATTTAAAAATAATTTAATTAAATTTAAAAATAAATTAATTAAATTTAAAAAAAAATTAATTAAATTTAAAAATAATTTAATTAAATCAATAAATAATTTAATTTTAATTAAAAATAAATTAATTTAATTTAAAAATAATTTAACTTAATTTAAAAATAATTTAATTTAATTCAAAGATAATTTAATTTAATTTAAAAATAATTTAATTAAATTTAAAAATAATTTAATTAAATTTAAAAATAATTTAATTAAATTTAAAAATAATTTAATTAAATTTAAAAATAATTTAATTTAATTTAAAAATATTTTAATTTATTTTAAAAATAATTTAATTTAATTCAAAAATAATTTAATTTAATTTAAAAATAATTTAATTAACTTTAAAAATATTTTAATTAAATTTAAAAATAATTAAATTAAATTTAAAAATAATTGAATTAAATTTAAAAATAAATAAATGTAATTTAAAAATAATTTAATTAAATTTGAAAATAATTTAGTTTATTTTAAAAATAATTTAATTAAATTTAAAAATAATTTAATTAAATTTAAAAATAATCTAATTAAAACTATAAATAATTTAATTAAATTTAAAAACAATTTAATTAAATTTAAAAATAATTTAATTAAATTTAAAAATAATTTAATTTAATTTAAAAATATTTTAATTAAATTTAAAAATAATTGAATTAAATTTAAAAATAATTAAATGTAATTTAAAAATTATTTAATTTAATTTAAAAATAATTTAATTTAATTTAAAAATAATTTAATTAAATTTAAAAATAATTTAATTAAATTTAAAAATAATTTAATTAAATCTATAAATAATTTAATTTAATTTAATTAAAAAATAATTTAATTTAATTTAAAAATAATTTAATTAAATTTAGAAATGATTTAATTAAATTTAAAAATAATTTAATTAAATCTATAAATAATTTAATTTAATTTAAAAATAATTTAATTAAATTTAAAAATAATTTAATTAAATTTAAAAATAATTTAATTAAATCTATAAATAATTTAATTTAATTTAAAAATAATTTAATTTAATTTAAAAATAATTTAATTTAATTTAAAAATAATTTAATTAAATTTAGAAATGATTTAATTAAATTTAAAAATAATTTAATTAAATCTATAAATAATTTAATTTAATTTAAAAATAATTTAATTAAATTTAAAAATAATTTAATTAAATTTAAAAATAATTTAATTTAATTTAAAAATAATTTAATTAAATTTAAAAATAATTTAATTAAATTTAAAAATAATTTAATTAAATTTAAAAATAATTTAATTTATTTTAAAAATAATTTAATTTATTTTAAAAATAATTTAATTTAATTTAAAAATAATTTATTTAAATTTAGAAATGATTTAATTAAATTTAAAAAAAATTGAATTAAATTTAAAAATATTTTAATTTAATTAAAAAATAATTTAATTAAATTTAAAAATAATTTAATTAATTTTAAAAATAATTTAATTTTAATTAAAAATAAATTAATTTAATTTAAAAATAATTTAACTTAATTTAAAAATAATTTAATTTAATTCAAAAATAATTTAATTGAATTTAAAAATAATTTAATTGAATTAAAAAATAATTTAATTAAATTTAAAAATAATTTAATTTAATTTAAAAATATTTTAATTAAATTTAAAAATAATTTAATTAAATTTAAAAATAATTTAATTAAATTTAAAAATAATTTAATTTAATTTAAAAA
Organism: Phosphuga atrata; assembly: GCA_944588485.1. Lineage (NCBI taxonomy): Eukaryota > Metazoa > Arthropoda > Insecta > Coleoptera > Silphidae > Phosphuga > Phosphuga atrata. The sequence goes on along the minus strand of OX155896.1, from coordinate 18,773,683 downwards.
TAATTTAATTAAATTTAAAAATAATTGAATTAAATTTAAAAATAATTTAATTAAATCTATAAATAATTTGATTTAATTTAAAAATAATTTAATTTAATTTAAAAATAATTTAATTTAATTTAAAAATAATTTAATTAAATTCAAAAATAATTTAATTTAATTTAAAAATAATTTAATTAAATTTAAAAATAATTTAATTAAATTTAAAAATAATTTAATTAAATTTAAAAATAATTGAATTAAATTTAAAAATAAATAAATGTAATTTAAAAATAATTTAATTAAATTTAAAAATAATTTATTTAAATTTAAAAATAATTTAATTAAATTTAAAAATAATTTAAAAATAATAATTGAATTAAATTTAAAAATAATTTAATTAAATTTAAAAATAATTTAATTAAATCTATAAATAATTTAATTTATTTTAAAAATAATTTAATTTAATTTAAAAATAATTTAATTTAATTTAAAAATAATTTATTTAAATTTAGAAATGATTTAATTAAATTTAAAAAAAATTGAATTAAATTTAAAAATATTTTAATTTAATTAAAAAATAATTTAATTAAATTTAAAAATAATTTAATTAATTTTAAAAATAATTTAATTTTAATTAAAAATAAATTAATTTAATTTAAAAATAATTTAACTTAATTTAAAAATAATTTAATTTAATTAAAAAATAATTTAATTTAATTTAAAAATAATTTAATTGAATTAAAAAATAATTTAATTAAATTTAAAAATAATTTAATTTAATTTAAAAATATTTTAATTAAATTTAAAAATAATTTAATTAAATTTAAAAATAATTTAATTTAATTTAAAAATATTTTAATTTAATTTAAAAATAATTTAATTTAATTCAAAAATAATTTAATTTAATTTAAAAATAATTTAATTAAATTTAAAAATAATTTAATTAAATTTAAAAATAATTTAATTAAATTTAAAAATAATTGAATTAAATTTAAAAATAAATAAATGTAATTTAAAAATAATTTAATTAAATTTAAAAATATTTTAATTTAATTTAAAAATAATTTAATTAAATTTAAAAATAATTTAATTAAATTTAAAAATAATTTAATTAAATCTATAAATAATTTAATTTAATTTAAAAATAATTTAATTAAATTTAATTAAATTTAAAAATAAATTAATTTAATTTAAAAATAATTTAATTAAATTTAAAAATAATTTAAATAAATCTATAAATAATTTAATTTAATTTAAAAATAATTTAATTTAATTTAAAAATAATTTAATTTAATTTAAAAACAATTTAATTAAATTTAGAAATGATTTAATTAAATTTAAAAATAATTTAATTAAATCTATAAATATTTATAATATAAATTTAAAAATAATTTAATTAAATTTAAAAATAATTTAATTCAATTTAAAAATAATTGAATTAAATTTAAAAATAATTGAATTAAATTTAAAAATAATTTAATTAAATCTATAAATAATTTAATTTAATTTAAAAATAATTTAATTTAATTTGAAAATAATTTAATTTAATTTAAAAATAATTTAATTAAATTTAAAAATAATTTAATTAAATCTATAAATAATTTAATTTAATTTAAAAATAATTTAATTAAATTTAGAAATGATTTAATTAAATTTAAAAAGAATTTAATTAAATCTATAAATAATTTAATTTAATTTAAAAATAATTTAATTAAATTTAAAAATAATTTAATTAAATTTAAAAATAATTTAATTAAATCTATAAATAATTTAATTTATTTTAAAAATAATTTAATTTAATTTAAAAATAATTTAATTTAATTTAAAAATAATTTATTTAAATTTAGAAATGATTTAATTAAATTTAAAAAAAATTGAATTAAATTTAAAAATATTTTAATTTAATTAAAAAATAATTTAATTAAATTTAAAAATAATTTAATTAATTTTAAAAATAATTTAATTTTAATTAAAAATAAATTAATTTAATTTAAAAATAATTTAACTTAATTTAAAAATAATTTAATTTAATTCAAAAATAATTTAATTTAATTTAAAAATAATTTAATTGAATTAAAAAATAATTTAATTAAATTTAAAAATAATTTAATTTAATTTAAAAATATTTTAATTAAATTTAAAAATAATTTAATTAAATTTAAAAATAATTTAATTTAATTTAAAAATATTTTAATTTAATTTAAAAATAATTTAATTTAATTCAAAAATAATTTAATTTAATTTAAAAATAATTTAATTAAATTTAAAAATAATTTAATTAAATTTAAAAATAATTTAATTAAATTTAAAAATAATTGAATTAAATTTAAAAATAAATAAATGTAATTTAAAAATAATTTAATTAAATTTAAAAATATTTTAATTTAATTTAAAAATAATTTAATTAAATTTAAAAATAATTTAATTAAATTTAAAAATAATTTAATTAAATCTATAAATAATTTAATTTAATTTAAAAATAATTTAATTAAATTTAATTAAATTTAAAAATAAATTAATTTAATTTAAAAATAATTTAATTAAATTTAAAAATAATTTAAATAAATCTATAAATAATTTAATTTAATTTAAAAATAATTTAATTTAATTTAAAAATAATTTAATTTAATTTAAAAACAATTTAATTAAATTTAGAAATGATTTAATTAAATTTAAAAATAATTTAATTAAATCTATAAATATTTATAATATAAATTTAAAAATAATTTAATTAAATTTAAAAATAATTTAATTCAATTTAAAAATAATTGAATTAAATTTAAAAATAATTGAATTAAATTTAAAAATAATTTAATTAAATCTATAAATAATTTAATTTAATTTAAAAATAATTTAATTTAATTTGAAAATAATTTAATTTAATTTAAAAATAATTTAATTAAATTTAAAAATAATTTAATTAAATCTATAAATAATTTAATTTAATTTAAAAATAATTTAATTAAATTTAGAAATAATTTAATTAAATTTAAAAATAATTTAATTAAATCTATAAATAATTTAATTTAATTTAAAAATAATTTAATTAAATTTAAAAATAATTTAATTAAATTTAAAAATAATTTAATTAAATCTATAAATAATTTAATTTAATTTAAAAATAATTTAATTTAATTTAAAAATAATTTAATTTAATTTAAAAATAATTTAATTAAATTTAGAAATGATTTAATTAAATTTAAAAATAATTTAATTAAATCTATAAATAATTTAATTTAATTTAAAAATAATTTAATTAAATTTAAAAATAATTTAATTAAATTTAAAAATAATTTAATTTAATTTAAAAATAATTTTATTAAATTTAAAAATAATTGAATTAAATTTAAAAATAATTTAATTAAATCTATAAATAATTTAATTTAATTTGAAAATAATTTAATTTAATTTAAAAATAATTTTATTTAATTTAAAAATAATTTAATTAAATTCAAAAATAATTTAATTTAATTTAAAAATAATTTAATTAAATTTAAAAATAATTTAATTAAATTTAAAAATAATTTAATTAAATTTAAAAATAATTGAATTAAATTTAAAAATAAATAAATGTAATTTAAAAATAATTTAATTAAATTTAAAATTAATTTATTTAAATTTAAAAATAATTTAATTAAATTTAAAAATAATTTAAAAATAATAATTGAATTAAATTTAAAAATAATTTAATTAAATTTAAAAATAATTTAATTAAATCTATAAATAATTTAATTTATTTTAAAAATAATTTAATTTAATTTAAAAATAATTTAATTTAATTTAAAAATAATTTATTTAAATTTAGAAATGATTTAATTAAATTTAAAAAAAATTGAATTAAATTTAAAAATATTTTAATTTAATTAAAAAATAATTTAATTAAATTTAAAAATAATTTAATTAATTTTAAAAATAATTTAATTTTATATAAAAATAAATTAATTTAATTTAAAAATAATTTAACTTAATTTAAAAATAATTTAATTTAATTCAAAAATAATTTTATTTAATTTAAAAATAATTTAATTGAATTTAAAAATAATTTAATTAAATTTAAAAATAATTTAATTTAATTTAAAAATATTTTAATTAAATTTAAAAATAATTTAATTAAATTTAAAAATAATTTAATTTAATTTAAAAATATTTTAATTTAATTTAAAAATAATTTAATTTAATTTAAAAAGAATTTAATTAATTTAAAAATAATTTAATTAAATTTAAAAATAATTTAATTAAATTTAAAAATTATTTAATTAAATTTAAAAATAATTTAATTAAATTAAAAAATAAATAAATGTAATTTAAAAATAATTTAATTAAATTTAAAAATATTTTAATTTAATTTAAAAATAATTTAATTAAATTTAAAAATAATTTAATTAAATTTAAAAATAATTTAATTAAGTCTATAAATAATTTAATTTAATTTAAAAATAATTTAATTAAATTTAATTAAATTTAAAAATAAATTAATTTAATTTAAAAATAATTTAATTAAATTTAAAAATAATTTAAATAAATCTATAAATAATTTAATTTAATTTAAAAATAATTTAATTTAATTTAAAAATAATTTAATTTAAAAACAATTCAATTAAATTTAGAAATGATTTAATTAAATTTAAAAATAATTTAATTAAATCTTTAAATATTTATAATATAAATTTAAAAATATTTTAATTAAATTTAAAAATAATTTAATTAAATTTAAAAATAATTGAATTAAATTTAAAAATAATTTAATTAAATCTATAAATAATTTAATTTAATTTAAAAATAATTTAATTTAATTTAAAAATAATTTAATTAAATTTAAAAATAATTTAATTTAATTTAAAAATATTTTAATTTAATTTAAAAATAATTTAATTTAATTCAAAAATAATTTAATTTAATTTAAAAATAATTTAATTAAATTTAAAAATAATTTAATTAAATTTAAAAATAATTTAATTAAATTTAAAAATAATTGAATTAAATTTAAAAATAAATAAATGTAATTTAAAAATAATTTAATTAAATTTAAAAATATTTTAATTTAATTTAAAAATAATTTAATTAAATTTAAAAATAATTTAATTAAATTTAAAAATAATTTAATTAAATCTATAAATAATTTAATTTAATTTAAAAATAATTTAATTAAATTTAATTAAATTTAAAAATAAATTAATTTAATTTAAAAATAATTTAATTAAATTTAAAAATAATTTAAATAAATCTATAAATAATTTAATTTAATTTAAAAATAATTTAATTTAATTTAAAAATAATTTAATTTAATTTAAAAACAATTTAATTAAATTTAGAAATGATTTAATTAAATTTAAAAATAATTTAATTAAATCTATAAATATTTATAATATAAATTTAAAAATAATTTAATTAAATTTAAAAATAATTTAATTCAATTTAAAAATAATTGAATTAAATTTAAAAATAATTGAATTAAATTTAAAAATAATTTAATTAAATCTATAAATAATTTAATTTAATTTAAAAATAATTTAATTTAATTTGAAAATAATTTAATTTAATTTAAAAATAATTTAATTAAATTTAAAAATAATTTAATTAAATCTATAAATAATTTAATTTAATTTAAAAATAATTTAATTAAATTTAGAAATGATTTAATTAAATTTAAAAAGAATTTAATTAAATCTATAAATAATTTAATTTAATTTAAAAATAATTTAATTAAATTTAAAAATAATTTAATTAAATTTAAAAATAATTTAATTAAATCTATAAATAATTTAATTTATTTTAAAAATAATTTAATTTAATTTAAAAATAATTTAATTTAATTTAAAAATAATTTATTTAAATTTAGAAATGATTTAATTAAATTTAAAAAAAATTGAATTAAATTTAAAAATATTTTAATTTAATTAAAAAATAATTTAATTAAATTTAAAAATAATTTAATTAATTTTAAAAATAATTTAATTTTAATTAAAAATAAATTAATTTAATTTAAAAATAATTTAACTTAATTTAAAAATAATTTAATTTAATTCAAAAATAATTTAATTTAATTTAAAAATAATTTAATTGAATTAAAAAATAATTTAATTAAATTTAAAAATAATTTAATTTAATTTAAAAATATTTTAATTAAATTTAAAAATAATTTAATTAAATTTAAAAATAATTTAATTTAATTTAAAAATATTTTAATTTAATTTAAAAATAATTTAATTTAATTCAAAAATAATTTAATTTAATTTAAAAATAATTTAATTAAATTTAAAAATAATTTAATTAAATTTAAAAATAATTTAATTAAATTTAAAAATAATTGAATTAAATTTAAAAATAAATAAATGTAATTTAAAAATAATTTAATTAAATTTAAAAATATTTTAATTTAATTTAAAAATAATTTAATTAAATTTAAAAATAATTTAATTAAATTTAAAAATAATTTAATTAAATCTATAAATAATTTAATTTAATTTAAAAATAATTTAATTAAATTTAATTAAATTTAAAAATAAATTAATTTAATTTAAAAATAATTTAATTAAATTTAAAAATAATTTAAATAAATCTATAAATAATTTAATTTAATTTAAAAATAATTTAATTTAATTTAAAAATAATTTAATTTAATTTAAAAACAATTTAATTAAATTTAGAAATGATTTAATTAAATTTAAAAATAATTTAATTAAATCTATAAATATTTATAATATAAATTTAAAAATAATTTAATTAAATTTAAAAATAATTTAATTCAATTTAAAAATAATTGAATTAAATTTAAAAATAATTGAATTAAATTTAAAAATAATTTAATTAAATCTATAAATAATTTAATTTAATTTAAAAATAATTTAATTTAATTTGAAAATAATTTAATTTAATTTAAAAATAATTTAATTAAATTTAAAAATAATTTAATTAAATCTATAAATAATTTAATTAAATTTAAAAATAATTTAATTAAATTTAGAAATAATTTAATTAAATTTAAAAATGATTTAATTTAAAAATAATTTAATTTAATTTAAAAATAATTTAATTAAATTTAAAAATGATTTTATTAAATTTAAAAATAATTTAATTAAATCTATAAATAATTTAATTTAATTTAAAAATAATTTAATTTAATTTAAAAATAATTTAATTTAATTTAAAAATAATTTAATTAAATTTAGAAATGATTTAATTAAATTTAAAAATAATTTAATTAAATCTATAAATAATTTAATTTAATTTAAAAATAATTTAATTAAATTTAAAAATAATTTAATTAAATTTAAAAATAATTTAATTTAATTTAAAAATAATTTTATTAAATTTAAAAATAATTGAATTAAATTTAAAAATAATTTAATTAAATCTATAAATAATTTAATTTAATTTGAAAATAATTTAATTTAATTTAAAAATAATTTTATTTAATTTAAAAATAATTTAATTAAATTCAAAAATAATTTAATTTAATTTAAAAATAATTTAATTAAATTTAAAAATAATTTAATTAAATTTAAAAATAATTTAATTAAATTTAAAAATAATTTAATTAAATTTAAAATTAATTTAATTTAAAAATAATTTAATTAAATTTAAAATTAATTTATTTAAATTTAAAAATAATTTAATTAAATTTAAAAATAATTTAAAAATAATAATTGAATTAAATTTAAAAATAATTTAATTAAATTTAAAAATAATTTAATTAAATCTATAAATAATTTAATTTATTTTAAAAATAATTTAATTTAATTTAAAAATAATTTAATTTAATTTAAAAATAATTTATTTAAATTTAGAAATGATTTAATTAAATTTAAAAAAAATTGAATTAAATTTAAAAATATTTTAATTTAATTAAAAAATAATTTAATTAAATTTAAAAATAATTTAATTAATTTTAAAAATAATTTAATTTTATATAAAAATAAATTAATTTAATTTAAAAATAATTTAACTTAATTTAAAAATAATTTAATTTAATTCAAAAATAATTTTATTTAATTTAAAAATAATTTAATTGAATTTAAAAATAATTTAATTAAATTTAAAAATAATTTAATTTAATTTAAAAATATTTTAATTAAATTTAAAAATAATTTAATTAAATTTAAAAATAATTTAATTTAATTTAAAAATATTTTAATTTAATTTAAAAATAATTTAATTTAATTCAAAAATAATTTAATTTAATTTAAAAATAATTTAATTAAATTTAAAAATAATTTAATTAAATTTAAAAATAATTTAATTAAATTTAAAAATAATTTAATTAAATTAAAAAATAAATAAATGTAATTTAAAAATAATTTAATTAAATTTAAAAATATTTTAATTTAATTTAAAAATAATTTAATTAAATTTAAAAATAATTTAATTAAATTTAAAAATAATTTAATTAAGTCTATAAATAATTTAATTTAATTTAAAAATAATTTAATTAAATTTAATTAAATTTAAAAATAAATTAATTTAATTTAAAAATAATTTAATTAAATTTAAAAATAATTTAAATAAATCTATAAATAATTTAATTTAATTTAAAAATAATTTAATTTAATTTAAAAATAATTTAATTTAAAAACAATTCAATTAAATTTAGAAATGATTTAATTAAATTTAAAAATAATTTAATTAAATCTTTAAATATTTATAATATAAATTTAAAAATATTTTAATTAAATTTAAAAATAATTTAATTAAATTTAAAAATAATTGAATTAAATTTAAAAATAATTTAATTAAATCTATAAATAATTTAATTTAATTTAAAAATAATTTAATTTAATTTAAAAATAATTTAATTTAATTTAAAAATAATTTAATTAAATTTAGAAATGATTTAATTTAATATAAAAATAATTGAATTAAATTTAAAAATAATTTAATTTTATTTAAAAATAATTTAATTAAATTTAAAAATAATTGAATTAAATTTAAAAATAATTTAATTTAAAAATAATTTAATTAAATTTAAAAATAATTTAATTTAATTTAAAAATAATTTAATTTAATTTAAAAAATAATTTAATTTAATTCAAAAATAATTTAATTTAAAAATAATTTAATTAAATTTAAAAATAATTTAATTAAATTTAAAAATAATTTAATTAAATTTAAAAATAATTTAATTAAATTTAAAAATAATTTAATTAAATTTAAAAATAATTTATTTAAATTTAAAAATAATTTAATTAAATTTAAAAATAATTTAAAAATAATAATTGAATTAAATTTAAAAATAATTTAATTAAATTTAAAAATAATTTAATTAAATCTATAATTAATTTAATTTATTTTAAAAATAATTTAATTTAATTTAATTTAAAAATAATTTAATTAAATTTAAAAATAAATAAATGTAATTTAAAAATAATTTAATTAAATTTAAAAATAATTTATTTAAATTTAGAAATGATTTAATTAAATTTAAAAAAAATTGAATTAAATTTAAAAATATTTTAATTTAATTTAAAAATAATTTAATTAAATTTAAAAATAATTTAATTAATTTTAAAAATAATTTAATTTTAATTAAAAATAAATTAATTTAATTTAAAAATAATTTAACTTAATTTAAAAATAATTTAATTTAATTCAAAAATAATTTAATTTAATTTAAAAATAATTTAATTGAATTTAAAAATAATTTATTTAAATTTAAAAATAATTTAATTTAATTTAAAAATATTTTAATTAAATTTAAAAATAATTTAATTAAATTTAAAAATAATTTAATTTAATTTAAAAATATTTTAATTTAATTTAAAAAGAATTTAATTTAATTCAAAAATAATTTAATTTAATTTAAAAATAATTTAATTAAATTTAAAAATAATTTAATTAAATTTAAAAATAATTTAATTAAATTTAAAAATAATTGAATTAAATTTAAAAATAAATAAATGTAATTTAAAAATAATTTAATTAAATTTAAAAATAATTTAATTTAATTTAAAAATATTTTAATTTAATTTAAAAATAATTTAATTAAATTTAAAAATAATTTAATTTAATTTAAAAATATTTTAATTTAATTTAAAAATAATTTAATTTAATTCAAAAATAATTTAATTTAATTTAAAAATAATTTAATTTAATTTAAAAATAATTTATTTAACTTTAGAAATGATTTAATTAAATTTAAAAAAAATTGAATTAAATTTAAAAATATTTTAATTTAATTTAAAAATAATTTAATTTAAAAATAATTTAATTAAATTTAAAAATAATTTAATTAAATCTATAAATAATTTAATTTAATTTAAAAATAATTTAATTAAATTTAATTAAATTTAAAAATAAATTAATTTAATTTAAAAATAATTTAATTAAATTTAAAAATAATTTAAATAAATCTATAAATAATTTAATTTAATTTAAAAATAATTTAATTTAATTTAAAAATAATTTAATTTAATTTAAAAACAATTTAATTAAATTTAGAAATGATTTAATTAAATTTAAAAATAATTTAATTAAATCTATAAATAATTTAATTTAATTTAAAAATAATTTAATTTAATTTAAAAATAATTTAATTAAATTTAAAAATAATTTAATTAAATCTATAAATAATTTAATTTAATTTAAAAATAATTTAATTTAATTTAAAAATAATTTAATTAAATTTAAAAATAATTTAATTAAATTTAAAAATAATTTAATTTAATTTAAAAATAATTTAATTAAATTTAAAAATAATTGAATTAAATTTAAAAATAATTAAATGTAATTTAAAAATAATTTAATTTAATTTAAAAATAATTTAATTTAATTTAATTAAACTTAAAAATAATTTAATTAAATTTAGAAATAGTTTAATTAAATCTATAAATAATTTAATTTAATTTAAAAATAATTGAATTAAATTTAAAAATAATTTAATTTTTGTTAAAAATAATTTAATTAAATTTAAAAATAATTGAATTAAATTTAAAAATTATTTAATTTAAAAATAATTTAATTAAATTTAAAAATAATTTAATTTAATTTAAAAATAATTTAATTTAATTTAAAAAATAATTTAATTTAATTCAAAAATAATTTAATTTAATTTAAAAATAATTTAATTAAATTTAAAAATAATTCAATTAAATTTAAAAATAATTTAATTAAATTTAAAAATAATTGAATTAAATTTAAAAATAAATAAATGTAATTTAAAAATAATTTAATTAAATTTAAAAATAATTTAATTAAATTTAAAAATAATTTAATTTAATTTAAAAATAATTGAATTAAATTTAAAAATAATTTAATTAAATTTAAAAATAATTTAATTAAATCTATAAATAATTTAATTTATTTTAAAAATAATTTAATTTAATTTAAAAATAATTTAATTTAATTTAAAAATAATTTAAATAAATTTAAAAATAATTTAATTAATTTTAAAAATAATTTAATTTTAATTAAAAATAAATTAATTTATTTTAAAAATAATTTAACTTAATTTAAAAATAATTTAATTTAATTCAAAAATAATTTAATTTAATTTAAAAATAATTTAATTAAATTTAAAAATAATTTAATTAAATTTAAAAATAATTTAATTTAATTTAAAAATAATTTAATTAAATTTAAAAATAATTTATTTAAATTTAAAAATAATTTGATTTAATTTAAAAATATTTTAATTTAATTTAAAAATAATTTAATTTAATTCAAAAATAATTCAATTAAGTTTAAAAATAATTTAATTAAATTTAAAAATAATTGAATTAAATTTAAAAATAAATAAATGTAATTTAAAAATAATTTAATTAAATTTAAAAATAATTTAATTTAATTTAAAAATAATTTAATTAAATTTAAAAATAATTTAATTAAATTTAAAAATAATTTAATTAAATCCATAAATAATTTAATTTAATTTAAAAATAATTTAATTAAATTTAAAAATAATTTAATTAAATTTAAAAATAATTTAATTTAATTTAAAAATAATTTAATTAAATTTAAAAATAATTGAATTAAATTTAAAAATAATAAAATGTAATTTAAAAATAATTTAATTTAATTTAAAAATAATTTAATTTAATTTAAAAATAATTTAATTAAACTTAAAAATAATTTAATTAAATTTAAAAATAATTTAATTAAATCTATAAATAATTTAATTTAATTAAAAAATAATTTAATTTAATTTAATAATAATTTAATTTAATTTAAAAATAATTTAATTAAATTTAGAAATGATTTAATTAAATTTAAAAATAATTTAATTAAATTTAAAAATAATTGAAATAAATTTAATAATAATTAAATGTAATTTAAAAAAATTTAATTTAATTTAAAAATAATTTAATTAAAATTAAAAATAATTTAATTAAATTTAAAAATAATTTAATTTAATTTAAAAATATTTTAATTTAATTTAAAAATAATTTAATTCAATTCAAAAATAATTTAATTTAATTTAAAAATAATTTAATTTTATTTAAAAATAATTTAATTAAATTTAAAAATAATTGAATTAATTTTAAAAATAATTATATGTAATTTAAAAATAATTTAATTTAATTTAAAAATAATTTAATTTAATTTAAAAATAATTTAATTAAATTAAAACATAATTTAATTAAATTTAAAAATAATTTAATTAAATCTATAAATAATTTAATTTAATTTAAAAATAATTTAATTTAATTTTAAATTAATTTAATTTAATTTAAAAATAATTTAATTAAATTTAGAAATGATTTAATTGAATTTAAAAATAATTTAATTAAATTTAAAAATAATTGAATTAAATTTAAAAATAATTATATGTAATTTAAAAATAATTCAATTAAATTTAAAAATAATTTAATTTAATTTAAAAATAATTTAATTAAATTTAAAAATAATTTAATTAAATTTAAAAATAATTTAATTTAATTTAAAAATATTTTAATTTAATTTAAATATAATTTAATTTAATTCAAAAATAATTTAATTTAATTTAAAAATATTTTAATTTAATTTAAAAATAATTTAATTTAATTCAAAAATAATTTAATTTAATTTAAAAATATTTTAATTTAATTTAAAAATAATTTAATTTAATTTAAAAATAATTTGATTTAATTTAAAAATAATTTAATTTAATTTAAAAATAATTTAATTAAATTTAAAAATAATTTAATTAAAATTAAAAATAATTTAATTAAATTTAAAAATAATTTAATTAAATCTATAAATAATTTAATTTAATTTAAAAATAATTTAATTTAATTTAAAAATAATTTAATTTAATTTAAAAATAATTTAATTAAATTTAAAAATAATTTAATTTAATTTAAAAATATTTTAATTTAATTTAAAAATAATTTAATTTAATTCAAAAATAATTTAATTTAATTTAAAAATATTTTAATTTAATTTAAAAATAATTTAATTTAATTCAAAAATAATTTAATTTAATTTAAAAATAATTTAATTTAATTTAAAAAAAATTTAATTTAATTTAAAAATAATTTGATTTAATTTAAAAATAATTTAATTTAATTTATAAATAATTTAATTAAATTTAAAAATAATTGAATTAATTTTAAAAATAATTAAATGTAATTTAAAAATAATTTAATTTAATTTAAAAATAATTTAATTTAATTTAAAAATAAATAAATGTAATTTAAAAATAATTTAATTAAATTTAAAAATAATTTAATTAAATTTGAAAATAATTTAATTAAGTTTAAAAATAATTGAATTAAATTTAAAAATTATTGAATTAAATTTAAAAATAATTGAATTAAATTTAAAAATAAATAAATGTAATATAAAAATAATTTAATTTAATTTAAAAATAATTGAATTAAATTTAAAAATAAATAAATGTAATTTAAAAATAATTTAATTAAATTTAAAAATAATTGAATTAAATTTAAAAATAATTAAATGTTATTTAAAAATAATTTAATTTAATTTAATATTAATTTAATTAAATTTAAAAATAATTTAATTAAATTTAAAAATAATTTAATTAAATTTAAAAATAAATAAATGTAATTTAAAAATAATTTAATTAAATTTAAAAATAATTTAATTAAATTTAAAAATAATTTAATTAAATCTATAAATAATTTAATTTAATTAAAAAATAATTTAATTTAATTCAAAAATAATTTAATTAAAATTAAAAATAATTTAATTAAATTTAAAAAGAATTTAATTAAATCTATAAATAATTTAATTTAATTTAAAAATAATTTAATTAAATTTAAAAATAATTTAATTAAATTTAAAAATAATTGAATTAAATTTAAAAATAAATAAATGAATTTAAAAATAATTTAAATAAATTTAAAAATAATTTAATTTAATTTAAAAATAATTTAATTAAATTTAAAAATAATTTAATTAAATTTTAAAATAATTTAATTAAATCCATAAATAATTTAATTTAATTTAAAAATAATTTAATTAAATTTAAAAATAATTTAATTAAATTTAAAAATAATTTAATTTAATTTAAAAATAATTTAATTAAATTTAAAAATAATTGAATTAAATTTAAAAATAATAAAATGTAATTTAAAAATAATTTAATTTAATTTAAAAATAATTTAATTTAATTTAAAAATAATTTAATTAAACTCAATAATAATTTAATTAAATTTAAAAATAATTTAATTAAATCTATAAATAATTTAATTTAATTAAAAAATAATTTAATTTAATTTAAAAATAATTTAATTTAATTTAAAAATAATTTAATTAAATTTAGAAATGATTTAATTAAATTTAAAAATAATTTAATTAAATTTAAAAATAATTGAAATAAATTTAATAATAATTAAATGTAATTTAAAAATAATTTAATTTAATTTAAAAATAATTTAATTAAAATTAAAAATAATTTAATTAAATTTAAAAATAATTTAATTTAATTTAAAAATATTTTAATTTAATTTAAAAATAATTTAATTCAATTCAAAAATAATTTAATTTAATTTAAAAATAATTTAATTTTATTTAAAAATAATTTAATTAAATTTAAAAATAATTGAATTAATTTTAAAAATAATTATATGTAATTTAAAAATAATTTAATTTAATTTAAAAATAATTTAATTTAATTTAAAAATAATTTAATTAAATTAAAACATAATTTAATTAAATTTAAAAATAATTTAATTAAATCTATAAATAATTTAATTTAATTTAAAAATAATTTAATTTAATTTTAAATTAATTTAATTTAATTTAAAAATAATTTAATTAAATTTAGAAATGATTTAATTGAATTTAAAAATAATTTAATTAAATTTAAAAATAATTGAATTAAATTTAAAAATAATTATATGTAATTTAAAAATAATTCAATTAAATTTAAAAATAATTTAATTTAATTTAAAAATAATTTAATTAAATTTAAAAATAATTTAATTAAATTTAAAAATAATTTAATTTAATTTAAAAATATTTTAATTTAATTTAAATATAATTTAATTTAATTCAAAAATAATTTAATTTAATTTAAAAATATTTTAATTTAATTTAAAAATAATTTAATTTAATTCAAAAATAATTTAATTTAATTTAAAAATAATTTAATTAAATTTAAAAATAATTTAATTAAATTTAAAAATAATTTAATTTAATTTAAAAATAATTTAATTTAATTTAAAAATAATTTAATTAAATTTAAAAATAATTTAATTAAAATTAAAAATAATTTAATTAAATTTCAAAATAGTTTAATTAAATTTATAAATAATTTAATTAAATTTAAAAATAATTTAATTAAAGTTAAAATTAATTTAATTTAATTTAAAAATAATTTAATTAAATTTAAAAATAATTTAATTTAATTTAAAAATATATTAATTTAATTTAAAAATAATTTAATTTAATTCAAAAATAATTTAATTTAATTTAAAAATATTTTAATTTAATTTAAAAATAATTTAATTTAATTCAAAAATAATTTAATTTAATTTAAAAATAATTTAATTTAATTTAAAAAAAATTTAATTTAATTTAAAAATAATTTGATTTAATTTAAAAATAATTTAATTTAATTTATAAATAATTTAATTAAATTTAAAAATAATTGAATTAATTTTAAAAATAATTAAATGTAATTTAAAAATAATTTAATTTAATTTAAAAATAATTTAATTTAATTTAAAAATAAATAAATGTAATTTAAAAATAATTTAATTAAATTTAAAAATAATTTAATTAATTTTGAAAATAATTTAATTAAGTTTAAAAATAATTGAATTAAATTTAAAAATTATTGAATTAAATTTAAAAATAATTGAATTAAATTTAAAAATAAATAAATGTAATATAAAAATAATTTAATTTAATTTAAAAATAATTGAATTAAATTTAAAAATAAATAAATGTAATTTAAAAATAATTTAATTAAATTTAAAAATAATTGAATTAAATTTAAAAATAATTAAATGTAATTTAAAAATAATTTAATTTAATTTAATCATAATTTAATTAAATTTAAAATTAATTTAATTAAATTTAAAAATAATTTAATTAAATTTAAAAATAAATAAATGTAATTTAAAAATAATTTAATTAAATTTAAAAATAATTTAATTAAATTTAAAAATAATTTAATTAAATCTATAAATAATTTAATTTAATTTAAAAATAATTTAATTTAATTCAAAAATAATTTAATTAAAATTAAAAATAATTTAATTAAATTTAAAAAGAATTTAATTAAATCTATAAATAATTTAATTTAATTTAAAAATAATTTAATTAAATTTAAAAATAATTTAATTTAATTTAAAAATATTTTAATTTAATTTAAAAATAATTTAATTTAATTCAAAAATAATTTAATTTAATTTAAAAATAATTAAATTTAATTTAAAAATAATTTAATTAAATTTAAAAATAATTGAATTAAATTTTAAAATAATTAAATGTAATTTAAAAATAATTTAATTTAATTTAAAAATAATTTAATTAAATCTATAAATAATTTAATTTAATTTAAAAATAATTTAATTTAATTTAAAAATAATTTAATTAAATTTAAAAATAATTTAATTTAATTTAAAAATAATTGAATTAAATTTGAAAATCATTTAATAAAATTTAAAAATAATTTAATTTAATTTAAAAATAATTTTATTAAATTTAAAAATAATTGAATTAAATTTAAAAATAATTTAATTTAATTTAAAAATAATTTAATTAAATTTAAAAATAATTTAATGGAATTTAAAAATAATTTAATTTTATTTAAAAATAAATTAATTTAATTTAAAAATAATTTAACTTAATTTAAATTTTTTTTTTTTAATTTAAGAATAATTTAATTTAATTTAAAAATAATTTAATTAAATTTTAAAAATAAATTAATTTAATTTAAAAATAATTTAATTCAATTAAAAAATAATATAATTTAATTTAAAAATATTTTACATAAATTTAAAAATAATTTAATCTAAAAATAATTTAATTTAATTTAAAAATAATTTAAAAGCAATTTAATTAAATTTAAAAATAATTTAATTTAATTTAAAACTAATTTAATTTAATTTAAAAATAATTTAATTTAATTTAAAAATAATTTAATTTAATTTAAAAATAATTTAATTTAATTAAAAAATAATTTAATTAAATTTAAAAATAATTTAATTTAATTTAAAAATAATTTAATTTAATTTAAAAATAATTTAATTTAATTTAAAAACAATTTTATTTGATTTAAAAATAATTTATTTAAATATAAAAAATAATTTAATTAAATTTAAAAATAATTTAATTAAATTTTAAAATAATTTAATTAAATTTAAAAATAATTTAATTAAATCTGAAACTAATTTAATTTAATTTTAAAATAATTTAATTTAAATTAAAAATAATTTAATTTAAAAATAATTTAATTTAATTTTAAAATAATTTAATTTAATTTAAAAATAATTTAATTTAGTTTAAAAACAATTTACTTAAATTTAAAAACAATTTAATTTAATTTAAAAATAATGTTAATTTAAAAATAATTTAATTAGATTTAAAAATAATTTAATTAAATCTATAAATAATTTAATATTATTTAAAAATAATTAAATTTAGAAATGATTTAATTAAATTTGAAAATCATTTAATTAAATTTAAAAATAATTTAATTTAATTTAAAAATAATTTTATTAAATTTAAAAATAATTGAATTAAATTTAAAAATAATTTAATTTAATTTAAAAATAATTTAATTAAATTTAAAAATAATTTAATGGAATTTAAAAATAATTTAATTTTATTTAAAAATAAATTAATTTAATTTAAAAATAATTTAACTTAATTTAAATTTTTTTTTTTTAATTTAAGAATAATTTAATTTAATTTAAAAATAATTTAATTAAATTTTAAAAATAAATTAATTTAATTTAAAAATAATTTAATTCAATTTAAAAATAATATAATTTAATTTAAAAATATTTTACATAAATTTAAAAATAATTTAATCTAAAAATAATTTAATTTAATTTAAAAATAATTTAAAAGCAATTTAATTAAATTTAAAAATAATTTAATTTAATTTAAAACTAATTTAATTTAATTTAAAAATAATTTAATTTAATTTAAAAATAATTTAATTTAATTTAAAAATAATTTAATTTAATTAAAAAATAATTTAATTAAATTTAAAAATAATTTAATTTAATTTAAAAATAATTTAATTTAATTTAAAAATAATTTAATTTAATTTAAAATTAATTTAATTTAATTTAAAAATAATTTAATTTAATTAAAAAATAATTTAATTAAATTTAAAAATAATTTAATTAAATTTTAAAATAATTTAATTAAATTTAAAAATAATTTAATTAAATCTGAAACTAATTTAATTTAATTTTAAAATAATTTGATTTAAATTAAAAATAATTTAATTTAAAAATAATTTAATTTAATTTTAAAATAATTTAATTTAATTTAAAAATAATTTAATTTAATTTAAAAACAATTTACTTAAATTTAAAAACAATTTAATTTAATTTAAAAATAATGTTAATTTAAAAATAATTTAATTTAATTTAAAAATAATTTAAATTAATTTAAAAATAATTTCATTTAATTTAAAAATAATTTAATTTAATTTAAAAATAATTTAATTAAATTTAAAAATAATTTAATTAAATTTAAAAACAATTTAATTAAATTTAAAAATAATTTAATTAAATCTAAAAATAATTTAATTTAATTTAAAAATAATTTAATTTAATTTAAAAATAATTTATTTAATTTAAAAATAATTTAATTTAATTTAAAAATAATTTAACTAAATTTAAAAATTATTTAATTTAATATAACAATAATTTAATTTAATTTAAAAATAATTTCCTTTAATATAAAAATAATTTAATTTAATTTAAAAATAATCTAATTTAATTTAAAAATAATTTAATTTAAATTAAAAATGATTTAATTAAATTTTAAAATAATTTAATTAAATTTAAAAATAATTTAATGTAATTTAAAAATAATTTAATTAAATTAAAAAATAATTAAATTTAATTTAAAAATAATTTAATTTAATTTAAAAATAATTGAATTTAATTTAAAAATAATTTAATTAAATTTAAAAATAATTTAATTAAATTCAAAAATAATTTAACTAAATCTATAAATAATTTAATTTAATTTAAAAATAATTAATTTAATTTAAAAATAATTTAATTTAATTCAAAAATAATTTAATTTAATTTAAAAATATATTATTTTAATTTAAAAATAATTTAATTTAATTTAAAAATAATTTAATTTAATTTAAAAACAATTTACTTAAATTTAAAAACAATTTAATTTAATTTAAAAATAATTTAATTTAAAAATAATTTAATTTAATTTAAAAATAATTTAATTTAATTCAAAAATAATTTAATTAAATTTAAAAATAATTTAATTAAAGTTAAAAATAATTTAATTAAATTTAAAAATAATTTAATTAAAACTATAAATAATTTAATTTAATTTAAAAATAATTTAATTTAATTTAAAAATAATTTAATTTAATTTAAAAATAATTTAATTAAATTTAAAAATGGTTTAATTAAATTTAAAAATAATTTAATTAAATTTAAAAATAATTTAATTAAATTTAAAAATAATTTAATTTAATTTAAAAATAATTTAATTAAATTTAAAAATAATTTAATTAAATTTAAAAATAATTTAATTTAATTTAAAAATAATTTAATTAAATTTAAAAATAATTTAATTAAATTTAAAAATAATTTAATTTTATTTAAAAATAAATTAATTTAATTTAAAAATAATTTAAATTAATTTAAAAATAATTTAATTAATTTTAAAAATAATTTTATTTAATTTAAAAATAATTTTTTTAATTTTAAAAAAAATTTAATTTAATTTAAAAATAATTTAATTAAATTTAAAAAAAAATTAATTAAAT
This sequence comes from Phosphuga atrata, assembly GCA_944588485.1. Classification (NCBI taxonomy): domain Eukaryota; kingdom Metazoa; phylum Arthropoda; class Insecta; order Coleoptera; family Silphidae; genus Phosphuga; species Phosphuga atrata. The sequence continues at coordinate 18,753,330 of OX155896.1, read as the reverse complement.
TTAAAAATAATTTAATTCAATTAAAAAATAATTTAATTTAATTTAAAAATATTTTACATAAATTTAAAAATAATTTAATTTAAAAATAATTAAATTTAATTTAAAAATAATTTAATATAATTTAAGTCATTTAATTAAATTTAAAAATAATTTAATTTAAAAATAATTTAATTTAATTTAGAAATAATTTAATTTAATTTAAAAATAATTTAATTTAATTTAAAAATAATTTAATTTAATTTAAAAATAATTGAATTAAATTTAAAAATAATTTAATTAAATTTTAAAATATTTTAATTAAATTTAAAAATATTTTAATAAAATCTGAAAATAATTTAATTTAATTTGAAAATAATTTAATTTAATTTAAAAATAATTTTATTAAATTTAAAAATAATTTAATTAAATTTTAAAATAATTTAATAAAATCTAAAAATATATTAATTTAATTTAAAAATAATTTAATTTAATTTAAAAATAATTTAATTTAATTTAAAAATAATTTAATTAAATTTAAAAATAATTTAATTTAATTTAAAAACAATTTAATTTAAAAATAATTTAATTTAATTTAAAAATAATTTAAATTTTTTAAAAATAATTTAATTTAATTTAAAAATAATTTAATTTAATTTAAAAATAATTTAATTAAATTTAAAAATAATTTAATTAAATTTAAAAACAATTTAATTAAATTTAAAAATAATTTAATTAAATCTAAAAATATTTTAATTTAATTAAAAATAATTTAATTTAATTTAAAAATAATTTAATTTAATTTAAAAATAATCTAATTTAATTTGAAAATAATTTAATTTAAAAATAATTTAACTTAATTTAAAAATTAATTAATTTAATATAACAATAATTTAATTTAATTTAAAAATAATTTAATTTAATTTAAAAATAATTCAATTAAATTTAAAAATAATTGAATTTAATTTAAAAATAATTTAATTAAATTTAAAAATAATTTAATTAAATTTAAAAATAATTTAATAAAATCTAAAAATAATTTAAATTACTTTAAAAATAATTTAACATAATTTAAAAATAATTTAATTTAATTTAAAAATAATTTAATTAAATTTAATAATAATTTAATTTAAGAATAATTTAAATTAAAAATAATTTAACTTAATTTAAAAATAATTTAATTGAATTTAAAAATAATTTAATTTAATTTAAAATTAATTTAATTAAATTTAAAAATAATTAAATTAAATTTAAAAATAATTTAATTAAATTTAAAAATAATTTAATTAAATCTAAAAATAATTTAATTTAATTAAACAATAATTTAATTTAATTTAAAAATAATTTAATTTTATTTGAAAATAATTTAATTTAATTTAAAAATAATTTAATTTAATTTAAAAGTAATTTAACTAAATTTAAAAATTATTTAATTTAATATAAAAATATTATAATTAAATTTAAAAATAATTTATTTAATTTAAAAATAATATTATTAAAGTTAAAAATAATTTAATTTAATTTAAAAATAATTTAATTTAAATAAAAAATAATTTAATTAAATTTAAAAATTATTTAATTAAATTTAAAAATAATTTAATGTAATTTAAAAATAATTTAATTAAATTTAAAAATAATTTAATTTACTTTAAAACTAATTGAATTTAATTTAAAAATAATTTAATATAATTTAAAAATAATTTAATTAAATTTAAAAATAATTTAATTGAATTTAAAAATAATTTAATAAAATCTAAATTTAAATTAATTTAAAAATAATTTAATTTAATTTAAAAGTAATTTAATTTAATTTAAAAATAATTTGATTTAATTTAAAAATAATTTAATTTAAATTAAAAATAATTTAATTTAATTTAAAAATAATTTAATTTAATTCAAAAATAATTTAATTAAATTTAAAAATAATTTAATTAAATTTAAAAATAATTTAATTAAATCTATAAATAATTTAATTTAATTTAAAAATAATTTGATTTAATTTAAAAATAATTTAATTTAAATTAAAAATAATTTAATTTAATTTAAAAATAATTTGATTTAATTTAAAAATAATTTAATTTAAATTAATAATAATTTAACATAATTTAAAAATAATTTAATTTAATTTAAAAATAATTTAATTTAATTTAAAAATAATTTAATTTAATTTAAAAGTAATTTAATTTAATTTAAAAATAATTTGATTTAATTTAAAAATAATTTAATTTAAATTAAAAATAATTTAATTTAATTTAAAAATAATTTGATTTAATTTAAAAATAATTTAATTTAAATTAAAAATAATTTAATTAAAATTAAAAATAATTTAATTTAATTTAAAAATAATTTAATTAAATTTAAAAATAATTTAATTTAATTTAAAAATAATTTAATTTAATTTAAAAATAATTTAATTGAATTTAAAAATAATTTAATTTAATTTAAAAATAATTTAATTTAATTTAAAAATAATGTAATTTAATTTAAAAATAATTTAATTAAATTTAAAAATAATTTAATTTAATTTAAAAATAATTTAATTTAATTTAAAAATAATTTAATTAAATTAAAAAATAATTTAATTTAATTTAAAAATAATTTAATTTAATTTAAAAATAATTTAATTAAATTTAAAAATAATTTAATTTAATTTAAAAATAATTTAATTAAATTTAAAAATAATTTAATTTAATTTAAAAATAATTTAATTAAATTTAAAAATAATTTAATTTAATTTAAAAATAATTTAATTTAATTTAAAAATAATTTAATTAAATTTAAAAATAATTTAATTTAATTTAAAAATAATTTAATTAAATTTAAAAATAATTTAATTGAATTTAAAAATAATTTAATTTTATTTAAAAATAATTTAATTTAATTTACTAATAATTTAATTTAATTTAAAAATAATTTAATTTTATTTAAAAATAATTTAATTTTATTTAAAAATAATTTAATTTAATTTAAAAATAATTTAATTAAATTTAAAAATAATTTAATTAAATTTAAAAATAATTTAATTTAATTTAAAAATAATTTAATTTAATTTAAAAATAATTTAATTTAATTTAAAAATAATTTAATTTAATTTAAAAATAATTTAATTAAATTTAAAAATAATTTAATTTAATTTAAAAATAATTTAATTTAATTTAAAAATAATTTAATTAAATTTAAAAATAATTTAATTTAATTTAAAAATAATTTAATTTTATTTAAAAATAATTTAATTTAATTTAAAAATAATTTAATTTACAATAATTTAATTAAATTTAAAAATAATTTAATTTAATTTAAAAATAATTTAATTTAATTTACTAATAATTTAATTTAATTTAAAAATAATTTAATTTAATTTAAAAATAATTTAATTAAATTTAAAAATAATTTAATTTAATTTAAAAATAATTTAATTTTATTTAAAAATAATTTAATTTAATTTAAAAATAATTTAATTAAATTTAAAAATAATTTAATTAAATTTAAAAATAATTTAATTTAATTTAAAAATAATTTAATTTAATTTAAAAATAATTTAATTTAATTTAAAAATAATTTAATTTAATTTAAAAATAATTTAATTAAATTTAAAAATAATTTAATTTAATTTAAAAATAATTTAATTTAATTTAAAAATAATTGAATTAAATTTAAAAATAATTTAATTTAATTTAAAAATAATTTAATTAAATTTAAAAATAATTTAATTGAATTTAAAAATAATTTAATTTTATTTAAAAATAAATTAATTTAATTTAAAAATAATTTATTTTAATTTAAAAATAATTTAATTTAATTTAAAAATAATTTAATTTTATTTAAAAATAATTTAATTAAATTTAAAAATAATTTAATTAAATTTAAAAATAATTTAAAAATAATTTAATTTAATTTAAAAATAATTTAATTAAATTTAAAAATAATTTAATTTAATTTAAAAATAATTTTATTAAATTTAAAAATAATTTAATAAAATCTAAATTTAAATTAATTTAAAAATAATTTAATTTAATTTAAAAGTAATTTAATTTAATTTAAAAATAATTTGATTTAATTTAAAAATAGTTTAATTTAAATTAAAAATAATTTAATTTAATTTAAAAATAATTTAATTTAATTTAAAAATAATTTAATTAAATTTAAAAATAATTTAATTAAATTTAAAAATAATTTAATTAAATCTATAAATAATTTGATTTAATTTAAAAATAATTTAATTTAATTTAAAAATAATTTAATTTAATTTAAAAATAATTTAATTTAATTTAAAAATAATTTAATTTAATTTAAAAATAATTTCATTTAATTTAAAAATAATTTCATTTAATTTAAAAATAATTTAATTTAATTTAAAAATAATTTAATTAAATTTAAAAATAATTTAATTTAATTTAAAAATAATTTAATTTAATTTAAAAATAATTTAATTAAATTAAAAAATAATTTAATTTAATTTAAAAATAATTTAATTTAATTTAAAAATAATTTAATTAAATTTAAAAATAATTTAATTTAATTTAAAACTATATTTAATTAAATTTAAAAATAATTTAATTTAATTTAAAAATAATTTAATTAAATTTAAAAATAATTTAATTTAATTTAAAAATAATTTAATTTTATTTAAAAATAATTTAATTAAATTTAAAAATAATTTAATTTAATTTAAAAATAATTTAATTAAATTTAAAAATAATTTAATTGAATTTAAAAATAATTTAATTTAATTTAAAAATAAATTAATTTAATTTAAAAATAATTTAATTTAATTTAAAAATAATTTAATTAAATTTAAAAATAATTTAATTGAATTTAAAAATAATTTAATTTTATTTATAAATAAATTAATTTAATTTAAAAATAATTTAATTTAATTTAAAAATAATTTAATTTAATTTAAAAATAATTTAATTTTATTTAAAAATAATTTAATTAAATTTAAACATAATTTCATTTAATTTAAAAATAATTTCATTTAATTTAAAAATAATTTAATTGAATTTAAAAATAATTTTATTTTATTTAAAAATAATTTAATCTAATTTAAAAATAATTTAATTTAATTTAAAAATAATTTAATTTAATTTAAAAATAATTTAATTTAATTTAAAAATAATTTAATTAAATTTAAAAATAATTTAATTTAATTTAAAAATAATTTAATTTAATTTAAAAATAATTGAATTAAATTTAAAAATAATTTAATTTAATTTACAAATAATTTAATTAAATTTAAAAATAATTTAATTGAATTTAAAAATAATTTAATTTTATTTAAAAATAATTTAATTTAATTTAAAAATAATTTAATTTAATTTAAAAATAATTTAATTAAATTTAAAAATAATTTAATTTAATTTAAAAATAATTTAATTTAATTTAAAAATAATTTAATTTAAAAATAATTTAATTTAATTTAAAAATAATTTAATTAAATTTAAAAATAATTTAATTTAATTTAAAAATAATTTAATTTAATTTAAAAATAATTTAATTTAATTTGAAAATAATTTAATTTAATTTAAAAATAATTTAATTAAATTTAAAAATAATTTAATTTAATTTAAAAATAATTTAATTGAATTTAAAAATAATTTAATTTTATTTAAAAATAAATTAATTTAATTTAAAAATAATTTAATTTAATATAAAAATAATTTAATTTAATTTAAAAATAATTTAATTAAATTTAAACATAATTTCATTTAATTTAAAAATAATTTAATTTAAAAATAATTTAATTTAATTTAAAAATATTTTAATTTTATTTAAAAATAAATTAATTTAATTTAAAAATAATTTAAATAAATTCAAAAATAATTTAATTAAATTTAAAAATAATTTAATTTAATTTAAAAATAATTTAATTTAATTTAAAAATAATTTAAATTTATTTAAAAATAAATTAATTTAATTTAAAAATAATTTAATTTAATTTAAAAATAATTTAATTAAATTTAAAAATAATTTAATTTAATTTAAAAGTAATTTAATTGAATTTAAAAATAATTTAATTTTATTTAAAAATAAATTAATTTAATTTAATTTAAAAATAATTTAATTAAATTTAAAAATAATTTAATTAAATTTAAACATAATTTCATTTAATTTAAAAATAATTTAATTTTATTTAAAAATAAATTAATTTAATTTAAAAATAATTTTATTAAATTTAAAAATAATTTAATTAAATTTAAAAATAATTTAATTTAATTTAAAAATAATTTAATTGAATTTAAAAATAATTTAATTTTATTTAAAAATAAATTAATTTAATTTAAAAATAATTTAATTTAATTTAAAAATAATTTAATTTAATTTAAAAATAATTTAATTAAATTTAAAAATAATTTAATTAAATTTAAAAATAATTTAATTTAATTTAAAAATAATTTAATTTAATTTAAAAATAATTGAATTAAATTTAAAAATAATTTAATTTAATTTAAAAATAATTTAATTAAATTTAAAAATAATTTAATTGAATTTAAAAATAATTTAATTTTATTTAAAAATAATTTAATTTAAATTAAAAATAATTTAATTTAATTTAAAAATAATTTAATTAAATTAAAAAATAATTTAATTTAATTTAAAAATAATTTAATTTAATTTAAAAATAATTTAATTTAATTTAAAAATAATTTAATTTAATTTAAAAATAATTTAATTAAATTTAAAAATAATTTAATTTAATTTAAAAATAATTTAATTTAATTTAAAAATAATTTAATTAAATTTAAAAATAATTTAATTAAATTCAAAAATAATTTAATTAAATTTAAAAATAATTTAATTCAATTCAAAAATAATTTAATTAAATTTAAAAATAATTTAATTTAATTTAAAAATAATTTAATTTAATTTAAAAATAATTTAATTAAATTTAAAAATAATTTAATTTAATTTAAAAATAATTTAATTTAATTTAAAAATAATTTAATTAAATTTAAACATAATTTCATTTAATTTAAAAATAATTTAATTTAATTTAAAAATAATTTAATATAGTTAATAATTTAATTTAATTTAAAAATAATTTAATTTAATTTAAAAATAATTTAATTTAATTTAAAAATAATTTAATTTAATTTAAAAATAATTTAATTAAAATTAAAAATAATTTAATTTAATTTAAAAATAATTTAATTGAATTTAAAAATAATTTAATTTTTTTTAAAAATAAATTAATTTAATTTAAAAATAATTAAATTTAATTTAAAAATAATTTAATTTAATTTAAAAATAATTTAATTTAATTTAAAAATAATTGAATTAAATTTAAAAATAATTTAATTTAATTTAAAAATAATTTAATTTAATTTAAAAATAATTTAATTAAATTTAAAAATAATTTAATTTAATTTAAAAATAATTTAATTAAATTTAAAAATAATTTAATTGAATTTAAAAATAATTTAATTTTATTTAAAAATAAATTAATTTAATTTGAAAATAATTTAATTTAATTTAAAAATAATTTAATTAAATTTAAAAATAATTTAATTTAATTTAAAAATAATTTAATTTAATTTAAAAATAATTTAATTCAATTTAAAAATAATTTAATTTAATTTAAAAATAATTTAATTAAATTTAAAAATAATTTAATTAAATTTAAAATAATTTAATTGAATTTAAAAATAATTTAATTTTATTTAAAAATAAATTAATTTAATTTAAAAATAATTTAATTTAATTTAAAAATAATTTAATTAAATTTAAAAATAATTTAATTAAATTTAAACATAATTTAATTTAATTTAAAAATAATTTAATTTAAAAATAATTTAATATAATTTAAAAATAATTTAATTTTAAATAAAAATTATTGAATTAAATTTAAAAATAATTTAATTAAATTTTAAAATATTTTAATTAAATTTAAAAATATTTTAATTAAATCTGAAAATAATTTAATTTAATTTAAAAAAAATTTAATTTAAATTAAAAGTAATTTATTTAAATTTAAAAATTATTTAATTTAATATAAAAATAATTTAATTAAATTTAAAAATAATTTAATTTAATTTAAAAATAATTTAATTAAATTTAAAAATAATTTAATTAAATTTTAAAATAATTTAATTTAATTTAAAAATAATTAAATTAAATTTAAAAATAATTTAATTAAATTTAAAAATAATTTAATTAAATTTAAAAATAAATTAATTTAATTTAAAAATAATTTAAATTAATTTAAAAATAATTTAATTAAATTTAAAAATAATTTTATTTAATTTAAAAATATTTTTTTTAATTTAAAAAAATTTAATTTAATTTAAAAATAATTTAATTAAATTTGAAAATAATTTAATTTAATTTAAAAATAATTTAATTCAATTAAAAAATAATTTAATTTAATTTAAAAATATTTTACATAAATTTAAAAATAATTTAATTTAAAAATAATTAAATTTAATTTAAAAATATTTTAATATAATTTAAGTCATTTAATTAAATTTAAAAATAATTTAATTTAAAAATAATTTAATTTAATTTAAAAATAATTTAATTTAATTTAAAAATAATTTAGTTTAATTTAAAAATAATTTAATTTAATTTAAAAATTATTGAATTAAATTTAAAAATAATTTAATTAAATTTTAAAATATTTTAATTAAATTTAAAAATATTTTAATTAAAAATATTTTAATTAATTTAATTTAAAAATAATTTAATTTAAATTAAAAGTAATTTAACTATATTTAAAAATTATTTAATTTAATATAAAAATATTATTATTAAATTTAAAAATAATTTAATTTAATTTAAAAATAATATTATTAAAGTTAAAAATAATTTAATTTAATTTAAAAATAATTGTATTTAATTTAAAAATAATATAATTTAATTTAAAAATAATTTAATTTAAATAAAAAATATTTTAATTTAATTTAAAAATAATTTAATGTAATTTAAAAATAATTTAATTGTATTTAAAAATAATTTAATATAATTTAAAACTAATTTAATTTAATTTAAAAATAATTTAATATAATTTAAAAATAATTTAATTAAATTTAAAAATAATTTAATTTAAATTAAAAATAATTTAATTAAATTTAAAAGTAATTTAATTTAATTTAAAAATAATTTGATTTAATTTAAAAATAATTTAATTTAAATTAAAAATAATTTAATTAAATTTAAAAATAATTTAATTAAATTTAAAAATAATTTAATTAAATTTAAAAATAATTTAATTAAATCTATAAATAATTTAATTTAATTAAAAAATAATTTAAGTTAATTTAAAAATAATTTAATTTAATTCAAAAATAATTTAATTTAATTTAAAAATAATTTAATTAAATTTAAAAATAATTTAATTAAATTTAAAAATAATATAATTAAATTTAAAAATAATTGAATTAAATTTAAAAATAATTAAAGGTAATTTAAAAATAATTTAAATAAATTTAAAAATAATTTAATGTAATTTAAAAATAATTTAATTTAATTTAAAAATAATTTAATTAAATTTAAAAATAATTTAATTAAATTTAAAAATAATTTAATTAAATTTAAAAATAATTTAATTAAATTTAAAATCAATTTAATTAAATTTAAAAATAATTTAATTTAATTTAATTTAAAAATAATTTAATCTAATTTAAAAATAATTTAATTAAATTTAAAATTAACTTAATAAAATTTAAAAATAATTTAATTAAATTTAAATATGATTTAATTAAAATTAAAAATAATTTAATTAAATTTAAAAATGATTTAATTAAATTTAAAAATAATTTAATTTAAAAAAAATTAATTTTTAAAAATAATTTAATTAAATTTAATAATAATTTAATTAAATTTAAAAATAATTTACTTTTATTTAAAAATAAATTAATTTAATTTAAAAATAATTTAACTTAATTTAAAAATAATTTAATTAAATTTAAAAATAATTGTATTTAATTTAAAAATAATTTTTTTAATTTAAAAATAATTTAATTTAATTTAAAAATAATTTAATTAAATTTAAAAATAATTTAATTTTATTTAAAAATATTTTACATAAATTTAAAAATAATTTAATTTAAAAATAATTAAATTTAATTTTAAAATAATTTAATATAATTTAAAAGTCATTTAATTAAATTTAAAAATAATTTAATTTAATTTAAAATAATTTAATTAAATTTAAAAATAAATTAAATAAACAAAAAAAATTTAGTTAAATTTAAAAATAATTTAATTTAATTTAAAAATAATTTAATTAAATTTAATAATAATTTAATTAAATTTAAAAATAATTTACTTTTATTTAAAAATAAATTAATTTAATTTAAAAATAATTTAACATAATTTAAAAATAATTTAATTAAATTTAAAAAGAATTTTATTTAATTTAAAAATATTTTTTTTAATTTAAAAATAATTTAATTTAATTTAAAAATAAATTAATTAAATTTAAAAATAATTTAATTTTATTTAAAAATATTTTACATAAATTTAAAAATAATTTAATTTAAAAATAATTAAATTTAATTTTAAAATAATTTAATATAATTTAAAAGTCATGTAATTAAATTTAAAAATAATTTAATTTAAATTAAAATAATTTAATTTAATTTAAAAATAATTTAATTTAATTTAAAAATAATTTAATTTAATTTAAAAATAATTGAATTAATTTTAAAAATAATTTAATTAAATTTTAAAATATTTTAATTAAATTTAAAAATATTTTAATTAAATCTGAAAACAATTTAATTTAATTTAAAAATAATTTAATTTAAATTAAAAATAATTTAATTTAATTTAAAAATATTTTAATTTAATTTGAAAATAATTTAATTTAATTTAAAAATAATTTAATTAAATTTAAAAATAATTTAATTAAATTTAAAAGAAATTTAATTTAAATTGAAAATAATATAATTAAAGTTAAAAATAATTTAATTTAATTTAAAAATAATTTAATTTAATTTAAAAATAATTTAATTAAATTTATAAATAATTTAATTAAATTTAAAAATAATTTAATTCAATTTAAAAATAATTTAATTTAATTTAAAAATATTTTACATAAATTTTAAAATAATTTAATTTAAAAATAATTAAATTTAATTTTAAAATAATTTAATATAATTTAAAAGTCATTTAATTAAATTTAAAAATAATTTAATTTAAAAATAATTTAATTTAAATTAAAAATAATTTAATTTAATTTAAAAATAATTTAATTTAATTTAAAAATAATTTAATTTAATTTAAAAATAATTGAATTAATTTTAAAAATAATTTAATTAAATTTTAAAATATTTTAATTAAATTTAAAAATATTTTAATTAAATCTGAAAACAATTTAATTCAATTTAAAACTAATTTAATTTAAATTAAAAATAATTTAATTTAATTTAAAAATAATTTAATTTAATTTGAAAATAATTTAATTTAAAAATAATTTAATTTAATTTAAAAATAATTTAATTAAATTTAAAAATATATTAATTTAATTTTAAAATAATTTAATTTAATTTAAAAATAATTTAATTTAATTTAAAAATAATTTAATTAAATTTAAAAATAATTTAATTTAATTTAAAAACAATTTAATTTAAAAATAATTTAATTTAATTTAAAAATAATTTAATTTAATTTAAAAATAATTTAATTTAATTTAAAAATATATTAATTTTATTTAAAAATAATTTAATTAAATTTAAAAATAATTTATTTAAATTTAAAAACAATTTAATTAAATTTAAAAATAATTTAATTAAATCTAAAAATATTTCAATTTAATTAAAAATAGTTTAATTTAATTTAAAAATAATTTAATTTAATTTAAAAATAATTTAATTTAGTTTGAAAATAATTTAATTTAAAAGTAATTTAACTAAATTTAAAAATTATTTAATTTATTATAACAATAATTTAATTTAATTTAAAAATAATATAATTTATTTTAAAAATAATTTAATTAAATTTAAAAATAATTTAATTTAAAGTAAAAATAATATAATTAAAGTTAAACATAATTTAATTTAATTTAAAAATATTTTAATTTAATTTTAAAATAATTTAAATAAATTTAAAAATAATTTAATTTAATTTAAAAATAATTTAATTTAATTTGAAAATAATTGAATTTAATTTAAAAATAATGTAATTAAATTTAAAAATAATTTAATTAAATTTAAAAATAATTTAATAAAATCTAAAAATAATTTAAATTAATTTAAAAATAATTTAACAATTTAAAAATAATTTAATTTAATTTAAAAATAATTTAAATAAATTTAAAAATAATTTAATTTAAGAATAATTTAATTTAAAAATAATTTAACTTAATTTAAAAATAATTTAATTTAATTTAAAAATAATTTAATTTAAAAATATTTTAATTTAATTTAAAAATAATTTAATTAAATTTAAAAATAATTTAATTAAATTTAAAGATAATTTAATTAAATTTAAAAATAATTTAATTAAATCTAAAAATAATTTAATTTAATTAAAAAATAATTTAATTTAATTTAAAAATAATTTAATTTTATTTGAAAATAATTTAATTTAATTTAAAAATAATTTAATTTAATTTAAAAGTAATTTAACTAAATTTAAAAATTATTTAATTTAATATAAAAATATTATATTTAAATTTAATTAAATCTAAAAATAATTTAATTTAATTAAAAAACAATTTAATTTAATTTAAAAATAATTTAATTTAATTTGAAAATAATTTAATTTAATTTAAAAATAATTTAGTTAAAGTTAAAAAAACTTATATAAATTTAGAAATATTTTAATTAAATTTAAAAATAATTTCATTTAGTTTAAAAATAATTTAATTTAATTTAAAAATAATTTAATTTAAAAGTAATTTAATTGAATTTAAAAATCATTTAATTTAAAAATCATTTATTTAATTTAATAATAATTTAATTTAAATTAAAAATAATTTAATTAAATTTAAAAATATTTTAATTTAATTTAAAAATAATTTAATTAAATTTAAAAATAATTTAATTAAATTTAAAAATAAATTTATTAAATTTAAAAATAATTTAATTTAATTTAAAAATATTGTTATTAATTTAAAAATAATTTAATTAAATTTAAAATAATTTAATTTAATTTAAAACTAATTTAATTTTATTTAAAAATAATTTATTTAAATTTAAAAATAATTTAATTAAATTTAAAAATAATTTAATTTAATTTAAAAATATTGTTATTAATTTAAAAATAATTTAATTAAATTTAAAAATAATTTAATTTAATTTAAAACTAATTTAATTTTATTTAAAAATAATTTAATTAAATTTAAAAATAATTTAATTAAATTTAAAAATAATTTAATAAAATCTAAATTTAAATTAATTTAAAAATAATTTAATTTAATTAAAAATAATTTAATTTATTTTAAATATAATTTAATTTAATTTAAAAATAATTTAATTTAAAAATATTTTTGTTTAATTTAAAAATAATTTAATTAAATTTAAAAATAATTTAATTAAATTTAAAAATAATTTAATTAAATCTAAAAATAATTTAATTTAATTAAAAAACAATTTAATTTAATTTAAAAATAATTTAATTTAATTTGAAAATAATTTAATTTAATTTAAAAATAATTTAATTTAATTTAAAAGTAATTTAAATAAATTTAAAAATTATTTAATTTAATATAAAAATAATTTAATTTAGTTTAAAAATAATTTGATATAATTTAGAAATAATTTAATTAAAGTTAAAAAAAATTAATCTAAAAATAATTTAATTAAATTTAAAAATACCTTAATTTAATTTAAAAATAGTTTAATTTAATTTAAAAATAATTTAATTAAATTTCAAAATAATTTAATTTTATTAAGAAATAATTTAATTAAATTTAAAAATAATTTAATTAAATCTAAAAATAATTTAATTTAATTACAAAAGAATTTAATTTAATTTAAAAATAATTCAATTTAATTTAAAATTAATTTAATTTAATTTGAAAATAATTTAATTTAATTTCAAAATAATTTAATTTAATTTCAAAATAATTTAACTAAATTTAAATATTATTTAATTTAATATAAAAATAATTTAATTTAATTTAAAAATAATTTAATTTAATTTAAAAATAATTTAATTAAAGTTAAAAATAATTTATATAAATTTAAAATTATTTTAATTAAATTTAAAAATAATTTAATTTAGTTTAAAAATAATTTATTTTAATTTAAAAATAATTTAATTTAATTTAAAAGTAATTTAATTAAATTTAAAAATAATTTAATTTAATTTAAAAATAATTTAATTGAGCTTAAAAATAATTTAATTTATTTTAAAAATAATTTAATTAAATTTAAAAATAATTTAATTTAATTTAAAAATAATTTAATTAAATTTAAAAATAATTTAATTTAAATTAAAAATAATTAAATTTATTTTAAAAATAATTTAATTTAATTTAAAAATAATTTAATTTAATTTAAAAACAATTTAATTTAAAAATAATTTAATTTAATTTAAAAATAATTTAATTTAATTTAAAAATAATTTAATTTAATTTAAAAATAATTTAATTTAATTTAAAAATAATTTAATTAAATTTAAAAATAATTTAAATTAAATTAAAAATAATTTAATTTATTTTAAAAATAATTTAATTTAATTTAAAAATAATTTAATTTAATTTAAAAACAAATTAATTTAAAAATATTTAAATTTAATTTAAAAATAATTTAATTTAATTTAAAAATAATTTAATTTAATTTAAAAATAATTTAATTTAATTAAAAAATAATTTAATTAAATTTAAAAATAATTTAATTTAAATAAAAAATAATATAATTAAAGTTAAACATAATTTAATTTAATTTAAAAATATTTTAATTTAATTTAAAAATAATTTAATTAAATTTAAAAATAATTTAATTTAATTTGAAAATAATTTAATTTAATTTAAAAATAATTTAGTTAAAGTTAAAAAAACTTATATAAATTTAGAAATATTTTAATTAAATTTAAAAATAATTTCATTTAGTTTAAAAATAATTTAATTTAATTTAAAAATAATTTAATTTAAAAGAAATTTAATTTAATTTAAAAATGATTTTATTTAAAAATCATTTATTTAATTTAATAATAATTTAATTTAAATTAAAAATAATTTAATTAAATTTAAAAATATTTTAATTTAATTTAAAAATAATTTAATTAAATTTAAAAATAATTTAATTAAATTTAAAAATACCTTAATTTAATTTAAAAATAGTTTAATTTAATTTAAAAATAAATTAATTAAATTTCAAAATAATTTAATTTTATTAAGAAATAATTTAATTAAATTTAAAAATAATTTAATTAAATCTAAAAATAATTTAATTTAATTACAAAATAATTTAATTTAATTTAAAAATAATTTAATTTAATTTAAAATTAATTTAATTTAATTTGAAAATAATTTAATTTAATTTAAAAATAATTTAATTTAATTTAAAAGTAATTTAATTAAATTTAAAAATAATTTAATTTAATTTAAAAATAATTTATTTATCTTAATAATAATTTAATTTAATTTAAAAAAAATTTTTTTAATTTGAAAATAATTTAATTAATTTTAAAAATAATTAAATTCAATTTAAAAAAAATTTAATCTAACAATAATGTAATTAAATTTAAAAATAATTTAATTTAATTTAAAAATAATTTAATTGAGCTTAAAAATAATTTAATTTATTTTAAAAATAATTTAATTAAATTTAAAAATAATTTAATTTAATATAAAAATAATTTAATTTAATTTAAAAATAATTTAATTTAATTTAAAAATAATTTAATTAAAGTTAAAAATAATTTATATAAATTTAAAATTATTTTAATTAAATTTAAAAATAATTTAATTTAGTTTAAAAATAATTTATTTTAATTTAAAAATAATTTAATTTAATTTAAAAGTAATTTAATTAAATTTAAAAATAATTTAATTTAATTTAAAAATAATTTATTTATCTTAATAATAATTTAATTTAATTTAAAAATTTTTTTTTTAATTTGAAAATAATTTAATTAATTTTAAAAATAATTAAATTCAATTTAAAAAAAATTTAATCTAACAATAATGTAATTAAATTTAAAAATAATTTAATTTAATTTAAAAATAATTTAATTGAGCTTAAAAATAATTTAATTTATTTTAAAAATAATTTAATTAAATTTAAAAATAATTTAATTTAATTTAAAAATAATTTAATTAAATTTAAAAATAATTTAATTTAAATTAAAAATAATTAAATTTATTTTAAAAATAATTTAATTTAATTTAAAAATAATTTAATTTAATTTAAAAACAAATTAATTTAAAAATATTTAAATTTAATTTAAAAATAATTTAATTTAATTTAAAAATAATTTAATTTAATTTAAAAATAATTTAATTTAATTAAAAAATAATTTAATTAAATTTAAAAATAATTTAATTTAAATAAAAAATAATATAATTAAAGTTAAACATAATTTAATTTAATTTAAAAATATTTTAATTTAATTTAAAAATAATTTAATTAAATTTAAAAATAATTTAATTTAATTTGAAAATAATTTAATTTAATTTAAAAATAATTTAGTTAAAGTTAAAAAAACTTATATAAATTTAGAAATATTTTAATTAAATTTAAAAATAATTTCATTTAGTTTAAAAATAATTTAATTTAATTTAAAAATAATTTAATTTAAAAGAAATTTAATTTAATTTAAAAATCATTTTATTTAAAAATCATTTATTTAATTTAATAATAATTTAATTTAAATTAAAAATAATTTAATTAAATTTAAAAATATTTTAATTTAATTTAAAAATAATTTAATTAAATTTAAAAATAATTTAATTAAATTTAAAAATACCTTAATTTAATTTAAAAATAGTTTAATTTAATTTAAAAATAAATTAATTAAATTTCAAAATAATTTAATTTTATTAAGAAATAATTTAATTAAATTTAAAAATAATTTAATTAAATCTAAAAATAATTTAATTTAATTACAAAATAATTTAATTTAATTTAAAAATAATTTAATTTAATTTAAAAATAATTTAATTTAATTTAAAAATAATTTAATTTAATTTAAAAATAATTTAATTTAATTTAAAAGTAATTTAATTAAATTTAAAAATAATTTAATTTAATTTAAAAATAATTTATTTATCTTAATAATAATTTAATTTAATTTAAAAAAAATTTTTTTAATTTGAAAATAATTTAATTAATTTTAAAAATAATTAAATTCAATTTAAAAAAAATTTAATCTAACAATAATGTAATTAAATTTAAAAATAATTTAATTTAATTTAAAAATAATTTAATTGAGCTTAAAAATAATTTAATTTATTTTAAAAATAATTTAATTAAATTTAAAAATAATTTAATTTAATATAAAAATAATTTAATTTAATTTAAAAATAATTTAATTTAATTTAAAAATAATTTAATTAAAGTTAAAAATAATTTATATAAATTTAAAATTATTTTAATTAAATTTAAAAATAATTTAATTTAGTTTAAAAATAATTTATTTTAATTTAAAAATAATTTAATTTAATTTAAAAGTAATTTAATTAAATTTAAAAATAATTTAATTTAATTTAAAAATAATTTATTTATCTTAATAATAATTTAATTTAATTTAAAAATTTTTTTTTTAATTTGAAAATAATTTAATTAATTTTAAAAATAATTAAATTCAATTTAAAAAAAATTTAATCTAACAATAATGTAATTAAATTTAAAAATAATTTAATTTAATTTAAAAATAATTTAATTGAGCTTAAAAATAATTTAATTTATTTTAAAAATAATTTAATTAAATTTAAAAATAATTTAATTTAATTTAAAAATAATTTAATTAAATTTAAAAATAATTTAATTTAAATTAAAAATAATTAAATTTATTTTAAAAATAATTTAATTTAATTTAAAAATAATTTAATTTAATTTAAAAACAATTTAATTTAAAAATAATTTAATTTAATTTAAAAATAATTTAATTTAATTTAAAAATAATTTAATTTAATTTAAAAATAATTTAATTTAATTTAAAAATAATTTAATTAAATTTAAAAATAATTTAAATTAAATTAAAAATAATTTAATTTATTTTAAAAATAATTTAATTTAATTTAAAAATAATTTAATTTAATTTAAAAACAAATTAATTTAAAAATATTTAAATTTAATTTAAAAATAATTTAATTTAATTTAAAAATAATTTAATTTAATTTAAAAATAATTTAATTTAATTAAAAAATAATTTAATTAAATTTAAAAATAATTTAATTTAAATAAAAAATAATATAATTAAAGTTAAACATAATTTAATTTAATTTAAAAATATTTTAATTTAATTTAAAAATAATTTAATTAAATTTAAAAATAATTTAATTTAATTTGAAAATAATTTAATTTAATTTAAAAATAATTTAGTTAAAGTTAAAAAAACTTATATCAATTTAGAAATATTTTAATTAAATTTAAAAATAATTTCATTTAGTTTAAAAATAATTTAATTTAATTTAAAAATAATTTAATTTAAAAGAAATTTAATTTAATTTAAAAATCATTTTATTTAAAAATCATTTATTTAATTTAATAATAATTTAATTTAAATTAAAAATAATTTAATTAAATTTAAAAATATTTTAATTTAATTTAAAAATAATTTAATTAAATTTAAAAATAATTTAATTAAATTTAAAAATAAATTTATTAAATTTAAAAATAATTTAATTTAATTTAAAAATATTGTTATTAATTTAAAAATAATTTAATTAAATTTAAAAATAATTTAATTTAATTTAAAACTAATTTAATTTTATTTAAAAATAATTTAATTAAATTTAAAAATAATTTAATTTAATATAAAAATAATTTAATTTAATTTAAAAATAATTTAATATAATTTAGAAATAATTTAATTAAAGTTAAAAAAATTTAATCTAAAAATAATTTAATTAAATTTAAAAATACCTTAATTTAATTTAAAAATAGTTTAATTTAATTTAAAAATAATTTAATTAAATTTCAAAATAATTTAATTTTATTAAAAAATAATTTAATTAAATTTAAAAATAATTTAATTAAATCTAAAAATAATTTAATTTAATTACAAAAGAATTTAATTTAATTTAAAAATAATTCAATTTAATTTAAAATTAATTTAATTTAATTTGAAAATAATTTAATTTAATTTCAAAATAATTTAATTTAATTTCAAAATAATTTAACTAAAATTAAATATTATTTAATTTAATATAAAAATAATTTAATTTAATTTAAAAATAATTTAATTTAATTTAAAAATAATTTAATTAAAGTTAAAAATAATTTATATAAATTTAAAATTATTTTAATTAAATTTAAAAATAATTTAATTTAGTTTAAAAATAATTTATTTTAATTTAAAAATAATTTAATTTAATTTAAAAGTTATTTAATTAAATTTAAAAATAATTTAATTTAATTTAAAAATAATTTATTTAATTTAATAATAATTTAATTTAATTTAAAAATTTTTTTTTTAATTTGAAAATAATTTAATTAATTTTAAAAATAATTAAATTCAATTTAAAAAAAATTTAATCTAAAAATAATGTAATTAAATTTAAAAATAATTTAATTTAATTTAAAAATAATTTAATTGAGCTTAAAAATAATTTAATTTTATTTAAAAATAATTTAATTAAATTTAAAAATAATTTAATTTAATTTAAAAATAATTTAATTAAATTTAAAAATAATTTAATTTAAATTAAAAATAATTTAATTTATTTTAAAAATAATTTAATTTAATTTAAAAATAATTTAATTTAATTTAAAAATAATTTAATTTAATTTAAAAATAATTTAATTTAATTTAAAAATAATTTAATTAAATTTAAAAATAATTTAAATTAAATTAAAAATAATTTAATTTATTTTAAAAATAATTTAATTTAATTTAAAAATAATTTAATTTAATTTAAAAACAATTTAATTTAAAAATAATTTAATTTAATTTAAAAATAATTTAATTTAATTTAAAAATAATTTAATTTAATTTAAAAATAATTTAATTTAATTTAAAAATAATTTAATTAAATTTAAAAATAATTTAATTTAAATAAAAAATAATATAATTAAAGTTAAACATAATTTAATTTAATTTAAAAATATTTTAATTTAATTTAAAAATAATTTAATTAAATTTAAAAATAATTTAATTTAATTTAAAAATAATTTAATTTAATTTAAAAATAATTGAATTTAATTTAAAAATAATTTAATTAAATTTAAAAATAATTTAATTAAATTTAAAAATAATTTAATAAAATCTAAAAATAATTTAAAATAATTTAAAAATAATTTAACATAATTTAAAAATAATTTAATTTAATTTAAAAATAATTTAATTAAATTTAAAAATAATTTAATTTAAAAATAATTTAATTTAAATTTAAAAAAAATTTAATTTAATTTAAAAATAATTTAATTTAAAAATAATTTAATTTAATTTAAAAATAATTTAATTAAATTTAAAAATAATCTAATTAAATTTAAAAATAATTTAATTAAATTTAAAAATAATTTAATTAATTCTAAAAATAATTTAATTTAATTAAAAAATAATTTAATTTAATTTAAAAATAATTTAATTTTATTTGAAAATAATTTAATTTAATTTAAAAATAATTTAATTTAATTTAAAAGTAATTTAACTAAATTTAAAAATTATTTAATTTAATATAAAAATATTATAATTAAATTTAAAAATAATTTAATTTAATTTAAAAATAATATTATTAAAATTAAAAATAATTTAATTTAATTTAAAAATAATTTTATTTAATTTAAAAATAATTTAATTAAATTTAAAAATAATTTAATTTAAATTAAAAATAATTTAATTAAATTTAAAAATATTTTAATTAAATTTAAAAATAATTTAATGCAATTTAAAAATAATTTAATTAAATTTAAAAATAATTTAATTTAATTTAAAACTAATTTAATTTTATTTAAAAATAATTTAATTTAATTTCAAAATAATTTAACTAAATTTAAATATTATTTAATTTTATATAAAAATAATTTAATTTAATTTAAAAATAATTTAATTTAATTTAAAAATAATTTAATTAAAGTTAAAAATAATTTATATAAATTTAAAATTATTTTAATTAAATTTAAAAATAATTTAATTTAGTTTAAAAATAATTTATTTTAATTTAAAAATAATTTAATTTAATTTAAAAGTAATTTAATTAAATTTAAAAATAATTTAATTTAATTTAAAAATAATTTATTTAATTTAATAATAATTTAATTTAATTTAAAAATTTTTTTTTTAATTTGAAAATAATTTAATTAATTTTAAAAATAATTAAATTCAATTTAAAAAAAAATTTAATCTAAAAATAATGTAATTAAATTTAAAAATAATTTAATTTAATTTAAAAATAATTTAATTGAGCTTAAAAATAATTTAATTTATTTTAAAAATAATTAAATTAAATTTAAAAATAATTTAATTTAATTTAAAAATAATTTAATTAAATTTAAAAATAATTTAATTTAAATTAAAAATAATTTAATTTATTTTAAAAATAATTTATTTTAATTTAAAAATAATTTAATTTAATTTAAAAACAATTTAATTTAAAAATAATTTAATTTAATTTAAAAATAATTTAATTTAATTTAAAAATAATTTAATTTAATTTAAAAATAATTTAATTTAATTTAAAAATAATTTAATTAAATTTAAAAATAATTTAAATTAAATTAAAAATAATTTAATTTATTTTAAAAATAATTTAATTTAATTTAAAAATAATTTAATTTAATTTAAAAACAATTTAATTTAAAAATAATTTAATTTAATTTAAAAATAATTTAATTTAATTTAAAAATAATTTAATTTAATTTAAAAATAATTTAATTTAATTTAAAAATAATTTAATTAAATTTAAAAATAATTTAATTTAAATAAAAAATAATATAATTAAAGTTAAACATAATTTAATTTAATTTAAAAATATTTTAATTTAATTTAAAAATAATTTAATTAAATTTAAAAATAATTTAATTTAATTTGAAAATAATTTAATTTAATTTAAAAATAATTTAGTTAAAGTTAAAAAAACTTATATAAATTTAGAAATATTTTAATTAAATTTAAAAATAATTTCATTTAGTTTAAAAATAATTTAATTTAATTTAAAAATAATTTAATTTAAAAGTAATTTAATTGAATTTAAAAATCATTTTATTTAAAAATCATTTATTTAATTTAATAATAATTTAATTTAAATTAAAAATAATTTAATTAAATTTAAAAATATTTTAATTTAATTTAAAAATAATTTAATTAAATTTAAAAATAATTTAATTAAATTTAAAAATAAATTTATTAAATTTAAAAATAATTTAATTTAATTTAAAAATATTGTTATTAATTTAAAAATAATTTAATTAAATTTAAAAATAATTTAATTTAATTTAAAACTAATTTAATTTTATTTAAAAATAATTTAATTAAATTTAAAAATAATTTAATTAAATTTAAAAATAATTTAATTTAATTTAAAAATATTGTTATTAATTTAAAAATAATTAGATTAAATTTAAAAATAATTTAATTTAATTTAAAACTAATTTAATTTTATTTAAAAATAATTTAATTAAATTTAAAAATAATTTAATTAAATTTAAAAATAATTTAATAAAATCTAAATTTAAATTAATTTAAAAATAATTTAATTTAATTAAAAATAATTTAATTTATTTTAAATATAATTTAATTTAATTTAAAAATAATTTAATTTAAAAATAATTTAATTTAATTTAAAAATAATTTAATTAAATTTAAAAATAATTTAATTAAATTTAAAAATAATTTAATTAAATCTAAAAATAATTTAATTTAAATAAAAATCAATTTAATTTAATTTAAAAATAATTTAATTTAATTTGAAAATAATTTAATTTAATTTAAAAATAATTTAATTTAATTTAAAAGTAATTTAAATAAATTTAAAAATTATTTAATTTAATATAAAAATATTTTAATTTAATTTAAAAATAATTCAATTTAATTTAAAATTAATTTAATTCAATTTGAAAATAATTTAATTTAATTTCAAAATAATTTAATTTAATTTCAAAATAATTTAACTAAAATTAAATATTATTTAATTTAATATAAAAATAATTTAATTTAATTTAAAAATAATTTAATTTAATTTAAAAATAATTTAATTAAAGTTAAAAATAATTTATATAAATTTAAAATTATTTTAATTAAATTTAAAAATAATTTAATTTAGTTTAAAAATAATTTATTTTAATTTAAAAATAATTTAATTTAATTTAAAAGTTATTTAATTAAATTTAAAAATAATTTAATTTAATTTAAAAATAATTTATTTAATTTAATAATAATTTAATTTAATTTAAAATTTTTTTTTTTAATTTGAAAATAATTTAATTAATTTTAAAAATAATTAAATTCAATTTAAAAAAAATTTAATCTAAAAATAATGTAATTAAATTTAAAAATAATTTAATTTAATTTAAAAATAATTTAATTGAGCTTAAAAATAATTTAATTTTATTTAAAAATAATTTAATTAAATTTAAAAATAATTTAATTTAATTTAAAAATAATTTAATTAAATTTAAAAATAATTTAATTTAAATTAAAAATAATTTAATTTATTTTAAAAATAATTTAATTTAATTTAAAAATAATTTAATTTAATTTAAAAACAATTTAATTTAAAAATAATTTAATTTAATTTAAAAATAATTTAATTTAATTTAAAAATAATTTAATTTAATTTAAAAATAATTTAATTTAATTTAAAAATAATTTAATTAAATTTAAAAATAATTCAATTCCATTTAAAATAATTTAATTTTTTTTAAGATAATTTAATTTAATTTAAAAATAATTTAATTTAATTTAAAAACAATTTAATTCCATTTAAAAATAATTTAATTTAATTTAAAAATAGGTTAATTTAATTTAAAAATAATTTAATTTAATTTAAAAATAATTTAATTTAATTTAAAAATAATTTAATTAAATTTAAAAATAATTTAATTTAAATAAAAAATAATATAATTAAAGTTAAACATAATTTAATTTAATTTAAAAATATTTTAATTTAATTTAAAAATAATTTAATTAAATTTAAAAATAATTTAATTTAATTTAAAAATAATTTAATTTAATTTAAAAATAATTGAATTTAATTTAAAAATAATTTAATGAAATTTAAAAATAATTTAATTAAATTTAAAAATAATTTAATAAAATCTAAAAATAATTTAAAATAATTTAAAAATAATTTAACATAATTTAAAAATAATTTAATTTAATTTAAAAATAATTTAATTAAATTTAAAAATAATTTAATTTAAAAATAATTTAACTTAATTTAAAAATAATTTAATTTAATTTAAAAGTAATTTAACTAAATTTAAAAATTATTTAATTTAATATAAAAATATTATAATTAAATTTAAAAATAATTTAATTTAATTTAAAAATAATATTATTAAAATTAAAAATAATTTAATTTAATTTAAAAATAATTTTATTTAATTTAAAAATAATTTAATTAAATTTAAAAATAATTTAATTTAAATTAAAAATAATTTAATTAAATTTAAAAATATTTTAATTAAATTTAAAAATAATTTAATGCAATTTAAAAATAATTTAATTAAATTTAAAAATAATTTAATTTAATTTAAAACTAATTTAATTTTATTTAAAAATAATTTAATTAAATTTAAAAATAATTTAATTAAATTTAAAAATAATTTAATAAAATCTAAATTTAAATTAATTTAAAAATAATTTAATTTAATTTAAAAATAATTTAATTAAATTTAAAAATAATTTAATTAAATTTAAAAATAATTTAATTAAATCTAAAAATAATTTAATTTAATTAAAAAACAATTTAATTTAGTTTAAAAATAATTTAATTTAATTTGAAAATAATTTAATTTAATTTAAAAATAATTTAATTTTAAAGTAATTTAATTGAATTTAAAAATCATTTAATTTAAAAATCATTTATTTAATTTAATAATAATTTAATTTAAATTAAAAATAATTTAATTAAATTTAAAAATAATTTAATTTAATTTAAAAATAATTTAATTAAATTTAAAAATAATTTAATTAAATTTAAAAATAAATTTATTAAATTCAAAAATAAATTATATAAATTTAAAAATAATTTAATTTAATTTAAAAATAATTTAATTTAATTTAAAAATATTGTTATTAATTTAAAAATAATTTAATTAAATTTAAAAATAATTTAATTTAATTTAAAACTAATTTTATTTTATTTAAAAATAATTTAATTAAATTTAAAAATAAATTTATTAAATTTAAAAATAATTTAATTTAATTTAAAAATATTGTTATTAATTTAAAAATCATTTAATTAAATTTAAAAATAATTTAATTTAATTTAAAACTAATTTAATTTTATTTAAAAATAATTTAATTAAATTTAAAAATAATTTAATTAAATTTAAAAATAATTTAATTTAATTTAAAAATATTGTTATTAATTTAAAAATAATTTAATTAAATTTAAAAATAATTTAATTTAATTTAAAACTAATTTAATTTTATTTAAAAATAATTTAATTGAATTTAAAAATAATTTAATAAAATTTAAAAATAATTTAATAAAATCTAAATTTAAATTAATTTAAAAATAATTTAATTTAATTAAAAATAATTTAATTTATTTTAAATATAATTTAATTTAATTTAAAAATAATTTAATTTAAAAATAATTTAATTTAATTTACAAATAATTTAATTAAATTTAAAAATAATTTAATTAAATTTAAAAATAATTTAATTAAATCTAAAAATAATTTAATTTAATTAAAAAACAATTTAATTTAATTTAAAAATAATTTAATTTAATTTGAAAATAATTTAATTTAATTTTAAAATAATTTAATTTAATTTAAAAGTAATTTAAATAAATTTAAAAATTATTTAATTTAATATAAAAATAATTTAATTTAATTTAAAAATAATTTAATATAATTTAGAAATAATTTAATTAAAGTTAAAAAAATTTAATCTAAAAATAATTTAATTAAATTTAAAAATACCTTAATTTAATTTAAAAATAGTTTAATTTAATTTAAAAATAATTTAATTAAATTTCAAAATAATTTAATTTTATTAAAAAATAATTTAATTAAATTTAAAAAATAATTTAATTAAATCTAAAAATAATTTAATTTAATTACAAAAGAATTTAATTTAATTTAAAAATAATTCAATTTAATTTAAAATTAATTTAATTTAATTTGAAAATAATTTAATTTAATTTCAAAATAATTTAATTTAATTTCAAAATAATTTAACTAAATTTAAATATTATTTAATTTAATATAAAAATAATTTAATTTAATTTAAAAATAATTTAATTTAATTTAAAAATAATTTAATTAAAGTTAAAAATAATTTATATAAATTTAAAATTATTTTAATTAAATTTAAAAATAATTTAATTTAGTTTAAAAATAATTTATTTTAATTTAAAAATAATTTAATTTAATTTAAAAGTAATTTAATTAAATTTAAAAATAATTTAATTTAATTTAAAAATAATTTATTTAATTTAATAATAATTTAATTTAATTTAAAATTTTTTTTTTTAATTTGAAAATAATTTAATTAACTTTAAAAATAATTAAATTCAATTTAAAAAAAATTTAATCTAAAAATAATGTAATTAAATTTAAAAATAATTTAATTTAATTTAAAAATAATTTAATTGAGCTTAAAAATAATTTAATTTATTTTAAAAATAATTTAATTAAATTTAAAAATAATTTAATTTAATTTAAAAATAATTTAATTAAATTTAAAAATAATTTAATTTAAATTAAAAATAATTTAATTTATTTTAAAAATAATTTAATTTAATTTAAAAATAATTTAATTTAATTTAAAAACAATTTAATTTAAAAATAATTTAATTTAATTTAAAAATAATTTAATTTAATTTAAAAATAATTTAATTTAATTTAAAAATAATTTAATTTAATTTAAAAATAATTTAATTAAATTTAAAAATAATTTAAATTAAATTAAAAATAATTTAATTTATTTTAAAAATAATTTAATTTAATTTAAAAATATGTTAATTTAATTTAAAAACAATTTAATTTAAAAATAATTTAATTTAATTTTAAAATAATTTAATTTAATTTAAAAATAATTTAATTTAATTTAAAAATAATTTAATTTAATTTAAAAATAATTTAATTAAATTTAAAAATAATTTAATTTAAATAAAAAATAATATAATTAACGTTAAACATAATTTAATTTAATTTAAAAATATTTTAATTTAATTTAAAAATAATTTAATTAAATTTAAAAATAATTTAATTAAATTTAAAAATAATTTAATTTAATTTAAAAATAATTTAATTTAATTTAAAAATAATTTAATTAAATTTAAAAATAATTTAATTAAATTTAAAAATAATTTAATAAAATCTAAAAATAATTTAAATTAATTTAAAAATAATTTAACATAATTTAAAAATAATTTAATTTAATTTAAAAATAATTTAATTAAATTTAAAAATAATTTAATTTAAAAATAATTTAACTTAATTTAAAAATAATTTAATTTAATTTAAAAATAATTTAATTTAAAAATAATTTAATTTAATTTAAAAAATATTTAATTACATTTAAAAATAATCTAATTAAATTTAAAAATAATTTAATTAAATTTAAAAATAATTTAATTAATTCTAAAAATAATTTAATTTAATTAAAAAATAATTTAATTTAATTTAAAAATAATTTAATTTTATTTGAAAATAATTTAATTTAATTTAAAAATAATTTAATTTAATTTAAAAGTAATTTAACTAAATTTAAAAATTATTTAATTTAATATAAAAATATTATAATTAAATTTAAAAATAATTTAATTTAATTTAAAAATAATATTATTAAAATTAAAAATAATTTAATTTAATTTAAAAAAAATTTTATTTAATTTAAAAATAATTTAATTAAATTTAAAAATAATTTAATTTAAATTAAAAATAATTTAATTAAATTTAAAAATATTTTAATTAAATTTAAAAATAATTTAATGCAATTTAAAAATAATTTAATTAAATTTAAAAATAATTTAATTTAATTTAAAACTAATTTAATTTTATTACAAAATAATTTAATTAAATTTAAAAATAATTTAATTAAATTTAAAAATAATTTAATAAAATCTAAATTTAAATTAATTTAAAAATAATTTAATTTAATTTAAAAATAATTTAATTAAATTTAAAAATAGTTTAATTAAATTTAAAAATAATTTAATTAAATCTAAAAATAATTTAATTTAATTAAAAAACAATTTAATTTAGTTTAAAAAATATATATTTAATATAAATTTAAAAATAATTTAATTAAATTTAAAAATAATTTAAATTATTTTAGAAATAATTTAATTTAATTTAAAAATAATTTAATTTAAAAGTAATTTAATTGAATTTAAAAATCATTTATTTAATTTAATAATAATTTAATTTAAATTAAAAATAATTTAATTAAATTTAAAAATAATTTAATTTAATTTAAAAATAATTTAATTAAATTTAAAAATAATTTAATTAAATTTAAAAATAAATTTATTAAATTCAAAAATAAATTATATAAATTTAAAAATAATTAAATTTAATTTAAAAATAATTTAATTTAATTTAAAAATATTGTTATTAATTTAAAAATAATTTAATTAAATTTAAAAATAATTTAATTTAATTTAAAACTAATTTTATTTTATTTAAAAATAATTTAATTAAATTTAAAAATAAATTTATTAAATTTAAAAATAATTTAATTTAATTTAAAAATATTGTTATTAATTTAAAAATAATTTAATTAAATTTAAAAATAATTTAATTTAATTTAAAACTAATTTAATTTTATTTAAAAATAATTTAATTAAATTTAAAAATAATTTAATTAAATTTAAAAATAATTTAATTTAATTTAAAAATATTGTTATTAATTTAAAAATAATTTAATTAAATTTAAAAATAATTTAATTTAATTTAAAACTAATTTAATTTTATTTAAAAATAATTTAATTAAATTTAAAAATAATTTAATTAAATTTAAAAATAATTTAATAAAATCTAAATTTAAATTAATTTAAAAATAATTTAATTTAATTAAAAATAATTTAATTTATTTTAAATATAATTTAATTTAATTTAAAAATAATTTAATTTAAAAATAATTTAATTTAATTTAAAAATAATTTAATTAAATTTAAAAATAATTTAATTAAATTTAAAAATAATTTAATTAAATCTAAAAATAATTTAATTTAATTAAAAAACAATTTAATTTAATTTAAAAATAATTTAATTTAATTTGAAAATAATTTAATTTAATTTAAAAATAATTTAATTTATTTTAAAAGTAATTTAAATAAATTTAAAAATTATTTAATTTAATATAAAAATAATTTAATTTAATTTAAAAATAATTTAATATAATTTAGAAATAATTTAATTAAAGTTAAAAAAATTTAATCTAAAAATAATTTAATTAAATTTAAAAATACCTTAATTTAATTTAAAAATAGTTTAATTTAATTTAAAAATAATTTAATTAAATTTCAAAATAATTTAATTTTATTAAAAAATAATTTAATAAAATTTAAAAATAATTTAATTAAATTTAAAAATAAATTTATTAAATTCAAAAATAAATTATATAAATTTAAAAATAATTTAATTTAATTTAAAAATATTTTAATTAAATTTAAAAATAATTTAATGCAATTTAAAAATAATTTAATTAAATTTAAAAATAATTTAATTTAATTTAAAACTAATTTAATTTTATTTAAAAATAATTTAATTAAATTTAAAAATAATAATTTAATAAAATCTAAATTTAAATTAATTTAAAAATAATTTAATTTAAAAATTATTTAATTCAATTTAAAAATAATTTAATTAAATTTAAAAATAATTTAATTAAATTTAAAAATAATTTAATTAAATCTAAAAATAATTTAATTTAATTAAAAAACAATTTAATTTAGTTTAAAAATAATTTAATTTAATTTGAAAATAATTTAATTTAATTTAAAAATAATTTAATTTTAAAGTAATTTAACTAAATTTAAAAATTTTTTAATTTAATTTAGAAATAATTTAATTTAATTTAAAAATAATTTAATATAATTTTAAAATAATTTAATTAAATTTAAAAATAATTTAACTTATTTTAGAAATAATTTAATTTAATTTAAAAGTAATTTAATTTAAAAGTAATTTAATTGAATTTAAAAATCATTTAATTTAAAAATCATTTATTTAATTTAATAATAATTTAATTTAAATTAAAAATAATTTAATTAAATTTAAAATTAATTTAATTTAATTTAAAAATAATTTAATTAAATTTAAAAATAATTTAATTAAATTTAAAAATAAATTTATTAAATTCAAAAATAAATTATATAAATTTAAAAATAATTTAATTTAATTTAAAAATAATTTAATTTAATTTAAAAATATTGTTATTAATTTAAAAATAATTTAATTAAATTTAAAAATAATTTAATTTAATTTAAAACTAATTTTATTTTATTTAAAAATAATTTAATTAAATTTAAAAATAATTTAATTAAATTTAAAAATAATTTAATAAAATCTAAATTTAAATTAATTTAAAAATAATTTAATTTAATTAAAAATAATTTAATTTATTTTAAATGTAATTTAATTTAATTTAAAAATAATTTAATTTAAAAATAATTTAATTTAATTTTAAAATAAATTAATTAAATTTAAAAATAATTTAATTAAATTTAAAAATAATTTAATTAAATCTAAATTTAATTTAATTTAAAAATAATTTAATTTAATTTAAAAGTAATTTAACTAAATTTAAAAATTATTAAATTTAATATAAAAATAATTTAATTTAATTTAAAAATAATTTAATATAATTTAGAAATAATTTAATTAAAGTTAAAAAATTTATATAAATTTAGAAATATTTTAATTAAATTTAAAAATAATTTAATTTAGTTTAAAAATAATTTAATTTAATTTAAAAATAATTTAATTTAAAAGTAATTTAATTGAATTTTAAAATCATTAAATTTAAAAATCATTTATTTAATTTAATAATAATTTAATTTAAATTAAAAATAATTTAAATAAATTTAAAAATAATTTAATTTAATTTAAAAATAATTTAATTAAATTTAAAAATAATTTAATTAAATTTAAAAATAAATTTATTAAATTTAAAAATAAATTATATAAATTTAAAAATAATTTAATTTAATTTAAAAATAATTTAATTTAATTTAAAAACATTGTTATTAATTTTAAAATAATTTAATTAAATTTTGAAATAATTTAATTCAATTTAAACAAAATTTAATCTAAAATTAATTTAATTAAATTTTAAAATACCTTAATTTAATTTAAAAATAGTTTAATTTAATTTAAAAATAATTTAATTAAATTTAAAAATAATTTAATTTAACTTAAAAATAATTTAAATAAATTTAAAAATAGTTTAATTTAATTTAAAAATAATTTGATTAAATTTAAAAATAATTTAATTTAATTTAAAAATAATTTAATTTATTTTAAAAATAATTTAATTAAATTTAAAAATAATTTAATTAAATCTGAAAATAATTTAATTTAATTACAAAAGAATTTAATTTAATTTAAAAATAATTCAATTTAATTTAAAATTAATTTAATTTAATTTGAAAATAATTTAATTTAATTTCAAAATAATTTAATTTAATTTCAAAATAATTTAACTAAATTTAAATATTATTTAATTTAATATAAAAATAATTTAATTTAATTTAAAAATAATTTAATTTAATTTAAAAATAATTTAATTAGTTAAAAATAATTTATATAAATTTAAAATTATTTTAATTAAATTTAAAAATAATTTAATTTAGTTTAAAAATAATTTATTTTAATTTAAAAATAATTTAATTTAATTTAAAAGTAATTTAATTAAATTTAAAAATAATTTAATTTAATTTAAAAATAATTTATTTAATTTAATAATAATTTAATTTAAATTAAAAATAATTTAATTAAATTTAAAAATTATTAAATTTAATTTAAAAATAATTTAATGAAATTTAAAAATAATTTAAATAAATTAAAAAATAAATTTATGAAATTTAAAAATAAATTATATAAATTTAAAAATAATTTAATTTAATTTAAAAATAATTTAATTTAATTTAAAAAATTTTTTTTTAATTTAAAAATAATTTAATTAATTTTAAAAATAATTAAATTTAATTTAAAAAAAATTTAATCTAAAAATAATGTAATTAAATTTAAAAATAATTTAATTTAATTTAAAAATAATTTAATTGAGCTTAAAAATAATTTAATTTATTTTAAAAATAATTTAATTAAATTTAAAAATAATTTAATTTAATTTAAAAATAATTTAATTAAATTTAAAAATAATTTAATAAAATCTAAAAATAATTTAAATTAATTTAAAAATAATTTAACATAATTTAAAAATAATTTAATTTAATTTAAAAATAATTTAACTAAATTTAAAAATAACCTAATTAAATTTAAAAATAATTTAATTAAATTTAAAAATAATTTAATTAATTCTAAAAATAATTTAATTTAATTAAAAAATAATTTAATTTAATTTAAAAATAATTTAATTTTATTTGAAAATAATTTAATTTAATTTAAAAATAATTTAATTTAATTTAAAAGTAATTTAACTAAATTTAAAAATTATTTAATTTAATATAAAAATATTATAATTAAATTTAAAAATAATTTAATTTAATTTAAAAATAATTTAATTAAATTTAAAAATAATTTAATTTAAATTAAAAATAATTTAATTAAATTTAAAAATATTTTAATTAAATTTAAAAATAATTTAATGCAATTTAAAAATAATTTAATTAAATTTAAAAATAATTTAATAAAATCTAAATTTAAATTAATTTAAAAATAATTTAATTTAAAAATAATTTAATTTAATTTAAAAATAATTTAATTAAATTTAAAAATAATTTAATTAAATTTAAAAATTATTTAATTAAATCTGAAAATAATTTAATTTAATTAAAAAACAATTTAATTTAATTTAAAAATAATTTAATTTAATTTGAAAATAATTTAATTTAATTTAAAAATAATTTAATATAATTTAAAGATAATTTAATTAAATTTAAAAATAATTTAATTAAATTTAAAAATAAATTTATTAAATTTAAAAATAAATTTATTAAATTTAAAAATAAATTATATAAATTTAAAAATAATTTAATTTAATTTAAAAATAATTTAATTTAATTTAAAAATATTGTTATTAATTTTAAAATAATTTAATTAAATTTTAAAATAATTTAATTCAATTTAAACAAAATTTAATCTAAAATTAATTTAATTAAATTTTAAAATACCTTAATTTATTTTAAAAATAGTTTAATTTAATTTAAAAATAATTTAATTAAATTTAAAAATAATTTAATTTAATTTAAAAATAATTGAATTAAATTTAAAAATAGTTTAATTTATATTAAAAATAATTTGATTAAATTTAAAAATAATTTAATTTAATTTAAAAATAATTTAATTTATTTTAAAAATAATTTAATTAAATTTAAAAATAATTTAATTAAATCTGAAAATAATTTAATTTAATTACAAAAGAATTTAATTTAATTTAAAAATAATTCAATTTAATTTAAAATTAATTTAAGTTAATTTGAAAATAATTTAATTTAATTTCAAAATAATTTAATTTAATTTCAAAATAATTTAACTAAATTTAAATATTATTTAATTTAATATAAAAATAATTTAATGTAATTTAAAAATAATTTAATTTAATTTAAAAATAATTTAATTAGTTAAAAATAATTTATATAAATTTAAAATTATTTTAATTAAATTTAAAAATAATTTAATTTAATTTAAAAGTAATTTAATTAAATTTAAAAATAATTTAATTTAATTTAAAAATAATTTATTTAATTTAATAATAATTTAATTTAAATTAAAAATAATTTAATTAAATTTAAAAATTATTAAATTTAATTTAAAAATAATTTAATTAAATTTAAAAATAATTTAATTAAATTAAAAAATAAATTTATGAAATTTAAAAATAAATTATATAAATTTAAAAATAATTTAATTTAATTTAAAAATAATTTAATTTAATTTAAAAAAATTTTTTTTAATTTGAAAATAATTTAATTAATTTTAAAAATAATTAAATTCAATTTAAAAAAAAATTAATCTAAAAATAATGTAATTAAATTTAAAAATAATTTAATTTAATTTAAAAATAATTTAATTGAGCTTAAAAATAATTTAATTTATTTTAAAAATAATTTAATTAAATTTAAAAATAATTTAATTTAATTTAAAAATAATTTAATTAAATTTAAAAATAATTTAATTTAAATTAAAAATAATTTAATTTATTTTAAAAATAATTTAATTTAATTTAAAAATAATTTAATTTAATTTAAAACAATTTAATTTAAAAATAATTTAATTTAATTTAAAAATAATTTAATTTAATTTAAAAATAATTTAATTTAATTTAAAAATAATTTAATTTAATTTAAAAATAATTTAATTAAATTTAAAAATAATTTATTTAAATTTAAAAACAATTTAATTAAATTTATAAAAAACTTAATTAAATCTAAAAATATTTTAATTTAATTAAAAATAATTTAATTTAATTTAAAAATAATTTAATTTAATTTAAAAATAATCTAATTTAATTTGAAAATAATTTAATTTAAAAATAATTTAACTAAATTTAAAAATTATTTAATTTAATATAACAATAATTTAATTTAATTTAAAAATAATTTAATTTAATTTAAAAATAATTTAATTAAATTTAAAAATAATTTAATTTAAATAAAAAATAATATAATTAAAGTTAAACATAATTTAATTTAATTTAAAAATATTTTAATTTAATTTAAAAATAATATAATTAAATTTAAAAATAATTTAATTTAATTTAAAAATAATTTAATTTAATTTAAAAATAATTTAATTTAATTTAAAAATAATTTAATTAAATTTAAAAATAATTTAATTAAATTTAAAAATAATTTAATAAAATCTAAAAATAATTTAAATTAATTTAAAAATAATTTAACATAATTTAAAAATAATTTAATTTAATTTAAAAATAATTTAATTAAATTTAAAAATAATTTAATTTAAAAATAATTTAATTTCATTTAAAAATAATTTAATTTAATTTAAAAATAATTTAATTTAAAAATAATTTAATTTAATTTAAAAATAATTTAATTAAATTTAAAAATAACCTAATTAAATTTAAAAATAATTTAATTAAATTTAAAAATAATTTAATTAATTCTAAAAATAATTTAATTTAATTAAAAAATAATTTAATTTAATTTAAAAATAATTTAATTTTATTTGAAAATAATTTAATTTAATTTAAAAATAATTTAATTTAATTTAAAAGTAATTTAACTAAATTTAAAAATTATTTAATTTAATATAAAAATATTATAATTAAATTTAAAAATAATTTAATTTAATTTAAAAATAATATTATTAAAATTAAAAATAATTTAATTTAATTTAAAAATATTTTATTTAATTTAAAAATAATTTAATTAAATTTAAAAATAATTTAATTTAAATTAAAAATAATTTAATTAAATTTAAAATTATTTTAATTAAATTTAAAAATAATTTAATGCAATTTAAAAATAATTTAATTAAATTTAAAAATAATTTAATTTAATTTAAAACTAATTTAATTTTATTTTAAAATAATTTAATTAAATTTAAAAATAATTTAATTAAATTTAAAAATAATTTAATAAAATCTAAATTTAAATTAATTTAAAAATAATTTAATTTAAAAATAATTTAATTTAATTTAAAAATAATTTAATTAAATTTAAAAATATTTTAATTAAATTTAAAAATAATTTAATTAAATCTGAAAATAATTTAATTTATTTAAAAAACAATTTAATTTAATTTAAAAATAATTTAATTTAATTTGAAAATAATTTAATTTAATTTAAAAATAATTTAATATAATTTTAAAATAATTTAATTAAATTTAAAAATAATTTAAATTATTTTAGAAATAATTTAATTTAATTTAAAAATAATTTAATTTAAAAGTAATTTAATTGAATTTAAAAATCATTTAATTTAAAAATCATTTATTTAATTTAATAATAATTTAATTTAAATTAAAAATAATTTAAAGAATTTAAAAATAATTTAATTTAATTTAAAAATAATTTAATTAAATTTAAAAATAATTTAATTAAATTTAAAAATAAATTTATTTAATTCAAAAATAAATTATATAAATTTAAAAATAATTTAATTTAATTTAAAAATAATTTAATTTAATTTAAAAATATTGTTATTAATTTAAAAATAATTTAATTAAATTTAAAAATAATTTAATTTAATTTAAAACAAATTTTATTTTATTTAAAAATAATTTAATTAAATTTAAATATAATTTAATTAAATTTAAAAATAATTTAATAAAATCCAAATTTAAATTAATTTAAAAATAATTTAATTTAATTAAAAATAATTTAATTTATTTTAAATGTAATTTAATTTAATTTAAAAATAATTTAATTTAAAAATAATTTAATTTAATTTTAAAATAATTTAATTAAATTTAAAAATAATTTAATAAAATTTAAAAATAATTTATTTAAATCTAAATGTAATTTAATTTAAAAATAATTTAATTTAATTTAAAAGTAATTTAACTAAATTTAAAAATTATTAAATTTAATATAAAAATAATTTAATTTAATTTAAAAATATTTTAATATAATTTAGAAATAATTTAATTAAAGTTAAAAAATTTATATAAATTTAGAAATATTTTAATTAAATTTAAAAATAATTTAATTTAGTTTAAAAATAATTTAATTTAATTTAAAAATAATTTAATTTAAAAGTAATTTAATTGAATTTAAAAATCATTTAATTTAAAAATCATTTATTTAATTTAATAATAATTTAATTTAAATTAAAAATAATTTAAATAAATTTAAAAATAATTTAATTTAATTTAAAAATAATTTAATTAAATTTAAAAATAATTTAATAAAATTTAAAAATAAATTTATTAAATTTAAAAATAAATTATATAAATTTAAAAATAATTTAATTTAATTTAAAAATAATTTAATTTAATTTAAAAATATTGTTATTAATTTTAAAATAATTTAATTAAATTTAAAAATAATTTAATTCAGTTTAAACAAAATTTAATCTAAAAATAATTTAATTAAATTTTAAAATACCTTAATTTAATTTAAAAATAGTTTAATTTAATTTAAAAATAATTTAATTAAATTTAAAAATAATTTAATTTAATTTAAAAATAATTTAATTAAATTTAAAAATAGTTTAATTTAATTTAAAAATAATTTGATTAAATTTAAAAATAATTTAATTTAATTTAAAAATAATTTAATTTATTTTAAAAATAATTTAATTAAATTTAAAAATAATTTAATTAAATCTAAAAATAGTTTAATTTAATTACAAAAGAATTTAATTTAATTTAAAAATAATTCAATTTAATTTAAAATTAATTTAATTTAATTTGAAAATAATTTAATTTAATTTCAAAATAATTTAATTTAATTTCAAAATAATTTAACTAAATTTAAATATTATTTAATTTAATATAAAAATAATTTAATTTAATTTAAAAATAATTTAATTTAATTTAATTAAAGTTAAAAATAATTTATATAAATTTAAAATTATTTTAATTAAATTTAAAAATAATTTAATTTAGTTTAAAAATAATTTATTTTAATTTAAAAATAATTTAGTTTAATTTAAAAAGAATTTAATTAAATTTAAAAATAATTTAATTTAATTTAAAAATAATTTATTTAATTTAATAATAATTTAATTTAAATTAAAAATAATTTAATAAAATTTAAAAATTATTAAATTTAATTTAAAAATAATTTAATTAAATTTAAAAATAATTTAATTAAATTAAAAAATAAATTTATGAAATTTAAAAATAAATTATATAAATTTAAAAATAATTTAATTTAATTTAAAAATAATTTAATTTAATTTAAAAAAAATTTTTTTAATTTGAAAATAATTTAATTAATTTTAAAAATAATTAAATTCAATTTAAAAAAAATTTAATCTAAAAATAATGTAATTAAATTTAAAAATAATTTAATTTAATTTAAAAATAATTTAATTGAGCTTAAAAATAATTTAATTTATTTTAAAAATAATTTAATTAAAATTAAAAATAATTTAAATTAATTTAAAAATAATTTAATTAAATTTAAAAATAATTTAATTGAAATTAACAATAATTTAATTTATTTTAAAAATAATTTAATTTAATTTAAAAATAATTTAATTTAATTTAAAAACAATTTAATTTAAAAATAATTTAATTTAATTTAAAAATAATTTAATTTAATTTAAAAACGGTTTTATTAAATTTAAAAATAATTTAATTTAAAAATAATTTTATTAAATTTAAAAATATTTTATTTAAATTTAAAAACAATTTAATTAAATTTATAAAAAATTTAATTAAATCTAAAAATATTTTAATTTAATTAAAAATAATTTAATTTAATTTAAAAATAATTCAATTTAATTTAAAAATAATCTAATTTAATTTGAAAATAATTTAATTTAAAAATAATTTAATTAAATTTAAAAATTATTTAATTTAATATAACAATAATTTAATTTAATTTAAAAATAATTTAATTTAATTTAAAAATAATTTAAATAAATTTAAAAATAATTTAATTTAAATAAAAAATAATATAATTAAAGTTAAACATAATTTAATTTAATTTAAAAATATTTTAATTTAATTTAAAAATAATTGAATTAAATTTAAAAATAATTTAATTTAATTTAAAAATAATTTAATTTAAAAATAATTGAATATAATTTAAAAATAATTTAATTAAATTTAAAAATAATTTAATTAAATTTAAAAATAATTTAATAAAATCTAAAAATAATTTAAATTAATTTAAAAATAATTTAACATAATTTAAAAATATTTTAATTTAATTTAAAAATAATTTAATTAAATTTAAAAATAATTTAATTAAAATTAAAAATAATTTAATTTAATTTAAAAATAATTTAATTTAAAAATAATTTAATTTAATTTAAAAATAATTTAATTAAATTTAAAAATAATCTAATTAAATTTAAAAATAATTTAATTAAATTTAAAAATAATTTAATTATTTCTAAAAATAATTTAATTTAATTTAAAAATAATTTAATTTTATTTGAAAATAATTTAATTTAATTTAAAAATAATTTAATTTAATTTAAAAGTAATTTAACTAAATTTAAAAATTATTTAATTTAATATAAAAATATTATAATTAAATTTAAAAATAATTTAATTTAATTTAAAAATAATATTATTAAAATTAAAAATAATTTAATTTAATTTAAAAATAATTTTATTTAATTTAAAAATAATTTAATTAAATTTAAAAATTATTTAATTTAAATTAAAAATAATTTAATTAAATTTAAAAATATTTTAATTAAATTTAAAAATAATTTAATGCAATTTAAAAATAATTTAATTAAATTTAAAAATAATTTAATTTAATTTAAAACTAATTTAATTTTATTTAAAAATAATTTAATTAAATTTAAAAATAATTTAAATAAATTTAAAAATAATTTAATAAAATCTAAATTTAAATTAATTTAAAAATAATTTAATTTAAAAATAATTTAATTTAATTTAAAAATAATTTAATTAAATTTAAAAATAATTTAATTAAATTTAAAAATAATTTAATTAAATCTAAAAATAATTTAATTTAATTAAAAAACAATTTAATTTAATTTAAAAATAATTTAATTTAATTTGAAAATAATTTAATTTAATTTAAAAATAATTTAATTTTAAAGTAATTTAACTAAATTTAAAAAATTTTTAATTTAATTTAGAAATAATTTAATTTAATTTAAAAATAATTTAATATAATTTTAAAATAATTTAATTAAATTTAAAAATAATTTAAATTATTTTAGAAATAATTTAATTTAATTTAAAAATAATTTAATTTAAAAGTAATTTAATTGTATTTAAAAATCATTTAATTTAAAAATCATTTATTTAATTTAATAATAATTTAATTTAAATTAAAAATAATTTAATTAAGTTTAAAAATAATTTAATTTAATTTAAAAATAATTTAATTTAATTTAAAAATAATTTAATTAAATTTAAAAATAAATTTATTAAATTCAAAAATAAATTATATAAATTTAAAAATAATTTAATTTAATTTAAAAATAATTTAATTTAATTTAAAAATATTGTTATTAATTTAAAAATAATTTAATTAAATTTAAAAATAATTTAATTTAATTTAAAACTAATTTTATTTTATTTAAAAATAATTTAATTAAAATTAAAAATAATTTAATTAAATTTAAAAATAATTTAATAAAATCTAAATTTAAATTAATTTAAAACTAATTTAATTTAATTAAAAATAATTTGATTTATTTTAAATGTAATTTAATTTAATTTAAAAATAATTTAATTTAAAAATAATTTAATTTAATTTTAAAATAATTTAATTAAATTTAAAAATAATTTAATTAAATTTAAAAATAATTTAATTAATTCTAAATTTAATTTAATTTAAAAATAATTTAATTTAATTTAAAAGTAATTTAACTAAATTTAAAAATTATTAAATTTAAAAGTAATTTAATTGAATTTAAAAATCATTTAATTTAAAAATCATTTATTTAATTTAATAATAATTTAATTTAAATTAAAAATAATTTAATTAAGTTTAAAAATAATTTAATTTAATTTAAAAATAATTTAATTAAATTTAAAAATAATTTAATTAAATTTAAAAATAAATTTATTAAATTCAAAAATAAATTATATAAATTTAAAAATAATTTAATTTAATTTAAAAATAATTTAATTTAATTTAAAAATATTGTTATTAATTTAAAAATAATTTAATTAAATTTAAAAATAATTTAATTTAATTTAAAACTAATTTTATTTTATTTAAAAATAATTTAATTAAAATTAAAAATAATTTAATTAAATTTAAAAATAATTTAATAAAATCTAAATTTAAATTAATTTAAAACTAATTTAATTTAATTAAAAATAATTTGATTTATTTTAAATGTAATTTAATTTAATTTAAAAATAATTTAATTTAAAAATAATTTAATTTAATTTTAAAATAATTTAATTAAATTTAAAAATAATTTAATTAAATTTAAAAATAATTTAATTAATTCTAAATTTAATTTAATTTAAAAATAATTTAATTTAATTTAAAAGTAATTTAACTAAATTTAAAAATTATTAAATTTAATATAAAAATAATTTAATTTAATTTAAAAATAATTTAATTAAATTTAAAAATAGTTTAATTTAATTTAAAAATAATTTAATTAAATTTAAAAATAATTTAATTAAATTTAAAAATAGTTTAATTTAATTTAAAAATAATTTGATTAAATTTAAAAATAATTTAATTTAATTTAAAAATAATTTAATTTATTTTAAAAATAATTTAATTAAATTTAAAAATAATTTAATTAAATCTAAAAATAGTTTAATTTAATTACAAAAGAATTTAATTTAATTTAAAAATAATTCAATTTAATTTAAAATTAATTTAATTTAATTTGAAAATAATTTAATTTAATTTCAAAATAATTTAATTTAATTTCAAAATAATTTAACTAAATTTAAATATTATTTAATTTAATATAAAAATAATTTAATTTAATTTAAAAATAATTTAATTTAATTTAATTAAAGTTAAAAATAATTTATATAAATTTAAAATTATTTTAATTAAATTTAAAAATAATTTAATTTAGTTTAAAAATAATTTATTTTAATTTAAAAATAATTTAGTTTAATTTAAAAAGAATTTAATTAAATTTAAAAATAATTTAATTTAATTTAAAAATAATTTATTTAATTTAATAATAATTTAATTTAAATTAAAAATAATTTA
Source organism: Phosphuga atrata (assembly GCA_944588485.1). Taxonomy (NCBI): domain Eukaryota; kingdom Metazoa; phylum Arthropoda; class Insecta; order Coleoptera; family Silphidae; genus Phosphuga; species Phosphuga atrata. The sequence continues at coordinate 18,711,176 of OX155896.1, read as the reverse complement.
ATAAAATTTAAAAATTATTAAATTTAATTTAAAAATAATTTAATTAAATTTAAAAATAATTTAATTAAATTAAAAAATAAATTTATGAAATTTAAAAATAAATTATATAAATTTAAAAATAATTTAATTTAATTTAAAAATAATTTAATTTAATTTAAAAAAAATTTTTTTAATTTGAAAATAATTTAATTAATTTTAAAAATAATTAAATTCAATTTAAAAAAAATTTAATCTAAAAATAATGTAATTAAATTTAAAAATAATTTAATTTAATTTAAAAATAATTTAATTGAGCTTAAAAATAATTTAATTTATTTTAAAAATAATTTAATTAAAATTAAAAATAATTTATATTAATTTAAAAATAATTTAATTAAATTTAAAAATAATTTAATTGAAATTAACAATAATTTAATTTATTTTAAAAATAATTTAATTTAATTTAAAAATAATTTAATTTAATTTAAAAACAATTTAATTTAAAAATAATTTAATTTAATTTAAAAATAATTTAATTTAATTTAAAAATAATTTAATTTAATTTAAAAATAATTTAATTTAATTTAAAAATAATTTTATTAAATTTAAAAATAATTTATTTAAATTTAAAAACAATTTAATTAAATTTATAAAAAATTTAATTAAATCTAAAAATATTTTAATTTAATTAAAAATAATTTAATTTAATTTAAAAATAATTCAATTTAATTTAAAAATAATCTAATTTAATTTGAAAATAATTTAATTTAAAAATAATTTAATTAAATTTAAAAATTATTTAATTTAATATAACAATAATTTAATTTAATTTAAAAATAATTTAATTTAATTTAAAAATAATTTAAATAAATTTAAAAATAATTTAATTTAAATAAAAAATAATATAATTAAAGTTAAACATAATTTAATTTAATTTAAAAATATTTTAATTTAATTTAAAAATAATTGAATTAAATTTAAAAATAATTTAATTTAATTTAAAAATAATTTAATTTAAAAATAATTGAATATAATTTAAAAATAATTTAATTAAATTTAAAAATAATTTAATTAAATTTAAAAATAATTTAATAAAATCTAAAAATAATTTAAATTAATTTAAAAATAATTTAACATAATTTAAAAATATTTTAATTTAATTTAAAAATAATTTAATTAAATTTAAAAATAATTTAATTTAAAAATAATTTAACTTAATTTAAAAATAATTTAATTAAATTTAAAAATAATTTAATTTAAAAATAATTTAATTTAATTTAAAAATAATTTAATTAAATTTAAAAATAATCTAATTAAATTTAAAAATAATTTAATTAAATTTAAAAATAATTTAATTATTTCTAAAAATAATTTAATTTAATTTAAAAATAATTTAATTTTATTTGAAAATAATTTAATTTAATTTAAAAATAATTTAATTTAATTTAAAAGTAATTTAACTAAATTTAAAAATTATTTAATTTAATATAAAAATATTATAATTAAATTTAAAAATAATTTAATTTAATTTAAAAATAATATTATTAAAATTAAAAATAATTTAATTTAATTTAAAAATAATTTTATTTAATTTAAAAATAATTTAATTAAATTTAAAAATTATTTAATTTAAATTAAAAATAATTTAATTAAATTTAAAAATATTTTAATTAAATTTAAAAATAATTTAATGCAATTTAAAAATAATTTAATTAAATTTAAAAATAATTTAATTTAATTTAAAACTAATTTAATTTTATTTAAAAATAATTTAATTAAATTTAAAAATAATTTAAATAAATTTAAAAATAATTTAATAAAATCTAAATTTAAATTAATTTAAAAATAATTTAATTTAAAAATAATTTAATTTAATTTAAAAATAATTTAATTAAATTTAAAAATAATTTAATTAAATTTAAAAATAATTTAATTAAATCTAAAAATAATTTAATTTAATTAAAAAACAATTTAATTTAATTTAAAAATAATTTAATTTAATTTGAAAATAATTTAATTTAATTTAAAAATAATTTAATTTTAAAGTAATTTAACTAAATTTAAAAAATTTTTAATTTAATTTAGAAATAATTTAATTTAATTTAAAAATAATTTAATATAATTTTAAAATAATTTAATTAAATTTAAAAATAATTTAAATTATTTTAGAAATAATTTAATTTAATTTAAAAATAATTTAATTTAAAAGTAATTTAATTGAATTTAAAAATCATTTAATTTAAAAATCATTTATTTAATTTAATAATAATTTAATTTAAATTAAAAATAATTTAATTAAGTTTAAAAATAATTTAATTTAATTTAAAAATAATTTAATTAAATTTAAAAATAATTTAATTAAATTTAAAAATAAATTTATTAAATTCAAAAATAAATTATATAAATTTAAAAATAATTTAATTTAATTTAAAAATAATTTAATTTAATTTAAAAATATTGTTATTAATTTAAAAATAATTTAATTAAATTTAAAAATAATTTAATTTAATTTAAAACTAATTTTATTTTATTTAAAAATAATTTAATTAAAATTAAAAATAATTTAATTAAATTTAAAAATAATTTAATAAAATCTAAATTTAAATTAATTTAAAACTAATTTAATTTAATTAAAAATAATTTGATTTATTTTAAATGTAATTTAATTTAATTTAAAAATAATTTAATTTAAAAATAATTTAATTTAATTTTAAAATAATTTAATTAAATTTAAAAATAATTTAATTAAATTTAAAAATAATTTAATTAATTCTAAATTTAATTTAATTTAAAAATAATTTAATTTAATTTAAAAGTAATTTAACTAAATTTAAAAATTATTAAATTTAAAAGTAATTTAATTGAATTTAAAAATCATTTAATTTAAAAATCATTTATTTAATTTAATAATAATTTAATTTAAATTAAAAATAATTTAATTAAGTTTAAAAATAATTTAATTTAATTTAAAAATAATTTAATTAAATTTAAAAATAATTTAATTAAATTTAAAAATAAATTTATTAAATTCAAAAATAAATTATATAAATTTAAAAATAATTTAATTTAATTTAAAAATAATTTAATTTAATTTAAAAATATTGTTATTAATTTAAAAATAATTTAATTAAATTTAAAAATAATTTAATTTAATTTAAAACTAATTTTATTTTATTTAAAAATAATTTAATTAAAATTAAAAATAATTTAATTAAATTTAAAAATAATTTAATAAAATCTAAATTTAAATTAATTTAAAACTAATTTAATTTAATTAAAAATAATTTGATTTATTTTAAATGTAATTTAATTTAATTTAAAAATAATTTAATTTAAAAATAATTTAATTTAATTTTAAAATAATTTAATTAAATTTAAAAATAATTTAATTAAATTTAAAATTAATTAAATTATTTTTAAATTTAATTTAATTTAAAAATAATTTAATTTAATTTAAAAGTAATTTAACTAAATTTAAAAATTATTAAATTTAATATAAAAATAATTTAATTTAATTTAAAAATAATTTAATATAATTTAGAAATAATTTAATTAGTTAAAAAATTTATATAAATTTAGAAATATTTTAATTAAATTTAAAAATAATTTAATTTAGTTTAAAAATAATTTGATTTAATTTAAAAATAATTTAATTTAAAAGTAATTTAATTGAATTTAAAAATCATTTAATTTAAAAATCATTTATTTAATTTAATAATAATTTAATTTAAATTAAAAATAATTTAAATAAATTTAAAAATAATTTAATTTAATTTAAAAATAATTTAATTAAATTTAAAAATAATTTAATTAAATTTAAAAATAAATTTATTAAATTTAAAAATAAATTATATAAATTTAAAAATAATTTAATTTAATTTAAAAATAATTTAATTTAATTTAAAAATATTGTTATTAATTTTAAAATAATTTAATTAAATTTAAAAATAATTTAATTCAATTTAAACAAAATTTAATCTAAAAATAATTTAATTAAATTTTAAAATACCTTAATTTAATTTAAAAATAGTTTAATTTAATTTAAAAATAATTTAATTAAATTTAAAAATAATTTAATTTTATTTAAAAATAATTTGATTAAATTTAAAAATAATTTAATTTAATTTAAAAATAATTTAATTTATTTTAAAAATAATTTAATTTAATTTAAAAATAATTTGATTAAATTTAAAAATAATTTAATTTAATTTAAAAATAATTTAATTAAATTTAAAAATAATTTAATTTAATTTAAAAATAATTTAATTTAATTTAAAAATAATTTAATTTATTTTAAAAATAATTTAATTTAATTTAAAAATAATTTAATTAAATTTAAAAATAATTTAATTTAATTATAAATAATTTAATTTTTTTTTAATAAAGTTTAATTAATATTAAAAATAATGTAATTTAATTTAAAAATAATTGAATTTATTTTTAAAAATAATTTAATTTATTTAAAAATATTTTAATCTAAAAATAATTTGTTTAAACTTAAAAATAATTTAATTTAAAAATGATTTAATTTGATTTAAAAATAATTTAATTAAATTTAAAAATAAATTAATATAATTTAAAAATAATTTAATTTAATTTAAAAATAATTGAACTGAATTTAAAAATAATTTAATTTAATATAAAAATAATTTAATTTAAAAATAATTTAATTAAATTTAAAAATAATTTAATTTTATTTAAAAATATTTTATTTTATTTTAAAAATAATTTAATTAAATTTAAAAAAAATTTAATTTAATTTAAAAATAATTTAATTAAATTTAAAAATAATTAAATGTAATTTAAAAATATTTTAATTAAATTTAAAAGTAATTTAATGTAATTTAAAAGTAATTTAATTTAATTTAAAAATAATTTAATTTAATTTAAAAATAATTTAATTAAATTTAAAAATAATTTAAATAAATCTCTAAATAATTTAATTTAATTTAAAAATAATTTAATTTAATTTAAAAATAATTTAATTAAATTTAGAAATAATTTAATTAAATTTAAAAATAATTTAATTAAATTTAAAAATAATTTAATTTAATTCAAAAATAATTTAATTGAATTTAAAAATAATTTAATTAAATTTAAAAATAATTTAATTTAAATTAAAAATAATTAAATTAAATTTAAAAATAATTTAATTAAATTTAAAAATAATTTAATTTAATTTAAAAATAATTTAATTTAATTTGAAAATAATTTAACTTAATTTAAAAATAATTTAATTAAATTTAAAAATAATTTAACTTAAAAATAAATTAATAAAAAAATAATTTAATTTAATTTAAAAATAATTTTTTTAATTTAAAAATAATTTAATTGAATTTAAAAATAATTGATTTAAATTTAAAAATAATTTAATTTAATTTAAAAATAATTTAATTTAATTTAAAAATAATTTACATAAATTTAAAAATAATTTAATTAAATTTAAAAATAATTTAATTAAATCTAATAATAATTCAATTTAATTTAAAAATAATTAAATTTATTTAAAAATAATTAAATATAATTTAAAAGTAATTTAATTAAATTTAAAAATCATTTAATTTAATTTAAAAATAATTTAATTTAATTTAAAAATAATTTAATTCAATTTAAAAATAATTTAATTTATTTTAAAAATAATTTAATTTAATTTAAAAATATTTGAATTAAATTTAAAAATAATTTCATTAAATTTAAAAATAATTTAATTAAGTTTAAAAGCAATTTAATTAAATCTAAAAATAATTTAATTTAATTTAAAAATAATTTAATTTAATTCAAAAATAATTTAATTTAATTCAAAAATATTTTAATTAAATTTAAAAATATTTTAATTAAATTTAAAAATAATTTAATTTAATTTAAAAATAATTTAATTTAATTTAAAAATAATTTAATTTAATTTGAAATTAATTTAATTTAATTTAAAAAAAATTTAATTTAAAAGTAATTTAACTAAATTTAAAAATAATTTAATTTAAAAATAATTTAATTGAAATTGAAAATAATTTAATTTAATTTAAAAATAATTTAATTAAATTTAAAAATAATTTAATTTAATTAAAAATAATTTAATTCAATTTAAAAAAAAATTAATTTGAAATTAATTTAATTTAATTTAAAAATAATTTAATTTAATTTAAAAGTAATTTAACTAAATTTAAAAATAATTTAATTTAAAAATAATTTAATTGAAATTAAAAATAATTTAATTTAATTTAAAAATAATTTAATTAAATTTAAAAATAATTTAATTTAAAAATAATTTAATTTAAGTTAAAATTAACTTAATTTAATTTAAAATATTTTAATTTAATTTAAAAATAATTTAATTTAATTAAAAAATAATTTAACTTAATTTAATAATAATTTAATTAAATTTAAAAATAATTTTATTTAAAAATAATTTAATTTAATTTAAAAATATTTTTTTTAATTTAAAATTAATTTAATTTAATTTAAAAATAATTTAATTAAATTTAAAAATAATTAAATTTAATTTAAAAATAATTTAATTTTTTTTTAGATAATTTAATTAAATTTAAAAATAATGTAATTTAATTTAAAAATAATTGAATTTATTTTTAAAAATAATTTAATTCAATTTAAAAAAAAAATTTAATCTAAAAATAATTTTATTAAATTTAATTTTTAATTATTTAATTTAAATTTAATTTAATATTTAAAATTATTAAATATTTGATTTACGTTATCTGTCAGTTTGCCATTAGATAAGAGTTCCCGTTGGATGAGGAGCCGACGAGATCTTCTTATCTTGGACTCTAAGGTAGTAATTACACAAATTCTAACTTTATTTTCTTTACTCTTTCATAACATCTGTTGGCCTTAGACCCTTGACACAAATCGGTCTTGACCGTTCCCGTTACTTGCTTTGACGCAGCGAACGGCTCACACCACGCTTCTTCAGCGGGGTGTGCCAAAGAGTAACAGAAGATTTCCGTGTAATTGTAGCTACTGACAGATTTGAAGATATCGTAGTGGTAATCTCCTACTTTCAATTGTATTATTAATTTGGTTCAAACCATGACATCTCATTTTAAACTTTAAAAATAATTTAATTTAATTTAAAAATAATTTAATTTAATTTAAAAATAATTTAATTTAATTTAAAAATAATGTAATTTTGTGTAAAGTTATTCTTGAATTAAATAATTCTTACATTAAATTAAATTATTTTTAAATTAAATTTGATTATGAAGGAATCATAAGATTCTATGCGAAGGGTTGTAAAGTATTTTAGACAATAAATTAGGGTGGGCAATATGAGGGGATAATTATACTTGCATCTACTTTTCATCTACTTGAATCCACTTTTCATCTAATTGCATCCACTTTTTATCTACTTGCATCCACTTTTAAAGGTATGAGGTCCATGTAGCCCCACGCTAACCTGATAAGGCTGATTAAAGCTGATTAGAAGCTGTTTAAGGCTGATTAAATGCTGATTAAAGCTGATTAAAGCCGATTTAAAGCTGATTACCCGATTAAAAGCGGTTTATAGCTGATTCAAGGCTGTTACATCCTAGACCTCATCTTCACCTAGGATACCTGTATCCGGACTAGATCAGTTAGTTGGGTTAGGTTAGGAACACCTACATATCATTGGGATAGGGTGGTTGGGTTACGTTAGGTTGGCTTATGTCGCGCGAGCGAGATGGAAAGTAAACGAAAAGAAATCGCCCGTGCGCGCGCGACATAACCCAACCCAACGTTACACAACCAGGCTATCCCAATGAGATTTAAGTGTTCCTAAAGTAACCCAACTAACTGATCTAGTCCGGTTACAGGTATTAATTAATAAGGACTAAGATGTCTCAGCTTTTAATCAGATATAAACCGCTTTTAATCATGTAATCAGCTTTAAATCTGATTTTAATCAGCTTTAATCATCATTTAATCAGCCTTATCAGCTTAGCTTGGGGCAACATGTACCTGACACCCTCTTTAAAAGTGGATGCAAGAAGACAAAAAGTGGATGCAAGTAGATGAAAAGTGGATGCAAGTAGATGAAAAGTGGATGCAAGTAAATGAAAAGTGGATGCAAATATAATTATCCCCACATATTTCCCACCCCAATTGATGGTCTAAAATGCCTTACAACCCTTCGCATAGAATCTAATGAATATAAAAATAATTTAATTTAATTTTAAAATAATTTAATTTAATTTAATAAAACAATTTAATTAAATTAAAAAAAAAATAATTTAATTTAATTTAAATTATATTAGTTTAATTTATTGCAAAAATAATTTAATGTAAAATATATTAAATCAATTAAAAAATAATTCAATTTAATTTAAAATAGTTTAATTTAATGTAAAAATAATTTAATTTAAATTAAATTATTTTTACATTAAATTAAATCATTTTTAAATTAAATTAAATTATTTTTAAATTAAACTCTACAACGACCCCCCTCACCGCGTTTTTGAAAATATACTTTCGCCATCTACTCAACCACGCTCGGCCGCGTACTACACTATTTAGTATAGGATTTCCCCATAAGGTGCTTGGTACTAGATAAACATGTAATTTCCCATAAGGTGCGGGAGGTGGTTTTAGAACATACTATCTCTCCCTACTGTTCCTTGTTCAGAACTCTCCAGGGGCTACTCAGAACTCTTATCAAAACTCATGAACAAAAATTATTTTTTTCAATTTTTTAATATTCAAAAAACTTGGCGCCGATTTTTTTGCTTATAACTTCTTTAATATAGGTCGGACGTTGTAATTATAAAAGGGATTTGTTTGGAACTCTCGATGGTCTACGCAGAACTCTTAAACACACACATGGATTTTTTTTTTGTAATTCTCTAATTTTCAAAGATTTGGCGCCTCGTTTTTCTTATAACTTTTTTAATATTAGTTGAAAAAAGAAATTGTATAGGTTATTTGTCCAGAACTCCATGCGGGTTACTCAGAAATCTTATCAGAAGCCATGAAAAAGAAATATTTTTTTCAATTCTTTAATGCACAATAACTTAGCGCCGAATTTTCTGCTTATAACTTCTTTAATATTGGTCGGACATGGTAATTATAAAAGAGATTTGTTCAGAATTCTCGAGGGGCTACCCAGAACTCTTAACAGAACTCATGAAAACATTTTTTTTTCGTTGGAATTCTGTAAATTTCAAAAATTTAGTGCCTCCTTTTTGCATATAACTTCTTTAATATTGGTTTGACAAAGAAATTGTATTGGTTAATTGTTCAGAACTCTCCGGGGGCTACTCATAACTCTAATCAGAACTCTTGTATTTTTAATCTTCGTCGAAAGTTTTTTATAAATAAATTTATAAATATTAATTTTACAAACTGTCTAATAAGCATTTTTTGTAAATATGCCTTAGTACAAACAGAAACCGTTATCAGATTTTTTTTATTTTCCAAAAATTACAAAGTATTGAAAAAAAAAGTAGAACTATATGCATTATTGATTGAGAGCTCTAGAACTCTATATAAATTACTGAAATATTACATCAAAACTCTTTTTCCTGAAAAAGAGCGGGCTGCGTGAAGTTGTCCCCCATATTGTTTTTCTCGATTTCTGCCCGAAATTAACGGGAACTATTGCAATTTTCAAGCAAGAAATCTAGAACTATTCAAAATCTTGCCAGAACTCTAAAAAATTTAAATTTTCCAAAAATTCGAGGGCCAACTTCACACGACTCACAAAACACGAATATTTGTTCAAGAACAAACAATTTTTAAAAAATCTCTAGAAATTAAATTGAAATGGCAAAACGGAGTTTACAACCGAAGAAGATGCAAGTTGGTGGAAAATCATGACAGACTAATTAGGTTCACTGAAATTTTTAAGCCAATTGTTGAAACATTAGAAGAACTAAAGCTATAGTAAAAGACATCGACACTTCCTCAAAAGCTTTGCAATTCCTTCGCGCGGTTATGACTAGAGTTAGATTTCGAGTTTAACAATCGTAGAACTTTAAAAGGGTTGACAGCAAAAACACAAAACGATTTTATTAAATAATATATTATTAATAAGCATAAAGCGAGGATGCGTAAAGTGTACTGTAAACATTCTGTACATTCTGATATTTCTTTTAGTTTCTCTATTAATTTTAATACAAGGAAATATTAAATATCCAAGATTTGGATATGGCCCTAATGTTGTCTGTAGGGTTTTTCGGGTCCGAGTACCCGGACCCCGGACTCATCCAAGGGTAAATACCTGGTACACGATACCCGATCTAAGACTCGACGAGTCTAGGGTCTTGAATATTTGGCATTGTCTAGTATACCGCATCGTAAAGAAGATCGACGATTTAGCATTACCTTGATGAATGGACGACTATGAAAATTCGAACATCTAAATCTAAATATCAATTTGCATGGAATTGACTCTGGATCAAGTATATAATCTGGGTCTATTGAGAGTTTTTAACTCATGTACAGCTACATACGGTAGCTATACGGGTTGTTGAAAAAAAAAATTGTAACTAATTAGACTAATAACCTAACCTAACCTTATTGTAAATAATTTAGATGTTCAATGCGAAAAAGTTGAAATTTGTTTTTTTCAATTAGTTATAAACAATTTAAAAGTGATAAAATTATAAATTGCTATTAGTGAAACATGAGAATATATTCAATTTCTAAATGTTATTGCATTTGGTCATCAGTAAATTTGAAGAGAAAAAATTTGAAAGAAAATTCAAATTTGAAGGGAATTGACAAAGAAAATGCACGGGTAGAAATTACCATTGCTACGGCTTTTTTAACTTTCTAATCACAACGAAAAAAACAAAACAAAAAATTGTTTTGTTATAAAACTTATATACGATCTTTCGATTTATGCAAAAAAAATCATATACCCAATTAGTCGAAAAAGTAGAACAACACTTAAATACATTTAATATAAAATTTAAAAAAACATATAGTTGGTTAAACTAGCGACGATTCAATTGTAATGATGAATTTTGGACGAGAATTTTCTAGTCTTTATAATTTCTGTTTGAATCACACTATATACTTCTCTGTTTGTGATGTAGTATATAAAAAGAAAAATATTACCGGCTTGCAAGATGAAGATGACCATGGTCTAGATGGTATTTATGATGATCAAGATGAAAATTATTATTCTGACGAGAGCGTCTATTATGTCGAAGAATACGGACAAGTTGAATTAACTTTAGACAATTTAGAAGGGAATTCATCCATTTGCCTTCCGCTCTTAGCCTCTTGTGGAGTTTTGTTTTATTCACCTATTTACCATAACATTCTCCAAATCCCTTGTTTATCTAAGTCCCACTTAACTTAATCGGCAAGTTCGTACAGTATCGCTTGCATTGCCATATCCGTGAACATGAAAAATCTTGTGTATATTTTGATTTATTTATTTATTGTGTGTATATCGTGATTTTGTGTATATTGCGAGACAGATTAGACTCGGACCCGGACCCGGACCGGGTATTCCCAATTCCTAGTTGTCTCACGTTGAAGTATAAACACATAAATAACAACAGGCCTCTATACTAAACGTTCGTTAGGGGACGACAAAACCTAGACATAACAAACAATAAACTAACTGATTATATAAATGATAAAAAGAAATAACTTATTCTAGCTTAAATATAATAAACACTCAAATAATAAGGAATAATTGTCCATTGTTGCTGATCCAGTTAAGTGCGCACATTCTAGCGAATTTATCGTCAGTATGTTAACTGCATCCACTTTATGTGCTTTTACTCTACCTTCATGTAGAATTCTACAGTCTGTAAATTTTGATTTATTTATAGCTTTTGAACATGTGGATATTGTTATAAGTAAAATGAAGAAAATGAGGTGTATAGAAATATTTTTGAAAAAGCCGAAACACTTGTAAAGTCTTTAGATTACCAAGAATTCATTAAAATTCCCAGAATAGTTTCACGTCAATAGAATCGTTCTAATGTCATACCAACCACCGCACAGGAATATTTTCGTATTACAATTCCCTTTTTTTTATGATTTCATAGAACAATTAACCAACTTTTGGACCTCCATGAGTTGTCTGCAGAGTTACATTTATGGAAACAAAAATTGACTGGGTTTTCTCAAGTTGACAGACCAAAAAATGATATAATTATCAGCATGTAATCAATGTATTTATCCCAATATGTATTCTCTTTTAAAAATCCTTGCAACATTGTCAACAGCTTCGTTGGAAATATCATTTTTAACGTTGAGACGTTTAAAAGATTATTTGCGCAATTCAACCGGTCAAGAACGATTTTTTTTTAACAATTACAAAATTTACATTTTTTGACTGGTCGAACCCCTCCCCGATTTTTTTGTTCAGATACGGCATTGAGCGTATGTTTTAAGATTTACAAAAAGTTTTATAGATTTGTTAAAATGGAGTTTCAATATAAATTTATTCTTCTTCCTCTTTCTCTCTCTTCTGTCCAGGGGGTACCTTTCCTTTGGGTATATCTCTGAAATCCACGGACTTCTTTCAGGTTGCAGGGTGCGTTTCACATAATGTCTGTTTTCGAGATCTGTTATTGCCAGTTCTTTAATATCCTTTTCGGTTTCTGTCAACCAAGTGGTACGAACCTTCTTGTTTTACCAGAAGGTGAACAGACGGTTAGTTACACGGTTTGGAGGCTATCTTGCAACGTGGCCATAGAAAGCTAGCCTTCTTTCCCTTGCACAGTCAGAGAGCCTCTCAATATGTTTGTAGAGCTCAGAGTTATGTCGCCTTCAGAATTCCCCATCTTCCTTTACTGGGTCTAGGATCTTCCTGATGATTCTTCTCTCTTTGATTTCCAATTTCTCTACCAGACCTCTTCGGTTCAAGGAAAGACACTTCATGGCATGCAGGGCTTCTGGTCGTAAGACTGATGTGTGGTGCTTAAGTTTCAGGTTGCGTGACAGGCATTTCTTGTTGTAGGTGTTCTTAGTCAGTCGATAGACTAGTTCTAACTTGTTGACTCTCATGGATAATGATGCTCTTTCTGATAAGTTGGGTTCAATCCACTCGCCGAGATACTTAAATTTCTCAGTCTCCTTGATGTTATCCTGCTCTAGTAACATCTCTCTGTTTGCTTCTTTGATGTTGGTGAAGATTTCTGTTTTCTCCAGCGACACTTGAAGAACCACTTTAGCAGCCTGTTTTCGGAGTCAAGTTACCTGCATTGTTGCCATCTCAAGAGAATCGGCAATCAGTACCATGTCCATCATTCTTAGGTCCCAGATAGATACCACTGTGAACATGAATGAACGACATTCTCTCATAACCTTTTCAAGGACACAGTTGAAAAGAAGTGGGGAAAGTCCATCTGCTTGTCTCACTCCAATTTTAATTTCGAAGCTCTCTGAGATCTTGCCTCTAAATTTAACCTTGGAATGGGTATTGGTCAAGGTTATCATCAAGGGTATCAAGGGTATCAATGGAATCGTAGGCCTTCCTAAAATCAACAAACCACCTTGCGGTTTCTCACCTTGAAGTACGCAAGTACAGTTTTAAGATTGAGGATCTGTTCAACACATGATCGTGTCTCCCTGAAGCCTCCCTAGTATTCTCCCAGTTGACTATCCAGCTGATTTTCTGCCCTTGTTACTCAACTGTGATCCACCCAGCGAAGACTTCGACTATAAACATACCACACCAAACCCGAACTCGCTGCCTCCTTCATTCGAAGAAGTTCAGATCATTTAACTTCTTAGGAATGATAAGGCAGCTGGAGAAAACTCTATCGTTGCTGAACTGTGGAAAGGTGCTGGAAGCAATGTTGTGCGCAAGCTAACAGAAATTATCCAGAACATCTGGGAAACAGAAAATTTACCACCCGATTGGAAATCGACTCTGATTCATCCGCTTCACAAAATGGGAGATTTTAGAGAAAAGACAAAGTGCCGTTTGTCGCTTCGAGAAAAGATAGTACGGTTGTGCTCGACTTGGCGGGGGCACCGCCGTGCCCCCAGATGAATATTCTGAAATGAAATTTACAATACTGAAGAAGAGTAAACTCTAATCTTGCTATTCTTTACAATATTATGGGTACCTTCCAAGCGTCTAGTGTGGATGGCGAACGGGGATTTTTAGTCATGAATACCATTAATAGAAAAACAATTGCAACACACAGCAATATGAATACCGAGGTGATCTAATGAGAATAAAATTACATTTATCAAATGGGTAAATAATTAAAACCGAGTTTAAAAACAATTAGTCTAACTTGTAACTTGTCTGGTCTTGTCTTGTCTGGTCTAGTCTGGTCCAGTCTGGTCTTGTCTGGTCTTGTCTGGTCTTGTCTAATCTTGTCTGGTCTTGTTTGATCTTGTCTGGCCTTTGCTGGTTTTGTCTGGTCCTGTCTGCTCATGTCTTGTCTTGTGAGATCTTGTCTGATCTTATCTGGTATTGCTGGTCTTGTCTGATCTTGTCTGGTCTTGTCTGGTCTTGTTTGCTCTTTTCTCGTCTTGTCTGCTCTTATCCGATCTTGTCTGGTATTATCTAGCCTTGTCTGCTTAGTTAGTACAAAAGACAGAAGACAATAAAATCACAAAGTTTCATTGGAAATATTCACAACTATTACTTTGCTATTTGATATTATGGTTCGAATAATAAGTTACACACCGTTCACCCTGTATAATTATTAAACACTCTTTATGTGAAACACTCTATATAATGTGCATATCTGTGCCGCGTAAGCGAAAAGGACACGTGTTGTTATTCTCACAATGTGTGGGAATGCCAAGCTGCACAAAAGACACCTGTTGTTTTTCTCATCGTTTTATCAATTGTTATTCACATTCCTTCTTAATCATTATTCGTATCTCTTTTCATATAAAATATCCTACTTCCACATTTTAAGTTAAGTTTGTATCTGTAGTTCGTGGTGTATAGTTGCTCTAACGCAAAATAAAACCTTTATAAAAACAAGATTGACTTCAACAACATAATTGGCGCAGTCGGTAGGATATTCCGGGAGCGATTATCGAGCGAACATCGAAATACAACCGTCTCCTTCGTCTCAACGATTAACGGAAGAATGCAGCATTGAACGAGGACCAAGGACTCTCCAGATCGAGCAATCCAGTTCTCGAAGTCAATCCAGTCCAAAAATTGACAACATCAACTTGACGGACAAGATAGTGTAACTGTAAGTACACATGTTTTCTAGAGGTCAAATTGTTTTGTGTTAAATGAGTTTACGATCACATTAGAATTCAGATTCAATCCCCCTTATTCGTTTACGCTCACGCTCATCTATTTTAAAAAATAAAAATTTAGAAATTGCCCTCCGATCAGAATATTTACAAATGATTCCCGAATTTAGCGGAGAACAAGAATTACTCTCGCGATTTATTGAAATCTGCGAAAAGTTAGTAAATAGATTTTATAATACAAATGATGTAACTGATTTCCAAAACGAATACTTAATGGAAAGCTTAATTTCTAAAATTAAAGGTAAAGCTGCTATAAACATTTCATCTAGTGTTATTAATAGTTGGTTAGATTTAAAAACCGCATTACTAAATTATTATAGCGATAAACGTGATATGTATAGTTTGAACATTGAAATCACTAACTTAAAACAGAACGTCAGCGAGTCCCCTTTTGATTTTTATAAAACACTGCTGAATTTACAAATTTCTTATCTAAGTAATGCTCTAGTTGATTGCTCTAGTGGACAAGAAATATATTGTTCAAGTACCTTTCTTAAAAATAATGCATTACGAGTTTTATTGAAAGGATTGAAATCCTAAAAATAAAAGGAATAAAGGATCCTGTGAGCTCACAAATGAGAGTTAAAAATCCACAAGATCTAAATACGGCATTAAATATGCTCACAAACGATTTCCAGCTTGAAATTGCGGAAAGTAAAGAAAAATCAAAAATTCAAACTCAGCGTCCTACTTATCTAGGAAAACCAAATAATAATTATCAGGCATTTCTGAGACCAAGTCCATTTAATAGTACACAAAATAATCATTTTGGTAGAAATAATTATAACCATTCCAATGAAAGATTTAATAACACAAATTATAATAATAGGACAGATCAAAATACACATTATAAACCAACTTGGAACAACAAATTGGAAATGTCAACTAGGACATCTTATTCACCTTCTCAAAATAGAAATTTTGTTAATAGAAATTTAAATAATATACGCGAAAAATTAAATACTATGAGTTCAGACGATAATTTTTTAGAGGAAAAGGCCTCGAGCGACGAATTGAATACTTAAATCTATCAAATACTAATGTAAGTAAACTACCCTTTGTTGTAGAACCAAAAAATAATCTAAGAATTTGAATAGATACAGGTCGTTCTCGTTCTTTTGTCAACCCGAAAATAGTGTATAAATTGTTTAAAAAAACAATTAAAAATGATCAATTTACTGTTTCCAGCGCACATGGAACTACACATGGTCAGAAAATTACGGTTGTTCATTTAAATAGCTCGATTAAATCTAGCTTAGGAAAAAATATTAAGTTCTTTTATTTAACTTTCACTCTTGCTTTGATTTATTGCTAGGAGTAGATAATCTTATGATTTTAAAAGCTAGTATTAATCTAGGGGAAAACTTATTAATTACCCCAAATACTCAGTTAAAATAAAATTTTGATAGGAACCGTTCAGAATTAAATATGATCGATAATGAAAAGGTAAAACTTGACTTTTCTAAAATTCGATCAAATTATATGAACGTAGAAGAGAGAACGGTTTTAAATAAATTAGTATCTGAATATTCTGATGTATTCCATATGGAAAATAATCCATTAAGTTTTATTAATAAAATTAAACATAGAATTAAAACTTCTGACGAGATACCCGTTTACACTAAAATTTATCGATATCCAAAAATTCATAAAACAGAGGTTGAAAATCAAATTAAGGAAATGTTAGAACAAAAAATAATTAGGCCCTCGTATAGCCCATGGTCTTCACCAATTTGGGTAGTGCCTAAGAAATTAGATGCGTCCGGAAAACGCAAATGGCGAGTAGTAGTAGACTATCGCAAGTTAAATGATAAAACTATTGGAGATCGTTATCCCATACCAAATATTAATGATTTATTATATAAATTAGGGCGATGTCAATATTTCACAACCTTGGATCCTGCATCCGGTTTTCATCAAATTGAAATTCAAAAGAAGATATCCAAAAAACGGCATTTAGTACAGAAAATGGTCATTATGAATTTAGAAGATTTAGAAGATTTGGTTTAAAAAACGCACCCGCTACATTCCAGAGAGTAATAGATAATGTTTTGCGAGGAATTTTGAATAAAAAATGTTTAGTCTATATGGAGAGAGTCTATATGCAAGAGCATATGGAGAGTTTGAAAGAATTTTTTAATCGACTTAGAGAATCGAATTTTAGAGTTCAGCTTGATAAATCAGAATGTTTATGCAAAGAAGTAGCTTATTTAGGTCATATTGTTACACCATTAGGAGTTAAACCTAATCCCGAGAAAATAAAAGCTATTCAAAAGTATCCTATTCCTAAAACTACCAAGGAACTTAAAGGTTTCCTCGGATTACTAGGTTATTATAGGAAGTTTGTAAAAAAATTTGCAAACCACAACTATAACACAAATAACCAAACCATTAACTGAACGATTAAAGAAAGATGCTATTATTAATACTAATGACTCGGATTATAAAAATTGTTTTGATTTATGTAAAAATATCTTAATAAATGAACCATTATTACAATACCCAGATTTTAACAAACAATTTGTCTTAACAACAGATGCAAGTAATTTTGCTATCGGTGCAGTTTTGTCACAGGGAAATATAGGATCAGATTTTCCTATTCCTTATTCTAGTAGAACCTTAAATGATTCTGAAACTAATTACTGAACGATAGAAAAGGAACTTCTTGCAATAGTCTGGGCAGTTAAATATATTATTTCCGAATGGAAGGTCCTTGGGTGCCGGGTGGAAAATGGGGGTCAACTCCTTACGGTGGGAATTAACGAAGAGTCCGCTGGATCTATAGCGGAGGCCAGCCATGGCCTCTACTATAGGTTCGGACAGATCAAAGTCCATGGGCGGAAGAACGACGCCACACAAAAAGCGGTAGAGAGGTAGTGGCAGCCACAGCGGCCCCTCCCTCGGAAGTTACGACCGCATTAACGGCCACTTCCGGGGTGAAAGGAATAGTGGTGGCGGCAACACCCTCTGCTGAACCTTTAATGACCAAGGCCGTGAACGAGGAAGTCAGCCCGGATTACCGAGAGGACGACCTCGACCTCACACTCGTAGACATGAGCAGTCCAGCTATATCTAAGGAGGAAGAGGTAGATGTTGTTCTGGTGGAGACAGAGGAGGACTTGCCGCCTCCTGTCACAAACCAAGAATGACCAGCAGGCGCACCAAAGTAGCCCAGGTGAACATTCACCATGCCGGGGCAGCCTTGGCCGTGATGGCTAGGATGTTCACCAAACAACACCTAGGGCTAGCGCTACTGCAAGAACCCTGGACCTACGGATGTAAGATCAGAGGCCTCAGCAACAGGGAATGTAAGTTGGTATGGGACAGCCGTGAGGCCTCCCCTAGAACTTGCATTAGGGTAAGGAAGGACATTAATTACTTATGTCTTTCAGAATCCTTACCGCGGGACTTAGTTCCGATACAGGTCCTCATCAAGACCGAAGGCCTCCACCGCGAAGTAGTGATCGCATCAGCATACTTCCCTGGCGATGGTAACAGCATACCACCCATGGAGGTACAAAGGCTGGTCGAGCACTGTATTAGAAGAAGGCTGCCACTCATCTTGGGATGTGACGCGAACGCCCACAACGAGATGTGGGGCAGCACGGACACTAATAAGAGAGGTCAGTACCTTTTAGAATACCTCATTAAAGAGAACTTAATTGTGTATAACGTCGGGAACACACCAACTTTTGTCACTAAGGCCAGAAATGAGGTACTGAATATTACGGTACCGCTAACGTAAGTAAACTAATTAAAAAGTGGAGGGTTTCAAGTGTACCCTCAATGTCAGATCATAGGATCATAGAGTTTGAGCTGGAAGGAGCGAGTGAGGAAAGCACTTTATGTTTAGTTCGCAACTAAAAGAAAACCTAGAGCAGGTGACAGTTCGGGGTAGTATCAAACACTACACCGTGCTGGAGCAGGCTGTAGGAGAAATAAATGTTGCAATCACGAAGGCATTTGAATCCAGCTGCCCAGTAAAAACCGTGAAGGAGCATAAGGACGAAAAATGGTGGAACAAAAATTTGTCTACATTAAGAGCAAAAGTACGTAGGCTTTTCAACAATGCCAAGCAATACGGAAATTGGCTAGAATACTCCAAGGTGCTTACCACCTACAACAAAGCGATCAGAAGGGCAAAAAGGGAAAACTTTAGGACCTTCTGTGAAAACATAGAATCCACCCGGTGGCAGCTAGACTGCACAAAGCACTAGCGAAGGATAGAGTAGAAATGATAACCACTCTCAAGAAACCGGATGGGACCTTCACGGAGGATAAAGAGCAAAGAGCTCTCCTCCTACTAGAAACCCATTTTCCGGGATGTAGAGGATACAGGGAGACCGAGGGCTTGATGCAACCACGGAAACCAAGTCGGGCCGACTGGAGGAGGGCAGCGTCCATCTGTACGTAAAACCGAATCATATGGGCTATCGGCACTTTCCAGCCTTTTAAGGCCCCAGGGGTGGACGGACTAGCTCCTGCCTTCCTAGAAAAGGGAGAGAGAGAACTAATGCCGTATCTTCTAAATATCTTTAGAAGTAGTTTAGCGCTCGGATATATACCGGAGCTATGGAGAAGGGCTAAGGTGGTATTTATACCAAAGGTGGGAAAGAAAGACACCACTCAACCGAAGTCATTTAGACCCATTAGTCTAACATATTTTATGTTAAAGACAATGGAGAAGGTGATTGATAATTATCTTAGGACTTTAGTGCTGGTAGGTACACCACTACACAAGAGTCAGCATGCTTACAGAGCAGGGAAATCCACAGAAACCGCCCTGTATCAGCTGACAAACGAAATAGAAGCAGCACTAGAGACAAGGGAAGTAGCGATATGTGACTTCTTGGATATAGAGGGAGCTTTTGACAACACCTCACACGAGGCTGTCAAGGCGGCCCTTGAAAGAAGGAATATCGACAGCACTATCTCAAAGTGGATGGGAGAAATGCTGAGAACTAGAACGGCGGAGACACAAGTGGGAAGAAACACTATTAAGATTTCTACAACTCGAGGTGTACCGCTAATGTGGAGCCCGGTAGTTGATGAACTACTGGTTAGGCTAAACAACCTAGACATCAAATATCAAGGTTACGCCGATGACATAGTCATAATGGCCAGAGGAAAATTTGAGGGAACGCTCTGTGAAATTGTTCATAGAGGCCTCAAAGTAATTAGTAGATGCTGTCGAACAGTGGGACTGAGACTCAACCCGAGCAAAACCACGGTGATACCATTTACTGGAAGGAGAAAACTAAACTGCCTACATCCCATACTCATAGATGGGAAGGCAGTAGAATACCAACAGGAGATAAGGTATCTGGGTATCACACTAGATAGCAAACTCCTATGGAATAGACACGCTGAGGCAGCGGTAGGTAAAGCCAAACGCGCCCTAATGGTGTGCAGAAATCTGGCAGGCAAAACGTGGGGTTGTAACCCCACTATCCTGCGATGGATGTACACCATGATAGTGAGACCTGCAATCACTTATGGGGCAGTTGCGTGGGGAAGTAGAATCAAGCTGGCCTCTATGAGGAAACAGCTTGAGAAGATTCAAAGACTGGCGTGTGTCTGCGTCACGGGGGCGATGGGGTCGTGTCCGACAGCAGCATTGGATCTGCTGCTGGATCTGACTCCGCTGCACATTGTGATAGAAAGCGCCGCCAGATCGGCGATCGTAAGGTTCAGCAAGGAAGGAATGGGCAGAGGTAAATGGGCAGAGTAAAATAATCGGGAGCAGAGACCGAAACAGCCTCGCTGCCAAGATCCCCTGGCTGGAAGTACCAAAAGACGAAATCGTATGCAAATACCACTTCGAGAAAAACTACACAGCAATGTATAGTAGTAAAGCCGATTGGAGCGACGAATCGTCAGCATACCACATAGAGCAAAATGCCATCAAGTGGTATACAGATGGTTCGAAGACAAAGGAAGGCACTGGTGCAGGACCTCGTACCAGATACTTCGAATCCATGGGAACATCCCCAAGTATCTTCCAAGCAGAGGTACACGCAATCGAAAGATGTGCACAGTTTAACCTCGACAGGAATTACCGCAAAAAACGAATTGCTATACTGTCAGACAGCCAAGCAGCCATCAAGGCCATTAGCTAATACACCATCAGATCCAAACTGGTATGGGACTATGTGGGGAAGCTGAACAAGCTTGGCAGGGATAATAAAGTAACGCTATACTGGGTACCAGGTCACACTGGTATAGACGGAAACGAGGAAGCCGATCACCTAGCAAACAAGGGATCCAGTAGCCCCTTTATAGGTCCGGAACCCTTTTGCGGTATGAGTGTGAACACTATCCACAAAAGTTTAGATGAAGAAACAAGAAGAAAATGGATGAAAACCTTGAAAGAACTTCCAGGGCTAAGGCAATCCAAAGTGATGCTGGGATATTTTAACCAGAAGAGAGCAAAAGCTTGCCTGAAACTCAGCAGGAACAAGCTAAGAATTCTGACAGGAGCCCTAACGGGACACTGCAGACTTAAGAAACATCTCAAGGCCCTAGGCCTAGAGGAGGATGACGGATGCAGATTCCGTGGCTCAGCAGAGGAAACCCCCATACATCTGTTCAAAGACTGCGGAGTATTACTCCGCTAGAGACAGATGTACCTTGGGGCTCACTGCTTGAATACAAATCCCACCCAGATCCTGAAATTCCTAAAGGAATCAGGATTAGAGGAGGCGCTCTAAATGGGTAAGTACACCAACACTTGGAGGAGGAGGGTGGGGTACAATAGATCTATAAAGGTCGCAGTACAAATCGTCACCACCATATCTACAATCTAAATATTTTAGACCCTACCTTTTCGGTAGAACATTTCAAATTTTGTCCGATCATAAACCGTTACAATGGCTTATGTCAATTAAGGAACCAAATTCAAAATTAGTGAGATGATGCTTAAAATTATCAGAGTATGATTATACAATCGTTTATAAGAAAGGAAGCTTAAATAAAAATGCAGACGCACTGTCGCGTATCAAATTAAATGTAACTGATGAATATAATGATCTAAGTGAATTTTATATTAATAATTTTAATGATTTTATTCATTAGAGAATTTATTAACAACGAACGATGTGAATCCCTTATTGTTGAATCAAGTTGTCACTTAGAAAATTTAGATATTAATGAACGCATTCAGGAAAATAAGAATAAAACTATATACAAACAAAACAAAAAACGCAAAGAGATATTTAAAGTCCCTTAGGTAGTATTTGTAAAAATAAACGAAACCCTTTCAAGAAATATAGCTCAAATATATTAAACTTCCAAAATTTTAAAAATTATTTAACAAATACAGCTAACAATGAAGAAAATCATATTATTGAAGAGGAAGATCATATATTTCACGCACCTAGCGATTTTTCATTAGCACGTTGCAAGTTCAGATCTAGCAATGAACGCTGGAATCGCATCAGATTTTAAAACTAGATTTAGAAGAGTAGAATTACTACGGGAACAAAACCCAAAACTATATTCATCTTGTCATTTAAAAATAGACAATCGATTTATAATTTATCTTATTACAAAACTCAAATATTATGATAAACCAACATACGAATGTTTATTTAAAACTTTAGTTAATTTGAAAGAATTCTGTATTAAAAATAGAATCAATAAATTAGCAATACCTAAGTTAGAATGTGGTAAGGATCGATTAAGTTATAAAAATGATGTTACAATACATATTTAAAGATGTAGATATTATTATTCACATCTATCATGATAGAATTAAGCCTGATCATTCCATTCCGGGTCGCTTATCTTCGTCACACTGACAGGATGTATAGAAATTTAGGAATATTACCAATAAAATTAGGATTAGCTTAATTACAAAAATCAAATCATACTTTTGTTCACTATTTATATGACCTGTCTTCATTATATGATGAATTTGACGATTATAATAGAATTGTAAATTTCACTCAGCACAGTGTTCGTAATAAAATTGTTAATTTAAATTATCAATTTAAATAAAATAAGAAATAGAAGAGGACTAATTGATGGTCTTAGAACTATTATTAAAACTATTAGCGGAAATTTAGATGCCAAGGATGGCGAAAGAATCAACGATATTTTAACACATTTAAACTAACCAAGTATTATACAATCGAAAGATTTATTAATTTAACTTCAAAATTAGATTTCAATATATTATTATGAACAATTACCCTTTTAATTGAAGAGAGAAATTATTTTAGATTTTTAATTGGTCATTGAAGTAAATTGTAAAATTAAACCAATTAGAATTAATTAATTCCTATCTATTCCTATTAATTAAGAACATGACTTTGAACTTTATTACTTAAATCCTATTCCTATAGAATACGAATCTGAATTCTAAACTATGATACCTAATGTTAAATATTTGTTAAAGTCAATAAATGAAAATAAAGTGTGGCCTCTAAATCAGATGGGTGCTAAAGGTATTAAATACTATCAATGTGAAAGTCATCTGTTTGTGAAGTACCAAGCAGAAAATGGAAAGGATGTTACAGTAAATGTAACAATGCAACAAGTGCCTATTTTTTATGGTGTCTCAAACATCTACATTCCGAGAAAATGGACCATCACCCTGTATATTGCTGGTTCCATCACCTTTGGATATTTCATGATGAAATCGATCATCCTTGTTGCCAACCTTCGTCTTCCTGGCGATGCCAGGATCTAGGGGAGGAGGAGTTACCTACCGTCCACCCTGTATAATTATTAAACACTCTTGATGTGAAACACTCTGTATATGATGCATATCTGTGCCGCGTAAGCAAAAAGGACACGTGTTGTTATTCTCTCAATGTGTGGGAATGCCAAGCTGCACAAAAGACACCTGTTGTTTTTCTCATGGTTTTATCAATTGTTATTCACATTCCTTCTTAATCATTATTCGTATCCCTTTTCATATAAAATAACCTACTCCGCCATTTTAAGTTAAGTTTGTATCTGTGGTTCATAGTGGTTGTTTTCCAATTACGGGAGCACAGTGCGACTCAGTGCCGCAAAATGCCGCATTAGCAGAGGCTTTGTTGGAACAGATTAGTTTTTAAATGCGACAATAGAGTGCATTAAAAATCTGAAAAATAAATTTACCTTTTAATAAGTAAACAATAGAAAGAATTTTAATTCGCTAAAGTTTTACAATAATTAAATAACAGAAAGGAAAATACATTGAAAGTAACTGTTATACCTGATTCTTCATAAATGGTTCATATAATGGTTGCAAAATAAATATTTATTAACAACAATTCAGTATTTATACTCTTGTTGACAAAAATAATGAAATACACATCAATTATGGCAACTCAATGAAAAAAACACTTAAAATTTGATGTTAACTTATTGGTACCACTTGCGCATTACACCCGAGAGCAGAGCTTTTCCTTGTGCTCATCGGTGCGAGGCATTGCTGATGTTGGAACACTCGATGCGGCGCACAGTGCCGCATTGTGCGCTCTGGTGCTGTAATTGGAAAACTACCAGTGTATAGTTGCTCTAACGCAAAATAAAACCTTTTAAAAACAACAAGATTGACTTCAACAACATAATTTATATATATATATATATATATATATATATATATATATATATATATATATATATATATGCATGTAGATAATAGAAAAAGTTTATAGTTATTCTCAAGATGCCACTTTGTTGGTGAAACTATAGTCAAATAAACAATCACATGAAACAAAACACAAAATTAGTTTTACACAAATAATTTAACATGTCGTTTCATAAAGTAAAGGCTAAAACAATGAACTCTTTATATATGAGCATTCGATTTATGACAAAAAAAATGATTCAATACCCAATTGAGTGCATGGATTTATTTTCTTTGTGTAATTTTGTACAATGAACAAACCCGATACAGACCAACAACAGTGGCAAGGACCGTTGGTTTTATCTTGGTTAGATTAGGTTGTCCGCCGCGAAGCGGGAAGATAAATCAAGACAACATACGCGCGGCAGCGCGAACTCTCGATCCAATATAGGACAAAGTGGCAAGGACCGTTGGTTTAACTCTGGTTAGGTTAGAGTTGGGGGATTATTATCATTTTAAAGAATTTTTATATACCCCCTTCAAATTTATTTTCCCTACGCATTTGTGTTTTGCCCCCTATGCGCATGCGCATAATTTGTACGGTGGGTTGCCTATACATGTCATTTCAAGTGATGGTTTAAAGCACATTTTAACCCTAATATTGTGCGTATTTTAGTTAAATCTGTAATCAGTAGTAATATCCCTAGGACATTGATAATAGACGAGATAATTTTATGACAATCCAAAGCATATTCCTCACCCTTCGGCTTTGGGCTGTTACCAAGCAATGAGCTTAAGAAATTTGTCATAAAATTATGAGGCATTTGTTAATGTCCGAGGGATATTCGGCAGAAAATTTATAACTCAACATAACGAAACATTTATTTAGTTATTAAAAGTACAGTTATTGAATGTACAATTATTAAAATTTAACTTAACATTAGATTCGTTGCTGTTCTCTATTATAGAAGATCTATTACCACGCATGGTATTTATGATCTTGTTGTGGTGTTCTTGATCGAGATTTAAGTATGGTTTTATAGAATTTTGATTGCTACAAAACATACCAAACAAACCCATGGCGCTATAGCCCCGACTGGCATTGGCCTCCTCCCACAGCCTACACTTGTGCTCTGTGTCTTGATCTTAGACACAAGTGTAGCGGACACCTTACAGTTTTTAACGTGGATGGCGAGCCACTAATCGGGAGGGGTTTCGAGGCAGGGTTACTGCGATGACTTTGCCAGAGCCACCCACGTGTGAACGGTGGATTATTTTTCACAATGTCCAGGATTTGAACCCAGGACTTGCGGCTCCGAAGTCCGACACCTTGACTATTAGGCTACCATCGCCTCAATTTTGATTGCTATGACCAGTAATTTTCAGAAATTGTTGTTCTTCTACACCACGTTTTTGCCAATTCGCTAACAGCAGTTGATCTATTCGAGTGATTTGTAATCTTTTTGTTTATATTCAAGCCAATTACCCCAGCAGCAGATTTTGTCCATCCATTTATTGTATTTCTTCCAACCGGTACATCATCATACCATTTGTCAGTTTCATTTTTCCAGTGTTGCTTTGGTTTTAAGAGCAGTCGTTGTGAGGCAATATTGTCGCCTCGTTTTGCTATCAGTTTATGAAAACGACGTACAGGGCAGCTTTGTCTTTCACTATTGGAAACCAACCATTTACTACTTGTACAGCTTTTAGAACCACCTTGGCATGTTTTACTGAACACTGGATTGTATTCAATGCGATTTGTTGGAGTCTTCATTATTTTTCTCGATTTGAAAAAAATCCACCACACAAGCAACTATCCTCCTCGCCACGCTAATTCTACAGCAATATTTTAAAATTTATGCATAATACCTTCAGGAGTATTTTCATCCTCTAGCAATATTATTTTGTTAACTTCAGACAAGTATAATGAAACTGAACTGGACCTACATTTACATGGATCTGCTTTTAGTTTTTTGCTGATTGCATTGCAGGCATCTCGGGCTGGTTTAAATACTATATTGTTAAATGGGTCAATCATATTATATTCTTCTTCTTTCGAATAGGACTACTTTGGACAATGATTGCTCAACTGTTGGGCTTTAATCTTTGCCCAGTATTGTCACATCTTCTGCCAGTGTAACTCCTTTCTCACTTCTGTCAAGTGGGTACCTTTCCTTGGGGTTTTTTTCTCAAATCCACGGATTTCCTTCAGGGTGCGTCTCACAGACTGTCTGTTTTGGAGATATGATATTCCCAGTTCTTTAATATCCTTCTCAGTTTCTGCCAACCAAGTGGTACGAACCTTCTTGTTTTGCCAGAAGGTGAACAGACGGTTGGTTAGTCAGCTTGGAGGCAATCTTGCAACGTGTTCGTAGAACTCAGAGTTATGCCACCTTCGGAATTCCGCATGTTCCTTTACCGGGCCTAGGATTTTCCTGAGGGTTCTCCTCTCTCTCATTTCCAATTTCTTTACCAGACCTCTTCGGTTCAAGGAAAGACACTCCATGGCATATAGGGCTTCTGGTCGTAAGACTGATGTATGTGCTTAAGTTTCAGGTTGCGTGACAGGCATTTTTTATTGTAAGTGTTCTTAGTCAGTCGATAGGCTACTTCGAACTTGTTGACTGATTCTTGGATAATGTTGCTCTTTCTGATAAGTTGGGTTCAATCCATTTGAGGAGATACTTACATTTCTCAGTCCTCTTGATGTTTCCCTGCTCTAGTAACATCTCTCTGTTTGCTTCTATGATGTTGGTGAATAATTCTGTTTTCTCTAGCGACACTTGAAGACCCACTTTGGCAGCCTGTTTCCTGAGGCAATTTACCTGCATTGTTGCCATTTCCAGAGAATCAGCAAACAGTGCCATGTCATCTGCAAAGGTCAGGCAATCTACAACCAGTCCATCATTCTTACGTCCCACGTATATACCACTGTAAGCACTCAAATTGATTAGTTCCTTGCGCCATTCTCTCATAACCTTCAAGCACTCAGTTGAAAATAAGGGGGGAAAGTCCATCTCCTTGCCTCACTCCAGTTTTTATTTCGATGCTTTCTGAAATCTCGCCTCTAAATTTAACTTTGGAATGGGTATTGGTCAAAGTTTCTAGGATTATTATGCGGGTTTTGTTGTCTAGCCGTAGTTCCTGGAGTACTTTGTTAAGCGTTCAGATGTCCTGGATGATCTCGGTTAGCTTGCGCACGGCTTTGTTTCCAGCACCTTTCCACAGTTCAGCAACGATAGAGTTAAGAAGTTGAATGATCTGGCCAATTTCTTCCAATGGAGGGGGCAGCGAGTCCTGGTTTGGTGTTGTTTGTTCATAGTCAAAATCTTCGCCGGGTGGGTCACAGTTGAGTAGATTTTTAAAGTACTGAGCCAAAAGGTGGCAGTTATCCTTGTCGTTATAAGCCAGTTTGCCTTGTGCGTCTCTGAAGTGGAGGCTTAAAGGTTCCAAAGAAATCTCTGGAGTTATTCTTAGCAAAGCTCTCTTCGATTTGGGTTAGTTGGTTTTGTGTGAAGGTTCGTTTGGTTCCTCGAATTATCTTGACTGTAACCTTTTATTGTTCAAAAAATGTATGCGAATTTTCCATGGTCTTTTTAGAATTCCACTTCACCCAGGCTGTCTGTGTTGGGGCTATTGCATTGTCACAGTCTTCAGTCCACCACGGATGCTTCCTTCTTCTAGCGAGAGGGGCGAGTTCATTGGCCGCCTTGACAAGAGTCCCCTTCAGTTGGTCCCAGCTGATTAGATCTGTATTGTTCAGTCTCTGACTTACTTCTTGACTGTTCTTGAGTCGCTCTACGTTAAATCTTACCATTTTGAAGGTTTTGTGTCTAGTATTTCTAGGCTGGAGTCTAATTTTGATCTTTGAGAGGTAGTAGTCTGAGTCCAGATTGGCGCTTCTTATCTTTTGTATTTCCTTTTGAGATTTTCGTGAAATGGTCACATGATCTATCTGGAATTCACCCAGGTTGCTATTAGGTGAAATCCAAGTCTTCTGCTTCCTTGGCAAGTTATTTGAAGGCTGTAGACTTCATGAGCAATCCAAAAGTCCTAGACAGATCCACCAATCATTCTCCGTTGCGGTTGGTTCGCTTATGCGCCGGATAATTGCCCACTATGTTTCTCTATTTTTTCTCTCTTTCCAATTGAGCATTGGAGTCACCAAGCAGTAGGACGGTGTGCCTCTCTGGAAGTTTAGAGATAATATCTTCTAAGTCTTCCCAGAATTAATCAGTTCTGTGTGGATTGCGTCTGTTGCCCTGGTTGATTGGGGCATGTACATTGACTATACTGTAGCCCTTGCTTGCGCATTTGAGAGAGAGGATGGATACATGACTGCTCGTAGAGGTAGAGTCGGTGACTGAATTTAGTATCCTGTGACTAATTATAAATCCTGTACCTAAGTAGGTACGTTCTTCATTACCCGCTGACCCACTTTTCCTTTGCTGATTATATAGCCTTGGGACATGAAGGCATGCTCGTCCGTAAATCTGGTTTCCTGTACTGTAAGTATTATGTTGTGTCGTGTTAGTGAATCAGTCAAATATTGAAATACTTTGAATTAAATATTCCTACATGTTCATTTTTATTTGAGTTCTTATTGAATTATCTCACAGAACTGTAATCTGCGGTCAGAATCGTCCTGAATATTTATTTGTTTTTATTTTACATGAATGGTCCTTTTAGGAACACACGAAACTTTATTTATGATTTCGAATCATGTTAGGCCCATAATAGGAGTTCCAGCAATGCTGGGTACTTCGAACCAGGGATTGTTAGTTCCTGGAGCATAGAGTCGCCGCCGCACCCACAGGGTGTCAGACGCGGACCAGGAAGCCGGTGGACACCTCTCAGACGCGCCTGGATTTTGGTCAGGCTTTTCTTTTAATATCCCGAAAAGTATGGGTGCCTCTTCTGCCAGTTTCGCCGTACCGATGATCTTCATCCCCGCCTTCACTGCCATTGAGAACTTCACCGTAACCCTGGCAAGGGGCCCTCACATGATACTGTCACCCGGGCCAGGTGATCCATGGCTTTTTACGAGGTTGCTACTCCTTTCCCTTATCATCCCACATATTATATTACTACTTTTTTTTTAATCCCACAAAGAAAAGAAAACGAAAATTTGACATTAAATTAATTTGACATTTCGAAAGATAATTTTCTTGAAACTATTTAATATATTATTATATTCATTTTAGAAATTTTCTTGCAAAAGTTTGCACAAAGTGTTCCACATTGTCTTCGCCCTTGCTTCTTTAAATTCGGTCCCGTCTTTCTTTCTCATATTGACCGCCCAATCTATTAGTATCAACGCCAATTCTTCTAAGCTTCTATGTTCATTTAATTCATATTCTCGTTCTCAACAAAATTCCATAAATATTCGCCAAATATATTTGTGACTGTAAGTTGTATTTCTGGTTTTTTTTAATTTTTATTATTAGCGCATTTACTCTTTGAACATTCGCATTGCCAAAAACGTGACATTATGAAATTTATTTGGAATGAAGTTGTCAAACTCAATCGTATTGTTATAGTGATTGACAATTGCACTGAATGCAATTATCAGTAGTAATATCCCTAGGACATTGATAATAGACGAGATAATTTTGTGACAATCGGAAACTCGTTACTTGGTAACAGCCCGAAGCCGAAGGCTGAGGGCTGTTACCAAGCAACGAGCTTGAGAAATGTTTCATAAAATTATGAGACATTTGTCAATGTTCGAGGGATATTCGGCGGAAATTTTTTTGACTAAAAATTTATAACTTACGAAACGAACGAATAACACAACGAAACATAACCCGTCTTTCTATCTCATATTGAACGCCCAATCTTTTACTGTCAACGCCAATTCTTCTAAGCTTCTATGTTCATTTAATTCACATTCTCGTTCGCAGCAAAATTCCATAAATAATCCCCATATATATTTGTGACTGTAAGTTGTATTTCTGGGATTTTTTTTGGTTAGCGCATTTACACTTTGAAGATTTGCATTGCCAAAACGTGACATTTTGAAATTTATTTGGAATTAAGTTGTCAAACACAATCGTGTTGTCATAGTGATTGATAATTGCACTGAATGCAATTATCAGTGTAATGTTGACATGATTGGGTAAAATTGTTTCATATGAGACAAAATGACAAAAGTTGATTGGTTGTTAGAATAGTCAAAAAAATTTCAGTATAATGTTGACATGATTGGGTGAAATTGTTTCATCATCATCATTAGCCAGCCTTTATGTCCCATTACTGGGCACCGCCCTATTCTCTGCCACATATCCAACCTCAGCACTAAGATTGAATATGTGGGACCAAGCGGTTTAACGTCGAATCCGAACGACAAATTTGCAGAGAAGGTGTTATGTTAGGCAGTGAGACCCCACGGTTGCCTAAGCCGGATTGGGGAATTGAGTGTGATGGGTTGCAGCCATTAGTTTTAAATTTTTACTGCTTTAGTTCTGGGTGGGATTCGAACCCACACTGTCTGACCCGAGAGATAAGTGCTTAACTCTCTGAGCCACCATCACCTCCCGAAATTGTTTCATATGACACAAAATGACAAAATTTGAATGGTTGTTAGAACTGTGAAAGAAATTTTAATTTAATTTTCAAAGTATGGGTATTACATATTTATTAATAAACAAAATTTCTCCGAGCTTTCTGTTCCACAAGATTATCAATAACATCATCAAAGTTTAAAGATTGGGCCATAGAATTTTCAATAGACAGAAAAGTAGCCAAGTAAAGTCAAGTAGCCAAGTAAATCTCACTGATGTCTTGTCCCATAGAGTTCCTTAAATTTATTTATTTTATTTATTTATTTTAATATAATACACCTAATATAAAATAAACTTAAAGCAAAATGCTTAAAAATGTTTAGAAATTACTTCGCTGGTGATACCTACCACTTTATTGATTTCTATAAATATGCACCTAAGTGACTTATCACTTGTTTTATGCAGAACGTATTTACCTATATGTATATATATATATATATATATATATATATATATATATATATATATATATATATATATATATATTTATATATATATATATGTATATATATATATATATATATATATATATATATATATATAAATATATATTTTATTTGAGGTTTTCGCGGATAGATACCTGTGTTGCATTGCCTTCTCGGGGACTCCGCGTTGATGTTGAGGGTTGGTTCTGAAAAGAACCGGATTCTCGACGTTTCGGCGAACAAACATTCGCCATTCTCAAGAGATATATGCGTCCGTGCGGGTCAACGTTAGACGCATACTGAGAGCTCGTTCGTGCGATACGACTACTTATAGCTGTCTGGCTTCGGGTCATGCGCGTTGTGTGCGGTGCTTCGGTTCGGTTGTTTGTTTGTCTTGTTGGTCGTACATGAGTCTGGGGTGTCTGGGATTGCATTTTGAGGGTGGATATGATCGGTCGCCATGCTGGGGGCAGTCTCAAGGAATCGTCTCTCGCGTTCATGCATTAGTCTCGTTTTTCTATCTCTATGGCTTCTCTGTATACTCGTGACATTTCGTGGCTAATCTGTGCAAGAGTCCTTGCATTTCTAAAGTCCATACAGTGACCGGTGTTCATGGGTTGGACAAGTGCCGATAAAACTTTGTCTCTGTGTCTGACTGAAACTACATGTTCTTGAATCCTACCAGATATTTTTCTATTGGTACGTCCAATGTAGGTTCGTTCACATGCTCCGCAAGGTATTTCGTAAATTCCATGGGATTCTAACGGGATGGTGTCTTTAACGCTGCGTAGCATGGAGGATATTTTCTGGTTAGGTTTGAAAATGGTGTCGATGTTGTGTTTTTAAGGATTCTGGCGATTTTGTCAGTTGATCCGTGAACATATGGTAGGTATGCTGTGCTAACGGCTTTCTGGCGTTCTTCAGTTTTTTGGCTACTGTTCTCTGTACGACGGAAAGCTCTGGATATTAAGCTTTTTGGATATCCATTTGAAGAAAGAGCTTCTCGTAAGTTCGTCAATTCTTTCGGTAAGTTAAGCTGGTCGGCTAGTCTTTTGGATCGGGTGGTAAGAGTGTTGACTACAGATGCTAGTTGTTTGGGATGATGGTGCGATGAAGCGTTCAGATATCTCAGCGTTCAGATATATATATATATATATATATATATATATATATATATATATATATATATATATATATATATTCCTTATTACTTTTTATTTTTTCTTTTTTGTTAAATTTATCTATCAACGTCCGCCATTACATAATTTTTTCTGCGTACTCCCGGAAATCATTTCACGTACCCCTGGGGGTACGCGTACCCCAGGTTGAGAAACGCTGGTCACTAACGGACGGTCTTTCGCATTTTTTTGTTAATATTTCGGATGTCGCCAATCTTGCATCTACATAATTTATCATCAAAATAACAAAATGATAAAAAGGACAAACGAGTGCCGAATATTTTTGCGACAATTACGTGAAGAATTATGTATGCCAGCGATTGAAGAACAATCTCAAAATATTTAAATTATGAGAAATTTCACCACTGGGATCGCGATCGTAAGCACCTATGGTAAAACCAATAAATTTTGCAAGCAGGGCAACAACATGAAGTGAGGTCAGGCGTGTCTACTCAACAGACAGACTTAAAATTGTTGTAGGTTCATGTTATATTTGTTACCAGGGTGTCTATAAAAATGGATAATAATGAAACTCCAATTGATTTAGATTGGATTTTTACGCACGAATTGAATACTACACACGATGAACTTACACACGATTGTAATATTGGCATAAGGATGCATATAGGACCTACAATAATTTGCTTATTAATATATTCATTTTAGTGTGCGAGATAAAAGTAATACTGGACTTGGTACTAAAAATAGTCAATCAAAACGTTGCAAAAACATTAAATCATTGTGAAAATGTTCTTCAAAATTTCATTCAATGTTATAGAGCATATTAACACATTTTCATGATCTTCAAATGCTTGGCTGCTTTGCCAAAGACTTCGAATGCTTGGTGTTAAACCATCATTTAACTCGAAGTATTCAAAGCCCTTTGTCGTCATCACGACTGGTTACAAATTTATTTTTTTTGCTATTGAAATCAGACAGCGTATCTTAACAATTTCAATAAGAAGTTGCGAGAAGGACTAGACCATACTTCAAATTCACTTTTAGAAATCATACTTTTTTTAAATATTTCTTGAAAGAATTTCTATATATAATATCTAGAAATTTCTTGAAATTATATTTAGAACAGTTTGACAGTTATAATTAATTGCCGGGGTGGCATTTGAAATCTTATCAATTTACGGGCCTATATATTATTGTGATTTTTAGATAAGATATTTAAAAACATGAATATTCTGAATATATAATAGGGGCCCAGCAGCTCTACGACCTTAGACTTGAAAGTTGTTCTAAATACCTCAAATTACGAACCTGATATAAAACAAATCTGTGCATCAATTCACTCGAAAATATCTCACTGATTGTGATTTTTTATACCATCACCCCTGCGGCTCTTCTATAAGATTTGTTAATTTTTTAAAAGGAAAATGGTTCTTTACTTAAAACCGGTTGCCGACCCCTGGTATAAGCAATTCACCGAGCATCGTAAATACCATGTCAATATCCGCTGGTAGCACGAAAGTTCCTTCTATTGAATATGGCTTTTTGCATTAAGCAATTCTATAAGAAACCTTATACGAAGCAATGCTTTTGATATTACAGACATGGTGTTTAAAAACGTATTTTATTGTTGATTTAAAACTTCTAATTTTCTTTGGTAAAATTCTCTTGTCTTACCAAACACATGAACATTTTCAAGGTGACGTTTTAATTTATTGGGTCTCATGCTATGTGGGGCCAACATATTCATACAGAGCAAACACATTGATGGTTATTCTCCATTAATATACTTACATGTAAATCCCAATGATAAGTACATTAGATCATATTTTCTACATTTAGAATAGGGAATATGCATGTTTTTTTTTTAATATTTTTATTCACTGTTTACACCGTTACAACATAGTAAAAAATATAAATTCTGCTTAAAAATGTTGATTATGTTAAAAATATTTAAAATAGAGAAAAATTTTGTGAGAAATTTGTAACTTCATTTTTAACTTCACGTTTTTGACGTTTGCTTTCTAACCTAAAGACTGCAATGACATACAAATGTAAACAATACGAACTTGTTTACATGGTATGTTACGTCTTTTTTGTATCATGCT
Organism: Phosphuga atrata; assembly: GCA_944588485.1. NCBI lineage: Eukaryota > Metazoa > Arthropoda > Insecta > Coleoptera > Silphidae > Phosphuga > Phosphuga atrata. Next base: position 18,676,208 of record OX155896.1, on the reverse strand, counting down.
AATTTGAATTTCCCTCGCTTAAATTGCACTTGTATTTATTAATTTTAAGTATTTAAAAAGTTATTAATTACAAAAATTGAAAGGTTTAGTTCAAATGTCCGGTCAATAAAGATTCGGAAAAAAAATATTTCAACCAAATTTAAATTTCATGCATATTCCCTATTACTATTTTGCGTAGTTGTATTCCCATTATTTTCATTACTTTTATTTGTACGATAAGTTTTTAGCGATCGCGACAGCTTCAGAAATTATATTATGGTACTAATGTAACAAATACCATTTTTTAAGCATTCGCGAATGCGAATATCTGCGGCCGATATTCGCGAATGCGAATGCGAATATTCAGTTTTTAAATTTGTTTTATGGATTATAAAAGATTCCAAATCTCTTTAAGAATTCGTAATGGATATTGGGTTTGTTTCTATAATCCGTCGGACAATTTGTAAATCACGTATTGGACATTCCGATAGGGTTTTTTAAGAATTTGGAAACTTCGTAATATAATTTTTATGACCAGATTATAGAAACAATACCCCACGAAAGGTTCCTCATACCTGGAAGGAGATATAAATAAGGTCACCCCCCAACAACGGATCAGTTTACACCGAGACACAAGTTAGTGATTTGTTAAAATGAGTAAATCAGTTTCTACTTCTGGTAAAATATGGAATTATTTCACGCTTTGTGAAGCTGAAAGAGCTAGATGCAAGCTATGTAACAATAAATATTCTCGAAAAGGAAGAACTACAACAGGTATGAGAAATCGTTTGAAGTCGATGCATAAAACCGAGTTTGCTGAATTTGAAAAATGCGAAAAAGGTAATCAGGATGCAATTAATACACTTGCACTTGCATCATCTTCCCATGAAAGTTCTAAATCTGACACTAAACAGGTCGCTTCAAGAATTTTTCGAAAAAACGAAACAGTGGGATAATAAATCTGTGAGGTTCTTGGAAGCTGATAAATCAATAAGTGAAATGATTGCGTTGGAAGACCATTTAGTTTCGTGGAATCTGTTGGATTCGTAAGACTTGTGAAACACCTATGTCCATCGTATAATTTAATGTCACGTCAATATTTTACTTCTTTTATCTGCGATGAATTATATGGCTAAGTGAGCCAGAAAATCCACGAATTACTGAAATCCTTTGAAAAAATGTCATTTACTAGTGACATCTGGTCCGATTCTTGTTCTGGGGTTTCACTACTGAGTTTTACTTGTCATGGGATTACTGAGGAATTCGAAAGAAAAATGATAGTGTTAAAGGCAGATGTGTTCAATGACAGCCGCCATACCGGAGAAAACATTGCTCGTAAACTTGAAGGCATGTTGTCATCATGGGAAATACCTAAAGAAAAAGTGAAATGTGTAGTTACGGATGCAGGCACAAACATGAAAAAAGGTGTTTCATTATTAAATATTCAACACATCGACTGTGTTTCACACAAGATTCAAAACTTGTTAAAAGACGGGATGAAAGCTCAAGAAACTGTAGTGGCTGCCATAACAAAATACAAAAAGATGGCAACATATTTTCATCATTCGAATACTGCTCAAGACGAGCTTAAAACTTTACAGAGAAGACTAAATCAAACACCCCTCAAAATTATACAAGAGTGTGCTACTAGATGCAACCTTTTATATGTTAGAGCGTATTTTGCAAGTCAAAGAATCTTTATGTCTTTATGCATCCACAAATAATAAAATCCCCCAACTGACTTCAGAAGAGTGGACGATCATTGAAAAACTTATTGGTTTGCTAAAACCATTTGAAGAAGCAACCAAAGAATTAAGTGCGGCCAGTGTTTCTGTATCATCAGTGATCCCTTAATCGTCACATTGGAAAGAATTCTTGAAGATCTTGATTCATCCGATGAACACATTGGTGAAGCGATAGCCGTTTTGAAACAGGGGCTCATTAGCCAATTTTTAGTTTTAGAAAATGAAATATTGTTTGTCACAGCAACCTTCATTGATCCAAGATATAAAGTAAAATTTAAAAAAAAAATTCGACCAAAGAGCGTGTCATACAGCATATTTTGCATTTGCTTGAAGACAGTCAAGCAATGGTACCTTCAAGATTATGTTGTTCGAATGCGAAACGTGCCAGATTGGACGAAACTCAAGATTCCGTAAACAATAAAAATGTATCTTTGAGGGACACGATGACTTTACTAATGGATACGAGTGATAGTGAAGGAAAAGATGGCATTCCTCTTCCTAGTCACCAAAATCCCGTTCAGTTTTTCATCCGAAACTATTACTGAATATTTAGCGGAAAAACGCGTCTCAAAAGACGTCGATCCTCTGACATGGTGGAAAGTGAACAAGCAGAAGTATGGGCTTCTTGCTTCAATAGCAAGGCATTATTTAGTCACACCACCAACGAGTGTTCCGAGCGAGCGAATGTTTAGTGGTGCTGGGCTTATTTATACACCACATCGAAATAGACTTGAAGGAGAAAAGGTCAAAGCTTTTATTTTTGAAGTTTAATATACCTCTACTTAAGTTTGATTATTAATTAGTTGCTAAAAGATTATTTTATTATTATAGTATATTTTATAGGTGTTATAAGAAGAAGAAAAAGAAAATAACTGTTTTATTTTTTATTTTTTTTCTGTAAAATATATTTAAGAGAGGAATGTATTTTTTGTTTGTTTAAAGTTAAATTATATATATATATATATATATATATATATATATATATATATATATTGTTTTATGAGAAGAGATTATTTTTAATACTTAAAAATAGTAAAAAAGTTTTGTTTAACACGTATAGTTTAAGTTTGATTATTAATATTTTTAGTTAATATATTAATTATATGCTGTATGTAGATTTAGTTACGAAGAAAAAGGTTTTGTAATAAAAATTATAAGAACTTAATATTTTTTTGTTGTATTTACCTAATATTATTTACCTATTTTTTCTGACGTTATAATATTATTTACCTATTTTTTCTGACATATTCGCAAAATATTCGCATTAGTGCTGCGAATGCGAATATCAAGAAATTTGCGAATATTCGCGAATGCGAATACGAATATTCGTTACATCACTATATTATGGTAGCTGCTGCGCGCCCCCCCTTGCAAGGGTCTCGCACCCCCCTAGGGGGCGCGCCCCACAGGTTTGAAACACTGATGTAAGCCATCGATATAAGATATATGAAATAAAAACAGTTTAAATCTTGTCTTCAAAATTATATTTTTAGAAAATGTATACATTTCGTCAAATAAGTTTACATGGGGATGTTTCAGCTAAATATTCTTTCTTATGAAGTAATATTTACCCGATTACAAACATCTGTCGGTTTTTTTCTTTTTCTCTTTTTTTTTAACTCGACAAAAAAATCCGACACACTAATTTAGAGGGTTTTACGTGATTACTGGGGTTTTAAGGGTAACTATTTAAGGGTAACACGTAAAACCCTCTAAATTACTGTGTTATGTTTAAAAAAAAATGTTTTTGAAAGAAAAGCCCACAGATGCTTGTAATCAGGTAAATCTTTCTTCTTAATCCTACTAATATTTCATCCTCTTCTAATATAGACATTTTAGACACGAGCTTGTTTTTCGTAAGTAAAAAATTAGTTATACTGATGATCTCAATTTACAATTAGTTGACGAAATGTATACTGTTATATTCTAAAGATATAATTTTGAAGACAAGAGGTCCAAAGAGTTTTTATATCATAAATTGAGTTTTTGGTATCTTTGGATTCAGCAGACTAAGCACCACGTGTTTACAACGTAAAAAGACTAAACCTGACACGCAAAACCCTGTATTAAAAAAATGTAACACATGAAATGACCCAACTAATGGCTCCTCTGCAAAGTTTTTTTGGTCTCCTTTAAAATTAATAAAACAGATTTACGAGTTTGTGCATGTAAGCCATTGATATAAGATATATGTACACTGCACGAAGAAATTAATGCACCATTTTTTAATGTTGCAATAAATGAAGAGTAGTGCACTATTTACATAAACAAATACATGGATTAAATGTCTAATACAAACCTGATACACAATTGTTACTCTTGGTCTGTTTTTACATCTTTAACTTCGTTAAAAAGAGTCATCAGTGATCTAGTGCTCTCCGCGCGTCCCTGGCTGATTTGGTTGAAATTTGGTGTGGTGGACTCTCTTTGTCCCCGACAAACTTTAATAAAATTTTAAGTTTTAACCTTTGTTGGACTCCATACTGGAAACAGCGACAGTATACCAGCGAAATTTCAACAACTTTTGAGTACAAATATCCCATTAGTAGGGAAAGATAGTATTTTCTAAAACCCCCTAAGGGGCGTCCATGAATCACCTGATGCTTTTTTAGCGACTTTTTGCATATAGTTTCACTTTTTTGCAAAATTTCGGAATTTTTAAAAAATTAAACAAAAAATGTGATAACGGTTTCCGATTGTACTAAGGCAGACATTTTTGTAAAATCAATATCTATCTATAAATTTATTTATAAAAAACTTTCGACGAAGATAAAAAAAATACAAGAGTTCTAAGTAGCTCCCGGAGAATTCTGACCAAATAACCTATACAATTTCTTTGTCAAACCAATATTAAAGAAGTTATAAGCAAAAACGAGGCGCTAAATTTTTGAAAATTACAAAATTCCATACATTTTGTTTTCTATGAGTTCTATTAAGAGTCCTGTTAACTCTTTTATAATTTCCATATCCGACCAATATCAAACAAACAAGTTATAAGTAGAAATGCGGCGCTAGGTTTTTTTAACATTAAAGAAATTTTAAAAATATTTCTTTTCGCGTGAGTCGCGTGAATTTTTCTCCCAAATTTTTGTAAAATTCAATTTTTTTAGAGTTCTGGCAAGATTTCGATTAGTTCTAGACTTCTTGCTTGAAAATTGCAGAGTTCCGGGAAATTTCGGGCAGAAATCGAGAAAAACAATTTGGGGGCCAACTTCACGCAGCCCCCACTTTTTCAAAAAAAACAGTTCTGATGTAATATTTCAGTTCTTTATATAGAGTTCTAGAGTTCTCAATCGATAATGCATACAGTTCCACTTTTTTTTGCAAAATTTTGTTAATTTTTGAAAAATTAAAGAAAAACTGATAACGGTTTCTGATTGTACTACTGCAGATAAACAAAAAATGCTTATTAGACATTTTTGTAATATCAATATCTATTTAATTTTATCAATATCTATTAAAATTTATTTATAAAAAAAGTTTCGACGAAAAAAAATGAAAATACAAGAGTTTCTGATAAGAGTTCTTAGCCCCCGGAGAGATCTTAAAAAATAACCTATACAATTTCCTTGTCAAACCAATATTAAAGAAGTTATTAGCAAAAACGAGGCGATAAATTTTTGAAAATTACAGAATTCAAAAAATATATATTTCCATGAGTTCTGTTAAGAGTTCTGGGTAGCCCCTCGAGAATTCTGAACAAATCTCTTTTATAATTTCCATGTCCGACCTATATTAAAGAAGTTATAAGCAAAAACGATGCGCTACATTTTTGAAAATTACAATATTCCATAAATTTTGTTTTCTATGAGTTCTATTAAGAGTCCTGTTAACTCTTTTATAATTTCCAAATCCGACCAATATCAAAGAAGTTATAAGCAGAAGTGCGGCGCTAGGTTTTTTGAACATTAAAGAATTTTTAAAAATATTTCTTTTTCCATTTTTTAATGTTCAAAAAACTTCGAAAGCAAAAAAAAGCGTCGCCTTTTTTTGCTTATAACTTCTTTAATATTGGTCGGACATGGAAATTATAAAAGAGATTTGTTCAGAACTCTCGAGGCGCTACCCAGAACTCTTTTATTTTATTTTTTTATCTTCTTCGAAAGTTTTTTATAAATAAATTTATAGATATTGATTTTACAAAAATGTCTAATACGCATTTTTTGTAAATATGCCTTAGTACAATCGGAATCCGATATCAGATTTTTTTTTAATTATTCAAAAATTGCAAAATTTTGCAAAAAAAGTGGAACTATATGCATTATCGATTGAGAACTCTATATAAAGAACTAAAATATTACATCAGTAATTCTTTTTCCTGAAAAACATTGGGCTGGCTGAAGTTGGCCCAAAAATTGTTTTTCTCGATTTCTGCCGAAAATTCCCCGGAACTACTGCAATTTTCAAGCAAGAACTCAAGAACTATTCGAAATCTTGCCAGAACTCTTGCCAGAAATTCGGGGGCCAACTTCACACGACTCTTTTCATGAGTTCTGTTAAGAGTTCTGAGTAGCCCCCCTGAGAGTTCTGATCAAATAACCTATACTTCATTTTATTGAATTACTCATTTTTTGAATTTTGCAATTTTCAAATATTTAGCGTTGCCTCGTTTACCTCGTTTTTGCTTATAATTTCTTTAATATTGGTTGGACAAAGAAATTGTATACTACTACTAGAACTACTCAGAACTCTTGTATTTATTTTTTTTATCTTCGTCGAAAGTTTTTTATAAATAAATTTATAGATATTGATTTTACAAAAAATTTCTAATAAGCATTTTTTGTTTATCTGCCTTAGTACAACTTTTTTGAATTTTTCAAAAATTACAACATTTTGCAAAAAAAAAGTGGAACTATATGCATTATCAATTAAGAACTCTAGAACTCTATATAATAATGGGACCACACATCCCGATTTTGGCGGGACAGTCCCGCTTTTTGGAGGCCTGTCCCACGTCCCGCAGATTTTTAAAAATGTCCCGCTTTTTAAATGGACTGTAATATATAATATAATATTTTTCCACATATTGCCATAAAATCTCCTTTTTAAATGTCAACCAATGAAAATTTTCAATATCCTCGAATTGAAATGTCCATTCTTCCAGATAAGATAGGATTTCCAAGCTGTTATTACACAAAATTCTGACTTCTTTCAGAAAGGCGGTCGTTTAATGGCACCTTGTATTGCAATTTTCATTGGGTGACATTAAAAGAGGAAATTTTATGGGAATATGTGGAAAAATCTTTTGAATATATTAGCAAACATTTTCCGAAAAATAATATTTGCGAAAATGATCTTTTTGATGAGGTGTTATTAGTAAAAAGTTACGTTACTGATGAAAAAGTTAAATGTTGTTTGTCTGCAATTGTGTAAACAGACAAAAAGTGGACGGAGTTGAACATTAAACTTTAAAATATATATTAAGCGTAAAAAATAATTTGACCAATTCATATGAAAAATTTCACGACATTTTATTAAATGATCCGAATTTATTGCAGTATTCACTCGGGTAAAAAATGTGACCGTAAAAAAAATCATATTTTTTTTAATAAAAAATTTAAATTTATTAAAAATCATAATGTTAAAATTATTGCAAGAAAAAAATGTTCTCTAATGCACTCATGCCTCAATAAATAAATATAAGTACGATTTGTTTTCCTACACTCTCGTTCGATAAGCCCATACTGATGAAGCCAAAAGGGAGAAATGCGTCTATATTCATTATTATTTTTATCATGTTATAGTAGTAGTATTTTTTAACAACACACATAGTATCTCGCAGCACAAAAGTGCAGGAAACCAATTCGTACTTGTAATTATATTTATTTATTTTATAAGTCATGAGTGAATTAGAGAACATGGTAATTTCTTAATTATTTTCTTGTAATGTGGAAATTCACATAGTAATTTTTTCCCAATTTTATATTCAAATTATTTTTTTAGTACAACATATTTTTATAGTTACCAATAATTTATAATAAATACATGTTTGTGTATTTTTATACATATATATGAATATATACATTAAATTATTGGTCTGCTTTCATAACCAAATTATAATTTTTATTTCATCCCATTTGTCCCGCTTTGTCTCAATGAAAATGTGGTCACTTTACTATATAAAGAACTGAAATATTACATCAGAACCCTTTTTCCAGAAAAAGGGCTACGTGAAGTTGGCCCCCAAATTGTTTTTTTTCGATTTCTGCCCGACATTCCCCGGAACTATTACAATTTTCAAACAAGAACTCTAGAACTATTCGAAATCTTGCCAGAACTCTAAAAAAAATTAATTTTTCAAAAATTCGGGGGACAACTTCACAAGACTAGCTGACCAACGTGTCAAATTTACTGTCTTTAGCGTTTTCCCTTTCCCAACCTTAGTTATTAACTTTTTCATTAACGAAGAAAAATTAATACATATAAGAAATTGCATGACTCATCAACAGAGGCGGCTTTTCTTTTCGGCAGCATTTTCTTTTGTATCGCCGCTCTATATCTGTCTCTCTCAGACTCAATGCCACTACGCGGCGTATGCCCATAACAGCACGATCCCGCTTCGGACCCAACCCCTACTACGCAAATTGTAGAAAAAAATAATTTAACTATAAGTGGTGAAACATATTGCATGTTAAATTGTTTGTTTTGACCTAATAAAATTTAAATTCAGGTATATAAAATGAATCCTTTTAATTTCTGTACGACAAAAAAAATGTTGGCCCCAAATTTGCCGCCAAGCGTACTTATCCTGCTGGTAAATCCAGCATTGTCTCCTAGTTTAGACATTGTTTTGAGACAAAACATACACGGCAAGGATTTACGCATGTATTCGGCGTCAAAATCACATACTTCTACTGGGGCAGGAAGCGACTCGCGCGTCGTTTTTCTGTTTAAAAATCGCACGTTCAACGAAAAAATAAATACACGTGATGGTGAAGCGTCATTACTATTTTTTATAAATTTTAATTAATATTAAAAAAAAACGCATGCGTTCAGGGGACCCCCATCAGAAACGAAGTTCCTCGCACATTTTTAACTCCGAATGTAATTCGAAATAAAACCTGCATATAATTGATTGATTATGGAGTTAGGTATTTGTTGAAACTTCATTTCAATAGCAGAGATAAAAAAAGCTACATTATTTTTAAGCTTCAAATTTATGTTTTTGTTCTGTTTTTTGCTGTTTTTTTCTTGTTTATTTTCTTGTTTATATTTAAGGTTATAAACCATGTTCGTTTGCCATTCTGCGAAAGAGAGAGGACTATTATAGTAATATAAACTGACAAGGGGACGGTATGATAAGGAAATCACCGATTCGATTCAATTTTTAGTACACGCGTAGATGATGACCAGGAGTATAACAGGTGCAAGTAGTAAGATGCCATTCTCATCCGTTTCGGAGAAATTAATTCATTGAGAAATTAATTATTTATATTGCGTTCGTCTACATTATACGTTAACAAAAATTTAACAAGCGAGTAGCTCAACGGTCGCTCAAAGGTCGCCGGTTCGAACCCGCCAGCGGGCTTGCGTTTTTTCTTCAAATATTTCACATTTTTTTACAAATTCATGTGTCTTGAATAATGTTTGTTTTGGAATCAATTGTAAATATTTTTTTAACGGGACGTAGCAAGCACCATTAAGTTAACTTGTCAAGTGGCCCCCTAAAAACTTCCCCCTGAGAGCATCTTGACAGTCGCTCCACGTATTACCTGATGATGTCGAATTTGTTACAATTTATATTCCCTTGCCAGGTACGATCTACGAATTCAGTTTTAATACTAATTGTAAGGGATTAGGATTGTAAAATATCCATTACGTTATGTTGATATCAATGCAGATAACGTAGAAATTAAGAGATTAAAAAAAAGAAATTGAAAATTTCTTGCATGTTTTTTTCAAAATTCGTTTTCCCGCTAATAAAAACATTTATTACAATTAATTCCAAAAAAACAATATTCAAGACACATGAATTTGTAAAAAATGTGAAATATTTGAAGAAAAAACGGAAGCCCGTTGGCGGGTTCGAACCGGCGACCTCGCGCTCTCGAATTGCGACTGTTACCGTTGCGCCGCTCGCTTGTTGAATTTTTCTTAACGTATAAGATAGAGAAAGAAACCATCGCGCCGTATAATGAAAGAAAGTAACGCGGCGTATAACGAAAAAAAGAGCGCGCGCTATAGAGAATATAAACTGAGAGAAAGAGAAAGAAACTTACGCGACTTATACGTTTTCTGCCGAATCACTCATACCGAGACCTCCCTAAAGGAACTTCGTTCCAATAATATTTTAATTATGAAAACACAGGTAATACAGGTGCCCGCTTTCATGGATGCTTTTGGTTGTACTGAAGCCTAAGAGATGGCCAATAACCCCGTATTGTTCCGTGATTTTATTTGAATACGAACTCATTTCTTATTGAATTTTTTGTTCCCAGTTTTATCGAAATTTAAAACTGGTGTAGATATTTTAATTCTTCACTCTTTGTAAGACATTCATACAAAGTAGTCAAATATAAAATATTTTTGTGTGTGAATTCGGCATGGCGATCTACGACCGTTCGTTCATTCCACAATTTTAAATAGAAATATACGAGAATTCTGGACGCTACATAAGTGTTATACACCGCGGTGTTTAAAGACGAATTTTCTTCCCTGGATTCTTTGGATTCAACGTTCACCATTTTGTTGAAGAAATCCAGCTGGCTCAACCACGTGGAAGAACCGATAAACTCTTCAGGTCTAGGTATACACCGGATTGTTGAAGTGGCGAGTGGGTCTTTTTATACGCTGTGTTTTCATTTGATAGATTTTTTCGCATAGAATTTTCAATTTTTTTTTCTCATAATTGTCACACCACGTGATATCTCACTACTCCCCCGGACAAAAAAAATAGGAGTTAGGTATATAGGTAAATTTATAGAAGAAGCAAAGCTTTAGGCAAGTTGTGAACTTTGGAAAAAACTTTTACCGCCGGAATAAAATCTTGCTTGAACTAGTCTTTAAATACATTTCGGGTAACCCATCCTTTGGCTTGATTTTATATGTAACTGGTAAGTGAGTAAATCTCCCGGATGCTTAGCTTTTCCTACATCCAATAAGGAAATTTTGTGTGTGCCCGTGGAAATTGCATAGGACATGAATGTCAGTCTATCCTTTGACATTTTTCTTCCTGGTGCACTTTCTTCGGAACAGTGTACAAAGATCTTATGTGGAATCTTCCTCCAGAACCACTTTCATCTGCGTTATAAACCTGTTCTGGTAAGAGACCTAATTCTTGAATTTTTAATTCTTTTTATATTAAATTTTTTTTTTAAATTATCTAGCCAACCATCGCTAGCTCGAAAATCATCTTGGTTATTTTTTCGTAAAATTGTTTTGCCTTTTCACGGAGGATATCTCCCGATAATGGCGTATGCCGGGCACGCTCTTGCATAAACCAAGTAAATAAGGCATTTTCCAATTCAGGACAAACGAATTGACAAGACTTGAGGATTGAGGATTTTCTCGCTGTTTACTTTGATGCCGTAGATCGTGGATCTTCCAACGCCATACGTGCGTGCGAGGTTTGCCGCGGTTTCTCCTTTATCAAGATTATTGATAATCTTCTGATTTTTATACACACTTAAAGTGACGTGTTGCGGTTTGGTTGACATTGCTCACTAAATAACTATATACACTAAATACACTCGATAAACGACCAACCAATAACAAAACAAGATGTAATTGAACGGCAAACAGAATGAGTAGATAGAGAAAGAGTGGCGGGAGGGAAGAGCACGAGCGGGCATGTATCCGGTACGGCGTGGCCACAAGGAAAAACACGTGTTTCTCCAGATGGCCGGATTACTGAACGTGTCCGACTAACCAACCGCCGATTTACCAAGATTATACTGTACACACAAAACATGCGTTTTACCATTTTTTCGAAAATGGGGTAATCGAGATATAATACAAAAGTTACTTATGTTGCAAAAACTGAAGATGTTAGAGATGAGAAAAGTTCTTATTTACAAATGAAGAAATGTGTGTATTATCATTCTTTGAAGATTCAATAGTGAAATAAAATACAAATAATTGATTTACGTTATCATATTTTATTAGTAGCTTTGCTAGTCAAATTTTTTTCAAAAATAGGTGTATAAGACATTTTAATAGCTACAAAAAACAATAATATGCTAAATTCCAAATGTTTGCCTGTTCCTCAATATTTCTGATAGTTTGCATCAATATGTTGACAGGTTTATAAATTTTCAATAGGTTTTCACAATTTCAAAGTAATTTTTTTGATAACACTATAAAATATTATGTGAATATAAATAATTTGTATACATTCTAATACTCGTGTATTTTCAGAATCCGCAATAGTTTCTTACGGAAATCTTTGACTGACTCAAATCGTGATGGAGACCAAACGGTTAGTAAAGTTCATATAGTAATTGTTTCAAACTGCATTAAAATGATCAAGTAACTTGCAGATGTTCCAAATATCTAAAATAAATAACAAATTATTAGAGGATATATAAAAATGCTCTGAGGCATTCAACTTGTTAATAGTTAATATCTCGCAATTAAAGTCTTGTCTGTCTAGTCTTGTCTAGTCTTGTCTAGTCTTGTCTAGTCTTGTCCAGTCTTGTCCAGTCTTGTGTCCAGTCTTGTGTCCAGTCTTGTGTCCAGTCTTGTGTCCAGTCTTGTGTCCAGTCTTGTGTCCAGTCTTGTGTCCAGTCTTGTGTCCAGTCTTGTGTCCAGTCTTGTGTCCAGTCTTGTGTCCAGTCTTGTGTCCAGTCTTGTGTCCAGTCTTGTGTCCAGTCTTGTGTCCAGTCTTGTGTCCAGTCTTGTGTCCAGTCTTGTGTCCAGTCTTGTGTCCAGTCTTGTGTCCAGTCTTGTGTCCAGTCTTGTGTCCAGTCTTGTGTCCAGTCTTGTGTCCAGTCTTGTGTCCAGTCTTGTGTCCAGTCTTGTGTCCAGTCTTGTGTCCAGTCTTGTGTCCAGTCTTGTGTCCAGTCTTGTGTCCAGTCTTGTGTCCAGTCTTGTGTCCAGTCTTGTGTCCAGTCTTGTGTCCAGTCTTGTGTCCAGTCTTGTGTCCAGTCTTGTGTCCAGTCTTGTGTCCAGTCTTGTGTCCAGTCTTGTGTCCAGTCTTGTGTCCAGTCTTGTGTCCAGTCTTGTGTCCAGTCTTGTGTCCAGTCTTGTGTCCAGTCTTGTGTCCAGTCTTGTGTCCAGTCTTGTGTCCAGTCTTGTGTCCAGTCTTGTGTCCAGTCTTGTGTCCAGTCTTGTGTCCAGTCTTGTGTCCAGTCTTGTGTCCAGTCTTGTGTCCAGTCTTGTGTCCAGTCTTGTGTCCAGTCTTGTGTCCAGTCTTGTGTCCAGTCTTGTGTCCAGTCTTGTGTCCAGTCTTGTGTCCAGTCTTGTGTCCAGTCTTGTGTCCAGTCTTGTGTCCAGTCTTGTGTCCAGTCTTGTGTCCAGTCTTGTGTCCAGTCTTGTGTCCAGTCTTGTGTCCAGTCTTGTGTCCAGTCTTGTGTCCAGTCTTGTGTCCAGTCTTGTGTCCAGTCTTGTGTCCAGTCTTGTGTCCAGTCTTGTGTCCAGTCTTGTGTCCAGTCTTGTGTCCAGTCTTGTGTCCAGTCTTGTGTCCAGTCTTGTGTCCAGTCTTGTGTCCAGTCTTGTGTCCAGTCTTGTGTCCAGTCTTGTGTCCAGTCTTGTGTCCAGTCTTGTGTCCAGTCTTGTGTCCAGTCTTGTGTCCAGTCTTGTGTCCAGTCTTGTGTCCAGTCTTGTGTCCAGTCTTGTGTCCAGTCTTGTGTCCAGTCTTGTGTCCAGTCTTGTGTCCAGTCTTGTGTCCAGTCTTGTGTCCAGTCTTGTGTCCAGTCTTGTGTCCAGTCTTGTGTCCAGTCTTGTGTCCAGTCTTGTGTCCAGTCTTGTGTCCAGTCTTGTGTCCAGTCTTGTGTCCAGTCTTGTGTCCAGTCTTGTGTCCAGTCTTGTGTCCAGTCTTGTGTCCAGTCTTGTGTCCAGTCTTGTGTCCAGTCTTGTGTCCAGTCTTGTGTCCAGTCTTGTGTCCAGTCTTGTGTCCAGTCTTGTGTCCAGTCTTGTGTCCAGTCTTGTGTCCAGTCTTGTGTCCAGTCTTGTGTCCAGTCTTGTGTCCAGTCTTGTGTCCAGTCTTGTGTCCAGTCTTGTGTCCAGTCTTGTGTCCAGTCTTGTGTCCAGTCTTGTGTCCAGTCTTGTGTCCAGTCTTGTGTCCAGTCTTGTGTCCAGTCTTGTGTCCAGTCTTGTGTCCAGTCTTGTGTCCAGTCTTGTGTCCAGTCTTGTGTCCAGTCTTGTGTCCAGTCTTGTGTCCAGTCTTGTGTCCAGTCTTGTGTCCAGTCTTGTGTCCAGTCTTGTGTCCAGTCTTGTGTCCAGTCTTGTGTCCAGTCTTGTGTCCAGTCTTGTGTCCAGTCTTGTGTCCAGTCTTGTGTCCAGTCTTGTGTCCAGTCTTGTGTACAGTCTTGTGTACAGTCTTGTGTCCAGTCTTGTGTCCAGTCTTGTCCAGTCTTGTCCAGTCTTGTCCAAACTTGTCCAGTCTTGTCCAGTCTTGTCCAGTCTTGTCCAGTCTTGTCCAGTCTTGTCCAGTCTTGTCGAGTCTTGTCGAGTCTTGTCGAGTCTTGCCCAGTCTTGTCCAGTCTTGTCCCGTCTTGTCCGGTCTTGTCCGGTCTTGTCCGGTCTTGTCCGGTCTTGTCCAGTCTTGTCCAGTCTTGTCCAGTCTTGTCCAGTCTTGTCCAGTCTTGTCCAGTCTTGTCCAGTCTTGTCCAGTCTTGTCCAGTCTTGTCCAGTCTTGTCCAGTCTTGTCTAGTCTTGTCTAGTCTTGTCTAGTCTTGTCCAGTCTTGTCCAGTCTTGTCCAGTCTTGTCCAGTCTTGTCCAGTCTTGTCCAGTCTTGTCCAGTCTTGTCCAGTCTTGTCCAGTCTTGTCCAGTCTTGTCCAGTCTTGTCCAGTCTTGTCCAGTCTTGTCCAGTCTTGTCCAGTCTTGTCCAGTCTTGTCCAGTCTTGTCCAGTCTTGTCTAGTCTTGTCTAGTCTTGTCTAGTCTTGTCTAGTCTTGTCTAGTCTTGTCTAGTCTTGTCTAGTCTTGTCTAGTCTTGTCTAGTCTAGTCTTGTCTAGTCTTGCCTAGTCTTGTCCAGTCTTGTCCAGTCTTGTCCAGTCTTGTCCAGTCTGCTCCAGTCTTGTCCAGTCTTGTCCAGTCTTGTCCAGTCTTGTCCAGTCTTGTCCAGTCTTGTCCAGTCTTGTCCAGTCTTGTCCAGTCTTGTCCAGTCTTGTCCAGTCTTGTCCAGTCTTGTGTAGTCTTGTCTAGTCTTGTCTAGTCTTGTCTAGTCTTGTCTAGTCTAGTCTTGTCTAGTCTTGTCTAGTCTTGCCTAGTCTTGCCTAGTCTTGTGGCCAGTCTTGTGGCCAGTCTTGTGTCCAGTCTTGTGTCCAGTCTTGTGTCCAGTCTTGTGTCCAGTCTTGTGTCCAGTCCTGTGTCCAGTCTTGTGTCCAGTCTTGTGTCCAGTCTTGTGTCCAGTCTTGTGTCCAGTCTTGTGTCCAGTCTTGTGTCCAGTCTTGTGTCCAGTCTTGTGTCCAGTCTTGTGTCCAGTCTTGTGTCCAGTCTTGTGTCCAGTCTTGTGTCCAGTCTTGTGTCCAGTCTTGTGTCCAGTCTTGTGTCCAGTCTTGTGTCCAGTCTTGTGTCCAGTCTTGTGTCCAGTCTTGTGTCCAGTCTTGTGTCCAGTCTTGTGTCCAGTCTTGTGTCCAGTCTTGTGTCCAGTCTTGTGTCCAGTCTTGTGTCCAGTCTTGTGTCCAGTCTTGTGTCCAGTCTTGTGTCCAGTCTTGTGTCCAGTCTTGTGTCCAGTCTTGTGTCCAGTCTTGTGTCCAGTCTTGTGTCCAGTCTTGTGTCCAGTCTTGTGTCCAGTCTTGTGTCCAGTCTTGTGTCCAGTCTTGTGTCCAGTCTTGTGTCCAGTCTTGTGTCCAGTCTTGTGTCCAGTCTTGTGTCCAGTCTTGTGTCCAGTCTTGTGTCCAGTCTTGTGTCCAGTCTTGTGTCCAGTCTTGTGTCCAGTCTTGTGTCCAGTCTTGTGTCCAGTCTTGTGTCCAGTCTTGTGTCCAGTCTTGTGTCCAGTCTTGTGTCCAGTCTTGTGTCCAGTCTTGTGTCCAGTCTTGTGTCCAGTCTTGTGTCCAGTCTTGTGTCCAGTCTTGTGTCCAGTCTTGTGTCCAGTCTTGTGTCCAGTCTTGTGTCCAGTCTTGTGCTTGTGTCCAGTCTTGTGTCCAGTCTTGTGTCCAGTCTTGTGTCCAGTCTAGTGTCCAGTCTTGTGTCCAGTCTTGTGTCCAGTCTTGTGTCCAGTCTTGTGTCCAGTCTTGTGTCCAGTCTTGTGTCCAGTCTTGTGTCCAGTCTTGTGTCCAGTCTTGTGTCCAGTCTTGTGTCCAGTCTTGTGTCCAGTCTTGTGTCCAGTCTTGTGTCCAGTCTTGTGTCCAGTCTTGTGTCCAGTCTTGTGTCCAGTCTTGTGTCCAGTCTTGTGTCCAGTCTTGTGTCCAGTCTTGTGTCCAGTCTTGTGTCCAGTCTTGTGTCCAGTCTTGTGTCCAGTCTTGTGTCCAGTCTTGTGTCCAGTCTTGTGTCCAGTCTTGTGTCCAGTCTTGTGTCCAGTCTTGTGTCCAGTCTTGTGTCCAGTCTTGTGTCCAGTCTTGTGTCCAGTCTTGTGTCCAGTCTTGTGTCCAGTCTTGTCCAGTCTTGTCCAGTCTTGTTAGTCTTGTCTAGTCTTGTCTAGTCTTGTCTAGTCTTGTCTAGTCTAGGCTTGTCTAGTCTTGTCTAGTCTTGTCCAGTCTTGTCCAGTCTTGTCCAGTCTTGTCGAGTCTTGTCGAGTCTTGTCCAGTCTTGTCCAGTCTTGTCCAGTCTTGTCCAGTCTTGTCCAGTCTTGTCCAGTCTTGTCCAGTCTTGTCCAGTCTTGTCCAGTCTTGTCCAGTCTTGTCCAGTCTTGTCCAGTCTTGTCCAGTCTTGTCCAGTCTTGTCCAGTCTTGTCCAGTCTTGTCCAGTCTTGTCCAGTCTTGTCCAGTCTTGTCCAGTCTTGTCCAGTCTTGTCCAGTCTTGTCCAGTCTTGTCCAGTCTTGTCCAGTCTTGTCCAGTCTAGTCCAGTCTAGTCCAGTCTTGTCCAGTCTTGTCCAGTCTTGTCCAGTCTTGTCCAGTCTTGTCCAGTCTTGTCCAGTCTTGTCCAGTCTTGTCCAGGCTTGTCCAGTCTTGTCCAGTCTTGTCCAGTCTTGTCCAGTCTTGTCCAGTCTTGTCCAATCTTGTCCAATCTTGTCCAATCTTGTCCAATCTTGTCTTGTCTAGTCTTGTCTAGTCTTGTCTAGTCTTGTCTAGTCTTGTCTTGTCTAGTCTTGTCTAGTCCTGTCTAGTCCTGTCTAGTCCAGTCTTGTTGTCCAGTCTTGTTGTCCAGTCTTGTTGTCCAGTCTTGTTGTCCAGTCTTGTTGTCCAGTCTTGTTGTCCAGTCTTGTTGTCCAGTCTTGTTGTCCAGTCTTGTTGTCCAGTCTTGTTGTCCAGTCTTGTTGTCCAGTCTTGTTGTCCAGTCTTGTTGTCCAGTCTTGTTGTCCAGTCTTGTTGTCCAGTCTTGTTGTCCAGTCTTGTTGTCCAGTCTTGTTGTCCAGTCTTGTTGTCCAGTCTTGTTGTCCAGTCTTGTTGTCCAGTCTTGTTGTCCAGTCTTGTTGTCCAGTCTTGTGTCCAGTCTTGTGTCCAGTCTTGTGTCCAGTCTTGTGTCCAGTCTTGTGTCCAGTCTTGTGTCCAGTCTTGTGTCCAGTCTTGTGTCCAGTCTTGTGTCCAGTCTTGTGTCCAGTCTTGTGTCCAGTCTTGTGTCCAGTCTTGTGTCCAGTCTTGTGTCCAGTCTTGTGTCCAGTCTTGTGTCCAGTCTTGTGTCCACTCTTGTGTCCAGTCTTGTGTCCAGTCTTGTGTCCAGTCTTGTGTCCAGTCTTGTGTCCAGTCTTGTGTCCAGTCTTGTGTCCAGTCTTGTGTCCAGTCTTGTGTCCAGTCTTGTCCAGACTTGTCCAGTCTTGTCCAGTCTTGTCCAGTCTTGTCCAGTCTTGTCCAGTCTTATCTAGTCTTGTCGAGTCTTGTCCAGTCTTGTCCAGTCTTGTCCAGTCTTGTCCAGTCTTGTCCGGTC
Organism: Phosphuga atrata; assembly: GCA_944588485.1. Lineage (NCBI taxonomy): Eukaryota > Metazoa > Arthropoda > Insecta > Coleoptera > Silphidae > Phosphuga > Phosphuga atrata. The sequence goes on along the minus strand of OX155896.1, from coordinate 18,658,357 downwards.
TTGTCCGGTCTTGTCCGGTCTTGTCCGGTCTTGTCCGGTCTTGTCCGGTCTTGTCCGGTCTTGTCCAGTCTTGTCCAGTCTTGTCCAGTCTTGTCCAGTCTTGTCGAGTCTTGTCCAGTCTTGTCCAGTCTTGTCCAGTCTTGTCCAGTCTTGTCCAGTCTTGTCCAGTCTTGTCTAGTCTTGTCTAGTCTAGTCTTGTCCAGTCTTGTCCAGTCTTGTCCAGTCTTGTCCAGTCTTGTCCAGTCTTGTCCAGTCTTGTCCAGTCTGCTCCAGTCTTGTCCAGTCTTGTCCAGTCTTGTCCAGTCTTGTCCAGTCTTGTCCAGTCTTGTCCAGTCTTGTCCAGTCTTGTCCAGTCTTGTCCAGTCTTGTCTAGTCTTGTCCAGACTTGTCCAGTCTTGTCCAGTCTTGTCCAGTCTTGTCCAGTCTTGTCCAGGCTTGTCCAGTCTTGTCCAGTCTTGTCCAGTCTTGTCCAGTCTTGTCCAGTCTTGTCCAGTCTTGTCCAGTCTTGTCCAGTCTTGTCCAGTCTTGTCCAGTCTTGTCCAGTCTTGTCCAGTCTTGTCCAGTCTTGTCCAGTCTTGTCCAGTCTTGTCCAGTCTTGTTAGTCTTGTCTAGTCTAGTCTTGTCTAGTCTAGTCTTGTCTAGTCTTGTCCAGTCTTGTCCAGTCTTGTCCAGTCTTGTCCAGTCTTGTCCAGTCTTGTCCAGTCTTGTCCAGTCTTGTCCAGTCTTGTCCAGTCTTGTCGAGTCTTGTCCAGTCTTGTCCAGTCTTGTCCAGTCTTGTCCAGTCTTGTCCAGTCTTGTCCAGTCTTGTCCAGTCTTGTCCAGTCTTGTCCAGTCTTGTCCAGTCTTGTCCAGTCTTGTCCAGTCTTGTCCAGTCTTGTCCAGTCTTGTCCAGTCTTGTCCAGCCTTGTCCAGTCTTGTCCAGTCTTGTCCAGTCTTGTCCAGTCTTGTCCAGTCTTGTCCAGTCTTGTCCAGTCTTGTCCAGTCTTGTCCAGTCTTGTCCAGTCTTGTCCAGTCTTGTCCAGTCTTATCTAGTCTTGTCGAGTCTTGTCCAGTCTTGTCCAGTCTTGTCCAGTCTTGTCCAGTCTTGTCCAGTCTTGTCCGGTCTTGTCCGGTCTTGTCCGGTCTTGTCCGGTCTTGTCCGGTCTTGTCCGGTCTTGTCCGGTCTTGTCCAGTCTTGTCCAGTCTTGTCCAGTCTTGTCCAGTCTTGTCCAGTCTTGTCCAGTCTTGTCGAGTCTTGTCCAGTCTTGTCCAGTCTTGTCCAGTCTTGTCCAGTCTTGTCCAGTCTTGTCCAGTCTTGTCCAGTCTTGTCCAGTCTTGTCCAGTCTTGTCTAGTCTTGTCTAGTCTAGTCTTGTCCAGTCTTGTCCAGTCTTGTCCAGTCTTGTCCAGTCTGCTCCAGTCTTGTCCAGTCTTGTCCAGTCTTGTCCAGTCTTGTCCAGTCTTGTCCAGTCTTGTCCAGTCTTGTCCAGTCTTGTCCAGTCTTGTCCAGTCTTGTCTAGTCTTGTCCAGACTTGTCCAGTCTTGTCCAGTCTTGTCCAGTCTTGTCCAGTCTTGTCCAGGCTTGTCCAGTCTTGTCCAGTCTTGTCCAGTCTTGTCCAGTCTTGTCCAGTCTTGTCCAGTCTTGTCCAGTCTTGTCCAGTCTTGTCCAGTCTTGTCCAGTCTTGTCCAGTCTTGTCCAGTCTTGTCCAGTCTTGTCCAGTCTTGTCCAGTCTTGTCCAGTCTTGTCCAGTCTTGTCCAGTCTTGTTAGTCTTGTCTAGTCTAGTCTTGTCTAGTCTAGTCTTGTCTAGTCTTGTCCAGTCTTGTCCAGTCTTGTCCAGTCTTGTCCAGTCTTGTCCAGTCTTGTCCAGTCTTGTCCAGTCTTGTCCAGTCTTGTCCAGTCTTGTCGAGTCTTGTCCAGTCTTGTCCAGTCTTGTCCAGTCTTGTCCAGTCTTGTCCAGTCTTGTCCAGTCTTGTCCAGTCTTGTCCAGTCTTGTCCAGTCTTGTCCAGTCTTGTCCAGTCTTGTCCAGTCTTGTCCAGTCTTGTCCAGTCTTGTCCAGCCTTGTCCAGTCTTGTCCAGTCTTGTCCAGTCTTGTCCAGTCTTGTCCAGTCTTGTCCAGTCTTGTCCAGTCTTGTCCAGTCTTGTCCAGTCTTGTCCAGTCTAGTCCAGTCTTGTCCAGTCTTGTCCAGTCTTGTCCAGTCTTGTCCAGTCTTGTCCAGTCTTGTCCAGTCTTGTCCATTCTTGTCCAGGCTTGTCCAGTCTTGTCCAGTCTTGTCCAGTCTTGTCCAGTCTTGTCCAGTCTTGTCCAATCTTGTCCAATCTTGTCCAATCTTGTCCAATCTTGTCTAGTCTAGTCTTGTCTAGTCTTGTCTAGTCTTGTCTAGTCTTGTCTAGTCTTGTCTTGTCTAGTCTTGTCTAGTCCTGTCTAGTCCTGTCTAGTCCAGTGTTGTTGTCCAGTCTTATTGTCCAGTCTTGTTGTCCAGTCTTGTTGTCCAGTCTTGTTGTCCAGTCTTGTTGTCCAGTCTTGTTGTCCAGTCTTGTTGTCTAGTCTTGTTGTCCAGTCTTGTTGTCCAGTCTTGTTGTCCAGTCTTGTTGTCCAGTCTTGTTGTCCAGTCTTGTTGTCCAGTCTTGTTGTCCAGTCTTGTTGTCCAGTCTTGTTGTCCAGTCTTGTTGTCCAGTCTTGTTGTCCAGTCTTGTTGTCCAGTCTTGTTGTCCAGTCTTGTTGTCCAGTCTTGTTGTCCAGTCTTGTTGTCCAGTCTTGTTGTCCAGTCTTGTTGTCCAGTCTTGTTGTCCAGTCTTGTTGTCCAGTCTTGTTGTCCAGTCTTGTTGTCCAGTCTTATTGTCCATTCTTGTTGTCCAGTCTTGTTGTCCAGTCTTGTTGTCCAGTCTTGTTGTCCAGTCTTGTTGTCCAGTCTTGTTGTCCAGTCTTGTTGTCCAGTCTTGTTGTCCAGTCTTGTTGTCCAGTCTTGTTGTCCAGTCTTGTTGTCCAGTCTTGTTGTCCAGTCTTGTTGTCCAGTCTTGTTGTCCAGTCTTGTTGTCCAGTCTTGTTGTCCAGTCTTGTTGTCCAGTCTTGTTGTCCAGTCTTGTTGTCCAGTCTTGTGTCCAGTCTTGTGTCCAGTCTTGTGTCCAGTCTTGTGTCCAGTCTTGTGTCCAGTCTTGTGTCCAGTCTTGTGTCCAGTCTTGTGTCCAGTCTTGTGTCCAGTCTTGTGTCCAGTCTTGTGTCCAGTCTTGTGTCCAGTCTTGTGTCCAGTCTTGTGTCCAGTCTTGTGTCCACTCTTGTGTCCAGTCTTGTGTCCAGTCTTGTGTCCAGTCTTGTGTCCAGTCTTGTGTCCAGTCTTGTGTCCAGTCTTGTGTCCAGTCTTGTGTCCAGTCTTGTGTCCAGTCTTGTCCAGACTTGTCCAGTCTTGTCCAGTCTTGTCCAGTCTTGTCCAGTCTTATCTAGTCTTGTCGAGTCTTGTCCAGTCTTGTCCAGTCTTGTCCAGTCTTGTCCAGTCTTGTCCAGTCTTGTCCGGTCTTGTCCGGTCTTGTCCGGTCTTGTCCGGTCTTGTCCGGTCTTGTCCGGTCTTGTCCGGTCTTGTCCAGTCTTGTCCAGTCTTGTCCAGTCTTGTCCAGTCTTGTCCAGTCTTGTCGAGTCTTGTCCAGTCTTGTCCAGTCTTGTCCAGTCTTGTCCAGTCTTGTCCAGTCTTGTCCAGTCTTGTCCAGTCTTGTCCAGTCTTGTCCAGTCTTGTCTAGTCTTGTCTAGTCTAGTCTTGTCCAGTCTTGTCCAGTCTTGTCCAGTCTTGTCCAGTCTTGTCCAGTCTTGTCCAGTCTGCTCCAGTCTTGTCCAGTCTTGTCCAGTCTTGTCCAGTCTTGTCCAGTCTTGTCCAGTCTTGTCCAGTCTTGTCCAGTCTTGTCCAGTCTTGTCCAGTCTTGTCTAGTCTTGTCCAGACTTGTCCAGTCTTGTCCAGTCTTGTCCAGTCTTGTCCAGTCTTGTCCAGGCTTGTCCAGTCTTGTCCAGTCTTGTCCAGTCTTGTCCAGTCTTGTCCAGTCTTGTCCAGTCTTGTCCAGTCTTGTCCAGTCTTGTCCAGTCTTGTCCAGTCTTGTCCAGTCTTGTCCAGTCTTGTCCAGTCTTGTCCAGTCTTGTCCAGTCTTGTCCAGTCTTGTCCAGTCTTGTTAGTCTTGTCTAGTCTAGTCTTGTCTAGTCTAGTCTTGTCTAGTCTTGTCCAGTCTTGTCCAGTCTTGTCCAGTCTTGTCCAGTCTTGTCCAGTCTTGTCCAGTCTTGTCCAGTCTTGTCCAGTCTTGTCCAGTCTTGTCGAGTCTTGTCCAGTCTTGTCCAGTCTTGTCCAGTCTTGTCCAGTCTTGTCCAGTCTTGTCCAGTCTTGTCCAGTCTTGTCCAGTCTTGTCCAGTCTTGTCCAGTCTTGTCCAGTCTTGTCCAGTCTTGTCCAGTCTTGTCCAGTCTTGTCCAGTCTTGTCCAGCCTTGTCCAGTCTTGTCCAGTCTTGTCCAGTCTTGTCCAGTCTTGTCCAGTCTTGTCCAGTCTTGTCCAGTCTTGTCCAGTCTTGTCCAGTCTTGTCCAGTCTTGTCCAGTCTTGTCCAGTCTTATCTAGTCTTGTCTAGTCTTGTCCAGTCTTGTCCAGTCTTGTCCAGTCTTGTCCAGTCTTGTCCAGTCTTGTCCGGTCTTGTCCGGTCTTGTCCGGTCTTGTCCGGTCTTGTCCGGTCTTGTCCGGTCTTGTCCGGTCTTGTCCAGTCTTGTCCAGTCTTGTCCAGTCTTGTCCAGTCTTGTCCAGTCTTGTCCAGTCTTGTCGAGTCTTGTCCAGTCTTGTCCAGTCTTGTCCAGTCTTGTCCAGTCTTGTCCAGTCTTGTCCAGTCTTGTCCAGTCTTGTCTAGTCTTGTCTAGTCTAGTCTTGTCCAGTCTTGTCCAGTCTTGTCCAGTCTTGTCCAGTCTTGTCCAGTCTTGTCCAGTCTGCTCCAGTCTTGTCCAGTCTTGTCCAGTCTTGTCCAGTCTTGTCCAGTCTTGTCCAGTCTTGTCCAGTCTTGTCCAGTCTTGTCCAGTCTTGTCCAGTCTTGTCTAGTCTTGTCCAGTCTTGTCCAGTCTTGTCCAGTCTTGTCCAGTCTTGTCCAGTCTTGTCCAGGCTTGTCCAGTCTTGTCCAGTCTTGTCCAGTCTTGTCCAGTCTTGTCCAGTCTTGTCCAGTCTTGTCCAGTCTTGTCCAGTCTTGTCCAGTCTTGTCCAGTCTTGTCCAGTCTTGTCCAGTCTTGTCCAGTCTTGTCCAGTCTTGTCCAGTCTTGTCCAGTCTTGTTAGTCTTGTCTAGTCTAGTCTTGTCTAGTCTAGTCTTGTCTAGTCTTGTCCAGTCTTGTCCAGTCTTGTCCAGTCTTGTCCAGTCTTGTCCAGTCTTGTCCAGTCTTGTCCAGTCTTGTCCAGTCTTGTCCAGTCTTGTCGAGTCTTGTCCAGTCTTGTCCAGTCTTGTCCAGTCTTGTCCAGTCTTGTCCAGTCTTGTCCAGTCTTGTCCAGTCTTGTCCAGTCTTGTCCAGTCTTGTCCAGTCTTGTCCAGTCTTGTCCAGTCTTGTCCAGTCTTGTCCAGTCTTGTCCAGCCTTGTCCAGTCTTGTCCAGTCTTGTCCAGTCTTGTCCAGTCTTGTCCAGTCTTGTCCAGTCTTGTCCAGTCTTGTCCAGTCTTGTCCAGTCTTGTCCAGTCTTGTCCAGTCTAGTCCAGTCTTGTCCAGTCTTGTCCAGTCTTGTCCAGTCTTGTCCAGTCTTGTCCAGTCTTGTCCAGTCTTGTCCATTCTTGTCCAGGCTTGTCCAGTCTTGTCCAGTCTTGTCCAGTCTTGTCCAGTCTTGTCCAGTCTTGTCCAATCTTGTCCAATCTTGTCCAATCTTGTCCAATCTTGTCTAGTCTAGTCTTGTCTAGTCTTGTCTAGTCTTGTCTAGTCTTGTCTAGTCTTGTCTAGTCTTGTCTTGTCTAGTCTTGTCTAGTCCTGTCTAGTCCTGTCTAGTCCAGTGTTGTTGTCCAGTCTTATTGTCCAGTCTTGTTGTCCAGTCTTGTTGTCCAGTCTTGTTGTCCAGTCTTGTTGTCCAGTCTTGTTGTCCAGTCTTGTTGTCTAGTCTTGTTGTCCAGTCTTGTTGTCCAGTCTTGTTGTCCAGTCTTGTTGTCCAGTCTTGTTGTCCAGTCTTGTTGTCCAGTCTTGTTGTCCAGTCTTGTTGTCCAGTCTTGTTGTCCAGTCTTGTTGTCCAGTCTTGTTGTCCAGTCTTGTTGTCCAGTCTTGTTGTCCAGTCTTGTTGTCCAGTCTTGTTGTCCAGTCTTGTTGTCCAGTCTTGTTGTCCAGTCTTGTTGTCCAGTCTTGTTGTCCAGTCTTGTTGTCCAGTCTTGTTGTCCAGTCTTGTTGTCCAGTCTTGTTGTCCAGTCTTGTTGTCCAGTCTTGTTGTCCAGTCTTGTTGTCCAGTCTTGTTGTCCAGTCTTGTTGTCCAGTCTTGTTGTCCAGTCTTGTTGTCCAGTCTTGTTGTCCAGTCTTGTTGTCCAGTCTTGTTGTCCAGTCTTGTTGTCCAGTCTTGTTGTCCAGTCTTGTTGTCCAGTCGTGTTGTCCAGTCTTGTTGTCCAGTCTTGTTGTCCAGTCTTGTTGTCCAGTCTTGTTGTCCAGTCTTGTTGTCCAGTCTTGTTGTCCAGTCTTGTTGTCCAGTCTTGTTGTCCAGTCTTGTTGTCCAGTCTTGTTGTCCAGTCTTGTTGTCCAGTCTTGTTGTCCAGTCTTGTTGTCCAGTCTTGTTGTCCAGTCTTGTTGTCCAGTCTTGTTGTCCAGTCTTGTTGTCCAGTCTTGTTGTCCAGTCTTGTTGTCCAGTCTTGTGTCCAGTCTTGTGTCCAGTCTTGTGTCCAGTCTTGTGTCCAGTCTTGTGTCCAGTCTTGTGTCCAGTCTTGTGTCCAGTCTTGTGTCCAGTCTTGTGTCCAGTCTTGTGTCCAGTCTTGTGTCCAGTCTTGTGTCCAGTCTTGTGTCCAGTCTTGTGTCCAGTCTTGTGTCCAGTCTTGTGTCCAGTCTTGTGTCCAGTCTTGTGTCCAGTCTTGTGTCCAGTCTTGTGTCCAGTCTTGTGTCCAGTCTTGTGTCCTGTCTTGTGTCCAGTCTTGTGTCCAGTCTTGTGTCCAGTCTTGTGTCCAGTCTTGTGTCCAGTCTTGTGTCCAGTCTTGTGTCCAGTCTTGTGTCCAGTCTTGTGTCCAGTCTTGTGTCCAGTCTTGTGTCCAGTCTTGTGTCCAGTCTTGTGTCCAGTCTTGTGTCCAGTCTTGTGTCCAGTCTTGTGTCCAGTCTTGTGTCCAGTCTTGTGTCCAGTCTTGTGTCCAGTCTTGTGTCCAGTCTTGTGTCCAGTCTTGTGTCCAGTCTTGTGTCCAGTCTTGTGTCCAGTCTTGTGTCCAGTCTTGTGTCCAGTCTTGTGTCCATTCTTGTGTCCAGTCTTGTGTCCAGTCTTGTGTCCAGTCTTGTGTCCAGTCTTGTGTCCAGTCTTGTGTCCAGTCTTGTGTCCAGTCTTGTGTCCAGTCTTGTGTCCAGTCTTGTGTCCAGACTTGTCCAGTCTTGTCCAGTCTTGTCCAGTCTTGTCCAGTCTTGTCCAGTCTTGTCCAGTCTTGTCCAGTCTTCTTGTCGAGTCTTGTCCAGTCTTGTCCAGTCTTGTCCAGTCTTATCCAGTCTTGTCCAGTCTTGTCCAGTCTTGTCCAGTCTTGTCCAGTCTTGTCCAGTCTTGTCCAGTCTTGTCCAGTCTTGTCCAGTCTTGTCCAGCCTTGTCCAGTCTTGTCCAGTCTTGTCCAGTCTTGTCCAGTCTTGTCCAGTCTTGTCCAGTCTTGTCCAGTCTTGTCCAGTCTTGTCCAGTCTTGTCCAGTCTTGTCCAGTCTTGTCCAGTCTTGTCCAGTCTTGTCCAGGCTTGTCCAGTCTTGTCTAGTCTTGTCCAGTCTTGTCCAGTCTTGTCCAGTCTTGTCCAATCTTGTCCAATCTTGTCCAATCTTGTCCAATCTTGTCTAGGCTAGTCTTGTCTAGTCTTGTCTAGTCTTGTCTAGTCTTGTCTTGTCTAGTCTTGTCTAGTCCTGTCTAGTCCTGTCTAGTCCAGTGTTGTTGTCCAGTCTTATTGTCCAGTCTTGTTGTCCAGTCTTGTTGTCCAGTCTTGTTGTCCAGTCTTGTTGTCCAGTCTTGTTGTCCAGTCTTGTTGTCCAGTCTTGTTGTCCAGTCTTGTTGTCCAGTCTTGTTGTCCAGTCTTGTTGTCCAGTCTTGTTGTCCAGTCTTGTTGTCCAGTCTTGTTGTCCAGTCTTGTTGTCCAGTCTTGTTGTCCAGTCTTGTTGTCCAGTCTTGTTGTCCAGTCTTGTTGTCCAGTCTTGTAGTCCAGTCTTGTTGTCCAGTCTTGTTGTCCAGTCTTGTTGTCCAGTCTTGTTGTCCAGTCTTGTTGTCCAGTCTTGTTGTCCAGTCTTGTTGTCCAGTCTTGTTGTCCAGTCTTGTTGTCCAGTCTTGTTGTCCAGTCTTGTTGTCCAGTCTTGTTGTCCAGTCTTGTTGTCCAGTCTTGTTGTCCAGTCTTGTGTCCAGTCTTGTGTCCAGTCTTGTGTCCAGTCTTGTGTCCAGTCTTGTGTCCAGTCTTGTGTCCAGTCTTGTGTCCAGTCTTGTGTCCAGTCTTGTGTCCAGTCTTGTGTCCAGTCTTGTGTCCAGTCTTGTGTCCAGTCTTGTGTCCAGTCTTGTGTCCAGTCTTGTGTCCAGTCTTGTGTCCAGTCTTGTGTCCAGTCTTGTGTCCAGTCTTGTGTCCAGTCTTGTGTCCAGTCTTGTGTCCAGTCTTGTGTCCAGTCTTGTGTCCAGTCTTGTGTCCAGTCTTGTGTCCAGTCTTGTCTAGTCTTGTCTAGTCTTGTCTAGTCTAGTCTTGTCCAGTCTTGTCCAGTCTTGTCCAGTCTTGTCCAGTCTGCTCCAGTCTGCTCCAGTCTTGTCCAGTCTTGTCCAGTCTTGTCCAGTCTTGTCCAGTCTTGTCCAGTCTTGTCCAGTCTTGTCCAGTCTTGTCCAGTCTTGTCCAGTCTTGTCCAGTCTTGTCCAGTCTTGTCCCGTCTTGTCCAGTCTTGTCCAGTCTTGTCCAGTCTTGTCCAGTCTTGTCGAGTCTTGTCGAGTCTTGTCGAGTCTTGTCGAGTCTTGTCCAGTCTTGTCCAGTCTTGTCCCGTCTTGTCCGGTCTTGTCCAGTCTTGTCCAGTCTTGCCCAGTCTTGTCCAGTCTTGTCCAGTCTTGTCCAGTCTTGTCCAGTCTTGTCCAGTCTTGTCGAGTCTTGTCCAGTCTTGTCCAGTCTTGTCCAGTCTTGTCCAGTCTTGTCCAGTCTTGTCCAGTCTTGTCCAGTCTTGTCCAGACTTGTCCAGTCTTGTCCAGTCTTGTCCAGTCTTGTCCAGTCTTGTCCAGTCTTGTCCAGTCTTGTCCAGTCTTGTCCAGTCTTGTCCAGTCTTGTCCAGTCTTGTCCAGTCTTGTCCAGTCTTGTCCAGTCTTGTCCAGTCTTGTCCAGTCTTGTCCAGTCTTGTCCAGTCTTGTCCAGTTTTGTCCAGTCTTGTCCAGTCTTGTCCAGTCTTGTCCAGTCTTGTCCAGTCTTGTCCAGTCTTGTCCAGTCTTGTCCAGTCTTGTCCAGTCTTGTCCAGTCTTGTCCAGTCTTGTCCAGTCTAGTCCAGTCTTGTCCAGTCTTGTCCAGTCTTGTCCAGTCTTGTCCAGTCTTGTCCAGTCTTGTCCAGGCTTGTCCAGTCCTGTCCAGTCTTGTCCAGTCTTGTCCAGTCTTGTCCAGTCTTGTCCAATCTTGTCCAATCTTGTCCAATCTTGTCCAATCTTGTCTAGTCTAGTCTTGTCTAGTCTTGTCTAGTCTTGTCTTGTCTAGTCTTGTCTAGTCCTGTCTAGTCCTGTCTAGTCCAGTCTTGTTGTCCAGTCTTATTGTCCAGTCTTGTTGTCCAGTATTGTTGTCCAGTCTTGTTGTCCAGTCTTGTTGTCCAGTCTTGTTGTCCAGTTTTGTTGTCCAGTCTTGTTGTCCAGTCTTGTTGTCCAGTCTTGTTGTCCAGTCTTGTTGTCCAGTCTTGTTGTCCAGTCTTGTTGTCCAGTCTTGTTGTCCAGTCTTGTTGTCCAGTCTTGTTGTCCAGTCTTGTTGTCCAGTCTTGTTGTCCAGTCTTGTTGTCCAGTCTTGTTGTCCAGTCTTGTTGTCCAGTCTTGTTGTCCAGTCTTGTTGTCCAGTCTTGTTGTCCAGTCTTGTTGTCCAGTCTTGTTGTCCAGTCTTGTTGTCCAGTCTTGTTGTCCAGTCTTGTTGTCCAGTCTTGTTGTCCAGTCTTGTTGTCCAGTCTTGTTGTCCAGTCTTGTTGTCCAGTCTTGTTGTCCAGTCTTGTTGTCCAGTCTTGTTGTCCAGTCTTGTTGTCCAGTCTTGTTGTCCAGTCTTGTTGTCCAGTCTTGTGTCCAGTCTTGTGTCCAGTCTTGTGTCCAGTCTTGTGTCCAGTCTTGTGTCCAGTCTTGTGTCCAGTCTTGTGTCCAGTCTTGTGTCCAGTCTTGTGTCCAGTCTTGTGTCCAGTCTTGTGTCCAGTCTTGTGTCCAGTCTTGTGTCCAGTCTTGTGTCCAGTCTTGTGTCCAGTCTTGTGTCCAGTCTTGTGTCCAGTCTTGTGTCCAGTCTTGTGTCCAGTCTTGTGTCCAGTCTTGTGTCCAGTCTTGTGTCCAGTCTTGTGTCCAGTCTTGTGTCCAGTCTTGTGTCCAGTCTTGTGTCCAGTCTTGTGTCCAGTCTTGTGTCCAGTCTTGTCTAGTCTTGTCTAGTCTTGTCTAGTCTAGTCTTGTCCAGTCTTGTCCAGTCTTGTCCAGTCTTGTCCAGTCTGCTCCAGTCTGCTCCAGTCTGCTCCAGTCTTGTCCAGTCTTGTCCAGTCTTGTCCAGTCTTGTCCAGTCTTGTCCAGTCTTGTCCAGTCTTGTCCAGTCTTGTCCAGTCTTGTCCAGTCTTGTCCAGTCTTGTCCCGTCTTGTCCAGTCTTGTCCAGTCTTGTCCAGTCTTGTCCAGTCTTGTCGAGTCTTGTCGAGTCTTGTCGAGTCTTGTCGAGTCTTGTCCAGTCTTGTCCAGTCTTGTCCCGTCTTGTCCGGTCTTGTCCAGTTTTGCCCAGTCTTGCCCAGTCTTGTCCAGTCTTGTCCAGTCTTGTCCAGTCTTGTCCAGTCTTGTCCAGTCTTGTCGAGTCTTGTCCAGTCTTGTCCAGTCTTGTCCAGTCTTGTCCAGTCTTGTCCAGTCTTGTCCAGTCTTGTCCAGTCTTGTCCAGTCTTGTCCAGTCTTGTCCAGTCTTGTCCAGTCTTGTCCAGTCTTGTCCAGTCTTGTCCAGTCTTGTCCAGTCTTGTCCAGTCTTGTCCAGTCTTGTCCAGTCTTGTCCAGTCTTGTCCAGTCTTGTCCAGTCTTGTCCAGTCTTGTCCAGTCTTGTCCAGTCTTGTCCAGTCTTGTCCAGTTTTGTCCAGTCTTGTCCAGTCTTGTCCAGTCTTGTCCAGTCTTGTCCAGTCTTGTCCAGTCTTGTCCAGTCTTGTCCAGTCTTGTCCAGTCTTGTCCAGTCTTGTCCAGTCTAGTCCAGTCTTGTCCAGTCTTGTCCAGTCTTGTCCAGTCTTGTCCAGTCTTGTCCAGTCTTGTCCAGGCTTGTCCAGTCCTGTCCAGTCTTGTCCAGTCTTGTCCAGTCTTGTCCAGTCTTGTCCAATCTTGTCCAATCTTGTCCAATCTTGTCCAATCTTGTCTAGTCTAGTCTTGTCTAGTCTTGTCTAGTCTTGTCTTGTCTAGTCTTGTCTAGTCCTGTCTAGTCCTGTCTAGTCCAGTCTTGTTGTCCAGTCTTATTGTCCAGTCTTGTTGTCCAGTATTGTTGTCCAGTCTTGTTGTCCAGTCTTGTTGTCCAGTCTTGTTGTCCAGTTTTGTTGTCCAGTCTTGTTGTCCAGTCTTGTTGTCCAGTCTTGTTGTCCAGTCTTGTTGTCCAGTCTTGTTGTCCAGTCTTGTTGTCCAGTCTTGTTGTCCAGTCTTGTTGTCCAGTCTTGTTGTCCAGTCTTGTTGTCCAGTCTTGTTGTCCAGTCTTGTTGTCCAGTCTTGTTGTCCAGTCTTGTTGTCCAGTCTTGTTGTCCAGTCTTGTTGTCCAGTCTTGTTGTCCAGTCTTGTTGTCCAGTCTTGTTGTCCAGTCTTGTTGTCCAGTCTTGTTGTCCAGTCTTGTTGTCCAGTCTTGTTGTCCAGTCTTGTTGTCCAGTCTTGTTGTCCAGTCTTGTTGTCCAGTCTTGTTGTCCAGTCTTGTTGTCCAGTCTTGTTGTCCAGTCTTGTTGTCCAGTCTTGTTGTCCAGTCTTGTTGTCCAGTCTTGTTGTCCAGTCTTGTTGTCCAGTCTTGTTGTCCAGTCTTGTTGTCCAGTCTTGTTGTCCAGTCTTGTTGTCCAGTCTTGTTGTCCAGTCTTGTTGTCCAGTCTTGTTGTCCAGTCTTGTTGTCCAGTCTTGTGTCCAGTCTTGTGTCCAGTCTTGTGTCCAGTCTTGTGTCCAGTCTTGTGTCCAGTCTTGTGTCCAGTCTTGTGTCCAGTCTTGTGTCCAGTCTTGTGTCCAGTCTTGTGTCCAGTCTTGTGTCCAGTCTTGTGTCCAGTCTTGTGTCCAGTCTTGTGTCCAGTCTTGTGTCCAGTCTTGTGTCCAGTCTTGTGTCCAGTCTTGTGTCCAGTCTTGTGTCCAGTCTTGTGTCCAGTCTTGTGTCCAGTCTTGTGTCCAGTCTTGTGTCCAGTCTTGTGTCCAGTCTTGTGTCCAGTCTTGTGTCCAGTCTTGTGTCCAGTCTTGTGTCCAGTCTTGTGTCCAGTCTTGTGTCCAGTCTTGTGTCCAGTCTTGTGTCCAGTCTTGTGTCCAGTCTTGTGTCCAGTCTTGTGTCCAGTCTTGTCCAGTCTTGTCTAGTCTTGTATAGTCTTGTCTAGTCTTGTCTAGTCTTGTCTAGTCTTGTCTAGTCTAATCTTGTCTAGTCTTGTCCAGTCTTGTCCAGTCTTGTCCAGTCTTGTCCAGTCTTGTCCAGTCTTGTCCAGTCTTGTCCAGTCTTGTCCAGTGTTGTCCAGTCTTGTCCAGTCTTGTCCAGTCTTGTCCAGTCTTGTCCAGTCTTGTCCAGTCTTGTCCAGTCTTGTCCAGTCTTGTCCACTCTTGTCCACTCTTGTCCAGTCTTGTCCAGTCTTGTCCAGTCTTGTCCAGTCTTGTCCAGTCTTGTCCAGTCTTGTCCAGTCTTGTCCAGTCTTGTCCAGTCTTGTCCAGTCTTGTCCAGTCTTGTCCAGTCTTGTCCAGTCTTGTCCAGTCTTGTCCAGTCTTGTCCAGTCTTGTCCAGTCTAGTCCAGTCTTGTCCAGTCTTGTCCAGTCTTGTCCAGTCTTGTCCAGTCTTGTCCAGTCTTGTACAGGCTTGTCCAGTCTTGTCCAGTCTTGTCCAGTCTTGTCCAATCTTGTCCAATCTTGTCCAATCTTGTCCAATCTTGTCCAATCTTGTCCAATCTTGTCCAATCTTGTCTAGTCTAGTCTTGTCTAGTCTTGTCTAGTCTTGTCTAGTCTTGTCTAGTCTTGTCTAGTCTTGTCTAGTCTTGTCTAGTCCTGTCTAGTCCTGTCTACTCCAGTCTTGTTGTCCAGTCTTATTGTCCAGTCTTGTTGTCCAGTCTTGTTGTCCAGTCTTGTTGTCCAGTCTTGTTGTCCAGTCTTGTTGTCCAGTCTTGTTGTCCAGTCTTGTTGTCCAGTCTTGTTGTCCAGTCTTGTTGTCCAGTCTTGTTGTCCAGTCTTGTTGTCCAGTCTTGTTGTCCAGTCTTGTTGTCCAGTCTTGTGGTCCAGTCTTGTTGTCCAGTCTTGTTGTCCAGTCTTGTTGTCCAGTCTTGTTGTCCTGTCTTGTTGTCCAGTCTTGTTGTCCAGTCTTGTTGTCCAGTCTTGTTGTCCAGTGTTGTTGTCCAGTCTTGTTGTCCAGTCTTGTTGTCCAGTCTTGTTGTCCAGTCTTGTTGTCCAGTCTTGTTGTCCAGTCTTGTTGTCCAGTCTTGTTGTCCAGTCTTGTTGTCCAGTCTTGTTGTCCAGTCTTGTTGTCCAGTCTTGTTGTCCAGTCTTGTTGTCCAGTCTTGTTGTCCAGTTTTGTTGTCCAGTCTTGTTGTCCAGTCTTGTTGTCCAGTCTTGTTGTCCAGTCTTGTTGTCCAGTCTTGTTGTCCAGTCTTGTTGTCCAGTCTTGTTGTCCAGTCTTGTTGTCCAGTCTTGTTGCCCAGTCTTGTTGTCCAGTCTTGTTGTCCAATCTTGTTGTCCAATCTTGTTGTCCAGTCTTGTGTCCAGTCTTGTGTCCAGTCTTGTGTCCAGTCTTGTGTCCAGTCTTGTGTCCAGTCTTGTGTCCAGTCTTGTGTCCAGTCTTGTGTCCAGTCTTGTGTCCAGTCTTGTGTCCAGTCTTGTGTCCAGTCTTGTGTCCAGTCTTGTGTCCAGTCTTGTGTCCAGTCTTGTGTCCAGTCTTGTGTCCAGTCTTGTGTCCAGTCTTGTGTCCAGTCTTGTGTCCAGTCTTGTGTCCTGTCTTGTGTCCAGTCTTGTGTCCAGTCTTGTGTCCAGTCTTGTGTCCAGTCTTGTGTCCAGTCTTGTGTCCAGTCTTGTGTCCAGTATTGTGTCCAGTCTTGTGTCCAGTCTTGTGTCCAGTCTTGTGTCCAGTCTTGTGTCCAGTCTTGTCTAGTCTTGTCGAGTCTTGTCCAGTCTTGTCCAGTCTTGTCCAGTCTTGTCCAGTCTTGTCCAGTCTTGTCCAGTCTTGTCCAGTCTTGTCCAGTCTTGTCTAGTCTTGTCTAGTCTTGTCTAGTCCAGTCTTGTCCAGTCTTGTCCAGTCTTGTCCAGTCTTGTCCAGTCTTGTCCAGTCTTGTCCAGTCTTGTCCAGTCTTGTCCAGTCTGCTCCAGTCTTGTCCAGTCTTGTCCAGTTTTGTCCAGTCTTGTCCAGTTTTGTCCCGTCTTGTCCAGTCTTGTCCAGTCTTGTCGAGTCTTGTCGAGTCTTGTCGAGTCTTGTCGAGTCTTGTCGAGTCTTGTCGAGTCTTGTCGAGTCTTGTCGAGTCTTGTCGAGTCTTGTCGAGTCTTGTCGAGTCTTGTCCCGTCTTGTCCAGTCTTGTCCAGTCTTGTCCAGTCTTGTCCAGTCTTGTCCAGTCTTGTCCAGTCTTGTCCAGTCTTGTCCAGTCTTGTCCAGTCTTGTCCAGTCTTGTCCAGTCTTGTCCAGTCTTGTCCAGTCTTGTCCAGTCTTGTCCAGTCTTGTCCAGTCTTGTCCAGTCTTGTCCAGTCTTGTCCAGTCTTGTCCAGTCTTGACCAGTCTTGTCCAGTCTTGTCCAGTCTTGTCCAGTCTTGTCCAGTCTTGTCCAGTCTTGTCCAGTCTTGTCCAGTCTTGTCCAGTCTTGTCCAGTCTTGTCCAGTCTTGTCCAGTCTTGTCCAGTCTTGTCCAGTCTTGTCCAGTCTTGTCCAGTCTTGTCCAGTCTTGTCCAGTCTAGTCCAGTCTTGTCCAGTCTTGTCCAGTCTTGTCCAGTCTTGTCCAGTCTTGTCCAGTCTTGTCCAGTCTTGTCCAGTCTTGTCCAGTCTTGTCCAGTCTTGTCCAGTCTTGTCCAGTCTTGTCCAGTCTTGTCCAGTCTTGTCCAGTCTTGTCCAGTCTTGTCCAGTCTTGTCCAGTCTTGTCCAGTCTTGTCCAGTCTTGTCCAGTCTTGTCCAGTCTTGTCCAGTCTTGTCCAGTCTTGTCCAGTCTTGTCCAGTCTTGTCCAGTCTTGTCCAGTCTAGTCCAGTCTTGTCCAGTCTTGTCCAGTCTTGTCCAGTCTTGTCCAGTCTTGTCCAGTCTTGTCCAGTCTTGTCCAGTCTTGTCCAGTCTTGTCCAGGCTTGTCCAGTCTTGTCCAGTCTTGTCCAATCTTGTCCAATCTTGTCCAATCTTGTCCAATCTTGTCCAATCTTGTCTAGTCTAGTCTTGTCTAGTCTTGTCTAGTCTTGTCTTGTCTAGTCTTGTCTAGTCCTGTCTAGTCCTGTCTAGTCCAGTCTTGTTGTCCAGTCTTATTGTCCAGTCTTGTTGTCCAGTCTTGTTGTCCAGTCTTGTTGTCCAGTCTTGTTGTCCAGTCTTGTTGTCCAGTCTTGTTGTCCAGTCTTGTTGTCCAGTCTTGTTGTCCAGTCTTGTTGTCCAGTCTTGTTGTCCAGTCTTGTTGTCCAGTCTTGTTGTCCAGTCTTGTTGTCCAGTCTTGTTGTCCAGTCTTGTTGTCCAGTCTTGTTGTCCAGTCTTGTTGTCCAGTCTTGTTGTCCAGTCTTGTTGTCCAGTCTTGTTGTCCAGTCTTGTTGTCCAGTCTTGTTGTCCAGTCTTGTTGTCCAGTCTTGTTGTCCAGTCTTGTTGTCCAGTCTTGTTGTCCAGTCTTGTTGTCCAGTCTTGTTGTCCAGTCTTGTTGTCCAGTCTTGTTGTCCAGTCTTGTTGTCCAGTCTTGTTGTCCAGTCTTGTTGTCCAGTCTTGTTGTCCAGTCTTGTTGTCCAGTCTTGTTGTCCAGTCTTGTTGTCCAGTCTTGTTGTCCAGTCTTGTTGTCCAGTCTTGTTGTCCAGTCTTGTTGTCCAGTCTTGTTGTCCAGTCTTGTTGTCCAGTCTTGTTGTCCAGTCTTGTTGTCCAGTCTTGTTGTCCAGTCTTGTTGTCCAGTCTTGTTGTCCAGTCTTGTTGTCCAGTCTTGTTGTCCAGTCTTGTTGTCCAGTCTTGTTGTCCAGTCTTGTTGTCCAGTCTTGTTGTCCAGTCTTGTTGTCCAGTCTTGTTGTCCAGTCTTGTTGTCCAGTCTTGTTGTCCAGTCTTGTTGTCCAGTCTTGTTGTCCAGTCTTGTTGTCCAGTCTTGTTGTCCAGTCTTGTTGTCCAGACTTGTTGTCCAGTCTTGTTGTCCAGTCTTGTTGTCCAGTCTTGTTGTCCAGTCTAGTCCTGTCTTGTCTTGTCCGGTCTTGTCCGGTCTTGTCCGGTCTTGTCCGGTCTTGTCCGGTCTTGTCCGGTCTTGTCCGGTCTTGTCCGGTCTTGTCCGGTCTTGTCCGGTCTTGTCCGGTCTTGTCCGGTCTTGTCCGGTCTTGTCCGGTCTTGTCCGGTCTTGTCCGGTCTTGTCCGGTCTTGTCCGGTCTTGTCCGGTCTTGTCCGGTCTTGTCCGGTCTTGTCCGGTCTTGTCCGGTCTTGTCCGGTCTTGTCCGGTCTTGTCCGGTCTTGTCCGGTCTTGTCCGGTCTTGTCCGGTCTTGTCCGGTCTTGTCCGGTCTTGTCCGGTCTTGTCCGGTCTTGTCCGGTCTTGTCCGGTCTTGTCCGGTCTTGTCCGGTCTTGTCCGGTCTTGTCCGGTCTTGTCCGGTCTTGTCCGGTCTTGTCCGGTCTTGTCCGGTCTTGTCCGGTCTTGTCCGGTCTTGTCCGGTCTTGTCCGGTCTTGTCCGGTCTTGTCCGGTCTTGTCCGGTCTTGTCCGGTCTTGTCCGGTCTTGTCCGGTCTTGTCCGGTCTTGCCCGGTCTTGTCCGGTCTTGTCCGGTCTTGGCCAGTCTTGTCCAGTCTTGTCCAGTCTTGTCCAGTCTTGTCCAGTCTTGTCCAGTCTTGTCCAGTCTTGTCCAGTCTTGTCCAGTCTTGTCCAGTCTTGTCCAGCCTTGTCCAGCCTTGTCCAGTCTTGTCCAGTCTTGTCCAGTCTTGTCCAGTCTTGTCCAGTCTTGTCCAGTCTTGTCCAGTCTTGTCCAGTCTTGTCCAGTCTTGTCCAGTCTTGTCCAGTCTTGTCCAGCCTTGTCCAGTCTTGTCCAGTCTTGTCCAGTCTTGTCCAGTCTTGTCCAGTCTTGTCCAGTCTTGTCCAGTCTTGTCCAGTCTTGTCCAGTCTTGTCCAGTCTTGTCCAGTCTTGTCCAGTCTTGTCCAGTATTGTCCAGTCTTGTCCAGTCTTGTCCAGTCTTGTCCAGTCTTGTCCAGTCTTGTCCAGTCTTGTCCAGTCTTGTCCAGTCTTGTCCAGTCTCGTCCAGTCTCGTCCAGTCTTGTCCAGTCTTGTCCAGTCTTGTCCAGTCTTGTCCAGTCTTGTCCAGTCTTGTCCAGTCTTGTCCAGTCTTGTCCAGTTTTGTCCAGTCTTGTCCAGTCTTGTCCAGTCTTGTCCAGTCTTGTCCAGTCTTGTCGAGTCTTGTCTAGTCTTGTCTAGTCTTGTCTAGTCTTGTCTAGTCTTGTCTAGACTTGTCTAGTCTTGTCTAGTCTTGTCTAGTCTTGTCTAGTCTTGTCTAGTCTTGTCTAGTCTTGTCTAGTCTTGTCTAGTCTTGTCTAGTCTTGTCTAGTCTTGTCTAGTCTTGTCTAGTCTTGTCTAGTCTTGTCTAGTCTTGTCTAGTCTTGTCTAGTCTTGTCTAGTCTTGTCTAGTCTTGTCTAGTCTTGTCTAGTCTTGTCTAGTCTTGTCTAGTCTTGTCTAGTCTTGTCTAGTCTTGTCTAGTCTTGTCTAGTCTTGTCTAGTCTTGTCTAGTCTTGTCTAGTCTTGTCTAGTCTTGTCTAGTCTTGTCTAGTCTTGTCTAGTCTTGTCTAGTCTTGTCTAGTCTTGTCTAGTCTTGTCTAGTCTTGTCTAGTCTTGTCTAGTCTTGTCTAGTCTTGTCTAGTCTTGTCTAATCTTGTCTAGTCTTGTTTAGTCTTGTCTAGTCTTGTCTAGTCTTGTCTAGTCTTGTCTAGTCTTGTCTAGTCTTGTCTAGTCTTGTCTAGTCTTGTCTAGTCTTGTCTAGTCTTGTCTAGTCTTGTCTAGTCTTGTCTAGTCTTGTCTAGTCTTGTCTAGCCTTGTCTAGTCTTGTCTAGTCTTGTCTAGTCTTGTCTAGTCTTGTCTAGTCTTGTCTAGTCTTGTCTAGTCTTGTCTAGTCTTGTCTAGTCTTGTCTAGTCTTGTCTAGTCTTGTCTAGTCTTGTCTAGTCTTGTCTAGTCTTGTCTAGTCTTGTCTAGTCTTGTCTAGTCTTGTCTAGTCTTGTCTAGTCTTGTCTAGTCTTGTCTAGTCTTGTCTAGTCTTGTCTAGTCTTGTCTAGTCTTGTCTAGTCTTGTCTAGTCTTGTCTAGTCTTGTCTAGTCTTGTCTAGTCTTGTCTAGTCTTGTCTAGTCTTGTCTAGTCTTGTCTAGTCTTGTCTAGTCTTGTCTAGTCTTGTCTAGTCTTGTCTAGTCTTGTCTAGTCTTGTCTAGTCTTGTCTAGTCTTGTCTAGTCTTGTCTAGTCTTGTCTAGTCTTGTCTAGTCTTGTCTAGTCTTGTTTAGTCTTGTCTAGTCTTGTCTAGTCTTGTCTAGTCTTGTCTAGTCTTGTCTAGTCTTGTCTAGTCTTGTCTAGTCTTGTCTAGTCTTGTCTAGTCTTGTCTAGTCTTGTCTAGTCTTGTCTAGTCTTGTCTAGTCTTGTCTAGTCTTGTCTAGTCTTGTCTAGTCTTGTCTAGTCTTGTCTAGTCTTGTCTAGTCTTGTCTAGTCTTGTCTAGTCTTGTCTAGTCTTGTCTAGTCTTGTCTAGTCTTGTCTAGTCTTGTCGAGTCTTGTCTAGTCTTGTCTAGTCTAGTCTTGTCTTGTCTAGTCTTGTCTTGTCTCGTCTAGTCTTGTCTAGTCTTGTCTAGTCTTGTCTAGTCTTGTCTAGTCTTGTCTACTCTTGTCTAGTCTTGTCTAGTCTTGTCTAGTCTTGTCTAGTCTTGTCTAGTCTTGTCTAGTCTTGTCTAGTCTTGTCTAGTCTTGTCTAGTCTTGTCTAGTCTTGTCTAGTCTTGTCTAGTCTTGTCTAGTCTTGTCTAGTCTTGTCTAGTCTTGTCTAGTCTTGTCTAGTCTTGTCTAGTCTTGTCTAGTCTTGTCTAGTCTTGTCTAGTCTTGTCTAGTCTTGTCTAGTCTTGTCTAGTCTTGTCGAGTCTTGTCTAGTCTTGTCTAGTCTAGTCTTGTCTTGTCTAGTCTTGTCTTGTCTCGTCTAGTCTTGTCTAGTCTTGTCTAGTCTTGTCTAGTCTTGTCTAGTCTTGTCTACTCTTGTCTAGTCTTGTCTAGTCTTGTCTAGTCTTGTCTAGTCTTGTCTAGTCTTGTCTAGTCTTGTCTAGTCTTGTCTAGTCTTGTCTAGTCTTGTCTAGTCTTGTCTAGTCTTGTCTAGTCTTGTCTAGTCTTGTCTAGTCTTGTCTAGTCTTGTCTAGTCTTGTCTAGTCTTGTCTAGTCTTGTCTAGTCTTGTCTAGTCTTGTCTAGTCTTGTCTAGTCTTGTCTAGTCTTGTCTAGTCTTGTCTAGTCTTGTCTAGTCTTGTCTAGTCTTGTCTAGTCTTGTCTAGTCTTGTCTAGTCTTGTCTAGTCTTGTCTAGTCTTGTCTAGTCTTGTCTAGTCTTGTCTAGTCTTGTCTAGTCTTGTCTAGTCTTGTCTAGTCTTGTCTAGTCTTGTCTAGTCTTGTCTAGTCTTGTCTAGTCTTGTCTAGTCTTGTCTAGTCTTGTCTAGTCTTGTCTAGTCTTGTCTAGTCTTGTCTAGTCTTGTCTAGTCTTGTCTAGTCTTGTCTAGTCTTGTCTAGTCTTGTCTAGTCTTGTCTAGTCTTGTCTAGTCTTGTCTAGTCTTGTCTAGTCTTGTCTAGTCTTGTCTAGTCTTGTCTAGTCTTGTCTAGTCTTGTCTAGTCTTGTCTAGTCTTGTCTAGTCTTGTCTAGTCTTGTCTAGTCTTGTCTAGTCTTGTCTAGTCTTGTCTAGTCTTGTCTAGTCTTGTCTAGTCTTGTCTAGTCTTGTCTAGTCTTGTCTAGTCTTGTCTAGTCTTGTCTAGTCTTGTCTAGTCTTGTCTAGTCTTGTCTAGTCTTGTCTAGTCTTGTCTAGTCTTGTCTAGTCTTGTCTAGTCTTGTCTAGTCTTGTCTAGTCTTGTCTAGTCTTGTCTAGTCTTGTCTAGTCTTGTCTAGTCTTGTCTAGTCTTGTCTAGTCTTGTCTAGTCTTGTCTAGTCTTGTCTAGTCTTGTCTAGTCTTGTCTAGTCTTGTCTAGTCTTGTCTAGTCTTGTCTAGTCTTGTCTAGTCTTGTCTAGTCTTGTCTAGTCTTGTCTAGTCTTGTCTAGTCTTGTCTAGTCTTGTCTAGTCTTGTCTAGTCTTGTCTAGTCTTGTCTAGTCTTGTCTAGTCTTGTCTAGTCTTGTCTAGTCTTGTCTAGTCTTGTCTAGTCTTGTCTAGTCTTGTCTAGTCTTGTCTAGTCTTGTCTAGTCTTGTCTAGTCTTGTCTAGTCTTGTCTAGTCTTGTCTAGTTTCTTGTCTAGTCTTGTCTAGTCTTGTCTAGTCTTGTCTAGTCTTGTCTAGTCTTGTCTAGTCTTGTCTAGTCTTGTCTAGTCTTGTCTAGTCTTGTCTAGTCTTGTCTAGTCTTGTCTAGTCTTGTCTAGTCTTGTCTAGTCTTGTCTAGTCTTGTCTAGTCTTGTTCTAGTCTTGTCTAGTATTGTCTAGTCTTGTCTAGTCTTGTCTAGTCTTGTCTAGTCTTGTCTAGTCTTGTCTAGTCTTGTCTAGTCTTGTTCTAGTCTTGTCTAGTCTTGTCTAGTCTTGTCTAGTCTTGTCTAGTCTTGTCTAGTCTTGTCTAGTCTTGTCTAGTCTTGTCTAGTCTTGTCTAGTCTTGTCTAGTCTTGTCTAGTCTTGTCTAGTCTTGTCTAGTCTTGTCTAGTCTTGTCTAGTCTTGTCTAGTCTTGTCTAGTCTTGTCTAGTCTTGTCTAGTCTTGTCTAGTCTTGTCTAGTCTTGTCTAGTCTTGTCTAGTCTTGTCTAGTCTTGTCTAGTCTTGTCTAGTCTTGTCTAGTCTTGTCTAGTCTTGTCTAGTCTTGTCTAGTCTTGTCTAGTCTTGTCTAGTCTTGTCTAGTCTTGTCTAGTCTTGTCTAGTCTTGTCTAGTCTTGTCTAGTCTTGTCTAGTCTTGTCTAGTCTTGTCTAGTCTTGTCTAGTCTTGTCTAGTCTTGTCTAGTCTTGTCTAGTCTTGTCTAGTCTTGTCTAGTCTTGTCTAGTCTTGTCTAGTCTTGTCTAGTCTTGTCTAGTCTTGTCTAGTCTTGTCTAGTCTTGTCTAGTCTTGTCTAGTCTTGTCTAGTCTTGTCTAGTCTTGTCTAGTCTTGTCTAGTCTTGTCTAGTCTTGTCTAGTCTTGTCTAGTCTTGTCTAGTCTTGTCTAGTCTTGTCTAGTCTTGTCTAGTCTTGTCTAGTCTTGTCTAGTCTTGTCTAGTCTTGTCTAGTCTTGTCTAGTCTTGTCTAGTCTTGTCTAGTCTTGTCTAGTCTTGTCTAGTCTTGTCTAGTCTTGTCTAGACTTGTCTAGTCTTGTCTAGTCTTGTCTAGTCTTGTCTAGTCTTGTCTAGTCTTGTCTAGTCTTGTCTAGTCTTGTCTAGTCTTGTCTAGTCTTGTCTAGTCTTGTCTAGTCTTGTCTAGTCTTGTCTAGTCTTGTCTAGTCTTGTCTAGTCTTGTCTAGTCTTGTCTAGTCTTGTCTAGTCTTGTCTAGTCTTGTCTAGTCTTGTCTAGTCTTGTCTAGTCTTGTCTAGTCTTGTCTAGTCTTGTCTAGTCTTGTCTAGTCTTGTCTAGTCTTGTCTAGTCTTGTCTAGTCTTGTCTAGTCTTGTCTAGTCTCGTCTAGTCTCGTCTAGTCTTGTCTAGTCTTGTCTAGTCTTGTCTAGTCTTGTCTAGTCTTGTCTAGTCTTGTCTAGTCTTGTCTAGTCTTGTCTAGTCTTGTCTAGTCTTGTCTAGTCTTGTCTAGTCTTGTCTAGTCTTGTCTAGTCTTGTCTAGTCTTGTCTAGTCTTGTCTAGTCTTGTCTAGTCTTGTCTAGTCTTGTCTAGTCTTGTCTAGTCTTGTCTAGTCTTGTCTAGTCTTGTGTAGTCTTGTCTAGTCTTGTCTAGTCTTGTCTAAACTTGTCTAGTCTTGTCTAGTCTTGTCTAGTCTTGTCTAGTCTTGTCTAGTCTTGTCTAGTCTTGTCTAGTCTTGTCTAGTCTTGTCTAGTCTTGTCTAGTCTTGTCTAGTCTTGTCTAGTCTTGTCTAGTCTTGTCTAGTCTTGTCTAGTCTTGTCTAGTCTTGTCTAGTCTTGTCTAGTCTTGTCCAGTCTTGTCTAGTCTTGTCTAGTCTTGTCTAGTCTTGTCTAGTCTTGTCTAGTCTTGTCTAGTCTTGTCTAGTCTTGTCTAGTCTTGTCTAGTCTTGTCTAGTCTTGTCTAGTCTTGTCTAGTCTTGTCTAGTCTCGTCTAGTCTCGTCTAGTCTCGTCTAGTCTTGTCTAGTCTTGTCTAGTCTTGTCTAGTCTTGTCTAGTCTTGTCTAGTCTTGTCTAGTCTTGTCTAGTCTTGTCTAGTCTTGTCTTGTCTTGTCTAGTCTTGTCTAGTCTTGTCTAGTCTTGTCTAGTTTTGTCTAGTTTTGTCTTGTCTTGTCTAGTCTTGTCTAGTCTTGTCTAGTCTTGTCTAGTCTTGTCTAGTCTTGTCTAGTCTTGTCTAGTCTTGTCTAGTCTTGTCTAGTCTTGTCTAGTCTTGTCTAGTCTTGTCTAGTCTTGTCTAGTCTTGTCTAGTCTTGTCTAGTCTTGTCTAGTCTTGTCTAGTCTTGTCTAGTCTTGTCTAGTCTTGTCTAGTCTTGTCTAGTCTTGTCTAGTCTTGTCTAGTCTTGTCTAGTCTTGTCTAGTCTTGTCTAGTCTTGTCTAGTCTTGTCTAGTCTTGTCTAGTCTTGTCTAGTCTTGTCTAGTCTTGTCTAGTCTTGTCTAGTCTTGTCTAGTCTTGTCTAGTCTTGTCTAGTCTTGTCTAGTCTTGTCTAGTCTTGTCTAGTCTTGTCTAGTCTTGTCTAGTCTTGTCTAGTCTTGTCTAGTCTTGTCTAGACTTGTCTAGTCTTGTCTAGTCTTGTCTAGTCTTGTCTAGTCTTGTCTAGTCTTGTCTAGTCTTGTCTAGTCTTGTCTAGTCTTGTCTAGTCTTGTCTAGTCTTGTCTAGTCTTGTCTAGTCTTGTCTAGTCTTGTCTAGTCTTGTCTAGTCTTGTCTAGTCTTGTCTAGTCTTGTCTAGTCTTGTCTAGTCTTGTCTAGTCTTGTCTAGTCTTGTCTAGTCTTGTCTAGTCTTGTCTAGTCTTGTCTAGTCTTGTCTAGTCTTGTCTAGTCTTGTCTAGTCTTGTCTAGTCTTGTCTAGTCTTGTCTAGTCTTGTCTAGTCTTGTCTAGTCTCGTCTAGTCTCGTCTAGTCTCGTCTAGTCTTGTCTAGTCTTGTCTAGTCTTGTCTAGTCTTGTCTAGTCTTGTCTAGTCTTGTCTAGTCTTGTCTAGTCTTGTCTAGTCTTGTCTTGTCTTGTCTTGTCTAGTCTTGTCTAGTCTTGTCTAGTCTTGTCTAGTTTTGTCTAGTTTTGTCTTGTCTTGTCTAGGCTTGTCTAGTCTTGTCTAGTCTTGTCTAGTCTTGTCTAGTCTTGTCTAGTCTTGTCTAGTCTTGTCTAGTCTTGTCTAGTCTTGTCTAGTCTTGTCTAGTCTTGTCTAGTCTTGTCTAGTCTTGTCTAGTCTTGTCTAGTCTTGTCTAGTCTTGTCTAGTCTTGTCTAGTCTTGTCTAGTCTTGTCTAGTCTTGTCTAGTCTTGTCTAGTCTTGTCTAGTCTTGTCTAGTCTTGTCTAGTCCTTTTTTTTTTTTTTGCACGTGCTGGAGGTGAAAATCTGCAAACAGACACCACCTGACTCGTGTCGAGTGGTAGTGTGGGGCTGCCCCCCAAAAGGGGCGACCCACTAAAAAACCCCCACCATTCAGACCCCCCAGTCAAAACCAGAGAGAACGTGATGGAATCCAAAATTTGGCATAACTTCACCACGTTCCTCCCCCTTTCATATCCAAAGCATTCATCCATTCATTCGTTGTGCCGGGCGCGTCGTTAATCGCCGTGCCCCCCCTCACATCAGAGTTTACAATAAGTTTGTGCGCCCCCTTCGCACTAAGGGGGGCCCGGCGTTGGCACGCTCGGCTCGCGCGTAGCAACCCCTCGACCCGCCTTACGCTCGTCCTTTTCATCCTTCTCCTTTCTCCTCATTATATAACCTATCATTCCAGTCAGCACGCCCCATTCATACTCACTGCGGAGCATGATTCTCACCATACTCTCCTTGTTCACATTCTCTCCCACCTTGCATTCTGCGGCGCTCCTCATTCTCTCCCATCTCGTACACTCGAAGATGGTATGCTCCGCAGTGTCCTCAGTCGCTCCACAGTACCTACAGTGCGCCTCAACCAGTTTCCCGATGCGCACCAGGTAAGACCCAAAGCATCCATGCCCCGTAAGCGCCTGGGTGAGGTGATAATTCACCTCCCCGTGCCCACGGTTGACCCATTCATTGATAGTCGGAATCAGTTGCCTGGTCCAGGCTCCCTTTTCCGACCCCTGCCATAGCTCTTGCCATACACGCATTGTTTTTTCCCTTTCATTTCTAGGGTCATTACCTCCCCAAACTCTCACCCTTTCATGCGCCAGAAGGTCTAACGGGATAGCTCCAGCAACGACCGCCACGGCGTCGCCAGAAACAGTCCTGTATGCGCTGCACACACGCAGCAGCATACACCTTTGCACTCTCATCAGTCTCGCTCTATAACATTCAATCCTGAACGCATTTATCCATGCCGGCACCCCATACAGGAGAATGGAGTGCACGGCCGCATTCATAACCCTCCTCTTGGAGGCCAACGGCCCACCTATGTTGGGCATCAGCCGTCCAAGGGCTCTCACACATGCTGTAGCCTTGCTCACCACCCGGGTGACCTGATCGGACACCCTGAGATTTCGCTGGAGCTCTACCCCAAGGTATCTTACAGATTCCCGAGCCGGTACGTCAACTGTCCCCATTCGCACGGTCAATTCACGCAGCTTTCTTCTCCCAATTAGCAGGACCGCCTCGGTTTTGTGGGGAGCCAGAGCAAGCCCTTTTTCCCCCATCCACCGATCAATCCTACCAATTGCCTCATTTATTATCGCCTTCAGACTTTCTTCCGTTCTTGCGACAGCGACCACCGCTAAGTCATCAGCGTACCCTACGAGTGTAACCCCGTCTGGCAGCCTCAATCTCAAAACCTCATCATAAAATATGTTCCACAGTATCGGCCCAAGAACCGAACCCTGTGGTACACCCGCACTCATTTTGAAGATTTTACCTTCCACAGTCACTATCTCCCTATCATTCAAGTAGCTCCCCACCATCTTTCGAAGGTAGCTACCCCCTTTAGTTCCAAAGCCCCCATGATTCCGCCCCATGGGACCGAATTGAAGGCATTTTTCACGTCCAGGGTTACAAGCACGCAGTAGCTACGGGTACGCCATGGACCCGTATTAGCTAACCTTGCTCTCTCTATCACACGCATCATTGCGTTCACCGTAGTGCGGCCGCCTCTGAACCCATACTGTTCCTCTGAAAGACCCCCTGCCCTCTCTGTCTAGTCCTGTCTAGTCCTGTCTAGTCCTGTCTAGTCCTGTCTAGTCTTGTCTAGTCTTGTCTAGTCTTGTCCAGTCTTGTTTAGTCTTGTCTAGTCTTGTGTGTCTAGCCTTGTCTGTCTAGTCTTGTTTGTCTAGGCTTGTTTGACTAGTCTTGCCTGTCTTGTCTTGTCGGTCTAGTCTTGTCGGTCTAGTCTTGTCTGTCTAGTCTTGTCTCTCCAGCGTTGTCTCTCCAGCCTTTTCTTGCCAGCCTTATCTGTCCAGCCTTGTCTGTCTCAGCCTTGTCTGTCTCAGCCTTGTATGTCTCAGCTTTGTCTGTCTCAGCCTTGTCTGTCCAGCCTTGTCTTTTTTTGTGGGGGACGTAGAAAGCACTTGTTTCGTAAACTTGACAAGTGGCCCCCCTGAAACATCACGTACATCCCGGAACCGCTCTTCGCATATCTTCGTGATGTCGCTGTACTGGAAAAGGTATTTCCAAATCTGAATTGCTAATTTACAGCATCCCTTACATCCTCCGTTCACTTTTTGTGTTTAGGTGTTCAGGGAATTTCAGTTTGCCAAAGTTTGCTGTATGTATCGTTGGATTTGTAGCGTATCTTGCGCTGTTCGTTCGTCCTGTTGTTTTTGTCTTAGAATGGCTCTTATAAAGTTGTCTGTGACAGTCCAGCTGTCCTTGTCCTGCAGCATTTCCGTTACCAGTGAGTATTCGTTGAGTGCCGTTTTTGTCTTGTTGGTCCATATGTTCCGTTCGTCAGTCCATCTCTTGCATGCAAATACGCGTGACACACTGTCGGTGTCCTCACAGTAGATGCACCTGTCATCTTCAGCTCTGCCTATGCAGAGCAGGTACTCTTTGAAGCACCCGTTTCCACTTTATAAGTAAAGTATCTAGTTACTAGTAATTTATCTCACCGTGTTTCCGTGTAACCCACGTGATTATGTCAGGTACCTATTTTTGTATATACCCTTTAATCTCATTGGGTTAGTTGGGTTAGCATTAGGTTAGGTTACGGGAGGTTGGGAATGAAGCGCGCTTCATTCATAACACCCCGTAACCTAACCTAATGCTAACCCAACTAACTAAATGAGATTAAAGGTGAAGAGAAGAAGCTGTTTAAAGCTGATTGAAAGCTGTTTAAAGCTGATTGAAAGCTGTTGAAAGCTGATTTAAAGCTGATTGAAAGCTGTTGAAAGCTGATTGAGGTTACATAGAACTCACGCCCTGTTTAGCGTGGGGTTACATAGACCTCACACCCCTGTTTAGCATGATGAAAAGTGGATGCAAGTAGATGAAAAGTGGATGCAAGTAGATGAAGAGTGGATGCCAGAAAATTGAACTCTTTGGTATTTATATAAATGAAAAAAATTAATACTATCTGGGTCACAGACAAGTTCAAGAAATTTCGCTTACACATTGGAAATTATTCGGATAAATATCATAGGAAATATGTGGTCTGCATTTTTTTTAAGTTTGGTTCGATGTGAATGCCGGGTTTGCCGACCCTTCGAACACTGCGGCCTATTGGTAGCATATTGTATTCTGCATTCACATTCACTTAGGCCCAGAAACCTGTTGTTATTGTAAATTGCGCTAATTACCATTTTCCACATTTGTCTTCTGGAACAAATGCGGCCGGCACTGGGGATAGAACTCGGGACCTCTATACTTGTCATTTAGCGCTCTAACATGAGGCCACGAGCGTCACCACTACACCACTCGCGCCGGCTGTGTGGTCTGTATAGTCTTGTCCAGTCAAAAACCAATAATCTTATTTGAATCAATTCGTAATATATTTGCAATCAATTATATATACATACACGATTCTCCGCTACCCGCCCGCAACTCATTTTGAATTTTCCCCGCTTGTCTGTCTAATCTAGTCTGTCTAGTCTAGTCCCTCTATTCTTGCCTTGTGTTATCAGCACTAGACGTCCGGTCGCGCCTAATCGACTATCGATAAATCAAAATCTTAATACCCTTATTAAATTAAGCACGGGATAATTTCAAGAAATTAATTAGACAGCGCTTCATAATTTATTAGTTCCACATGCGTTTACAGACAGGTTGAGACAGGATTGTTATCAGTGCTAGACGCTCGGTCCTATCTAGTCTGTCTAGTTTCCTCTCTATTCTTGTCCGTCTAGTCTTGTATATCTAGTCTTGTCTGTCTAGTCTTATCCATTACATATAAATTGAGGCACAAGGTCAACTGTAAGGACACATGCTAGAGCCGTTCTGACACCAGATTTGATTTTTCTCATCAAATGGTTTAGGTTTTTCTAGTCCATCTAGTCTTGTCCGTCTAGTCTTGTCTGTCTAGTCTTGTCTGATATCAAGTGTGATTAAGGGGTAATAGCAACCTAAACGAGCCCTTGATTATATGCTTACAAAAGTAGATTAAGGGCGATACCAACCTAACGGACCCTTGATTATCTGGTTACAAAAAGTGGAATCTGGCTACAAAAAGTGAAATCTGGTTACAAAATGTGAATTTAGACCCCTATGTAAATCCTTATGGGATTTTGAGCTAGAACTGTCATAGCACTTCTACTCAGATCCCCATTGAGTGAATTATTAAAAAAAATATGCTGACTTACGACCTAATAATGTTACGCATAAGAGATTTGTTGACAATAAAAAATCATGGTGGATGGAAGTCTTCTGCTGTTGCGGAGGGATATGTTGACGCTTCCTTAAAAAAGAAAATTAAGGTGTTGAAAATGCTTGGGTCTGAGCAACAGTTGAAATTTGATAGAAACAGTAATAGTAACAATATACATAAAGTCCCTGGTATGAGTGTTACTGCTCAAGAATCATCCAATGTCACTATAAATGTTTTTAATAATTGTACCATTGATGGACATAATTTGAATTTAATATGTGTTATATCGTTTATTACTATTCATTAATTAAATTTGTGTATTCGCGATTTCCACACATCACATAACCTCTAAACTATCTCGCCGAAATTTGACACTGACAGCTCTGAATTTCAGTGCCAACCTTGAAAAAATTAACTCATAACAGCACTCGGCGAGTCATAACTGCACGCATATGTGTGCTGTTATGAGTCCATTACAGACGCAAAATAGAAAAAATGATTAATATATCTGTTCTTGTTCATTCCACTTGCGGTATTACTTTAGGATTCTTGTTATGATTTTTATGAATCAAATTTTAATAACTTTTTTTGTTTTGTTTTTAGGATTTATTAAAGGATTCATTTAAATTGCCCGCGCCAAAACCCCTTTTACCAAAAGAAGTACAACTAATCGTCGAGATACGAGCGACACTCTTATACTTAGGCATTACTACACTACAAGTAATTTTAAAAATGAACTTTGACGAATTTTGACATATTGTTCGATGAAATCGAAATACCAAAATCCCTGCCCTGAATTGAAAAAGCTTGTCACATTTGTTCTCTCCATTCCTGTCTTCTTGCTTCTAGCGAGCGCGTATTTAATTTTATGTGTCATTTATTTAAGATGATGGAACATGTATGGAGCAAGGAAATGAACAGGATGAGGACATCGTTAGTAAACGCAGAGTTACTGCAAAACTTCAATTTTTCATGTAAAACTTTTTATGATTATGTGCTAAAAAAACGTGGAATATTAAATGCTTCTCGAAAACAATTTAAATATATGAATAGGATGGTTGCGACAGTTACTACGTGGTAATTCATACTTATATTGAATTGAAAAATTCACTATGTTTTTACCACATTTTATACTAAGTAAAAATGTTATACAACTTATTAACATAACTTCAAACACATATCATCAAATGACCGTCGAACGTTTTGACCGTCAACAATTTTCCTCACTGTGCGACTATTTGGAGGAATTTTGTAAATCTAAAAACCACAAATTTCTCCAAAAAGTCAAAATTTTAAAAATCTAAAACCAATTTGTTAATATTTGTAGACTCTCACTATTTGTAGACTCTCACTTTACATGGCAACGACATATCAATGAAGATGAGGTTGAGATTTTACAAAATCAACATTTGTAAAACAAAATCACTATTTTCTCCCCTTCCTGCACGACTATTGGCAAGAATTTTGGAAAAAAAACACATTTTTCCTGGAAAGCCAAAATTTCACTAGAAAGTCTAAATTTTGAAAATCTGAAACCATTTTGTAAATGTTTTGAAAAATAAGGCAGTGACCTAATGTAGTGAGATTAATGAAGACGAGGTTAATTTTATATTTAACACGTTGACGGACACTTGCGTCTATAGCCGTCAAAGCAAAGTTCACTATGTGGCATGACGGCAATAGCCGTCCAAAACAAAACGGTCGTTTTTAAAAAAAGGTCGCGACTATAGCAATGAGTCAATTTACGTTTTTAAATTTTTGCTGTTATAGCCGCCGTCGTCCCATTACTTAGTGTCTAGATTCCGCTGGCGCCATGACGGTTATATCCGCAACCTAATTAAAGGTGCTGAATTAATCAAAATTAAGTTTATTTAAACAGAAAGAGTAAAACTATACTTGTCATATTCTAAAAATTACAAAATATTAGTGTCAATTTTTGAACTTCACTTGTTCCTTATGTCCGTCAATGTGTTAAGTTATATATATTTAAATAATCCATTCAGTCACCGACTTTAAACCTCTCCGAGCAGTCGTGTATCCATCCTCTCTCAAATGTGCAAACAAGGGCTACAGTATAGTCAATGTACATCTCCCAATCAACCAGGACAACAGACGCAATCCAGACAGAACTGATAAATTCTGGGAAGACTTAGAAGATATTATCTCTAAACTTCCAGAGAGGCACATCGTCATACTGCTTGATGACTTCAATGCACAATTGGGAACGGAGAAAAAATACAGAAACATTTATTTTTTGGCAATTATCCGGCGTATAAGCGAACCAACTGCAACGGAGAACGATTGGTGGATCTGTGTAGGACTTTTGGGTTGCGCATGAAGTCTACAGCCTTCAAACACTTGCCAAGGAAGAAGAAGACTTGGATTTCAGCTAATACCAACCTGGGTGCATTCCAGATAGACCATGTGGCCATTTCACGAAAATATCAAAGGAAATACAAAACGTGAAGGTATTAAGAAGCGCCAATCTGAACTCAGACCACTACCTCTCAAAGATCAAAATAAGACTCTAGCCTAGAAACACTAGATTACAAATAACCTCCGAAATGTTAAGATTTGACGTAGAGCGACTCAAGAACAGTCAAGAAGTAAGTCAGAGACTGAACAATACAGATCTAAACAGCTGGGACCAACTGAATGAGACTCTTGTCAACGCTGCCAATGAACTCGCCCCTCTCGCTACTAGAAGAAAATATCAGTGGTGGACTGAAGACTGTGACAATGCAATAGCCCAGAGACAGACAGCCTGGGTGAAGTGGAATTCTAAAAAGACCAAGGAAAATTAGCATAAATTTTTAGTACAAAGAAAGGTTACAGTCAAGATAATTCGAGGAACCAAACGAACCTTCACACAAAACCAACTAACCCAAATCAAATAGAGCTTTGCTAAGAATAACTCCAGTGACTTCTTTGGAACCTTCAAGTAGACACAGAAAATACGCTCCGCCAAGCCTCCACTTCAGAGACTCACAAGGCAAACTGGCTTACAACGACAAGGACAACTGTCACACCTTTTGGCTCAGTACTTTAAAAATCCACTCAACTGTGACCCACCCAGTGAAGACTTCGACTATAAACAAACCACACGAAACCCAGACTCACTGCCCCCTTCATTGGAAGAAGTTGGCCAGGTCATTCGAATTCTTAAGAACAATAAGGCAGCTGGAGAGGACTCCATCGTTGCTGAACTGTGAAAAGGTGCTTGAAACAATGCCATGCGCAAGCTATCCGAGATCATCCAGGACATATGGGAAACAGAGAAACTACCACACCCGATTGGAAATCTGCTCTGATCTATCCGCTTCACAAAAAGGGAGATTTTACTGATCTAAACAACTACTGTGGAATTTTTCTCGTCTCCGTAACATACAAGATTCTTTCGAAGTCGTTACAAACAAGGGCAGAAAATCAGTTGGATTCTCAACTGGGAGAATACCAGGGGGCTTCAGGAGGACCCGATCCTGTGTTGAACAGATCCTCAATCTTAAAACTGTACTTGCATATTCCAAGATGAGAAACCGCAGGGTGGTCGTCACCTTTGTTGATTTTAGGAAGGCCTATGATTCCATTGATAGAGAAACGCTTTACAAAGTATTCCAGGAACTAGGACTGGACAACAAAAACCGCAGACTCATCCTAGAAACTTTGACCAACACCCATTCGAAGGTTAAATTTAGAGGTGAGATTTCAGAAAACCCCACTTCTCATCAACTGTGTCCTTGAAAAGGTTATCAGAGAATAACGTAAGGAACTGATCAATTTGGCTGCTCAGAGTGGTATCTACCTGGGACGTAAGAACGATGGACTGGTTGTAGATTGCCTGGATTTTGCAGATGACATGGCACTGTTTGCTGATTCTCTTGAGATGTCAACAATGCAGGTGAATTGCCTCAGAAAACAGGCTGCCAAAGTGGGTCTTCAAGTGTCGCTGGAGAAAACAGAATTCTTCACCAAAGTCAGAGAAGCAAACAGAGATATGTTACTAGAGCAGGGATACATCAAGAGAACTGAGAAATTCAAGTATCTCGGCGAATGGATTGAACCCAACTTATCAGAAAGAGCATCATTATCCAAGAGAGTCAACAAGTTAGAACTAGCCTATCGACTGACTAAGAAAACATAACTCTGAGCTCTATGAACATATTGAGATGCTCTCTGACTGTGCAAGGAAAAGAAGGATAGCTTTCTATGGCCACATTGCAAGATTGCCTCCAAACCAACTAGCCAACCGTTTGTTCACCTTCTGGCAAAACAAGAAGGTTCGTACCACTTGGTTGACAGAAACCGAGAAGGACATTAAAGAACTGGGAATAACAGATCTCCAAAACAGACAGTCTGTGAGACGCACCCTGAAGGAAGTCCGTGGATTTCAGGAAAAACCCCGAAGGAAATATACCCCCTGGACAGAAGAGAGAAAGGAGTTACACCGGCAGAATATGCGACAATACTGGGCAAAGATCAATGCCCAACACTTGAAGAAGCGTGGTCCAAAGTAGGCCTATTCGATAGATGAAGAAGAAGACGAGGTTAAGATTTGACAAAATTAACATTCATAGACTGTCGATATTTTCTCTCCTGTGACACTATTTGGAGGAATTTTGAAAATCTAATAGCCTCGAATTTCTCCAAAAAGACCACTTTTTTAAAATCTGATACCGTTTTGTTACTATTTTTAAAAATAAGACTGACAGATCAATGAAGATGAGGTTGAGCTCTAAAACATACGTCCGCGTTATAGGCGCACAAAAAGTACATTGAATTTTAGGATGCGCCTTATTAAACTAAACTAAATAGACATTTAAATAGATAATATATTTCATTAGACAGATTCATTATGATGTCTGTCGTAAATTTAAGAATAATACTTGTTAACATGCTCAAATACCTAATTGTTGTGAGTTCAGTAGATTAAGTAAAGTTTATTATGTTAGATTTAATTCCATCGATCCGGTCGGATAGGTGGAAATTCGGCCGGATCCGGCCGGATTAATAATGATACCGGATTGCAATCCCTACTCGTTACTGGTGCCAAACTACCGCTTGCGCTTATTTTCGTCTTGATAGCCAACAAAGTGGCTACCGCCAGTACATACAATACGTTGGCTGTTAATTGATATATAGCCTATAAACGATAATTATTCTTGATAAATAATATAAATAATAATTAAAGCTTATTAAATTGTCTTTCAAACTTCATATTTTTTTATTTCATTTCGTAAATAGTTTCTAAACCAGTAATAGTTGAAGTCAAAAGTTTACAGTGGGATTTCTATACATGCACATACAAGTTTTAAATTATAATAAATATTTTTTTTATTTCGATATAATGAAAATTTAATCAAATTTATAGCTGGGTGTATATAGGAACCAGATTTCGTTCAATTACCGAATCACAGTGACGTTGAGGTGGCACCAATGATGAAAGTGGTCGATGTATCCTTTCTTAGGATTTCTTAAAATTCTACCTGGTGGTACAAAACGTATATCTTTTCTGAAAAGTGTATCAATGGTAAGATTACAAATTACTAATAAATAACTTTTGAATATATGAATTTTTTGTTTTCAGTCCTTTCTAAACTATTTATCAATAACAAGAAAATAATATTTAAGACATTAAATCGAATTTACGTACCTAAAGGTAAGTTCTCAATATCTGATTTATTGATTATGGAGATTTTAAATTTTATATAACGGATTACTGTAAATTAGAATTATCAGACAAAGTTTTATCCTACTTTTCTGGCTAAAACTTTAGACTACAAGAAAAATCCAAATTAAGAAGGTTCGAGCGATTCCCATGTTCAATATTTTTTATAAGTTTAAGCTTGTAAACTTTTTATATGTGCAGATCAATACTTTATTTATGACGTCTGAAAATTTGAACGTGATCCACCATTTAGTTTATTCCAAAAAAAAAACAAAAATTATGTTTTTTCAATTTTTATACACAGGCTCTTACGGCTGACAAGCTTCCGTCATGTCTTATTATTTTCGATATTAATTTCGAAACTTTAAGGAATAAAAAACTATATAAAATAAACTTAGATAATTGTAAAACGCGATAACATTAAAGCAATGTGACGTTACCGATGTAATTATTTAAATAATTAATGTTAAACTTTTTATTTTGAATCTTGTTTATCATAATAATGCGTAGGACGGATCAGACAGCCGATAGAAAAGAAAAAGATGGAAACATAGTTATATAGAGAGAAATAATACACTCTACTCCTTTCAATTACACTATTCTTTTCTCTCTCTCTACTATAAACTTTCAAGACACAATAAAGCGCTGTTGTCTAATCTTTTTATTACACTGTATAAGTCAAAAATAACGAAGTCAAATAACTCTATTTTATTAAATAAATAATAATAACCAATTTTTAAATTTGTTATGTTATTATTACTCTCGAACTTCCTTAATATTATCTTTATTTCTGCTACGGGGTACTGTCTGTGCATTCCTTTCCCTATTTAAATAATGTGACAAAAATAGTATAAAAATAAAACTGAAAATCTCTTCTACAATATATCATAATAAAATAAATTACTCAAACAACCTTCTCTTGTCCTGCTCCTTCTTTTCTCTATCCAACCTTTCCCTCCTTTTCCATACTCCTTTCATCCACTGTATCTCTCTTCCATATTTATTCAGTATTTCTTCTCTTTTCCTTCCTTCTCTTTCTTTCATCCCTACACATTCATTTCACTGTCTCTCTCTCCTCGTAGCACATCCTACACATTCTTCTTGCATCTAATATCATGCAGCCCTTTTATCCCTTTCCGTTCATTCTATCTTCAAATTATTTGCTTTCTTCCCCACTCTCACTCTCAGTTTGCCCGTCATAAGTTATTCTCTTACTATGTATCCCGGAGTTTCTCTGTATACCCCGAACCCGCGTCTCAGGTATTTCTCCTGCACTCTCTAAACCTACCAAGTCTACACCTAAGATCAGGAAGATCTTTCCATCCCTAGCATATAAATATTACCGATTAGTGCAGACTAGAAATCTCTGTGGTGAGCCGTTCAAAAGTTATGACACCGTGAAATCAGTCGGAAATGCGAGAGGGTGTACGCGAAAAAATATATAAACCTTGTTTATTTGTAACTTTAGAGAGAAATAAACTGGAAAACCGTTTCCAGCACTTCGATTTCCTCCGGGTAACCTGAAATTCTTGTAGGCGATAGTGAACGGAACGAGCATATCAGTCAGCAAAAATGCTTTCAGAAACGTTTTTAAATTTTGCTGTAACTCAAAAAATAACGATTTTGACAAAATCGATTTGCTCGCATTTCATCCTATCCGCGGTCTAGACTCCCCGTGTCGATGGTATTTCTTAACTGAAATTGAAAAGCTCTCTGTGGTGTGCCGTTCAAAAGTTATGACAGCGTGAAATCAGTCTGAAATTCGAGATGGTATATAGCGAAAAAAAAAACCTGTTTCTTTGTAACTTTAGAGCGAAATAAACTGGAAATAGTTTCTCTCCGCTCTCTGAATCCTGCCTGATTGTCTGGGATTATTTTGTCTCTTTTCCTCTATCTCATTCTTCAGCCTCACACAATTGCTGCATACAACTTGTACCATGTGTTGAGCAGAGTTATTCTCCGGTAGTTTTCTACTTTGGTTTTCTTTCCTTTTTTTGTAAATCAGGCATATTATCCCCTCTCTCCAGTTTGCCGGAATTCATTACCTTCACCAGTCTCTTTGTCACATACATCCACACTTGATTCTGCATTCCATCTCTCCCAGGTGCTTTTTATTTTTCAGCTTATTCATCTGCTTCTCTAGCTCTTCTAATGCGATTCCTGTTGTACCCTCTGGAGCAGCCTGCGACTTCCCCATTACTGTTTCTGCTTCCTTATCTTCCTTTCTCCCTTCCTGGAACCTCATGAAATATTCTACTCTCTCTCATCTTTATCTCTTCGCTCACTGTTTCAAAACAGTAATTATTTTTTTAACAACTGTTTCTCTGTTTGTGGTTGCATCAATTTCTTGCACTAAACTATCATAGCCTGTCCCTTTTTATCCCTGTAACTATACTCCTTAGATTTGATACGCCAAATGCATGAGAAACTTTCGTATAATGCAATAATTGCTTCGAGAAAATCCCGAGAACATTGCCAAAGGTCAGCCATTGTCGGTCAAGTTAAAATATATCTATATAAAATTATATATTAGTTAGTAATCTCTTTATATATATATATATATATATATATATATATATATATATATATATATATATATATATATATATAATTTATTAATAATAATATAAGTTGCTCTTTATAGAGATATAATATATTAATAATAATATATTAAATAAACACGTACAAAGAAACTGAGGAACAAAATGAATCGGAAAACGGATCTACCGTCCACATGCGCTGACTTGTCTGCACAGTTCACTTCCGCGACCACTTCTATGCCCTTTAGCTCAGTTATCGCTGCAACTGTACCATCTCCGCGCAGTTCTCATAACTGCGCAGTTTTCTTGTCTACACGCTACGGTTTATCTGCAACGTGTTGAACTGCGCAGACAAAGGGTTGTGCAAAACGGAGCGTCTGGACCGGCCTTTAAGAAATTTGTTCATAAACTGACAAACATTAGTGTGTAACATAAGCGTGTCTCATGCCGGCCGGCGCTTCGTATTTCTTATCTCACATGTACAAAGGCAGCCATATATATGATTTTCTTCTAGATTCTATTACAATATATCGTAATCTATATGTTCCATATCTCAACTTCTTAGGCCCTGCTGGGGTGATAATTTTTTTGCTAATTTACGGATTTTTTTTTACTTGAAAAACCGTTATGTAGATACATCTTTGACATGATTTCTAACACACGCGAGTATAAATTAATGAAAAAGTTATATATGTAATAACTCTGCATACCTTCCTTAACACCCTCCATCAAACAAAAACGAAAAAGGACACTCCAGTAAAAAGTTACACGCACTTGAACAAACAAAGATATTTCTCACCCGCTACACGTGTGTGCGCTGAGCCGACAAGGGTAACTTTGAACTTGCATAGCGTCTCAACCATAAAAGATGTTCCACTTTTATTTTAGAATAACATACACTGAAGCATCATCTACAAGATTCTTTTGAAATAAACTCATTTGGTGACTATCATTTTTTCGATTTTTGGCCAACTTTTTTCAGATTCATACGACTGTGCATAGGTACAATAGATCTATGAAGGTTGCAGTATAAGTCGCCACCACCAAATCCATAATCTTTCTCTCTTACTCCTCTCCTTTCCATACTCACTTCTTTTTTTGTCGCTGCTTCTTCCAGTTTTTCTTTCAATTCCACTGCCATCTTCACCACTCCAGCTCTCTAAAACCTTTTCTAACTTCCTTTTGTATTCTTCGCCTCCTTGTTTGTCCTACATTTTTATTATAAGCTTTTCTTCTCTTCTCTTATTCGTTCTCCGTCTCTTCTTTCGCGATTCCCCCTTCTATACTTACTTCTATTGGTAGTTGATCTGATTCTATTGACTTCCCTATTCTAAATTCTTGTATTTCTTCCTATGCCACCTTGTTTACCAGTCCATAATCTTGCTTATATATGTTAATTGCCCTTCTTCATCTTCCTGTATATTCCCGTTCAGTACCTCCCACCCATTTTCTTTTATCCAATCCATCAGCTTCTTTCTTGTCCTTTATTTTTTATTTCCCCTCCCTTCTCTCTTCTTCCAAGTTTCTCTCTTCTATTCTCCCGTTAAAACCCCTCCATATCACTCTGTTCCCTATTCTTCTCTGTTCTCCTTTATGTTTTCTCCTATATTTCTTATTGTTATTTTCATCCCTTTGCTCTATATTGCCATTAACATACAACAAAAATCTCTGGTGTTAAAATAGTACATTAAAGGACGAGTTCAGTAAGCGCGATTTTACAGCACGCGTCCAACTTTTGTAATGGACAAGTGCTGAAAAATGCCTTACGAACGAGTTTTTATAGTATTTTTTCTATTTTGTGCCCTTTATGGCATTTCTAAATAAAAAAATCGCCGATATACATCAAATTGTATCGCTCTCGGCGAGCCACAACCGCACGCATATGAGTGCTGTTATGTGTCCATTCCAGACGCAAAATAGAAAAAATGTAATAAGCAACCTATTAGTACATTATTTCACAGTTTCTATTTGTGTTTGGTTTTTAATTTTCTGTAGATAAAAACAAATAATTGTGTGGTAAAAATGAATGATATGTTTCTTTATTTTTTAGGTTCCGAATATTCAATTAGAAATGTTTCCACCGAAGAGGTTCTGCTGATGGAATTTTGTAAAATTTGTAAGTAAATCTTATTTAATCTGTTACTTTTAAGTATTTATATATTTTTGAAGTGAAAACTTCTACAGCCGCGCTAAATGACATTTGGGCAGAGGATAAAATCATACATTTGCGTCATCGTCATCAATAGCTGCGTTCTATAGAAAAAAATTCTATTACTCAAAGATGTGTTCAAAAGAACGCATCTATACGCATATGTTTAAAGTTGGCTATGAACGTCAAACATAATAGTCAAAGTTTTTGGCAGTGTTGACAGAACGTAGCGTTTATAAGGAAGTATCAACCCGTAGATTTACTGTGCAGTATTAGAGTAAGTACTTTTACCGGATGTAATAGTAGATGTACTAGTGCCGGATTATTGGAAAGTTTTTGGCAGTGTTGACAGAACGCAGCGCCTCTAAGGAAAAATCAACCCCTATAATCAGTGTGCAGTACAAGAGTAAGTACTTTTGACGGATGTACTAGTAGATATACTAGTGCCGGACTATTCGAATGTTCAGATTACTGGATTGTATCGAAGAATTCATGGTAAATCACGAATCAGATTCATCAAAGTTTTAGGCAACCAAATGTACCCGGGTGCTTTCAAAAAGAAGGAAACTCCAAAATAAAATTAATAGTCAGCGATATAGAGATAAGAATAAGAAGAAAACTCTTGCAATAGTTAATTCAGAAATTTCTAAACATCGAAGAATCACAGCTGGGAAGGAGGAAAAAATTAAACGTCGTAGACTATTCCAAAAGAATATTCCAAACAAAAATTAATTTACATACAGATAAATCATCAAAAGCAGTTATAAGGCATGTTTCTAAAAGTCAAAATTTCCATAGCTCACAAATTGCAGACCCATCAACAAGAAATGTGCCATAGGTATATCCTACCAATCCATTTTGCTGACCTATCAACACAGAATCAACCAAACATTCCGGTTTCAAATTCATATTATGATGACATTAAAAGTCATTCTCCTTCAGAAGTGAGTTATGTTCCGGAATTACATAAAACAATACTAACAAACTATGTACCAAATTTGATTAACATACTGATAAATCCTTAAAACCAGTTTTAAAGCTGTTTTTTTCAAAAGCTTTCACTTCAGTCGGCAGTGCCTGACTGCCTATATTTTTTTATTTATATATAAGTTTGTACATTCAAATTAAATTTGATAATTTATTTTAGTTTTTATCAAAAGGTTTAAGTGTGACTGAAATCGTTTTTTTTTTCATGTTTTTTTAAAAACTTGTAATATTTGTGTGTAATTTGCTGGGACAGTTTATGTTAATTTTATTATCAAAACTATAAAAATATTGTCTTGTTGGCAGAAAGACTTTTGAACACTAGCCCATTGTAGTAGGGAAAGATGATGCGTTCGATGACGCCTTATGGAGAAATGCTGTACAAAATAGTACAGAACGTGGCCGAGCGTGTATGTGTAGATGACGCGGTAATTAGCAAGCGTGGCGGGAAAATTCAAAATGAAGGGTAGACATATTTGCAGATAGGGGCTTAGAGAAAGATAGTTCGTTCTAGGCCAATCCTCCCCTCTCGACCTTGACTTGACCTTGGCCACTACCGGTTTCCGGTTTCGACATCTGGTTTCCGGTTTCGACTTCTGGTTTCCGGTTTCAACCTCCGGTTTCGACTTCAGGCATGGGAGAATCGGGTTGTTGTTGACAAACCCGATTCTCCCATCCGACCAGTTGTCTCGTATATTAACAGTGCAGCAAAAGTTTTAGCAATAAAACTAAATACCCTGTTTAAAAAATACACCAAATTTAGTCCAAAGTATGCTGTGAAAAATTCACTCGTCTTATCTGAACTCCTCAAATCAAAAACAACCCCGAATAATTCAAAACTTGTATCCTTTGATGTCAATAGTATGTTCTCTAATATACCCACTAAAGAATTCCTCCAAATCATTAGAAACTTGCTCGATAAAGCCAACTGCAACCAACTGATTAGAACCGAACTTTGTGACTCTAGAAACCTGTGTGAACCATAATTATTTTACATTCAATAACAAAGTCTTCCAGCAAACCACAGGCCTTATCAATGGGATCTCCATTAAGCCCACCCTTACCGACATATGCATGGCACATATTAAGGAACAGATCTTCAAATTAGATTTTGCTGAAAAACATATTTCATTTTGGTATGTTGACGACGTAATAGCGTGCTTCAATGGGACAGAAAGACAACTGACAAAAGACAACTCGTCATCACCGATTTGGCCCAAATTTACAATATATGTAGGGCTTGACAATAAATGAAAGTGACGGAAGCGGGAGGGCCAGATGGCCAAGCTTTAAAAAAATAACTCACTTTTTACGCGGCCACCGGTAAGTTACCGAAAACTCATAAGCCCGCTATGTTAGCATAAATTAAATTTCTCGGCTCGGGTTCATAGTACGGATCGCTGGTTCGATTCCCCGTGGGGACGCTTTTTTTTATTTACAATTTTTGCCGAAGAGTGTAAACTGTACAATACCCTTCTCTTCAAATCACCCACTGTCACAAAAATTATCCGCGTTTCACTCCATGATACATCGAGCCTTTTCCATCCCTCTCACCGCTGACAACCGAACAAAAGAGTTAAACACCATCAAGGCCATTGCTACTGAGAATGACTTCCCAACGACCCTAATCCAAAATTTAATAAATAAAAATTGAGCCAATTCACAAAGTCCAAAATATATCCGAAAACGCCCAATTTAGAAAAAACTTTAGTTTCCCTCACGTACTCACATACCAAAACTAGTGAGCAAATAGCTAACGTTCTGAGAGAACAGAACCTACAAGTGGCCTTTAAACCTTCGTCCAAATTATCCCACACATTATTTAATGCCAAAGAGATAGATGCCATAGACCCCCTCAAAAAATCCGGCGTTTATGAGATTCGTTGTTCAGAATGCAATAGCGTCTACGTAGACCAGACAGGACGAAGCATATCAACTCGTTTTTCCAAACACTTTCGGGCTTTAAGCAAGCTTTTAACAAGCTGTAAGCTGTAATGTAATTACAAATTCACCGAAATAGCTAATCTTAGAATCTTGCATAATTGCAACAAAGGCCCGAAACTAAATCTCCTAGTCATTAGAAATTTTCAAAAAACCGTAATCCCTCAGTTAATCTTCTAAATGAGCATCTCAATCTTTTCTCATCTGTTTAATCTCACCCAATCTCAAGCCGATAAGTCCTGATTTACGGGCAGACACCGCCCCCCTCCCCACCAAAACTATAGAGGTATATATTCAACGTCAATTTCTTAAGTCACTTGAAAATGAACGTCAAACGTAGAAACTTAAGTCGTGATATGTGTAGAAATTTATATAACTGTGAATAACAAATTGTATAACATTTTTACATAGTATAAGTGTGGTTAAAACATAGTGAATTTTTCAATTCAATGTAAAATTATATATGTTGAAACAAGAAAATGCTGACACGGCGGTTTAATTATTCCATATTCGCGCCCGTTATCAGCAGATTAGTTGAAATAGGAAAATGTTGACTCGGTAGTTCTTATCAATACATCCCTCTTCATGTTTTTTACTTTACTCATATAGGACAACCAACTTTACATATAATATTAGGCAACTTAGCTAATCTAGTCCGGTCTAATCTGATCTTATCTAATCTAGTCTGGTAATATCTGATTTTATCTAGTCTTATCTAATCTGTTCCGGTCTGATCTGATCTTAGTTGATCTAGTCCAGTCCAATCTGATCTTATCTGATCTAGTCTGGTATTATCTGGTCTTAGCTAATATATCTTATATAAACATTTATTAAACAATAATTTTCTAAACATATTATTAAAGCTTTAATCCACTTTTCATCTACTTGCATCCACTTTTCATCTACTTGCATCTACTTTGAATTCACTTGCATCTACTTTGCATCCACTTTTCATCTACGTGCATACACTTTTCATCTACTTGCATCCACTTTCATCTACTTGCATCCACTTTTCATCTACTTGCGTTCACTTTTCATCTACTTGCATCCACTATGCATCCACTTGCATTCACTTTTCATCTACTTGCATCCACTTTTCATCTACTTGCATCCACTTTGAATCTACTTTTTATCTACTTGCATCCACTTTTCATCTACTTGCATCCAGTTTTCTTCTACTTGCATCCACTTTGCATAATATCATTATAGATTACAAAATCTTCCTCTTTTTTCATAATACATTTATAGCATTTATATCGAGGTGGTTGGGGTCCGTCAATATGATCCACATCGGTTGGTAGATTGTAATGTGTGTAGCATGGGAGACAGGCGGCTATATCTTCATCTTCTTGGCGATGAAAGCGCGTCCCACATCGATAGTAGTTCCCTGGGTGTTATATGTGTCAGTAAATGTAATTTATACTGATTACAGCAAGCACAACACCTATCCATTGATACACAGTTTAGAAAAAAGTTGAAACACTTTTGGCATCTTAATATCTTTTAATTGTTAATTTTAATCGTTGTATTTTTTCAATGTGTTGCTCCAATCGTGCTTTTCTTTGCGCTACTATATCGCTTAAAATTTATTCATCCAATATTCGATTAGAAGTATACAAAACTCAACATACAATAAATACAAAATAAATTAATCAATCCAAAATTCGGTTATTTTGTACAAAATAAAGTACTTCACCAAAAAAACCGGCCCAGTGCGAGTTGTGACTCGCGCACCGAGAGTTTCCGTACAAACTTGTAAGTAAGGTATCTTTAGGAGAACCTAACTGTATGCAACCCATATGCTTCTGGTGCCTGACAATACCACGTAACACAATAATGTATTTTCATAAGTTTCTAATAGTAAATTCGCATTTTTCTTATAATTAAACTACATATTTACGGTTTTCAGATTTTTCCCTTTACATGTGCTGTAAAGACACCGCTTCTTGCCAAATTTCATGATTCTAGGTCAACGGGAAGTACCCTATAGGTTTTGATTCCTTTGTGAAATCGCAAAATATGCGACATAAACGGTCATATCTTTTGATCGCGTTGACTTACAAGTTTTTTCTCAGCTGAAAGAGACCGCAGACCCGAGTATTTTATACAAATTTCAACTTGTTACCTCTACGCGTTCCTGAGAAAAATGGTCTTGACAGACAGACAGCCGGACGGACAACAAAGTGATCCTATAAGGGTTCCGTTTTCGGTACGGAACCCTAAAAAATGTTAATTCATCCAAAATAAAATGTAATCATCCAATAATTGATTTTTTCGTACAAACTATGATTTTTCCTTGCTAATCGATAATCGATTGAATCGTTCAACATATTCGCAATT
The DNA here is from genome assembly GCA_944588485.1 of Phosphuga atrata. Classification (NCBI taxonomy): domain Eukaryota; kingdom Metazoa; phylum Arthropoda; class Insecta; order Coleoptera; family Silphidae; genus Phosphuga; species Phosphuga atrata. The sequence continues at coordinate 18,613,973 of OX155896.1, read as the reverse complement.
CACCCAAAAAAGGTTTTTTATTTTACTTAATAAGTGCAAAGTGCTAATTTACGAGTGTATTCAATAATCTTCATACTTTTATTTTATAATATATGTACATAGGTATATAATACATACATAGGTGTGCATAAAAATACTGAAATGAAAAAAACTGTTTACCTTATTGATGAGTGGATTAGCTCGGAAATAAATTAGGTATCAGAGTTAACACTGTAAAATTACTAAAGGCCAATTATGACAATAAATAACTGGGAATTATAATAATTGTAAAATCATCCGTTTTCCGTTTCTCTAGGATTTCTATCTCACATTTTTAAGGAAAGCGGCAGAAAGAAGAAAGTTTTATGCTTAAACAGTGGTCGGTTACTTTCTATTTTTTCAACTGTTGGGCTTCGAACTTTGCCCAGTATTGTCGCATCTTCTGCCGGTGTAGCTCCTTTCTCTCTGCTGTCCAGGGGGTAACTTTCCTTCGGGGTTTTTCCTGAAATCCACAGACTTCCCTTAGGGTTTTTTCCTGAAACCCACGGACTTCCTTCAGGGTGCATCTCACAGACTGTCTGTATTGGAGATCTGTTATTCCCACTTCTTTAATATCCTTCTCGGTTTCTGTCAACCAAGTGGTACGAGCCTTCTTGTTTTGCCAGAATGTGAACAGACTGTTGGTTAGATGGTTTGGAAGCAATCTTGCAACGTGGCTATACAAAGCTACCCTTATTTTCCTTACAAAGTCAGAGAGCCTCTCAATATGTTCGTAGAGCTCAGAGTTATGTCGTATTCGGAATACCCCATCTTCCTTTACCGGGCCTAGGATCTTCCTGATGATTCTCCTCTCTGTGATTTCCAATTTCTCTATCAGACCTCTTCGGTTTAAGGAAAGACACTCCATGGCATACAGTGCTTCTGGTCGTAAAACTGATGTGTTTGCGCTCTCTCTTTCGTTATACGCCGCGGTACTTAAAAATAAATAAAATAAAATTTATTGTTAAGAAAGAATTGTATTTTGTATAAAAAAATTGTTTGTAAAGAGCAATCATATTTTGGATGGATCGACTTTTTTTGTACAGTTAAACTTTTTTTTGGATGAATTGATTTTATTTTGTACAAATCCATCAATTATTGTATTAAAGCATTATTATTTGTAAGAATTAACCGATTATTAGGTCTTTATATTTTATTTTGGAAAAAGTAACCTTTTTTGGATAAAGTAACCGTTTTTTGTATGAATAAACCGAATTTTGTATTTTTCCATCTATGTTTTGTAAAAAAACATCTATTTATTGTACGCAAAAAATCCAAGCCCAAAATTAATAACCCTGTTTCCGTTGTCATTACTTCATAATGGAGGCTGTGTCTAGCAATATGCTCTTGGAATATTTCCTCCTTGCCAATCTTAGCATTCATGTCACCGATAATTGTCTTAATGTCGTGGGTTGCGGTTTGATCATAGGCACTTTCTAACTGATCATAGTATAGGTCTTTATCTTCTGATTTATCTTCAGTAGGTGCATGTACATTAATTAAACTAATGTTGAAGAATTTTCCATTTATTCTAAGCACGCACAATTTCTCATTAATAGTTTTAAAGCCTATTACTAACTGCCTAATGCTTTCTGTCACCACAAAGCCAGTACCAAAAATAATGTTGAGTGGGGTGACAACTGTAGTATAGATCAAAGTTTTTCTTATCCAGCATGTCTTGTCCAGCGCATTTCTTGTATTGCAACTACGTCAGCTCCATGTCCTACAATTTGTTCTTCCAGAAGTCTAAGGGATGCATTACGGTATAGGGTAATAATAATAGAACAAACAACTAGCCATATGAAAAATATGGATGTTCTAGGTTCAATCCGCACGCTTGAAGTGATTGACCTTGTGCCCTGTTAATGGTCATCGAGAATGCAAATCGGATGGGGAACTGCAGTCGTTTGAAATCCAAATGTATGTTGGTGGGAATAATGGGAATGCGTGGAATTTGCACATTTGATTTGCACGTTGGAATTTTCCATTTGGCTTTCCGCAGCCCCAGATCTTCAATTTTTTTGAGGCCGGGCAAAAACTGAAAAATGCCGCCCCACCCCCTATATTGTTACCTTTTCATCATCATTATTTCAGCCATCAGAAGCCCACTGATGGACATGAGGCCTGCAGGAAGGAATGCCACAAGAATCTTTCTTGTGTGGCTCTTTCTGTGTTAACCCTATTTATTTACAAATATACGTACGTACATGGACGTGTAGAACATATATATTATTTAGTATAGCACAGGATAGGGTCTGAAATAAAAATTAAGATTAAAAATAAAAATCAATTAAGTATGTTATTGTATTACAAATTCTTCTTCTTCTTCTTAATTTAGGACTTTGTCCTGTATTGTACTGCTATCTACCTCTCTTGCGATCCGGGCGTCCAGGACTCCTTCCATCTCTTGGAAATATATGTCTTTGTGGCCTTCCGTCTTTTGCCCACTTGGCAATTCTATCCTGGTCCATCCTGTCTACATGGTCTCTCCACTGCCTTCTCCGGGATCTGACAACATCTTCCGTTTGTAATTCATCTCTTATGGCGCTACTTCTTATTTGATCCCGTAGTGTTGCGCCTTTTATTGCTCTCAGCGTTTTAATTTCGGTGCTTCTCAAGAGTTTCTTAGGTCTTACACAGGTTTTATATATCCTTATCTTACATTCTGCCGTCATATATTTGTTTTTCCATATTAGGTCTACCGGAAATTAATGATGCTTTTATGCAGTTGGCTCTTACTTCCTCAATCAGGTTTCTACTGCTCGATATTTGCGACGCTAGGTAGTTGAATTTCATGACCTGTTCTATCGTTTTATTGTCCACCATAATTTTGCACCTGACAGGCTCTTTGGACCTCTCTGGCACCTGACAGGGTGATGGTGAGTTTGTTTCCAATATTGTGCAATAACGTTTTAGACGCAGCGATCAAACGGGCTAACATCGACGTTGACGTTTTTCCAAACAGTGGACCAAACCTGATACTGGCATATGTAGATGATATAGACCTTGTCAGTAAAACAACCATTAAAACCAAAGAGCTGTTTGCAAAAATAGATAGGATTACGTATTAACGAAAACAAAATATATGTATAACTCCCGGAGACAGAGAAGAGATCGACTAGGGCAAAACATAACCATTAGCACCTACAATTTCGAACGGGTCTCAGAATTCAAATACCTCGGCGCAGTCATCACAGCAGACAACAACATGAATAAAGAAATGAAGGCCCGCATACAGAGCGGTAATAGATGCTATTATACACTATGAGAACTGTTTCAATCGAGAATAATGTCGCGATACTCAAAAGTAAAATTGTACCATGCTACTATAAGACCGGTAGTCACATACGAATGTGAAGCGTGGACCCTAACTAAAGCATACAAAGACGCCCTGCGAAGGTTCGAGCGAAAAATACTTAGAAAAATATATGGACCAACCCAGGATCCGAGATCAAGGCAATAAAGCGAATAAGAAAAAAACGCGGAGTTAGAACAATTATACCAGGGAGATATTGTGAGAGAGCAGAGTCACAAAGATTGAGATGGGCAGGACACAAATGCAGAGCACCGGACGACTGACTGCTGAAAGTAGCGTTGCAGGAGGCACCGACGAGCAGAAGGCCACCGGGAAGACCTAGAATGAGATGGATAGACAATGTTCTATCGGATGTGCGGAAGATGGGCATCGAAAATGAACAGGAAGCAATGCTAGATAGAAGTCGTTGGAGGCAAATTGTGGTTGCAGCCAAGACCCACATAAGGTTGTAGTGCTACTTGAACAAGAAGGCTCTTTGGATATAACTATTGATTTAGTTTTTCCTGTTGATATGATCATGATGAGTTTTTTGGCGGTTTTATCGGTATTTTATAGGTCGTCTTCGTTCTCTGATATTAGTGTGGCATCAAATGCATAACATATTATCTTGAGGCAGTTGTTATTATATTGTCATTTTGTATCCTGTTCCTGTGTTTTTGACCTCTTTGATTATTTCGTTCATCAGAATGTTAAATAAGGTTGGACTTAAGCTGTCCCCCTGTCTAAATCCAGCCTTGATGTCAATTTTTCCAGTTAGCGTTTGGTCTGCTTTAATGTGTATGATAGTGTTTTTAAGTCTTTTATTACGTTAATGTATCTGTCATCCACTCGATGTTGAAGTAGAATATTTTTAATGTCGTTCAATTGAATTCGGCCAAATGCTTGTTTGAAGTCCACCATACATAAGTAGACGGGTTTATCAAATTCAATTCCTTTCTCCGCTACTTGTCGCACTATGAAGATAGCGTCTATTGTAACAAATAGACCAACCATTGTTGGTTTATTTTTAATAGTTTTGTGAAAATTTTGAGCACTGCACTAAGTAGTGTGATGACACGGTAGTTCTTGGGTTCTTTTTTGCACCTTTCTTGAAGATTGGTACTGTTATGCTTGTCCTCCATTCTTCTGGAATTCGTTCTTCTCGGATTATTATTCGAAAGAGCTGCATTATTTCTTTAATGATGGTATTTTCCCCATTTTTGATCATTTCATTGCTGATATTATCAATGCCTGGTGCTTTTCGATTTTTTAGATTTTTCACTGTCTTGAGGATATCATCTGTAGTAATTGGTTGTTCATGGGTTATACCTGTGGGTGCCTGTGTTATATATTCTGCTTCTTTAGTTTCTTCTTCTGCCTGTTTTTTTTTTGATTTCTTTAAAGTATTGTATCCACTGATCGTGGCTAATGGTAAAAACTTGGATCTTCTTCTGACCTCCATATAGGCCGTGCTGCATTTCGTTAGAGAAGTTTTCCCAGTATCGCTCTTTAAGTTCTTTGATTGCTTGATTTACTCGGTTTCGTACTTCTTTGTATTTGTGGTATTCTTCCTCAGTTTTATTGTTTCTATATATTATGTATATATATGGGTGACTGATCACCGTGCGAGTAGGACGTACTCCCAGTAAGTGTCGCCAATTACGAGTTTTTTCAGTGGAAATCAAGGTGGAAAGTAGTTTTGAAGGAAAGAGGATTATTGGACAGCAAGTTACAGACAAAGTCGCGTGAGTAAGGAGAACCGAGTAATTAATAAAGTGCAAAGCAAGCTGATAAGGAACATAACCTCCGAGAAGCTGATTCGGGCGATTTTTCTTTTACGCAGCGCGCTCAAGGGAGGCAACCAAAGTTACTCACGAGCAAATTACTGCGGCGGGAGGCCTAGCAGATGGAAATAAATGCCGAAGGAAAGTAACATAAAGAAAAGCAATAGACCAAGGTCGGATAGCTTAGGACAAATCACAAACCATTTCAAAAGGAAACGTGAAAGGAAAGATAATCAAGAAGGAGAAATCGATACAGACATAGCCGAAGCTATCAGAGAAAGTAAAAAACGGTAAGAACAACGACACCAACTAGCTCAACAATTAACACAAAAGAAGAAAACAAAGTAAAAATAGAACACAATAATATGGAAAAGATTCTTGAGGAGCTCAGAGCTCTAAGAATTGATATGAATAAAGGTTTCGAGGAAAATAAAGACGAAATAAAGAAACTAAAAGACGACATGCATAAGAAAGAGGAGGAATGGAAGATTGAAAAGAATGAGCTAAACTTAAAAATTGAAAAATTGGAGTACACTGTGGAAACCCAGGAAAAACAGAGAAGAAAGCTCAATATAATAATAACAGGCTTACAAACAAAGGAAAACCAAACATAAACTGACGTAGAAGAATTTATTAGAGATAAAGTTGGCGTAGAAGCTACGATAACGGAAAGCTTTGTATTAGGTCGTAAACCGGAAAGAAAAATAATACACGCTACAATAAAAAATTGGGAGCAAAAACTGAAGATTATGGCGAATAAAAAGAATCTAAAGGGAGAACATATCTTCATCGAAAACGATTTAACAATAGCAGAAAGAGAAACCCAGAAGAAATTATGGGACATTGCAAGAGAAGAAAGAGAAAAAGGAAATACCGCAACAGTAGGGTATAAGAAGATTATAGTAAATGGTAAGGTACTTGAATGGGAAGATATTATAGGAAAAAAAACTAGTAACAGGAACCGGAAGGGACAACAAGACGACAATTGCAAGGGACACGGAAATGAGAAATAGTAGAATTAAGGGACTTAATATATTAGCGTGGAACCTGGCAGGGTTGAAGAAGAAAGTAAAGGGAGAGGATAGAAAAGCGTTTACGCAATATATTCTGAAGTTCCATATCATAGGACTGACGGAAACGTGGATAGAGGAAAAAGACTGGGAAGAAATAAGAAAAATACTACCAATGGAATATGTATGGAAATGCCAATTTGCCAAGAGAGATTCAAACAGAGGAAGAGCGAAAGGAGGGATCGTTACCGGTGTGAAGTCTGTGAAAGAGATTGAATATAAAACAGAGCCAGATAATGTTGAAGGTATCCAAGAAAGAATAATACAGGTGGGTGGTAATAACTGGAGAGTAGTGATAATATATAACAATAATAACATGGAGGAGATTCTAAAGCATATTGAGAAACGGATGTCAAGAGATCCAGGGGAGAAAATACTGATTATTGGAGACTGGAATGCGCAGATCGGAGAACAACAAGCGGGCTACCTAGATGCGGAAGGGGTGCAAATACGTAGACGCTCAAGGGATAAGACGTATAATAAAGAGGGTAAAAGATGGATTGACTGGTGTGAAAGGCATAACTGGTACATGCTAAACGGGTGTACAAATGGTGATTGGAATGGGGAGTTAACGTATATGGGGGGCACAGGTGGTTCGGTTATTGACTACGGGATCGCCAATGAAGCGGCAGTACGGAGTATTGACTCGTTTAAGATAGGAGAGAGACTTGACTCGGACCATCTACCATTAGAAATTAGGCTGATAGAAGAGGTAAAAAGGCACAGTGAAAGTAACCAGAAAATCGTCAAACAAGCAGTGTTATGGAATGAAGAGGCTGTCAGAAGATATCAAGAAAACCTGACGATAATAGAAGGAATGGTGGAAGTGACGGAGTTTGGTCAACTGTCAGAAATGGTACGAAAGGCTTTAATTGTTAAAGTTTCGCACAACCAGAACTGTCATGGAAATGCATGGGTGGACAAAGAAACTAGAGTGATGAGGAAAAGAACCAGAGCAGAATTTAGGGCTTGGAAGGAAGAACACTAGAAAAATTTCAAAATCAGCTTAAAAATATGAGGGATTTGGAGAAGAGAAAGAGACAGGAATGGGAGAAGCTCCAGATGCGGAAAATCAACCAAACGAGCAGAGAGTCGGACATCTGGAAATATATTGCTGCAGGTAAAGAAAAGAAAAAAATCCCAGGGTCCATCGCTATAGAAAGCTGGAGGAACCACTTCAGAGATTTATTGGCAGACGAAATAACAGAGTACGACGAGCGAAGGGATAGAAATTTTGGGGCGGTAGAAACCAACAGAGAGGATTTCCTAGAAGACATTACAAAGGAAGAATTGGAAAGTGTTCTGGCGGCGCCTAAAAAAAGGAAAGCCCCAGGGCCAGATGCGGTACCAAACGAAGCGTGGTGCTTGGCTACACAAACAGTGAAAGAGAAACTGCTCGCTGAACTTAACAGTTTCTTCAAAGGCAGCACACAAATTCCGGATAGTTGGCGAGAGGGAATTATTGTGCCAGTCCTTAAACATGGAAATAAGGAGGAATTGAGTAATTACAGAGGGATAACTCTTACGTATACCGCATACAAAATCTACGCTAAACTACTGGAGGGAAAATTGCTAGAAGAAGTGGAGGAGATGAAGCTGATTCCAGAAGTTCAAGCCGGATTTAGAAAAGGTCGTGGTACTACAGAACATCTTTACACACTAAAGTATATTGTTCAAAAAGAATTGAGGAAACCAAAAGGAAAATTGTACGCAGTATTTATCGACTTAAAAGCAGCCTATGACTCTGTATTGCGGGAGAAAGTGTGGGAGTTTATGAGTTCAAAAGGTATATCGCGTCAGTTGAGAGAAAGTATCGAACGTCTATATGAGGGAACATGGTGCAGAGTGAAAGTTGGTGAGGCTACATCTGAAAGGTTCGAGGTTGTGAAAGGTTTAAAACAAGGGTGTCCTCTAAGTCCATTACTATTCAACCTTTATACGGCGGACCTAGAAAGGACGTTAAGTATGGGTCAGGCTGGGGGGCTAGTAATAGGGACCAGGAAAGTCTGGAGCCTAGCCTACGCTGACCACGTCGTTGTGCTAGCCGGTACGTATGCGGAAATGAGAGAGGTATTAACACGACTGGAAAGGTTTTTTAAGAAGCGCGTGTTAAAGGTGAATGTAGAAAAGACTAAGTGGATGTTATTCCGGAAGAGAGAGGGAGCAAAGAGAGAGAGTTTTAAATGGGAAAAAAAACGGAGATAGAACAGGTTATGAGCTTGAAATATCTAGGTTTTGTGTTCCAGCAGAATGGTTCGTGCAGAGAGCATATTCGATTTATCGTTAAAAAAGCGTGGATAGCGGGTAATAGGTTCTGGGGTGTGTGGAGAGTTTACTTTAGAGAGAATTATAGGGCGAAGATGGTGATTTGGAAGGCATGCGTGCGAAGTATCCTGATGTACGGGGCGGAAATCTGGGGAGTAAAAGAGGAGGTGGACATAGAAAGGGTACAACTACAATATAGTAAGAGGATTCTCCAGTTAGCGAGGTCTACCCCTTAGTATATTGTTCTCCAGGAGACAAACACCAACAAAGTCTCCAGTTATGCAACAACGAGAGTGGCCAAGTTTGAAAGAAAAGTGGACAGTATGAATGAGGAAAGAATAGTGAAAGAAGTGCTGAAAGTGTTAAGGAAAGAAAGGGTAGAATGTTAGACTGAAACCAAGTGGGGATACCAACGAAAGCTGATGTATGAAAGAGGTGGATGGAGTCACGCAGAGATTGAGAGAATGATAAATAAAGGAATGCTAGTTGAAAAATTTTTGGAAGAGAGACTAATAGAGGTAGAGCTGCAGGAGAGACAGAAACACATAGACGAAGGTACTTATAACAAAGACTACGGGAAGATCCAAGTTACAGGCAGATGCCCAGAATATCTCCTCAACCCCGAAGTCTCACAGACGACTATTGCGCGCTTTAGATGCGGAAGTGAAGAAAGGGGTAGGAGATATTGGATGGCTGCAAGTGATAGAACGTGCCGTGCCGAGCATGTGGAGAAGGTGAGGAGCTGTGGCAACGTTGGGTGGCGAGTTGCAGAAAATGTGTATGGACTGAAGCGGAAAAGGTAGCAGTAAGAAGTTGGGAAAAAGTTATGGACGAAAGTGGGTCGGGCCTCAAATACATGAAGAAAATATTAAAATGCAAATACGCGGGTTCAATGAACTCAGAGTAGTTTGTGTTCTCTTTTCTTTTTGTATGTGTATATACGTATATATATATTCCGTTTTTTTAGAGACTTTAATATTGTGTTTGTTGGTTTTTGCTCTTTCTTTCTTTATTTTTGTTTTCGTGTTTTTTTTAGATATGGGGATCTCGGTTTTGTTTTGAATGTAAGTTTAGTCAATATACTATATATATATATAAGTTGTAATCACAAATTTGTAAAGTAAAATTTATGCCAATAAAGGATTAACTACTACTATTATGTATGCTTTCCGATTCTGCTTGGCTAAATCTTTTACTTCTTCTGTGAACCATGGCTTGTTGCCTCTTGTGCTATTTACCTTAATTGTTCTTACTCCTACTCTCTACTTGACATATTCCAAATTTCAGTATCATTGCAAAAAAAATTCATTGCAAAAAGAAGTGCAAAATTCAAATTTGTAACCTTCAACCACAATCAAACCTTTTTATAAATTCCGATATGATTCGATCAACTACCATAATTATTTCTTTAGAAAAGAGCAAGTTGAAGTGTTCGTAATTCGTCATCACACATCTCATCAAATTGTTTTTTGCATTTCGGAATTTGTTTATTTGGCAGAATAGGCTCAACGCCAATTTTTTCTGCAACTCGTCAAACCGCTTTTATCCAGTATTCAATTGAATTTTGTCTCATTTTTTGCTCTCAAGTTTTGAGCAGGCCATCCATTAAAGCGATTATTTTGTTCAATGAAGATGATGACTGATTTTGAAAAAGTGATCTGTAATATTCTAACGTACCTACTATTTCCAAAAAAATACGTTATTTCTGCAGGAAACAAAGTTTTATTAGAAAAAAAGAAATTGAAATTCAAAGTTTAAAATGAGCTCGAAAACGATTGCAGGTGTCATGGCGTCTGCTTGTGACGTCAGATGTTAGTAAATAGACATTAGAGAGCCAAAGAATAAAATCAGCTGTTTTGCGTGTTAAATATGTATTCTAAAGTGTATAAGGTCTGTCGTCATAAGGTGATAAAGAGAAAGCAAGAACTAAAAATGTGTGACCACACCGTTGAGTTCCGCAAGGGTATCTCCTTTGCCAGGACCAAATTGCCATTATTGAAGATACTTGGGTTTGTCTCTTTTTAGGTACAGGGTGTATCATTGACAGTGATCGCTTTATCACCTTATGACCCATCGAAAACCATCCAACCTGAAATAAAATAATTACTATGTCTTCCAATCAAAATAAAAGAATATATTAGAAGCCACTAAACATATGATAATTTAAAAAAATAACCTAAAAATATCCAGACTCAGGATCAAAATACCGTCACATTTAACTCACATTTTTGACACATATACTGCACTTCGGCCGGTATCAACTTCCATTCAACCAATTTTTAAATTGTTTGGTCGGGATCTCTTAAAACATTCTGAACATCCAGAAAGGACAATTAATTTCTGGAAACCATTTTTGTATACCTATACTTTACGCAAACATGTGACGCAGAAAAACAATTTATAATATGTTGTCAAAATTAATTTTGTCACCGCTTACCCAGTTGTATGCACATTATTAGTTTTGTGACCAGTCATACACGTCATTTATTGTGTTTAAAATGTCAGTTTTTTATTACAAAAACCCAAATCCTTCTTTAACCGGACGACTTGGAAGCTTCATTTTACTTTTCCGCGCTTACTAAAGCACTGTGAAGACGATATGATCAATTAAATCAGGTAAAAAAACGAGAAACCCGATTTTCGGAACCTACCATATTCTTTACTATATCTGCACATGCTTTTGGGTCGGTTTCCCATTTTGTACATAATTTTTTAGTCTTCACATTTACTGGAGTTCCCATGGTGATCCTGCTATCATGGGATATTTTTTTTACAGAGCATTAGGTCACATTTTTTATTTTTTTCCCGATGTGTTACTGACGGTTTTCCTCACTTCATCCTCAAACATTCTACCGCGTTTCATTGCAGGCATGTCATGAATTTTTCCTCCCTTTATTAAAGCAATCAGCTCCATCACTGGTTTTGCACCTACTAAATGCATATGGTCGTGAAGCCGTCACCCTGCCATATCTTAATTCATGCCAAAGGCACCTCTTATGTTTTGTCTCTTCCTCAATTTTTGTTATATCTGCATCAGTCAAAACAAGTTTTTGCAAGAAAGTGCCACAGGACTTTTCTTTGTATTTCAGCAGCAATTTGTGCATGGATAATCTTTCTATTGTATCACATATCCTTTCTCGTACTTTATTAACTGACAAAATTATTACAATAAAATGATTTATTAACTTGAAAGTGCAGGGATCGTTCAAGTTCGTACGAGGTTTACTAACGCGTGACGTAGTTCACTTTGATTGGTGTTCAACTTATCATGGCGGACTGATGTATTTTGTAGTTTTGTTTTATTAAAAATATTATCAATCTCGTACTACATATGAAACTAAATACATTTTTCATCCCCATCACATTAGATAAACACAATATTTTTCCGATTCTTGGTTACTGTCGTCATGCCCATTTCGAAATTTACTCGATTGACTTCGCGGAAAATATTTGCCCAAATCGTCAATTGCAGAATAAATTTAAAAATCTTTATAGCAATTAAGAGATGACTTGCGTCGCACTTAGCTTCCGAAACATGCGAAGTTTGCTTAACTTCTTCCAAGACTTCCACTACTTTTGGCAAATTGTTTAACAGGGCATTTAACAGGCTGCTTCCTTTTAAATTGGTTTTAACATATTTTTTCATAATATCCCACCGAGCAGCGGAGCCGACAAAAAAAACAATTTGCTTTTTGAATCAGTCCAAATAGGTTTATAGCTTCCTGGCATGATCGGCGAGTCCGAGTCGAGTCCGAGTCCGATTTTTCGTGTCAGGGTCGAAAGTTAATTCAACTTGTCCGTATTCTTCGACATCATAGACGCACTCGTCACAATAAAATTTTTTATCTTGATCGTCATCAATACCATCTAGAATTTAGATCATGGCTATTTTCATCTTGCAAGCCTGTAATATTTTTCTTTTTATATATTACATCACAAACAGATAAGTGTATAGTATGATTCAAACAGAAATTATAAAGACTAGAAGATTCTCGTCCAAATTTCATCATTACACTTGCACCGTCGCCCGCCGGTTGAACCAACTATATATTTTTTAAATTTTATATTAAATGTGTTTAAGTGTTGTTCTACTTTTTCGATTAATTGTATAGCAGTACATGAGTTAAAAATTCTCAATAAACCCAGATTATACACTTCAGTCAATTCCATGCAAATTGATATTTAGATTTGTCCGAATTTTCATACTCGTCCATTCATCAAGTCTTATGCTAAATCGTCGATCTTCTTTACGACGCGGTGTACTAGACAATGCCAAACATTCAAGACCCGAGACTCGCCGAGTCTTAGATCGGGTATCCTGTACCGGGTATTTTCTCTTAGACTCGTCGAGTCCGGGTCCGGGTACCCAGACCCGAAAAACCCTAAATGGTAGGTGTCCATTCTGCCAAGATTTAAGAAGTGAGCCAAGAAGGGTACGAACTCGCCCAGCTCATTCCCTTCTGCAATCCTGGCTTGTACTTGTTTATAGATGCTAACCATATTGGACCCATTATCATAAGATTTTCCACGATATTGTCCAATATCAAAAAAAATAAGATGTTATAAATTATTATATAATATATAATAAGATATTATTAAGATTATTATTATATAATAAGATATTATAATATCTTGAAAATTATTGGGAAGTTATCGAGACAAATTTGTATGTGTGCGTAGGGAAAACATTGTATTTGTCTGCCATGTTTGAATTAGCCGCCCTCGGAATGGGTAATAATGTTACAATGTTACAAATTGTAACAATGTTACAATAACCTATATGGCACTTTAGAAACAACAACTAACATTTTGTGCTGGTGATATAGTGTAGTTATTTTGGTTTTTTCTTAAAGTGAGCGCTTCATTAATCATAGTACGTCGTAACAATTCTCTAATTGATAGTTTGGAAATAATTTGGTATACTTAATTATACCTATAGGCAGTATATTCTAAAATTATTTCATGAATATCTTTATCACATTTTATTTATTACATGTGCCAACATATGGAACAATAATTTCATCAAAATCCCTTTATTGGCATTAGTACCAATAATAGGAATTTTTCGAATATTATCAACCAGCGAGTTTATGACGTATTTGTAAAGGTTTTAAATAAATTATTGTTTCTCCATAGATTTTTTTTTTCTTAATTTCCAAATATTGGCCAACAGTGCCAATAGCACAAGCTAATTATTGGCAGTAGTACCCATAATAGAATATTGAGTGCCAATAATGGGTTTTTTATTCATTTAGAATACGTCGTAAACAATGAAGAAAGGAAATGAAAAAGAAACCAATAAAAAGAAGTCAACAAAAAGAATAGAAAAAAGTAAACGAAAACAATATAGTGAGGAAAGCATAAAAAAGGTTTTAGAAGCGATTAAAAATGGCATGGCCAATTACAATTTCGGATTAAGAAACCAGATCATAAACCTCAGCCTGGTCCAAGTCTAGTACGGAAAGAAGATCTTTTGAATAGCGTATCAGAATTTATTTAAAAACTCAGCTCACTTATGCCGTCAGTGAGCTTTGTTCCTCATTGGATATTGTGCTTATAGCACTTTATCTCAATTGCACTCGATTGCTTCAGCCCGCAGATGTCTCAGCTTTTAGACCTCTGAACGGTGGTTGGCAAAAGACCGTCTTAGAGTGGCGGCGTGACAATCCATCTTGAGCTCTCACAAAAGTTGATTTTGTGCCACTGCTGCAAAAAACTATTGATAAATACGTAAAACCAGATACAATTATTAATTGTTTCCGGGCTTTTTTCACCGGGCATTTTCCACCGGTCTTTTTCCATGAGACTCATTCCATGAAACTCAGATTTCCAACAGCTATAGACTATTTGAAATACTTGGGGAAGAATATTAAGAATCAGCTCGAAAGTGAAGCAATACCGGAAACTTCGAGAATGATGTACGAAAAGGATTTTTTTATTCAGACTGATTAATATTTTGTTGTAAGGTAAGTACTAAAGTTATAAGATCTCAAGGATAGACATTTAAGTAATGATAAAGTGAGACTGCCAAATCGAGTAGAATAAGATAAATTGTTTATATTATAAGAGTTAATTTTAAAATAATTTTATTAAAACTAAATACTTTAATACCTAAATAAAATCAGATATTTACCTACTAAAACAGTGTTTTAATTATACTCTAGGTATATATAGATATTTCTTTTACTATTAATGATTGGTAGCTACCTATCTCCTATTTTAACTAATGCCAATAATTAGACTAATAGATGCCAATATTGAAAAAGTCTATGCCAATAATAGGATTTTCTGTAGTCTTTTGGATTTAAGTATAAAATGTTTATTCATTTTAAGTATTTCATCAGTATTTCAAAGTATTTTTCAAAGTATTTTCTTCGATCCTGGCACATGTTTTGTCTACCAGCTCTTGTAAATGAAATTTTATGGAAATTTAATTTCAGACTGACACGAAGCTCACTCTTAAAGTGCCAATAATTGGGTGGTTTGCCCTAGCTAAAATATTAAAACTAAAAAATATTAACACTAAAATAAAACATTCTCTATAAAGTTAAACACATTCTTAACACATTCTCTATAAACGGTATAGTTTTAATTCAAGACAATAATCGATAACAATCTTTGTAGTACAATGAGTAGGGAAAGATGATGCGTTCTAGGCCAGTCTCCTCCGCCTTATGGGAAATTAGATATAAAATCTAAGCTCCCCCGCCTAATGGAGAAATGCTGTACAAAATAGTACAGTACGTGGCCGAGCGTGTATGTGAGGATGGCGCGGTAATTAGCAAGCGTGGCGGGAAAATTTAAAATGAGGGGTGGACATATTTGCAGATAGGGCTTTAGGGAAAGATAGTTCGGTCTAGGCCAAACCTCCCCTCCCGACCTTGACCTGACATTGACTTAACCTTGACCACTTTTGGTTTCCGGTTTCGAATTCTGGTTTCCGGTTTCGACTTCCGGCGACAACTTCCGGTCCGGAACTTCCGGGCGCGCCGGAAAATTTTAAATTCGGCGCGGGCGGCAAAATTTAAAATGAGATGTATTGATAAGAACCGCCGAGTCAACATATAATCTTATCAGCTGAGCGCGAGTGTAGAAATAAAGACTGTCAGTCTCTTGGAATTAATCTGTGTGTTTATCCTATTAAGAGTTTGACCTAGTTTTTGGTCATTGAACCTGTTTAAAGAATCGTGGGAAAGTTAAAACCGTGGAGTCGGCATTTTCCTGTTCAACTTGTCTGGGTGACTCATTGATCACGTGACACATAAGGAGCATTTTGATTGGCTTATTGAATATCCGTTTTGGATATAAATAGGAGGCAAATATAATAGAATGAATTAGTAATATCAACGCAATGTCATTAACAACTCCAACGATACCCATACCAGATTCAGGGATAAGTTCACCTACATTCTTGGATGATTTACTACAAGAGTTTGATGAAGAGATTAAAAGTGAATGTCATCTCATAAACGAAGTGAGTTACTCTGTCTCCAAGTCATTATCAGTTTCAACTGGATTCAGCGCAGTTCGAGGATATTATAAGTGTGTTCGAATATTCAATTCAAAAAACAGTCTAACTTTTATCCTAATTGAATGGTCTACATTAAAAAAGCAATGGCAGAAGGTGAATAATTTCTTTACAACTAAGCGACAAAGAGGTGTTAAAAGGAAGTGTTCCACAACTGCAGTTGTTTGCTAGAAGCTGACAAGGAAAGAATACAATACACCGAAATAGTTCCCGTTTACGATAGCTGCACTATTACTCTTAATTCATTGCCCAGGAAGAATAGATATATTACGTTACAAAGCAGAGGAGTTCAGTTCGATTTGGATCGAGAGACGGTATGCAAGTTAAATGGTTTATTTAAATTAATCGATTATCGCTTGGAACGTTTGAAAACGTTAAACTTTGATAATTATTACGAGTGTACAACCTTTTATAAATTTACCGGAAGACTGTGACGTCATATCAACGCTGGAAAGTCTGCTACGAACTTCTTCCTCCAGTTGTTACTTTGAAAGTATAGGGAGTATGCATGAAATATTAACATACAACAAATTGAAATTACTTTAAGACATAGAATCAACACTTCAGTGTAATGGTTAAAATCAACCGCAATATAGTAGGGCTTGGATTTTTTGCTTACAATAAATAGATGTTTTTTTACAAAAAATAGTTGGAATAATACAAAATTGGGTTTATTCATACAAAAAACGATTACTTCATCCAAAAAAAGGTTACTTCGTCCAAAATAAAATATAAACACCCAGAAATCGATTGATTCTTAGAAATAATAATGGTTTAGTACAATAATTGATGGAATTGTTCAAAATAAAATCAATTCACCAAAAAAGATTGATCCATTAAAAATTTGATTGCTCTTTACAAATATTTTTTTTTATACAAAATACAATCATTTCTTCCAAATAAACGAATTTTACAAACAACGATTTGATTCCTTTAAATTTAATTTCAAACTAACGCGGCGTATAACGAAAGAGAGAGATCCAATTTTCTATGAAACAACCTTTTTATGTACCTATGTAAATCATTTTTGGGTGAATTGATTTTATGTTCTACGATTCAATCGATTATTATAAGAAAAATTATAGTTTCTACGAAAAAAACAATTATTGGATGATTACATTTTATTTTGGATGAATTAACCTTTTTTTGGATTAATTAATTTATTTTGTGCGAAGTAACCGAATTTTGGATCCATTAATTAATTTTGTATTTATCCAGCTATTTATTGTAGAACTTCATCCACTTGTTGTATGTTGAGTTTTCTATACTTGTAATCGAATATTGGATGAATAAATTTTAAGCGTTATAATATGTAATTGCAAAACATGTGGTATATGTTGTTTTTAATAGATCGCTTTGATTTATAATGTATGTCATATTTTGAAACACTGGACAAATATGTTTTATTATTATTATTATTTCATCTTGTTAAGCGTATTTAAAATCGCATTTTTTTAAAAAAGGATGCAAAAACAATTCTTATCGTCATAAATGTACAGTCAACAATTTTTGAAGTGAAAACTTCTATAGCCGCGCTGAATGACATTTGGATAGGGGGTAAACTGATACATTTGCGTCATCGTCATCAATAGCTACGTTCTATAGAAAAAAATTCTATTACTCAAAGGTGTGTTAAAAAGAACACATCAATACGCATATGTTTAAAGTTGGCGCTGAACGTCAAACTTAATAGTCAAAGTTTTTGGCAGTGTTTACAGAACGTAGCGTTTCTAAAGAAATATCAACCCGTAGAATTAGTGTGCAATACAAGAGTGAGTACTTTTACCGGATGTAATAGTAGATGTACTAGTGCCGGATTATTGGACAGTTTTTGGCAGTGTTGACAGAACGCAGCGCCTCTAAGGAAATATCAACCCCTATAATCAGTGTGCAGTACAAGAGTAAGTACTTTTGACGGATGTACTAGTAGATATCCGAGTGCCGGGCCATTGGAATGTTCCGATTACTGGATTGTATCGAAGAATTCATGGTAAATCACGAATCAGATCCATCAAAGTTTTAGGCAACCAAATGTACTCGTGTGCTCTCCTTCCAAGGAAGGAAAGTCCAAAATAAATTTAATAGTCGGCGATATAGAGATAAGAATAAGAAAAAAAACTGTTGCAATAGTTAATTCAGAAATTTCTAAACATCGAACAATCACAGCTGAGAAGGAGGAAAAAATTAAACGCCGTGAAGAATATTCCAAACAAAAATTAATTTACAGACAGATAAATCTTCAAAAGCAGTTATAAGGCATGTTTCTAAAAGTCAAAATTTCCATAACTCACAAATTGCAGACCCATCAACAAGAAATGTGCCATCATATATCCTACCAATTCATTTTGCTGACCTATCAACACAGAATCAACCAAACATTCCGGATTCAAATTCATATTATGAGGATGACATTAACAGTCATTCTCCTTCAGAAGTGAGTTATGTTCCAGAATTACATAAAACAATACTTACAAACTATGTACCAAATTTGAATAATTAACATACTGATAAAGCCTCAAAACCTGTTTTAAAACAGTTTTTTTCAAAAGTTTTTACTTCAGTCGGCAGTGCCTGCCTGCCTATATATTTTTTATATTCTTGTGTTAATCTGCGTTAAGAGGCATGGGATGTATAGGCAACCCACTGTACACATTATGCGCATGCGCATTGGGTGCAAAACACAAAGGAGTAGCGAAAATAAATTTGAAGGGGGTATATAAAAATTGTTTATTCTATCTTTTTTTTCTTATTTCGGATCGAGAGGTCGCACGATATGTGTTCTTGATTGATCTTCTCCTAATATAACCTAATCTAACTATCCATTTTTTTCAAATCTGTAGCTACGGTGGCGTTTTGTACACGCCACTGTTTTACCGGTTAAATTTAACTCGTCGATGACATTTTGTTTTTTTATGAGTTTACGTTGCTGTTTGTTTTGTGTGTTTTTACTGAAGCTACTGTGTATAAATCCTCCTTTATATACCCAAATATTTCGTGAAAAACGAAATTGCTGACTATACATTTATTATGATAATTGTTTTTGCATCCAATTAAACTCCCTTTTTTTAAAAAAACGGCGATTTTAAATACGTTTAACAAGATGAACACACATTAGAAGATATCTAAAATTAGTAGATTTAGAAAAAAATAAAGATTACAACATTTATGAAACTAGGGTGGTTCAAACGAGGTTTGGTAAGGCCATCCTATTAGATTTATAAATTGGGGTATCAAAAGCAATCAATGGTGCATTACCAATCGGAGGTTAGAATACCAGAGAAAATAAACCGTGAGGTTTATATAAGTATAGTTATATATATATATATAAGTATAGTTATATATATATATATATATATATATATATATATATATATATATAATATATATATATATATATATATATATATATATATATATATATATATATATAAATATATATATATATATATATATATATATATATATATATATTGATATATTGAAATGGATTTACTTGATCAGTTAACAAATGTTGCACATTTTACATGAAAATTTGGAATATTTGCGTTGCTTTCTTAAGTCAGTAAGTAATATTATTTAGAAGCTTTATTGGATTTATAAAAAAAATCCAATTACATTATTTCTATATTTGTGCTTACAAAGAAATCGAGAGGAAAAAAGATAATTTGATTAAAAAAAACATTCAATACCTACCCCTAATCTGTTTAATAATCACTTCTTAACTGCTCATTTAAAACCAGCTTTATCAACGCAATACCATTTTAAAAAGCATCAGATTCAAGAATCAGCTCACCATGATATGCAGTAAAAAACAATTGTAGAAGGTAAAGAAATTCTTTTTTTTTGAAATATACTAATCGAGTAAGGTACCTTCCCTGAACTAAAAAGGGGTCAAAAAACAAGATTTTTTGAAAATTAAGAAAAATTGTGTAAAATTGCGGTTTACGTCTTGATTTTTTTCCAGTAAATTGAACAAAAAATTAGGTTTTTTTGACGAGCCTTACAAAGTTCCGCCCCGCAGGGGGCGGCTGTAAATGCGTTTTAAATTTTTCACTTTTTCTTCAAAAACTCCGTTCCTCTTGCGCTTCAAAACGGGAAATTGTCATTTTCTGTTGTAAAACTGAACGGGCCTTCGACCCGTGTCCGTCTGCCACACGCAAGTCCCACACGGCGTCCTCCAGGTGCCAAAAACAGGAGATCGTTTCTAGCACCTTTGAGCAGCAATTTTGGCCCGCGGCTCAATTTTTTTACTGCGTCCTCTTGCCAAGTCGATTTCAAGTTTTTTGACGTCATGCGGAAAAGTACGCGACCGTCGGTTCACCCGGTGCGGCGGAAAATGTAAGCGAAAAGAAACCGTTTTTTCCATCACTGTTGTGGACGCCGTTCTCTTGATAGAAGAGCGCCTTGTCTCCAAACCGGTTCGTTCGATGCGACATATTTACCCGCAACCGGCGGTGGAAGAATCTGGTACCTTCGGCATCCTTTTTCCGCTCTGGGTCAATTTTAACACAAAAATCGGAAAAACGCGATGTTTTTTTCACCTAATTTGCGGGGATCCCTCTCCTGGGATACCCAACAGTCGGATCGGGACCGGACCGGTACCAATCGATTCGGCATATTGCTTTTAAGTTTGTTTTCGAGTTTACTTGCGATTGCGCCCTGGATGGCGCCGGGACGCCCGAAAAAACATGTTTTGCAGACGTACGCGAGGATCCGCTGGGATTCGCTAAATTAAACAGCAGGGCGTCGCGGTGGCGGTTTATAAATAGAGAACGAAAGCGTCTATAAGGCGATAGGAACGACGCATCGCTCGATCGCATTTGGGGTCTCGACGCCCGTCCAAACTCGACACGAATTTTTCAAAATTGATCAAATTGAAACCTTCAATATTCGGTGAAATGTTTTAGAATTGTATTGCTCTTTTCAGGGATTATAGCCCCACGTGTCTACTTTCGAT
Source organism: Phosphuga atrata (assembly GCA_944588485.1). Taxonomy (NCBI): domain Eukaryota; kingdom Metazoa; phylum Arthropoda; class Insecta; order Coleoptera; family Silphidae; genus Phosphuga; species Phosphuga atrata. The sequence goes on along the minus strand of OX155896.1, from coordinate 18,593,056 downwards.
CAACACCTCTCTGGGCGCATTACACCTCCGGGGACGTTCCGCAGGCCCCAATTCGCAGTCACTTTTTTTTCACCTCTTCAAACGGAAACGCGTAAAAGAAAATTTACATTTCCAGTCCGACAAGTGCATGCCCAGTGAAAAGGCCAACAGTATGGCGTTTGAATTTCTCAAATCCATCAACGGATTCGAACTCCAGGTCAAAAATACTACGACCATTGCTTGCCGCTGAATTGCCAATTTACACTTACAGCTGATCATTCTGACAATATTTTCGATCAGGTTATGTGAAACCGTCATTGTTGAAGTTTAACCGTTTATGATTATTCGTGTGCTTATGAGAAGATAAAATTTAAAAAAATAATTTAAATCAAAATTCTGATTTTTCGCTCATTGTTAGGTTGAAATTCAAATCAAATTCAAAGAGATATCTTGAAATCTCTAAATTGCAATTTCGGCGACTCTGGCTCTTGATTAGCAACACATAGCAACGTCAAAATTTGCAATTTTCTCACAAATTTCTACAAGAAAACGCAGATTTCACACTTTTCATTAAGCAGATTCTTAAAATTCAGACCAATTTACATCAGAAACACCGTTCACATTTGAATTTAAAAATTTATTTCATAAACCGTAATATTTACTAATCGTAATAGTTTTTTTTAAGAATAATTGGAGCTATTAAATTGAATTTAGATTCCAACAAGACAACGCGTCTTCCTCGAAAGTATAGCAACAGAGTTATTGGCGAAAAACTGTCAGTTTTACCATTTCACTGCAGAAGGAACAGCCATTTCAGTATTTATCGGCATTTTCGATTCAAATTCCAATACAAACCATTAAGTTCTATTAAAATATGTTGCATGAATTTTCTGCGGCTTACGGTCCGGACGTGACCGACGTTTGAAATCTCCCTCCAACTGTTTACTTGATTTTCAAACATTTGCGTTTTTCATTTCCCTACATTTCTAAGAAATTCTTCTAGCATGAATCGATAGAGTAAACTTTCCTCTACCAGTGGAGCAAATTTTATCATTCCATTGCAAACCGTTCTCCAAGGATTTTTTTTAAATGCAATTCATTTGCCATTATTCGGGATGGCTAGCAACGGTTGCATAAGCAACTCCACCCCCGAAGTTTCCTTCATTTTCCGTGGTGAATGGTGCCCGGGAAAATTTTATTTCTCAGATTTGTTAAAGTTGGAAAATTCTACATTATAAACAATTGAATATGCTTGCAAATTCACACTTTTACTTGAGTAAAAGTAAGCTCGGCCATATTTGATTAGAGTTTTTACCGATTTTATAAAAGAAAACTATTGTTTTACAAATTTCTGATTGGAGATTCTTGAAATTCGGCTAATTTTACTTGGGGGACGATGTAAATTTTTGGGTCATCTGGTAATTTAAAATCCATTTTCCAAAGGTTGAGAATTACGAGTTTTCTACAAGAATAGTTAAAAATTACACATTTAATTTGGAATCTAAAGGTGTATTGCGTGACTTCCTAGCGTGTATAACAAAAAAGTTATTGTTGAAAAGCGGTCAGTTCCACCACTTCACGGCTGCAGGAACAGCCATCTCGAAATTTATCCGGATTTTCTTTTTAAAATCGAATAGTGCTCATTGAGGCCTATTGAAATGTGCTACATGAACTTTTTGTTGCTGATAGCCTCGACATGCCGAGCTTTTAAAAATTTCGCCTACTTTTCTACTTCATCTTCAAAAAATCATATACCTCATTTCCTTGGGTTTGCAAGAAATAATTTTAACACAGTTCTATAAAACGCATTCATTTCATCGCTCCGCTGTTAATTGTTTGGTCATGGGATTTTTTTCATTCAACTCCGAATTCATTCTCCATTTAATCCTATGTAAAATGTAAAATCAAATTCAGAGAAGGGGTACCCATTGAAAAAAATATCACGTTTCACATTTGTGACAAAACCAAAAGACTTTTTTAAAATTTGCAAAGAATACTTATTTGTAGATACCAGAATTCCACATGCGGTGCACCGAATCCCTATTTTTTGTTTCGAGACTGCAGAGATATTTGCCAAATTCCTCCAAAACTAAAATAATTTTCCGCGTTGTCCCCGATGGCAGCGGAATGTTGAATTTTCGTCCGAATGTACTTTTTATAGGTATTCATATGCAATAAAAATTTCGTTCGAATCGTTTGAGGTTTAATGCATTTTTTTGCTATTTTTAAGTATTTTGAAATTTCCGCGTTCAGTTTTGGATAAAATTCGTGATTGACAGGTTTGATTTTCTTAAAAAAATAGTTTTTATGAGTTCCACCTCACGTAGAACAATAAAATTGTACAGATTTGTACACAGGGCATCGTTCTATCTGGCGGCGGCCGTCCCCTCTTAAAGCCAAATCGGAAGAGAAAACAATAAATTCAAATATCTATAGGTTAATAACTGTAACAGATTTTTACAAAATTCTTTCAGTTATATATAGACCATACATTTTTCTAGATATTGATATTTTGACGTCTCCGCGATTCTGGCCTCAGAGTTCTGCCATCAAATTCATACCATTACAGGGAGTAGTAAATTCCCATAACGATACTTTGAATTGAAAAATTTACTATGTTTTTACAACTAATTACACGAAATTAGTGGTAAAAACGTAGTTATTTTTTAATTCAGAGTAAGTATTATAGATACTATGTAGTAACAGTCGCATGCCATACTTTTTATGATTTCAAATGACTATAGTCATATTTCAAATGACTATAGCTTGAGAAGTTTAAGTGGTACATTAAAAATCTTTCAGTTCTATATAGATTATACTTTTTCTATTTTCGTTTTGGTATCTTTGACGCCGATAGCCTTGCCGCAGGATTTAATTAAAAAACTATATGTTGAGATTCTTCAAAGCTTTTTCTGATTCCTACCAAACTTGCGTATAACACTGCTCGATAAAGCAGATTTTTTTTTCTAAAAACTGTGCAATTTTTATCCTTCCAGATTAAACCTTGTGGCCACGTGACCTCTCGATCCATAATACAATAAAGTAGCAAGAGGTGTTGTGAAACCTAGGTTAGATTAGAATATCTCGATCTAAAATAAGCCAAAGTGGCAAAGTCTGTTAGTTTAACTGTTAGCGCGACCCAAGAGATCAAAAATACGATAAAGCTGAATGTTGGTTTAACCTAGGTTAAGCTATTAGGTTACATGTTGCAAAGCGCCATATAAATCCAGACCACATACGTATCCCTCGAAGTCAAACCGGAACTGATACTAATAGATTCAAATAACAACAACTTGAAAACTGTAATAGATATAATAAAAACTCTTTCAAATCTATAAAGATCATATATATTTCTATTGAAGTAATTTGACCATTTTGGAGTATTCATGGTCGATAACCTAACCTTGCCAACTAACCTTGCAAAGAAATACATGCAAATCAATTCAAAGTTGACATTAACGTCAGTTGAGCAATTTATTGGTTATTATTTTTTTTTTAACTTTTAGTAACATAATTTTGCTAAGTGTTGCTAATTGTCTAAAAGCAAACTTACTATAATTGGAGGAGTGATATTGGAAATCAAAAGGTGCCAGCCAACCTTCATAAAAGTAGGTTACTATATATGATGAAGTGACGTTAGTAACTAAGGCTTACAACTTTGACGAAAAAGTCTTAACAACTGACTTTTTCTAACTTGGTTATGTTATCTGTGAAACTTGACAACAACAACGTCACTTCCACAAATAGTTGCTGAGATTATGTTTGAGTATGTTGGTAACTCAACAACACAAGATACCAATTTGATTCAAACAATATGTTGGTTATGTAGAACGTCAAAGTTTATAACATCAATGTCAATTAATTAATTTAAAGGTTTTGAAAGTTTTAGTGAGATTTTCAGTAACTTTTACTCCACACCTGATTTTTTATCGTCCATGTTGTACACCTTAGTAACTAATATCACATCGTTAGATATAGTAACTTTATTTATGAACGTTGGGAGCTTTTTTTTCATTTCTAATATCACTCCTTAAATTAAAGTCACTTTGATTTCATAGACAATTGGCAACACTATATGATTAAGTAGATCTCAAAAGTGTTTGATTATATTATTTTACAAACCTGACAGCATTAAAATCATTTGAGACGAATGAATTATTAGTTAATATTTTGTACAGTAGGAGTTGTACATCTTGCAACTCTTACAAACTAAGCTCATGCGCTTTCCACAAGAATCGCGCAGCTCGCAGTTCTGCATACTTTTTCATATACTTATATATCACATATATCATGTGGCGCAGAAAGCGCCACAAGTGTCAAAATTTATTATACAATTTCACCCTCATCAATTATTCCACCTTTAGCAACTATTCCATTCTTTTCAACTCTTCCATCCAAAATAACTATTCCATTCCGAAAAATACGATCCACATGTACTAGTCTATATACTAAAAATATTAATTAATTATTAAAATAAAATATATACTAAAAATATTAATTAGTTTATTAATTATATTTAAAAAATTAAATAAGATGTATCGTTTTTATTTAATTTCAGAATTGTTTCTCTAAGGGCTACCGGACGGAGTGTATATACTATTTTTGAAAAAATGTTGCTAATTATCGCTGAGGAATTCAGAAAAAAATATATAGATGGTTTATGGTTATCAAAGAAATGTAAATCTTGGATTGGATATTTACGTGTGACTTCTTGTGAGGAGGATCGTTCTTATTATCGGACGTAATCAATGATGTACGTTTAAAACAACCAGAAATAAAATCCCCTCCAAAAAATGTCTTCATCGGCTGACAAAATCATTCTTAAATTTTAGCAAAGCTATTCCTGAAGCTTTTGCTCCAAGCAAAGGCTCAGTAAAAGCAGTGTGTTATGATTTAAAAAGCGCCTTTGACTATATCATTCTGGAATTAAAATCCAACTACCACAAGGTTGTTACGGGAGAATTGCCCCAATTCTGGTTTAGTGGCTAAAAATTCCATTGACGTTGGAGCCAGCATTATCGATGTGAAGTGAAGAAAGGTGATCGCATTGCCCAATTGATCTGTGAAAGAATATATTATCCAGATATCGAAGAGGTTCATGAACTGACTGATACCGACAGATGCGAAGGTGGCTTTGGATCAACTGGAAATAACTGATTGTTTTGTATTTCCGTATTTTATTTATATTATTGTCTTTTGTTATATTCCATTTATTTTCATTTTTACTACACCACGCTCAAGCATATGCTGACAATGACAGAGCCCAACATTCCTCGGAATTAAACTCTACAATGCCCTGCCAAAGGACATCAATCTTAGCAGTAATCTAAATAATTACAAGCATAAAGTATTTAAATATATCAATAATAGGGAACCATACAATGCGAGAATATACACATTAAGTTTTAAAATCATCATTCACAATTAATTGTTTATTTTAATTACTATATCTGCAAGCTATATCGTTGTTCGTAGCCTCTTTAACATCAACATGATTTGCTTAGAATCTATCTTCTTTGCAATCAGTCGTGTTTTGTTTTTGTGCTCACACAGCATTTGTGAAATTGGTTTTGTTATGATTTCACTGCTCTGTTTTGGTTTACCATTTTACAATTTCGCAAGCCCGGTGTGATGCATAATTGTGCTACTTATTTGTTCTTTATTGTTAACTTGCATTCATAATCCATGTTGCTGTATTTATTTAATATTAAATGTATGTTAAACATTACTAATTTAGGTAGTACTACAATCGAGCGTGCGTTGTTCTTTTATGCTCACATATTATTTTTGGAATTGGTTTGTGTTATGCTAGTTTTATTTATGTGACGTATAATTGCGGACGCGAGTTGATTGTGTGCTACTTATTTTAGTTTTTTTAAATTTTATTTTTGACATATTTCATTTAGTTGACATTTGTGTAATGTAACTTGGATAATGAAATAAATTTAATTTGATTTAATGTTTTTTTTTCTAAATAAAAAAGACTTTCTAATATTAATTTCAATAAATTTTCTATATTAAAAATATTAATTTCATTAAGATGTATCGTAGAAACATGTTAATTAATTTTTGTTCAGTTTCAAGATTGTTTCTCTTTATTTTTTTTAACATTCAACATTTCTTACAATATACATTTGAAATATAATTTGAGACTACATGTTTTCATTTATCATTAAATTATAAGTATATTAAATTTATTACAATAAAAATAAAATCAAAAACTTGTTAGAGTGCACAGTTTGAGCTGTCGAGGGTTAGGCGAGTAATTAGAATAAAACGGGGATTGTCAGTAAAAACAAAGAACTTGATATTGTATTAACACGCGCACAATATTCTACTATATTCTAATATGTTATGACAGTTGTGTATGATGTTAGTGATGATGTGTGGCGGGTGAATTTGAACTACAGAGATTGTCATTTCAACACTGTTCCTCAATCCTGCAGTTTCAAGTTGTGAGGCATATACAAATAAATTAAATTCAATATTAAAGAAAAAGATACAAAAAAATAATAATTGAATTTTAAGTGACGGTTAAATTCAAAAACATTGTAGTCTCAACTTCAGTCTCACATTCTCAAATTGTCTTCTGTTGAGCCCCTTGGTTAGAATATCCGCAACTTGATCGGTTGTGTAGATGTAAGTAATGTCGATTTGTCGTGACATGTGAAGATCCCTGATGAAGTTATATTTCACATCAACGTGCTTCAATCGTTTGTTCTGCCAACGTTGTAAAAGGTGAATGCACGCCTGATTATCCTCATAGACAGTGATGGGTTGCGAACAGTTAATTCCCAGGTCCTTGAGAAGACCCCTCAGCCAAATTAGCCCAGTGCCTGCAGAAGCTAGGGGGACGTACTCTGCTTCCGTAGAAGACATAGCAACTGTGGCTTGTTTTTTCGCCGTCCAGCTAATGGTAGATCCTAGAATCTGGTACAGGTAGCCTGAGATAGATTTACGGTCTGTATTTCCTCCCCAATCAGCATCAGCATATCCAACTAGTGGTTCCGATTGTTGCTTTGGAAAGAACAGTCCAATATCTCTAGTTTGTTGAATGTATCTCAGTATTTTCTTTAGTCCATTCGAATGTTCTTCAGTTGCATGATTCTGAAATCGGCTGTAGAAATTTAGCGCAGCGCTGTTATCGGGTCTCGTAGTCAGCATTGCATAAATCAGGAATCCTATCATTTGTTGGTAGGGTTTGGTCTCGATAATAGACTCACCATCGGTGCTTGCTGGAGGTTTGACGTCCATTGGAGTAAATGCACCCTTACAATTGTCCATTCCGAAACGTTGAAGAAGGTTTTGTAGATAACTTGGCTGACTCTGCATCATTCCTCGTTCTGATCTTTGTATCTTGTTAACTAGAAACATACGAAGTTGTCCCAGGTCTTTAATTTGAAAATTCTGTTGAAAGAGGGTTCCAATTTTGTTCAATATTGATTGATTGCTGCTTGCCATGAGTATGTGGTCCACATAGATAAGGAGGTAGATCTTGTGTTCTTCGCCGAACGTTCTGTAAAGGCATTTGTCATATTCGGATTGAACAAATCCAAGTGACTGAACGAATTTGTCGCTTCGTTCCATGCTCTAGGGGCCTGCTTCAACCCGTACAGAGTTTTATTTAGCTTACAGACCAGACTAGTTTCACTTTCGAAGCCTTCAGGTAGCTGCATATAAATTTTGCTCTCTCAGTTATCCATGCAGGAACGCATTTCTCACGTCCATCTGTCTTGTGTAAAGATCCTGGTTGTTTACAACAGCTAAGAGCGTCCTTAGCGTGTCCATTCTAGCAACTGGGGCGTATACCTCGTCATAGTCGAACCCTTTTCGTTGAGAACATCCTTTTACGATTTAACGGGCTTTATACTGCACAATGTTGGCATTTTCATCTCGTTTGAGCTTAAAGACCCACTTGTTGTTTATTGCCTTTTTTTCAGTCGGTAGAGGTGCTAAAGACCAGGTCTCGTTCTCGTCGAGAGCTGCCAGCTCCTCCTCGACTCCCTAAATTTCTGCGTATGACATTGGTAGATTTTCAACGAAGGTTTCAGCATTGAGGGCCAAAGCCACGTAGTCGTCAAATCGATAGGGCGCTCTTTTGGTCCTTGTGCTCCTCCTCACCTCTGAACTCCCTGAGGTGTGCTTCTCTCGGAGTGAGCCGATGTCTTCCGTGCTGCTATACTCCTGAATCTCCTTTTCTTCTTGAATCGTAGGCGGTGGAGGGGATGCATTTCCGACATCTTGCACTGCACTTTCTCCTCCTGTCGCGCTACCACGCGCTGGTTAGCCGTCATAGAAATCAGCTTCGCAGAATTCCTGGAATTTACTTCGCGGTGTTTCATCAAAGATGAGATCACATCCACTGAGAACCTTTACATCCTCCGGTGACCACAACCTGTAACCGTTATTGCAGTATACAATCATGAAGCATTCCTTTGATCTAGGGCTGAATTTTCCTCTAATGAACGGTTTTGGTAGATGTAGGTAGGCTTTACAGTCAAAAACTTTCAATTCACACAGGTCGACCTTGTTCCCGAACCACAATTCTGCAGGAACAGCTTTTTCCAGTGCACTTATTGGGCTCCTGTTAATCAAGTAAATAGCTGCCAGCACTGCTTTCGACCAAAGGTACTTGGGCAAGGATGAGTTCAAAAGCATACATCTTTCTCCTGGATTGTCCTGTTCATCCGTTCTGCTACTCCATTTTGCTGCGGGGTATGACGGATTCTAAATTCAGATTGAATTCCACGTTGCTCGAATTTCTCTCTCATCTCAGTAGAAAGATACTCCCTACCATTGTCGCATCTAAATCATGAGATATTTAAGTTGAAATGGTTCGTGGCTATTGCTTCACAAATTTTGAATTTTTGAAACACTTCCCCTTTCGACTTTAAAAGGTAGGCTGTAAAATGGGTAAAGTCGTCTATAAGGGTCAGTACGTAGCACATTCCATTATAGAACTTCGGATTTACTGGACCAAATAAATTACTGTGTACTAATTGCAATGGTCTTTTGGCGCGTTTACGTTGGTGTTGATGAGGTAGCTCTGTTTGTTTGCCTTGTACACAGATTGGGCAAATCTGTCTATCTTCTTCCAAGTGATTTGCTTCTAGTCCTCTTACTAATGATTTCAGTTTGTTTAGTGATTTGAGTCCGATGTGTCCTAAACGTCGGTGCCATAGCTCCGTATTCTTTTCCATTTCACATAGGTTGGCCTTTTCTCCAGGATACATCTTTCCATTATTCCTTGTTCGAAAGTAATATAGCATATAATATATAGCATATAAGTAATATAAATATAAGTAATATAAGCATAGCCATTTCGTTCCAGAACTGATACAGACACCAAATTAAATTGCAATCCTGGTACATACAGGATATTCTGGATAGTGATCCTGTTTATTTTGCCATCCACAACAGATTCAGCGTGCAGGTTTCCTCTTTTTGTTGCTGTAAGAGTTGATCCTATTTTGGCACTTTTTATGCAGATGTTATGGTCAAGTTGTTTGACATTTTGCAAATTTTCCGTTTTAACTTTTCCAGCGAAAAAACTAAATTCCTCTTTCTCATCTTCCGAGTCAGCTGCGACATGTGCCTTCTGGAACGTGCTATGATCTTTCGGTGGCTTCCTGCATTCTTGTCGAAAATGTCCGTAGCCACCACAGTTGTGGCATTGGTAATTCCTTTTGTCTAGTTTCTTCCTGTATTGGTTGGACTTGCCATTCGACGAATTCCACTTCTTCTGTCTGTGCGATTGGGTCAAAAATGCATGGGGCGACGAGGGCTTGCCTTCCTGTCGAACGCCTAATCTCTTCGCTTGCTCATCCAGGAGTCGATTCTTGACGAGGCTCAACTTCAAATTCTCCGTAGACAAGGTCTCAATCGCAGTCACCACAACGTCGTATTCGACGGGCATGAGGGTGAACAGAAGGTGGCACACCACGTCAGTCTCTTCTAGATTTGCTCCGGTAGATTTGAGATCTCTAATCAATTTATCGAATCTCAAGAAATGGGATTCCATTTTGTCATTACTTGAATTGAATTTCATGGTCAGCATAGTTTTCCGAATTAACAATTGACTAGCTATACCTTTTCGAGCAAGTTTTATTCAAAGTATCCCAAATTTCAAAAGCTATTTTGCAATCTTTGATATATTCAAGTTGATTAGCTTCAATTCTTTGTATTATGACGGACTTACATTTCTTATCTTGCTTTTTGTGAAGTTCTTTATCACGTTCTTTCCTGTCAGCTGATAAATTCGTTTCATCCACTATTTCCAGTAAATCACAAAGAGGGCTTTTAATATATTCCAGACAATCAAGTTCGTCCAAGTATGTCTCAACACGAAACTTCCAGTTATCGTAATTAGTTCCGTCGTCTTAGGGATTTTAGGGTGGGTTCAATGAGGGTTTAACACTTTACACAAATAATATATTGATTTACTCAAAACTTCGTTACATGCTTTCGTCTTGTTGCAGAGGAGAGTGTCATGTTGCACATGCGCACTCACACAAGCCACGTTGCCACTTCTATTCCCAACACTCCTCCTCGATTTTTACATATTAACCCTTTTTTAACATTACAAAACATAAAAATCGTTTCTCTTACAATCTAGTTCATAATACAAATAAAACCTTTTTTTTTTTTTTTTTTTTTTTTTTTTTAACAAATATTTAGGATATTTCTGTAGTAACTGAATTGTTCATAACTTAGTGCTTTAGTAAACATATCCGCCAGGTTCTCAGTAGAACTTACATATTTTATATCTATCTCCTTTGAGTTTACTTTGTCTTTAATAAAGTGATATCTAATATCAATGTGCTTTGATCGTTTACTATTTTCGTAACTATTCGCCATATCAATCGCACCCTTATTATCTACATACAATACAGTTTTTACATTTTCGTTCAAATCTTCGCTTAATCGTTTAATATTTATTTGTTCACATGCGCTGACAGTGGCAGCTATATATTCTGCTTCTGCAGTTGATAAAGAAACACATCCTTGTTTTCTGGATAACCATGATATAGCATTTTTACAATACATTGTTACTGATCCACTTATGCTCCTCCTATCTTTTTTGTCGTTTGCATAATCTGCATCTGAGTAAGTTTCAATTGACATTTGATTTGACTTTACATATGTTAATGACAAATCTATAGTAGTGTATAAATATTTTAACACTCTTTTTGCTTCTAACCATGCTGATTGCGTTGGTTTATCTAGACATTGACTCAAATAGCTTGTTGCATAGGATATATCTGGCCTAGTGCCTGTACTTATATACATTAATCCTCCGATTAATTCCCTATATGGAACATTAACAATCTCTTCGCTTGAATCTATTTGATAACCTTTTGTTATTGGAATCTTTGCTCCTTTACTCTCTATCATTCTAAATCTTTCAACCATTTTTCTTATGTGTTTACTTTGAGATAACTTTAATTTTTCTTTTGATCTTTCTATTTCCATACCTAAGAAGTTTTTTACATTGCCTAAATCTTTCGCATTATATTCTTTCTTTAGTTCAGATATAATAAACTTTACATTCTCGTCACTTCCAGTTATAAGTATATCGTCTACAAACACAATTAACCATACATTCTCGCCAATATAAAAACAACAATCATTTTTAGATCTTTTTAACTTGATACTACTTGCAAAACTATTAAATGTTTCGTTCCAACATTTTGGGCTTTCCTTTAGTCCGTACAAACCTTTATTCATTTTAAAAACTTTATTCCTTTCAATATTTATTCCTTGTGGTGGATTTACATAAATTTCAGATTTTAAGTTACTGTTCAAAAATGCCGTTGGGATATCCAACTGCTTCAATTGCCACCCTTTTTGAATAGCCTGAGAAATTAACAATCTAATTGTTTGCAATCTAGCCACTGGGGCATAGTTATTTGCGCTATAATTTACATTTTCTTGAAAACCTCTTGCGACAATTCTCGCTTTCTTTACACCGTCATCTTTGGTTTTAAAAATCCATTTAGAGTCTATAATTTTCTTATCTTTTGGTTTAGGAACTACTGTCCATGTGTTCATATTTGTATGAGCATTTATTTCTTTATTTATAGCTTCTTGCCACCCATCATTTAAGTTTATTGCTTCATCATATGTTATTGGATCTTTTCTTAAAAATAAACAATATGCAGTATGCAATTCGTATTCAAAATCTTTTTTATATCTTTCCGGTACTTTAATTGTTCGTGTTCTAGTCTTTCGTTCTTCATTAATAACATTTCTTTCATCAATACTACTATCATCACTACTATTCTCGTTTTCTACTTCACTATCACTTGATTCATTACTTTTTTCGGTTTCACTATTATTTTCGTTATTTACTTCGTTCTCACTTGACTTATTATTTTCGCTTAATACATCGCTTTCATTTAATATGAATTGCTCTGATAACTCATTTCTATTTTTATCGTTTACAAACTTATAATCACTTTCATCAAATTCTACATCTCTGGAGATTATTATCTCTTCTGTTTGAGGGTTCCACAAACGATACCCATTGCTACTATAACCTACCATTCGAGTTTCAATACTTCTTTCGTCAAGTTTAAATTTACGTGGTAAAATTACCGCCCACGCTTTTGAACCAAATACTCTTAACCTTTTTAAATCTAATTTTCCGTAATACATTTCGGCTGGAATTTTAAAATTTATTGCTGCAGATGGACATCTGTTTAACTGATAAGCTGCGCACATAAATGCTTCTGTCCATAAGTATTTTGGTAACCCTGTTTCATTTATCATTGTTCTAGCTTTATTGTACAAAGTTCTATTAAGTCTTTCTGCTACACCGTTTTGTTGTGGTGAATAAGGTCTAGTATACTGAATAATAATTCCGTTTTCGTAACAAAATTTTCTGAATAAATTTGAAATGAATTCGCCGCCATTGTCACATCTTATCCTTTTTACATTTACATCTTTTTGCGTTTGAATTTCTTTAATATAATGTATAAGGTTATTTTCAGCTTCACTCTTATTTTTAAGTACATACAGTTTTACAAAATGAGAATAATCGTCCGTTATAGTTTGAAAATATTTTTGACCTTCATTTGACATAGGTGTCACCGGACCAGCTATGTCTGTGTGTATTAACTCACCAATTTGTCTGCTTCTTGGTAGTTCTTGTTTAATAAATGGCTTCCTTACGCTTTTGTTTTTCATGCATGAATTACATTTTTGTCGGACATGGGTAGTTTCATTGTTGATAACCCCTTTTTATTTAAATGACCCAATCTCAAATGCCATATATTATTGTTTGAGCATACATTTGCTTCTTCAAACTTAGAATTATCTTTAAGTAATCCATTCAAATAAAATAAACCGCACCTTTCTTTGCAATGCCACACTGCATCATTTTTTAGGAAATGATCTTGTAATTTGTCACTTACTTTGCATTTTAGCGTTAAAAGTTGTCTTTTCAGATGTAATTTGTTTACTGCGCTTTTTCTTTCGAAAATGTTTTCTAAGCAAGTCAACATTTCTTTAGCATTTCTTGCTTTCTGCACATATGAGATGTATTTGTCGGTTATACATTTTACAATAGTTGATCTAGCTTTAGCATCTTTTTCTTTGTTCAGTTCCTTTCCAGGTTGTAAAGGTTCGATTGCTTCTTTTACTCCTTTTTCTTCTAGTATAAGATATACTCTGAATTTCCAATGTGTAAAATTTGTTCCCTCTTTCAGTTGCGGGTACACCACGATCCCTTCACCGGTCGCTGTCGCCATTTTTCTTTGTTCTGCTAAACACGTTTTTTGCACTTTTTTTTAAATTTACCCTTATTTTATCAAATAAAGCGATTTTTTTTTTTTTTAAAACTTTTTGTCTCTCCCCTGGGCCCATAACCTCTTAGGGATTTTAGGGTGGGTTCAATGAGGGTTTAACACTTTACACAAATAATATATTGTTTTACTCAAAACTTCGTAACATGCTTTCGTCTTGTTGCAGAGGAGAGTGTCTTGTTACACATGCGCACTCACACAAGCCACGTTGCCACTTCTATTCCCAACAGTTTTACACAAGACTAACTCATTTATTGTTGATATAACATGTTTAATACAAGTAAAAATATGTGGCGCTGCCATGAACAAAGCAATAGATGGCAGTGCAATGAATATAATAATAGATGGCACTAGAATGAGCAATTTTAATAATATAAATCTAACACCCCCACTATATTACAAAAATTTTCATTTTCTACATAATCCTATAGCATCCATGAATTTTGAGTGCTTTGCCTCACATAAGCCTTTGGTTAATAAATCTGCAGGCATATCTGATGTAGGCATGTAAACAACTTCAATACTACCATCATTAACAGTATCCCTAATAAAATGATGTTTAACGTCTATATGCTTAGATCTACCATGAAAAACAGGGTTTACAGAAAGCTTCCGCGCACTTTGGTTATCATTATACAATACTATGGGATTATTCACTTCGATTAACTCACACATTAAATTCTTTAAATATATTCCTTCCCTTCGCTGATTCAGGGCCATATATTCCGCTTCTGTGCTTGAAAGTGCTATGGTTTTCTGTTTTCTATTTTGCCATGATATAGCCGCATTTGCTAAATTGAAGACATAACCTGTATATGATCTTCTATCTTGCTTGTCATTTGCCCAATCCGCATCTGTAAAGCCTTGCACCTCTGATCCTGACCGTTCGAATCTTAAACAATGACTTTTTGTTCCCTGCAAATACCTTAAAATTCTTTTGGCACATTTCCAATGCGATTCATTATAGCAAGCATTAAATTGACTTAAGTAGCTTACGCTATATGAAATATCTGGACGTGTGAGTACACTTAAATACATTAAGCTACCTATTAATTGTTGGTAAGGAATGTCTTCACTACATTTTCCGTTGCTGGGTTCCAATTGCAATTTGTTTACCATAGGAGTATTAATTGGTTTACAATTAGTCATTCCAAACCTTGTCAACAATTGATTCACATAGTTTTCTTGATCTAAAGTTATTAGTCCTTCCTTCCAATTTCTCTCTATTCTCATTCCTAAACATTGTTTGGCTTCTCCCAAGTCTTTTAGTTTAAACTTAGAACCTAACTCTTGTTTTAAGAATTCTACTTCCAATAAATCTTTCGAAAAAATGAAGAAATCGTCCACATATAGAGCTATAATTGTTAATTTGTCTTCTTTGCCCTTTAAGTAAATACACGGTTCAAAACTTTGACCTTTCGTAACCTATCTTATTTAGTACACTTTCTACTTTCTTATTCCAAGACCGGGAAGACTGTTTCAAACCGTATATAGCCTTTCTCAACTTACATACTTTGTTTTTATCCATTACAAAACCCTCCGGCTGTTTCATATACACTGTTTCGTTTAGATCACCATTCAGGAACGCTGTAGTTACATCAAGATGTGTTATATTCAAATCCAATTTGACAGCTAAGGCCATTAACATTCTCAAGGTTGAATGTCTCACAACAGGCGAATACGATTCATCATAATCAACTCCGGCTCTTTGTGAAAAACCTCTTGCCACTAACCTAGCTCTAAATTTTGTCTTACCTTCGCTATCGAATTTCTTTTTGAACACCCACTTGCAGTCTACTATAGTTCCATCCTTCGGATAATCGGTTAGTACCCATGCTTCATTTTCCTCAAACGATTGTAATTCCTCTTCCATCGTTTTCTTCCATTCTTCTTTTTCGGGTCTTGATAAAGCATCTGTTATGGTAACTGGATCTTCTTTTAATTCAACTCCCTCAGCACACATATAAGTCACATAGTCTTCAAACACTTTGGGTTTCGGTTGTCGTGTTGATTTTCTTTTAGAACTTATATCCCCCACTGATTCTGCTGTTTCTTCTTTCTCAACTTCCGTGCTCACTATCACCTGCACTTTGTTTTCTACAATGTCCTCCATAATTACTCCATCTCTACTTGTGGTTACAATATTTCTGTTAGCGTCGTACAATCTGTACCCTTTTGTAGTTTCGCTATATCCTACTAGTATCATGTGTACTCCCTTCTTGTCCCATTTGGTGCGTTTCTCTTTTGGAACGTGAACCATTACAGGGCTCCCAAAAATTCTGAAATTACTCACATCTGGTTTGTGACCATGCCAAACTTCATAAAGAGTTTTTCCTTCAAAACATGACACAATTGACCTGTTTCGCAGGTAGACCGCTGTATGTACAGCTTCAGCCCAAAACTTGGTTTCAAGGTTTGCATCAAATAACAAGCACCTTGCCTTTTCTACAATTCTCTTTTCATTCGTTCCGATAGACCATTTTGTTCCGGCGTATAGGGATTTGTTGTCTGGTGTATGATACCATTTCTTTTTAGAAAATTTTCCATTTCGTTACTACAAAACTCACCTCCATTGTCGGATCTTATTTTCTTTATCCTGGAGTCTTTTTGATTATCCACCATTGTTTGAAATTCTTTGAATCGGTTGATAACTTCATCCTTCGTTTTCAGGAAATATACAAATGTCATACGACTGTAATCATCTTCAAACAACACAAAATACCTGGAGCCTCCCAAGGACGTTACTTGTATTGGAACACACACATCAGTGTGAATGACCTCCAAAATATTGTCTGCCCTTGTCCCTTTGTGTTTAAACGGCAGTCTCGCCTGTTTGCCTTCACAGCAAACCACACACTGTTCTTCCTGACTTCCTTTATATTTAATTCCATTTACGATTCCGCCTTGCAATCTTTTTAGGTCTGCATAATTGATGTGACCATATCTTCGATGCCACACTTCACTTGTGACTACTGATGTACTCATCAGGCTGCTTTCACATTCAACTGGATTTTCAACATTTAACTTGTAAACATTTTCAACTAAATCTGCTGTTGCAATCAAAACTTTATTTCGGTTAAAAATCTTGCACCCATCTTCTTCAAACTGGACACTGTTACCATTCTTGATTAGTTGACTGACCGACAATAAATTTGTTGTCAGTTCTGGCACGCACATTACCCGTTCAATTGTTACATTATGTCTGTCTTTTCCAACAACTGTTATAATATTAACTTGTCCCGTACACTCCACTGGTATTGTACTTTTATTTGCCACCATGATTTCATTTAAATTCACGTTCTTTGACACATTTCGCAGCCAATGTTTATTAACCGTTAGATGCACACTCGCGCCCGAGTCCACGTACCAGTCGTTTTTGTTGAATGCACCGTTTAAAAATACCGCACTGAACGCGTGTTCGTTTTTATTATTATTACTGTTTCTACGATTTTCCACATATTCATTCGGACATTTATTTTTAAAGTGACCTATCTGTTTACACCGATAACATTTAACGTCTTTCATTCTGACACTTGACTCACGGTTACCGCCATCTGCCGTGCTGCGCCCGTACTTGTGTTGATGTTTCGTTCCTGCATTTCTGGCGCTGGCAAATGCACTCCCTGTCTTACCGACTTTCGGCTCCATGTCCAGCAATTTTGTTTTAATGCTGTCGGCCATTATTAGAATTCCCGAGTGTTCGATCGCCATTATCATCGGCGAATACCTTTCAGGCAATCCGGCTGATAATAACGAACCGATCCACTCATCATCTATTTGAAATCCTGTCCCTTTTAATTTCTGCGCTGTGTCAACCATTTGAGTCACGTATGACTCCATGGAACCACAATTTTCTAGCCTTATAGAATTAAGAGCTCGCAATAATCCAATTTTCCGCGTAAAACCCGAGTCATCAAATAGTTTTTTCAACTTATCCCAAATGTGTTTTGCAGTCTTTGCCTCCTTAATGTGCACATACAAAGAAGCCTCGATGGCTAGAACTAGCTTGGCCTTTGCTTTTCCAACCTTCTCCGCGTCTTCTTCAGTTCCAAGTATGCTCTTGGATAATCCGTCTAACACTAAAAGATTTTCCATTGCAAACACCCTTTTGGGCCCTGGCTTACCCCCCCGTAGATCCGGGGTTGGTTTTCCGTTAAGTATAGTTGCCTCGATGACATTCGGCATCAGTTTCATTACGAGTCTTGTTCACAATAAACGGTACCGGTAACGGTAGCTCATAAAATACAAACATTTTTATATATTAGAATTGATGCAGATCGTATGTATTTGTGTAAAATTGGAAAATATATTATTTTTGTGTTTGCTTATAGTCTTTTTGAAGCAATTGAAAAATGTAATTTTGCTAAAAATTTGCTGTTTCAATTGAAATTTTTCTGGAAAAAAATCACAAATTTCTTGATTGTTTCGTACAAGCTATTTGTTGTTACACTGATGAATGGTTAATAGAAGAGGAGCGTAAGAAAAATGCATAAACACAAAAATAAGCGCACAAAAATATTTATCTATAACATATTAATTCCATACTATTACATCTGTGAATTACAATCATATAAATATATAGCAAAAATATTAAAACTAAAAAATATTAACACTAAAATAAAACACATTCTCTATAAACTTAAACACATTCTCTATAATCGATATAGTTTCAATTCAAAACAATAATCGATAACAATCTTTGTAGTACAAAGTACAATGAGTAGAGATAGATGATGCGTTCTAGGCCAGCCTCCCCCGCCTTATGGGAAATTACATATAAAATCTAAGCTCCCCCGCCTTATGGAGAAATGCTGTACAAAATAGTACAGTACGTGGCCGAGCGTGTATGTGTGGATGGCGCGGTAATTAGCAAGCGTGGCGGGGTCAAAATCAGGGGTGGACATATTTGCAGATCGGGCTTTAGGGAAAGATAGTTCGTTCTAGGCCAATCCTCCCGTCCCGAACTTGACCTGACATTGACTTAACCTTGACCACTTTCGGTTTCCGGTTTCGCCTTCTGGTTTCCGGTTTCAACTTCCGGTCCGGAACTTCCGGGAGAGCGGGAAAATTTAAAATTCGGCGCGGGCGGGAAAATTTAAAATGAGATGTATTGATAAGAACCGCCGAGTCAGAAATAAGTAAGATAATAAGAAATAAAGACTCTCAGTTTCTTGGAATTAATCTGTGTGTTTATCCTATTAAGAGTTTGACCTAGTTTTTGGTCATTGAACCCGTTTAAAGAATCGTGGGAAAGTTAAAACCGTGGAGTCGGCATTTTCCTGTTCAACTTGTCTGCGTGACTCATTGATCACGTGACACATAAGGAGCAACAGATTCGCCATGGTACATGACCAATGAGCAGCTGCACAGCGATCTAAACATGGAGACAATCAAGCAACACATAGAAAAACTAGCAACGAAAAGCTTCGAACGCATGAAAACGCATGACAACCCAACAATCAACAACGCAGCAAACTACAACATCAACGTCAAATGGAAACATCCAAAACCTCAACAACATAGGTAATCACTGATCTTTCTTTTTCACAGGAAAGCCCACATCCCCGAACCCAGCGGAGCACCCAGCAACAAAAACAGGCAGGAACAACAGGAACAAACCAGAGAGACACAGCACCCACCACGAGGACGAGCAAGTAACCACCACGAGAACGAAGGACGAACCAGGAACCGCCAGGAGTGCGAACCAGGAACCAACACCAGGACAAACCAACGAGAAGAAGAAGACCAACAACGAGAAGAAGAAGAAGAAGAGAAAAAAAACAGAACCTAAAAAAAAAACAGAACCTAAAAAAAAAAAAGAAAACCGTTTATGAGTGAAACAGAAGAACAAACAAACCGACAAACAAACAAGCAAACCGACACAAAAAAAAAACAGAAACAAACAACAAGACGACGGAACAGCTGAGCGGAAGGCTCACGACCGTCAACAAGCAAAGGACACATGATAGATTGAATTAGTAATACCAACGCAATGTCATTAACAACTCCAACGATACCCATACCAGATTCAGGGATAAGTTCACCTACATTCTTGGATGATTTACTACAAGAGTTTGATGAAGAGATTAAAAGTGAATGTCATCTCATAAACGAAGTGAGTTACTCTGTCTCCAAGTCATTATCAGTTTCAACTGGATTCAGCGCAGTTCGAGGATATTATAAGTGTGTTCGAATATTCAATTCAAAAAACAGTCTAACTTTTATCCCAATTGAATGGTTTACATTAAAAAAGCAATGGCAGAAGGTGAATAATTTCTTTACAACTAAGCGACAAAGAGGTGTTAAAAGGAAGTGTTCCACAACTGCAGTTGTTTGCTAGAAGCTGACAAGGAAAGAATACAATACACCGAAATAGTTCCCGTTTACGATAGCTGCACTATTACTCTTAATTCATTGCCCAGGAAGAATAGATATATTACTTTACAAAGCAGAGGAGTTCAGTTCGATTTGGATCGAGAGACGGTATGCAAGTTAAATGGTTTGTTTAAATTAATCGATTATCGCTTGGAACGTTTGAAAACGTTAAACTTTGATAATTATTACGAGTGTACAACCTTTTATAAATTTACCGGAAGACTGTGACGTCATATCAACGCTGGAAAGTCTGCTACGAACTTCTTCCTCCAGTTGTTACTTTGAAAGTATAGGGAGTATGCATGAAATATTAACATACAACAAATTGAAATTACTTTAAGACATAGAATCAACACTTCAGTGTAATGGTTAAAATCAACCGCAATATAGTAGGGCTTGGATTTTTTGCTTACAATAAATAGATGTTTTTTTACAAAAATAAGTTGGAATAATACAAAATTGGGTTTATTCATACAAAAAACGATTACTTCATCCAAAAAAAGGTTACTTCGTCCAAAATAAAATATAAACACCCAGAAATCGATTGATTCTTAGAAATAATAATGGTTTAGTACAATAATTGATGGAATTGTTCAAAATAAAATGAATTCACCAAAAAAGGTTTAACTGTACAAAAGAAAGGTTGATCCATCCAAAATTTGATTGCTCTTTACAAATATTTTTTTTTATACAAAATACAATTATTTCTTCCAAATAAACGAATTTTACAAACAACGATTTGATTCCTTTAAATTTAATTTCAAACTAACGCGGCGTATAACGAAAGAGAGAGATCCAATTTTCTATGAAACAACCTTTTTATGTACCTACACGTAAATCTTTTTTGGGTGAATTGATCTACGATTCAATCGATTATTATAAGAAAAATTATAGTTTCTACGAAAAAAACCAATTATTGGATTATTACATTTTATTTTGGATGAATTAACCTTTTTTTGGATCAATTAATTTATTTTGTGCGAAGTAACCGAATTTTGGATCCATTAATTAGTTTTGTATTTATCCAGCTCTTTATTGTAGAACTTCATCCACTTATTGTATGTTGAGTTTTCTATACTTGTAATCGAATATTGGATGAATAAATTTTGAGCGTTATAATATGTAATTGCAAAAAATGTGGTATATGTTGTTTTTAATAGATCGCTTTGATTTATAATGTATGTTATATTTTGAAACACTGAACAAATATGTTTTATTATTATTATTATTTCATCTTGTTAAGCGTATTTTAAATCGCATTTTTTTCAAAAAGGGAGATAATTGGATGCAAAAACAATTCTTATCGTCATAAATGTACAGTCAACAATTTTTGAAGTGAAAACTTGTATAGCCGTGCTGAATGACATTTGGGTAGGGGGTAAACTGATACATTTGCGTCATCATCATCAATAGCTGCGTTCTATAGAAAAAATTTCTAGTACTCAAAGATGTGTTCAAAAGAACACATCTATACGCATATGTTTAAAGTTGGCTCTGAACGTCAAACTTAATAGTCAAAGTTTTTGGCAGTGTTGACAGAACTTCAACCCGTAGAATTAGTGTGCAATACAAGAGTGAGTACTTTTACCGGATGTAATAGTAGATGTACTAGTGCCGGATTATTGGAAAGTTTTTGGCAGTGTTGACAGAACGCAGCGCCTCTAAGGAAATATCAACCCATATAATCAGTGTGCAGTACAAGAGTAAGTGCTTTTGACGGATATACTAGTAGATATACGAGTGCCGGACCATTGGAATGTTCCGATTACTGAATTGTATCGAAGAATTCATGGTAAATCACGAATCAGATCCATCAAAGTTTAAAGGCCGATTCTCATATACGCGACACTATCTACGCAACGTTGCACAATGAACTGTCGCGAATTATCACGTCGCTGCTAGGTATTCTCATATATGCGACACTCTGCTAAGCGATTATCTGCTGCAAATGTCAAATCTGTAGTTTCTCTATATTTCAGGTTAAGTTATATTTTCAAAATATCATGTTCGTCAAGTTCCGATGATGGTTTTTTCGTCTTAGCCAAGTGTTATGAAAATGAGAAATTAAAAGGAAAGAAAAGGAAAAGAAAATATTGGGTGCATCGGATTTTAAGAACAAAACTAGTAGAAGGAGAATTCCATACTCTCTTCAATTACAAGAGTCTGTACTTACGAGTCTCATCTAATTGTAAAGAAATTTCTTTTCAAATTAGATCTACTAACCTGTGTTGATTACTGTAATTCTTATTTTGTAAGTCATACAGTTCAACATAATCAGCCATAAGAGCGATCAATTCCTCTGCTTTTTCGTCGTTCATTCCATTCATTTTCAAAAACACGCTGTTTTTGACACAATTCGTCAGTCGAATCTGAAACAAACTTTCCAAACGTCATGCGATGTGCGACAAAACCTAAAAGAATGCTCACGAAATAATCCCAGCGACAGCGCGCTAAATTCTGACTTTTAGTAACTGTCGCGTAGCCATAGTGAGAACGTGCCCATTGAAAACAATGTAATCATTATTTGACAGGCAATTTCGTGAAACGTCGCGTAGCTGTTGTCGCGTATATGAGAATCGGCCTTTAGGCAACCAAATGTACTCGTGTGCTCTCCTTCCAAGAAAGGAAACTCCAAAATAAATTTAATAGTCAGCGATATAGAGATAAGAATAAGAAAAAAACTGTTGCAATAGTTAATTCAGAAATTTCTAAACATCGAACAATTACAGCTGAAAAGGAAGAAAAAATTAAAAGTCGTAAAGAATATTCCAAACAAAAATTAATTTACATACAGATAAATCTTCAAAAGCAGCTATAAGGCATGTTTCTAAAAGTCAAAGTTTCCATAACTCACAAATTGCAGACCCATCAACAAGAAATGTCATATGCCATATATCCTACCAATTCATTTTGCTTACCTATCAATACAGAATCAACCAAACATTCCGGATTCAAATTCATATTATGATGATGACATTAACAGTCATTCTCCTTCAGAAGTAAGTTATGTTCCAGAATTACATAAAACAATACTTACAAACTATGTACCAAATTTGATTAATTAACATACTGATAAATCCTCAAAACCAGTTTTAAAACCGTTTTTTTCAAAAGTTTTTATTTTAGTCGGCAGTGCCTGACTGCCTATATATTTTTTTTATATTCTTGTGTTAATCTGCGTTAAGAGGCATGAGATGTATAGGCAACCCACTGTACGCATTATGTGCATGCGCATTGGGTGCAAAACACAAAGGCGTAGCGAAAATAAATTTGAAGGGGGTATATAAAAATTGTTTATACTATCTTTTTTTCTTATTTCGGATCGATAGGTCGCGCTGTCGCACGATATATGGTCTTAATTGATCTTCTCCTAATATAACCTAATCTAACTATCCATTTTGTTCAAATCTGTAGCTACGGTGGCGTTTTGTACACGCCACTGGAGGTTTTATGTTAATTTCCGTTAGTTTCAATTGTGGCACGAAGGGCGATGAAGGGCTCATGCCTCTTAACGCATTTTAACCATAATATTTTACGGGTTAAATTTAACTCGTCGATGACATTTTGTTTTATGAGTTTACGTTGCTGTTTGTTTTGTGTGTTTTTACTGAAGCTACTGTCAAAAAACCTCCTTTATATACCCAAATATTTCGTGAAAAACGAAATTGCTGACTATACATTTATTATCATAATTGTTTTTCCATCCAATTAAACTCCCTTTTTTGAAAAAAAACTGCGATTTTAAATACGTTTAACAAGATGAATAAACTAATAAAAATAAAGCAAAATATCTAAAATTAGTAGATTTTGAAAAAAATAAAAATTACAACATTTATGAAACTAGGGTGGTCCAAACGAGGTTTGGTAAGGCCATCCAATATATTATATTTATAAATTGGGGTATCAAAAGCAATCAATGGTGCATTACCGATCGGAGGTTAGAATACCAGAGAAAATAAACCGTGAGGTTTATATAAGTATAGTTATATATATTGATGAGATGGATTTACTTGATCAGTTAACAAATGTTGCAAATTTTACATGAAAATTTGGAATATTTGCGTTGCTTTCTTAGGTCAGTAATATTATTTAGAAGCTTTATTGGATTTATAAAAAAAATCCAATTACATTATTTCAATCTTTGTGCTTACAAAGAAATCGAGCGGAAAAAAGATAATTTGATAAAAAAACATTCAATACCTACCCCTAATCTGTTTAATCATCACTTCTTAACTGCTCATTTAAAACCAGCTTTATCAACGCAATACCATTTTAAAAAACATCAGATTCAAGAATCAGCTCACCATGATATGCAGTAAAAATCAATTGTAGAAGTTAAAGAATTTCTTTTTGAAATATACTAATCCAGTAAGGTACCGTCCCTGAACTCGAAAGGGGTAAAAAAATCAAGATTTCTTGAAAATTAAGAAAGATTGTCAAAAAATGCGGTTTACGTCTTGAATTTTTTCCAGTGAATTCAACAAAAAATTAGGTTTTTGTTTGACGAGCCTTACCAAGTTCTGCCCCCGCTGGGGTAAGTACGCGACCGTTCACCCGGTGCGGCGGAAAATGTAAGCGAAAAAAAACTCGAAAAAAAGAAAATTTACATTTCCAGTCCAACAAGTGCATGCCCGGTGAAAAGGCCAACAGAATGGCGTTTGAATTTCTCAAATCCATCAACGGATTCGCACTCCAGGTCAAAAAAACTACTACCATTGCTTGCCGCTGAATCGCCAATTTACACTTACAGCTGATCATTCTGACACTATTTTCGCTCAGGTTATGTGAAAATGTCATTGTTGAAGATTAACCGTTTATGATTCGTGTAATTATTTGAAGATAAAATTAAAAAAAATAATTTAAATTGTACTGCTAATTTTTCTTCTGATTCAACTTCTGATTTTTCGCTCATTGTTAGGTTGAAATTCAAAGAGATTTCTTGAAATCTCTAAATTGCAGATTTCGGCGACTCTGGCTCTTGATTAGCAACACAAAGCAACGTCAAAAGTCGCAATTTTTCACAAATTTCTACACGAAAACGCAGATTTCAAACTTTTCTTTTAGCAGATTCTTAAAATTCAGACCATTTTACAACAAAAACAGTTCCTTCCGTTAACATTGGAATTTAAAAATTTATTTCATAAACCGCAATATTTACGAGTTGTTTTAAGAATAATTGGAGCTTTTAAATTGGATTTAGATTCCAACGGTACAACACGCGTCTTCCTCGAATGTATATCAACAGAGTTATTGGAGAAAAGCTGTCAGTTTTACCATTTCACTGCGGAAGGAACAGCCATTTCAATATTTATTGACATTTTCAATTCAAATTCGAATACAACTCATCAAGTTCTATTAAAATAAGTTGTATGCATTTTCTTCGGCTGACGGTCCAGATGTGGCCGACGTTTGAATTCTCCCTCCAACTGTTTACTTGATTTTCAAACATTTGCGTTTTTCATTTCCCTACATTTCTAATAAATTCTTCTAGCATGAATCGATAGAGTAAACTTTCGTCTACCAGCGGAGCAAATTTTATCATTCCATTGCAAACCGTTTTACCAGTATTTTTTTTAAATGCAATTCATTTGCCAGGATTTGGGGTGGCTAGCAACGGTTGCATAATCAACTCCGCCCCACAGAAGTTTCCTTCCATTTTCCGTGGTGAATGGAGTCCGGGAAAATTTTATTTCTCAGATTTCTTAAAGTTGGAAAATTCTACATTAGAAACAATTGAATATTCTAGCAAATTCACACTTTTATGAGAGTAAAAGTAAGCTCGGCCATATTTGATTAGAGTTTTTATTGATTTTATAAAAGAAAACTATTGTTTTACAAATTTCTGATTGGACATTCTTAAAATTCGGCTAATTTTACATGGGGGACGATGTAAGTTTTTGGGTCACCTGGTAATTTAAAATCCATTTTCCAAACGGTGAGAATTACGACTTTCCTACAAGAATAGTTAAAAATTGCACATTTAATTTGGAATCTAAAAGTGTATTCCGCGACTTCCTAGCGTGTATAACAAAAGAGTTATTGTTGAAAAACGATCAGTTCTACCACTTGACGGCTGACGGAAAAGCCATCTCTAAATTTATCCGATTTTTCTTTTTAAACTCGAAAAGTGCTCATTGAGGCCCATTGAAATGTGCTGCATGAACTTAAAAATGTCGTACTTTTCTACTTCGTCTTCGAAAAATCATATGCCTCATTTCCTTGGGTTTGCATGAAATAATTTTAACACAGATCTATAGAGCGCACTTTCTTTTAACAAACCCGTTAAGTTTTATGTAGTTTACATAAGTTTTATATAGATTGTACATGTTTCTATTGATATTGACACATTTGTGGTCGATAGACTTGACACAGGATTTTTTTTAATAAAGAAATTCTTGCAAATATATATTTTTGTCCAATTTTCCGGAGTCTAAGAAACATGCATTTAGCGCTATTTTATAGAGCAGATTTTCATCTAAAAGTTGTGTCATTTTCATTTTTCCAAAGCGAACCGTTTTGGCGGAATAGCCCATTTAAATCAAATATTTAAACAATGTAAATTGAAAATCGAAATTCAGAGAAGGATAAATAAAAGACCCCTAGGATAAATTTTTGGATTTAAAATTTTTTACTTTTGCGACTAAACCGAAGGTTTTTACAAAATTTGCAGAAAATACTTTTTTGTAGACATCGAAATCTTACATACGGGTATTCCGGTTATAATTTTCTAGCTAAAGGCGTTCACGAGATATATACAAGTAAACTTTGAAGAAAAAATCAGTCCTCACGACGTCCCCATTGTAGTGGGAGCGTTCAAATTTTGTCAGCTGATACTTCTGGTGCATACGCACATTCAGTAAAAGTTTCATCGAAATCCCTCAAATGTTTAATTAATTTTTTTCGCAATTTTTGAATATTTTGAAATTTTCGTGTACGTTTTTGGTTGAAATTTGTGATTGACATGTCTGGATTTGCTTAAAAAATTATTTTAGTAAGTTTCACACAACGTGGAACAATAAAATTTCACACATATGTAGAGAATTAGTCAGTCTATGATATTCTTCAGTTAGTTTTGCAAAATATTTTATCTGGCAGCGGCTGCCGCCTCTCAAACTCAAAGTCGCACACGAGGTCAGACATTCAAATAACTATAGTTTGAAAACTTGGTCAGTTGTATTCAAAATTCCTTCAGTTCGGCGTAACTTATAGATTTTTCTATTGAAATTTATATTTTGGTATTTTCGTGGCCGATAGCCTTGACACAGATTTTTTTTTCTGACCAAGACCACATACACGCGGCAGCGTGCATGTTGTCTTGATATATCTGGTCTTGATTCACCTGATCAAGACCACATACGCGCGGCAGCGCGTATGTGGTCTTGATATATCTGGTCTGGATATATCTGACCAGGACCAGAACTCATATGTGGTTTTGATATATCTGGTCTTGATTTATCTGGACTTGATTCATCTGATCAAGACCACATAAGCGCGGCAGTGCGTTTTGATTTATCCGATGAAGACCAAGACGCGCGGCAGCGCGAGCTCTCGATAAAATATAGGACAGTGTTGCAAGGAACGTTGGCTTAACCCCGGTTAGAATAAGTTGGACACCGCGAAGCGGCAGATAAATCAAGACCCTCAAACTCGAACATAACAAAAATTAATAAATTCTAATAACTATAAATTGGAAACTGCAACAGATATATTGAAATTTCTTTCAGATCTATATAGATTATAGATTTTTCTATTGAAATTGAAGTTTTGGTATCTTTGTGGTCGATAGCCTTGACACAGGATTGTTTTTAACAAGGAAATATTTATTGAAAACTTGCAAACTTTTTTTGTCCAACTCTTCAAAGTCTACCAGATATGCATTTACAGCTTGATCTAGAATAAGATAAAGTGGCAAAGTCTGTTAGCCTCACTTAGGTTGGGATGCATATCGCAAAGGAGGGCGATGAAGGGCTCATGCCTCTTAACTCATTTTAACCATAATTTTTTTCCGCTTAAATTTAACTCGTCGATGACATTTTGTTTTTTTTATGAGCTTACGTTGCTGTTTGTTTTGTGTGTTTTGAGTGAAGCTACTGTGTATAAATCCTCCTTTATATACCCAAATATTTCTTGAAAAACGAAATTGCTGACTATACATTTATTATGATAATTGTTTTTGCATCCAATTAAACTCCCTTTTTTGAAAAAAAATGCGATTTTAAATACGTTTAACAAGATGAACACACATTAGCAATATATCTAAAATTAGTAGATTTAGAAAAAAATAAAGATTACAACATTTATGAAACTAGGGTGGTCCAAACGAGGTTTGGTAAGGCCATCCTATTAGATTTATAAATTGGGGTATCAAAAGCAATCAATGGTGCATTACCGATCGGAGGTTAGAATACCAGAGAAAATAAACCGTGAGGTTTTTTATATGTATAGTTATATATAAGTATAGTTATATATATAAGTATAGTTATATATTGATGAGATGGATTTACTTGATCAGTTAACAAATGTTGCAAATTTTACATGAAAATTGGGAATATTTGCGTTGCTTTCTTAGGTCAGTAATATTATTTAGAAGCTTTATTGGATTTATAAAAAAAATCCAATTACATTATTTCAATCTTTGTGCTTACAAAGAAATCGAGCGGAAAAAAGATAATTTGATAAAAAAACATTCAATACCTACCCCTAATCTGTTTAATCATCACTTCTTAACTGCTCATTTAAAACCAGCTTTATCAACGCAATACCATTTTAAAAAACATCAGATTCAAGAATCAGCTCACCATGATATGCAGTAAAAATCAATTGTAGAAGTTAAAGAATTTCTTTTTGAAATATACTAATCCAGTAAGGTACCGTCCCTGAACTCGAAAGGGGTAAAAAAATCAAGATTTCTTGAAAATTAAGAAAGATTGTCAAAAAATGCGGTTTACGTCTTGAATTTTTTCCAGTGAATTCAAAAAAAAATTAGGTTTTTTTTGACGAGCCTTACCAAGTTCCGCCCCCGCTGGGGTAAGTACTCGACCGTTCACCCGGTGCGGCGGAAAATGTAAGCATTTCCAGTCCAACAAGTGCATGCCCGGTGAAAAGGCCAACAGTATGGCGTTTGAATTTCTCAAATCCATCAACGGATTCGCACTCCAGGTCAAAAAAACTACTACCATTGCTTGCCGCTGAATCGCCAATTTACACTTACAGCTGATCATTCTGACACTATTTTCGCTCAGGTTATGTGAAAATGTCATTGTTGAAGATTAACCGTTTATGATTCGTGTAATTATTTGAAGATAAAATTTAAAAAAAGAATTTAAATTGTACTGCAAATTTTTCTTCTGATTCAACTTCTGATTTTTCGCTCATTGTTAGGTTGAAATTCAAAGAGATTTCTTGAAATCTCTAAATTGCAGATTTCGGCGACTCTGGCTCTTGATTAGCAACACAAAGCAACGTCAAAAGTCGCAATTTTTCACAAATTTCTACAAGAAAACGCAGATTTCAAACTTTTCTTTTAGCAGATTCTTAAAATTCAGACCATTTTACATCAAAAACAGTTACTTCCGTTAACATTGGAATTTAAAAATTTATTTCATAAACCGCAATATTTACGAGTTGTTTTAAGAATAATTGGAGCTTTAAAATTGAATTTAGATTCCAACGGTACAACACGCGTCTTCCTCGAATGTATATCAACAGAGTTATTGGAGAAAAACTGTCAGTTTTACCATTTCACTGCGGAAGGAACAGCCATTTCAATATTTATTGACATTTTCAATTCAAATTCGAATACAACTCATCAAGTTCTATTAAAATAAGTTGTATGCATTTTCTTCGGCTGACGGTCCAGACGTGGCCGACGTTTGAATTCTCCCTCCAACTGTTTACTTGATTTTCAAACATTTGCGTTTTTCATTTCCCTACATTTCTAATAAATTCTTCTAGCATGAATCGATAGAGTAAACTTTCCTCTACCAGCGGAGCAAATTTTATCATTCCATTGCAAACCGTTTTACCAGGATTTTTTTAAATGCAATTCATTTGCCAGGATTTGGGGTGGCTAGCAACGGTTGCATAATCAACTCCGCCCCACAGAAGTTTCCTTCCATTTTCCGTGGTGAATGGAGTCCGGGAAAATTTTATTTCTCAGATTTCTTAAAGTTGGAAAATTCTACATTAGAAACAATTGAATATTCTAGCAAATTCACACTTTTACGTGAGTAAAAGTAAGCTCGGCCATATTTGATTAGAGTTTTTACTGATTTTATAAAAGAAAACTATTGTTTTACAAATCTCTGATTGGACATTCTTAAAATTCGGCTAATTTTACATGGGGGACGATGTAAGTTTTTGGGTCACCTGGTAATTTAAAATCCATTTTCCAAACGGTGAGAATTACGACTTTCCTACAAGAATAGTTAAAAATTGCACATTTAATTTGGAATCTAAAAGTGTATTCCGCGACTTCCTAGCGTGTATAACAAAAGAGTTATTGTTGAAAAACGATCAGTTCTACCACTTGACGGCTGACGGAAAAGCCATCTCTAAATTTATCCAATTTTTCTTTTTAAAATCGAAAAGTGCTCATTGAGGCCTATTGAAATGTGCTGCATGAACTTAAAAATGTCGTACTTTTCTACTTCGTCTTCGAAAAATCATATGCCTCATTTCCTTGGGTTTGCATGAAATAATTTTAACACAGATCTATAGAGCGCACTTTCTTTTAACAAACCCGTTAAGTTTTATGTAGTTTACATAAGTTTTATATAGATTGTACATGTTTCTATTGATATTGACATATTTGTGGTCGATAGACGACACAGGATTTTTTTTAATAAAGAAATTCTTGCAAATATATATTTTTGTCCAATTTTCCGGAGTCTAAGAAACATGCATTTAGCGCTATTTTATAGAGCAGATTTTCATCTAAAAGTTGTGTCATTTTCATTTTTCCAAAGCGAACCGTTTTGGCGGAATAGCCCATTTAAATCAAATATTTAAACAATGTAAATTGAAAATCGAAATTCAGAGAAGGATAAATAAAAGACCCCTAGGATAAATTTTTGGATTTAAAATTTTTTACTTTTGCGACTAAACCGAAGGTTTTTACAAAATTTGCAGAAAATACTCTTTTGTAGACATCGAAATCTTACATACGGGTATTCCGGTTATAATTTTCTAGCTAAAGGCGTTCACGAGATATATACAAGTAAGCTTTGAAGAAAAAATCAGTCCTCACGACGTCCCCATTGTAGTGGGAGCGTTCAAATTTTGTCAGCTGATACTTCTGGTGCATACGCACATTCAGTAAAAGTTTCATTGAAATCCCTCAAATGTTTTAATAATTTTTTTCGCAATTTTTGAATATTTTGAAATTTTCGTGTACATTTTTGGTTGAAATTTGTGATTGACATGTCTGGATTTGTTTAAAAAATTGTTTTAGTAAGTTTCACACAACGTGGAACAATAAAATTTCACACATATGTAGAGAATTAGTCAGTCTATGATATCGCTTAGTTACTTTTGCAAAATATTTTATCTGGCGGCGGTCGCCGCCCCACAAACTCAAAGTCGTACACGAGGTCAGTTATTCAAATAACTATAGTTTGAAAACTTGGTCAGTTGTATTCAAAATTCTTTCAGTTCGGCGTAGCTTATAGATTTTTCTATTGAAATTTATATTTTGGTATTTTCGTGGCCGATAGCCTTCACAGATTTTTATTTTCTGACCAAGACCACATACCCGCGGCAGCGCGCATGTTGTCTTGATATATCTGGTCTTGATTCACCTGATCAAGACCACATACGCGCGGCAGCGCATGTGTGGTCTTGATTTATCTGGGCTAGATTTATCTGATCAAGACTGCCACGCGTATATGGTCTTGATATATCTGGTCTGGATATATCTGACCAGGACCAGAACTCATATGTGGTTTTGATATATCTGGTCTTGATTTATCTGGTCTTGATCAGAAGAATCAGATGAATCATAAGCGCGGCAGCGCGTTTTGATTTATCCGATGAAGACCAAGACGCGCGGCAGCGCGAGCTCTCGATACAATATAGGACAGTGTTGCAGGACCGTTGGCTTAACCCCGGTTAGAATAAGTTGGACACCGCGAAGCTGCAGATAAATCAAGACCCTCAAACTCGGACATAACAAAAATTAATAAATTCTAATAACTATAAATTGGAAACTGCAACAGATATATTGAAATTTCTTTCAGATCTATATAGATTATAGATTTTTCTATTTAAATTGACGTTTTGGTATCTTTGTGGTCGATAGCCTTGACACAGGATTGTTTTTAACAAGGAAATATTTATTGAAAACTTGCAAATATATTTTTTGTCCAACTCTTCAAAGTCTACCAGATATGCATTTACAGCTTGATCTAAAATAAGATAAAGTGGCAAAGTCTGTTAGCCTCACTTAGGTTGGGATGCATATCGCAAAGCGAAAAAAAACTTCAAGCGGTAGCGCGACCCAAGAGATCAAATATAAGATAAAGCTGTAAAGCTGAATGTTGGTTTAACCCAGGTTAGGCTATTAGGTTACATGTCGCAAAGCGCCATAGAAATCCAGACCACATACACATCCCTCGAAGTCAAACCGGATCTGACACTAATATATTCAAATAGCAACAATTAGAAAACTGTAATAGATTATAAAAAAAACTCTTTCAGATCTATTAAGATCATAGATATTTCTATTGAAGCAAATTTGACCATTTTGGAATTTTCATGGCCGATAACCTTGACACTGGATTTCTTAAATAAAGAAATACATGAAAGTTGACATTAACGTTGACATTAACGTTGAGTAATTTATTGGTTATTATTTTTTTGATGAAACTTTTAGTAAATGTTGATAATTGTCTAAAAGCTAACTTGCTTTAATTGGAGGAGTGATATTGGAAATCAAGAGTTGCCAACGATTGTTGCCAAAGGTTGCCAAAGATTCATTAACGGAGGTTACTATATATGATGAAGTGACTTTAGTAACTAAGGCTAACAAAAAAAAAGAACTTAGTCGAAACAGCTGACTTTTTTGACTAGGTTATGTTATTTGTCAAACAACAACGTCAATTCCACAATTGGTGAGATTATGTCTGAGTTTGTAACTCAACAACACAAGTTACCAACTTGATAAAAACAATATATGTTGGTGATGTTGAACGTCAAAGTTGACAACATCTATGTCATTTATTTAATTTATAGGTTATGACATTTTAAATGTGATTTTTAGTAACTTTTACGCCACAGCTGATTTTTGTTTCGTTATGTTAGCCTTAGTAACTAACATCACATCATTAGATATAGTAACTTTTTTATGTACGTTGGGAGCTTTTCATTTCTAATATCACTGCTTTAATTATAGTAACTTTGATTTCAGTCAAATGGCAACACTATATGATTAAGTTCATTTCAAAAGTGTTTGATTATATTATTTTACAAACGTGTCAGAATTAAAATCATTTGCGACAAATGAATTATTAGCAAATATTTTGTTAAGCAGGAGTTGTACCTCTTGCAAGGCACACCCATTGTGCACACCCATTCAACTTAAGCTGATGCTGAAAGCGCCACAAGAATCGCGCATCTTGCGATACTGCTTACTCTTTCATATACAACTTCACGTTCCAAATATATTATGTGGCATCATTTATCAGTGTCGCGCAACTGAAAATTCATTACACAATTCCACCCTCATCAATTATTCCACATTTAGCAACTATTCCATTCTTTTCAACTCTTCCATCCACAAAAACTACTCCATTCAGAAAAATACGATCCACATGTACTAGTCTATATACTAAAAATATTAATTTAACAAGATGCAACATAAAAATATGTTTATTAATTATATTTAAAAAATTATATAAGATTTATCGTTTTTATTTAATTTCAGAATTGTTTCTGTGAGGGCTACTGAATACATCTACGGGCGGAGTGTATATACTATTTTTGAAAAAATGTTGCTAACTATCGTTTAGGAATTCATAAATATATAGATGGTTTATGGTTATCAAAGAAATGTAAATCTTGGATTGGATATTTACGTGTGACTTCTTGTCAGGGGGATCGTTCTTATTATCGGAAGTAATCAATGATGAACGTTTAAAACAACCAGAAATAAAATCTCCTCCAAAAAATGTCTTCATCGGCTGATAAAATCATTCTTATATTTACCAAAGCTATTCCTGAAGCTTTTGCTCCAAGCAAAGGCTCAGTAAAAGCAGTGGGTTATGATTTAAGAAGCGTCTATGACTATAACATTCTGGCCCGAGGCAAGGAAATGATCGATACTGGAATTAAAATCCAACTACCACAAGGTTGTTACGGGAGAATTGCCCAAAATCTGGTTTAGTGGCTAAAAATTCCATTGACGTTGGAGCCAGCATTATCGATGTGAAGTGAAGAAAGGTGATCGCATTGCCCAATTGATATGTGAAAGAATATATTATCCAGATATCGAAGAGGTTCATGAACTGACTGATACCGACAGAGGCGAAGGTGGCTTTGGATCAACTGGAAATAACTGTTTGTTTTGTATTTCCGTATTTTATTTATATTATTGTCTTTTGTTATATTCCATTTATTTTCATTTTTACTACACCACACTCAAACATATGCTGACAATGACAGAGAAGAGCCCAACATTCCTCGGAATTAAACTCTACAATGCCCTGCCAAAGGACATCAATCTTAGCAGTAATCTAAATAATTACAAGCATAAAGTATTTAAATATATCAATAATAGGGAACCATACAATGCGAGAATATACACATTAAGTTTTAAAATCATTATTCACAATTAATTGTTTATTTTAATGACTATATCTGCAAGCTATATTGTTGTTCGTAGCCTCTTTAACATCAACGTGATTTGCTTAGAATCTAGATTGTTTTGTAATCTTCTTTGCAATCAGTCGTGTTTTGTTTTTGCGCTCACACAGCATTTGTGAAATTGGTTTTGTTATGATTTGACTGCTCTGTTTTGGTTTGCCATTTTACAATTTCGCAAGCCCGGTGTGATGCATAATTGTGCAACTTATTTGTTCTTTATTGTTAACTTGCATTCATAATCCATGTTGCTGTGTTTATTTAATATTAAATGTATGTTAAACATTACTAATTTAGGTAGTACTACAATCGAGCGTGCGTTGTTCTTCTATGCTCACATATCATTTTTTTAATTGGTTTGTGTTATGCTAGTTTTATTTATGTGACGCATAATTACGGACGCGACTTGATTGTGTGCTACTTATTTTAGTTTTTTTAAATTTTATTTTTGACATATTTCATTTAGTTAACATTTGTGTAATGTAACTTGGATAATGAAATAAATTTAATTTGATTTAATGTTTTTTTTTTTCTAAATAAAAAAGACATTCTAATATTAATTTCAATAAATTTTCTATATTAAAAATATTAATTTCATTAAGATGTATCTTAGAAACATGTTAATTAATTTTTATTGTTTCAAGATTGTTTCCCTTTATTTTTTTTAACATTCAACATTTCTTACAATATACATTTGAAATATAATTTGAGACTACATGTTTTCATTTTTCATTAAATTATAAGTATATTAAATTTATTACAATAAAAATAAAATTAAAAACTTGTTAGAGTGCACAGTTTGAGCTGTCGAGGGTTAGGCGAGTAATTAGAATAAAACGGGGATTGTCAGTAAAAACAAAGAGCTTGATATTGTATTAACTAACACGCGCACAATATTCTACTATATTCTAATATGTTATGACAGTTATGTATGATGTTAGTGATGATGTGTGGCGGGTGAATTTTGAACTACAGAGATTGTCATTTCAACACTCTTCCTCAATCCTGCAGTTTCAAGTTGTGAGGCATATACAAATAAATTAAATTCAATATTAAAGAAAAAGATACAAAAAATTAATAATTGAATTTTAAGTGACGGTTAAATTCAAAAACATTGTAGTCTCAACTTCAGTCTCACATTCTCAAATTGTCTTCTGTTGAGCCCCTTGGTTAGAATATCCGCAACTTGATCAGTTGTGTAGATGTAAGTAACGTCGATATGTCGTGACATGTGAAGATCCCTGATGAAGTTATATTTCACATCAACGTGCACATCAATCGTTTGTTCTGCCAACGTTGTAAAAGGTGAATGCACGCCTGATTATCCTCATAGACAGTGATGGGTTACGAACAGTTAATTCCCAGGTCCTTGAGAAGACCCCTCAGCCAAATTATCTCAGTGCCTGCAGAAGCTAGGGGGACGTACTCTGCTTCCGTAGAAGAGATAGCAACTGTGGCTTGTTTTTTCGCCGTCCAGCTTAATGGTAGATCCTAGAATCTGGTACAGGTAGCCTGAGATAGATTTACGGTCTGTATTTCCTCCCCAATCAGCATCAGCATATCAAACTAGTGGTTCCGATTGTTGCTTTGGAAAGAACAGTCCAATATCTCTAGTTTGTTGAATGTATCTCAGTATTTTCTTTAGTCCATTCGATTGTTCTTTAGTTGCATGATTCTGAAATCGGCTGTAGAAATTTACCGCAGCGCTGTTATCGGGTCTCGTAGTCAGCATTGCATAAATCAGGAATCCTATCATTTGTTGGTAGGGTTTGGTCTCGATAATAGACTCACCATCGGTGCTTGCTGGAGGTTTGACGTCCATTTTAGTAAATGCACCCTTACAATTGTCCATTCCGAAACATTGAAGAAGGTTTTGTAGATAACTTGGCTGACTCTGCATCATTCCTCGTTCTGATCTTTGTATCTTGATAACTAGAAACATACGAAGTTGTCCAAGGTCTTTAATTTGAAACTTCTGTTGAAAGAGGGTTCCAATTTTGTTCAATATTGATTGATTGCTGCTTGCCATGAGTATGTGGTCCACATAGATAAGGAGGTAGATCTTTTGTTCTTCGCCGAACATTCTGTAAAGGCATTTGTCATATTCGGATTGAACAAATCCAAGTGACTGAACGAATTTGTCGCTTCGTTCCATGCTCTAGGGGCCTGCTTCAACCCGTACAGAGTTTTATTCAGCTTACAGACCAGACTAGTTTCACTTTCGAAGCCTTCAGGTAGCTGCATATAAATTTCCTCTCTCAGTTATCCATGCAGGAACGCATTTCTCACGTCCATCTGTCTTGTGTAAAGATCCTGGTTGTTTACAACAGCTAAGAGCGTCCTTAGCGTGTCCATTCTAGCAACTGGGGCGTATACCTCGTCATAGTCGAACCCTTTTCGTTGAGAACATCCTTTTACGACTTAACGGGCTTTATACTGCACAATGTTGGCATTTTCATCTCGTTTGAGCTTAAAGACCCACTTGTTGTTTATTGCCTTTTTTCAGTCGGTAGAGGTGCTAAAGACCAGGTCTCGTTCTCGTCGAGAGCTGCCAGCTCCTCCTCGACTCTAGCGTACCAATGTACTGCATCTTCTCTTCCCTGAATTTCTGCGTATGACATTGGTAGATTTTCAACGAAGGTTTCAGCATTGAGGGCCAAATCCACGTAGTCGTCAAATCGATAGGGCGCTCTTTTGGTCCTTGTGCTCCTCCTCACCTCTGAACTCCCTGAGGTGTGCTTCTCTCGGAGTGAGCCGATGTCTTCCGTGCTGCTATACTCCTGAATCTCCTTTTCTTCTTGAATCGTAGGCGGTGGAGGGGATGAATTTCCGACATCTTGCACTGCACTTTCTCCTCCTGTCGCGCTACCACGCGCTGGTTAGCCGTCATAGAAATCAGCTTCGCAGAATTCCTGGAATTTACTTCGCGGTGTTTCATCAAAGATGACATCACATCCACTGAGAACCTTTGCATCCTCCGGTGACCACAACCTGTAACCGTTATTGCAGTATCCAATCATGAAGCATTCCATTGATCTAGCGCTGAATTTCCCTCTAATGAACGGCTTTGGTAGATGTAGGTAGGCTTTACAGTCAAAAACTTTCAATTCACACAGGTCGACCTTGTTCCCGAACCACAATTCTGCAGGAACAGCTTTTTCCAGTGCACTTATTGAGCTCCTGTTAATCAAGTAAATAGCTGCCAGCACTGCTTTCGACCAAAGGTGCTTGGGCAAGGATGAGTTCAAAAGCACACATCTTTCTCCTGGATTGTCCTGTTCATCCGTTCTGCTACTCCATTTTGCTGCGGGATATGACGGATTCTAAATTCAGATTGAATTCCACGTTGCTCGAAGTTCTCTCTCATCTCAGTAGAAAGATACTCCTTATAAGATAAAACTCCTTATAAAGATAAATCATGAGATCTTTAAGTTGAAATGGTTCGTGGCTATTGCTTCACAAATTTTGAATTTTTGAAACATTTCCCCTTTCAACTTTAAAAGGTAGGCTGTAAAATGGGTAAAGTCGTCTATAAGGGTCAGTACGTAGCACATTCCATTATAGAACTTCGGATTTACTGAACCAAATAAATCACTGTGTACTAATTGCAATGGTCTTTTGGCGCGTTTACGTTGGTGTTGATGAGGTAGCTCTGTTTGTTTGCCTTGTACACAGATTGGGCAAATCTGTCTATCTTCTTCCAAGTGATTTGCTTCGACTCCTCTTACTAATGATTTCAGTTTGTTTAGTGATTTGAGTCCGATGTGTCCTAAACGTCTGTGCCATAGCTCCGTATTCTTTTCCATTTCACATAGGTTGACTTTTCTCCAGGATACATCTTTCCATTATTCCTTGTTCGAAAGTAATATAGCATATAATATATAGCATATAAGTAATATAAATATAAGTAATATAAGCATAGCCATTTCGTTCCAGAACTGATACAGACACCAAATTAAATTGCAATCCAGGTACGTACAGGATATTCTGGATAGTGATCCTGTTTATTTTGCCATCCACAACAGATTCAGCGTGCAGGTTTTCTCTTTTTGTTGCTGTAAGAGTTGATCCTATTTTGGCACTTTTTATGCAGATGTTATGGTCAAGTTGTTTGACATTTTGCAAATTTTCCGTTTTAACTTTTCCAGCGAAAAAACTAAATTCCTCTTTCTCATCTTCGAGTCAGCTGCGACATGTGCCTTCTGGAACTTGCTATGATCTTTCGGTGGCTTCCTGCATTCTTGTCGAAAATGTCCGTAGCCACCACAGTTGTGGCATTGGTAATTCCTTTTGTCTAGTTTCTTCCTGTATTGGTTGGACTTGCCATTCGACGAATTCCACTTCTTCTGTCTGTGCGATTGGGTCAAAAATGCATGGGGCGACGAGGGCTTGCCTTCCTGTCGAACGCCTAATCTCTTCGCTTGCTCATCCAGGAGTCGATTCTTGACGAGGCTCAACTTCAAATTCTCCGTAGACAAGGTCTCAATCGCAGTCACCACAACGTCGTATTCGACGGGCATGAGGGTGAACAGAAGGTGGCACACCACGTCAGTCTCTTCTAGATTTGCTCCGGTAGATTTGAGATCTCTAATCAATTTATCGAATCTCAAGAAATGGGATTCCATGTTGTCATTACTTGAATTGAATTTCATGGTCAGCATAGTTTTTCAAATTAACAATTGACTAGCTATACCTTTTCGAGCAAGTTTTATTCAAAGTATCCCAAATTTCAAAAGCTATTTTGCAATCTTTGATATGTTCAAGTTGATTAGCTTCAATTCTTTGTATTATGACGGACTTACATTTCTTATCTTGCTTTTTGTGAAGTTCTTTATCACGTTATTTCCTGTCAGCTGATAAATTCGTTTCATCCACTATTTCCAGTAAATCACAAAGAGGGCTTTTAATATATTCCAGACAATCAAGTTCGTCCAAGTATGTCTCAACAAGAAACTTCCAGTTATCGTAATTAGTTCCGTCGAACAACGGAATTTTATAACGTTCCTCAGCCATAACCTCACTTTTTAATTTTTGTGCTTAATATTTATATCAAACCGGGATTCAAAAACAATCATAGGCCTTAACCTAACCTGTTAGAGTGCACAGTTTGAGCTGTCGAGGGTTAGGCGAGTAATTAGAATAAAACGGGGATTGTCAGTAAAAACACAAAGAACTTGATATATTGTATTAACTAACACGCGGACAGTATTGTACTATATTCTAATTTGAACTACAGAGATTGTCATTTCAACAAAATTATTCAGGTTTTTTTTCTATTAAATAATTATATAAACATTCAATATTTCTCGCACCACAAATAGAATATTCGTAAATATGTTTTAACCATGCATGCTTCATTTCAATTAAATTGGGGCAATCTTAAAATTCATCTTCATCATCCACTTCTAAATTAATAACAATATATTCATTACAATGTAAGAGTTACATCATTACAATGTAAGAATTGAAAGCAGAATATAATAACAACTTCTTCAAATGTCCTTTAACAAAAATAATATTAAAGCTATCTGATTGTTGAATGTGAAACATTAAAATATTTTGAATCAGTTATTTGCGGTGTTTAGAGATCTGAATGGTGTTGGTGGCTTGAATAAGTAGGTGCCTACATCACCCCATCGAATGATTTGCGGTGAGCGGACGTCGAGATAGCTTACTTAGTAGTTTTTTGGGACAGCGTTAAATATAAACCCAAACCTTTTTGATATAGTTTCAGATATAGTACACTTCCACTTTTACCTATTGAAATTGCTTCCATAGTCTTGTAATGTCGCTCTGATTCGGCTAATTAATTTCTAGCATCTTTGGAAGCGTTCACTGCTTTTGCAATTCCAACAGCACCGTCTGCTAGCGAACCAAGGGCGCTTAACCCCGCAAACAGTGGTGTCAGCGGTAGAATTCCGCCTTGTTTCGGTATAGGGATTACAAGAGGAGTACGAACTTTTCTACGACCACCTGCTTTAATTCCCATTCAGAGTTTTCGTTTAATTTTCATAGCGATAGCAACAGATAATGCAGCTGCCTTTTCACCGAACTTTGTGTCTTCTGCTTTACTCTTCTCCAGGCGGCTTCTTGAAGAATTTTATCAGCTCTATGTCGATCTGATTGAAGGTTACTTTGTGAATATGCAATGTCGTGTACTTTACATGCACTGTCTAGAGGATTAATACCAGAATCACCTTTTGCTATAGGCTTCTCCAACCTAGTACCCGGTCCGCAATACTGATAACCTCCAGGTATAAGTATCTCGAATGGGAGCTTGTTCATGAGTGAATTGATGAAATATCTTCCAGCGTACATGTTACCCGTCCGGCAGTAATGTCAGAATGATATCATAATGTTATCTAAAAAATGATTTTAGAGATCAGTAAAATGTTAACTTTTGGCAACATTTTTTGGAGCTCGTTTTTCTGTTGCGAAAATGTTAACAAAATGTTAACATTTATTTTAGTCTTTACGACATCAAAAATATATTTATGCCATAACCTAAACTTATCATCAGCTGATACATGGCTGATACTTATAATATCGTTGAGGACCAATATTTATATGTTTATATATTCCAACCCAAAATAAGGTCACGCATAAAAAGTATATATTAAAAATGCTGAAAACAAAGAAAAAATCAATCATCATCAAAAAGGCAAAAAATAGACGTTTACGTCGTTTTTTAAAGAAATATGATGATAATATTTCACTCGATGAATATACTATCTAATAAAATTATTATTTTAGAGATATTCCAATTAGGTCATATCAAGATCATAAATTAGTGAAACATTCCCAACAACAGCTACCCATTTAGCATACCCATCCTCCTACTGAAGCCAGTAATTGTCAGATGGATTCTCATGGTCATCTTTGTTGTCTTAAGTATTAATCCAGAAATTTGATTTATTGATTTATATTTAAATCAACATAACTAATAATATTTTTATGCAGAAAAACTCTTAAATAAAATTAAAAGTTGAAGTTGAAAACTATGGTTTCCTTTATTTACCTAACATTGTTAGATAAAAATGACTTGACATAAATGGCAGAAAAACAGACAAACTTTGATTTGCCCATTCAAAGTAGAAAGCAGTTAACTCTACTGGAGAGTCAGCTACAAAATACATCTGTAGCTATTCAATATATAAGTTTATTTATTACAGATACAACTTTAGATACAACTTTTTATAAGGAAAAATTACAGCTCGATAAACCATTCTACAATTAACTTCCTTCAAATTACAGTCATTTATTTTTGCTTACTATTTATTTATGTCTTCTTGTATTTTCATTTTCTTAAATAGTCTAGTTCTATCTGTTTATTTTCCTTTCTTCCTTTTAAAGCAAAACATTATTAAAGCAAATAGGAAGTAGAACATATAGAAAGCATATAAGAAATGCTTTATTTCCTAACATTATCGGATTATCGGATGTTATTGCATATCGAATGACCTGGACAGGCCCAAAAAATACCAACATAGTGAAAGATATGAGATTTATAACCCTTATTAACGGTGAATTTATATTAACTACTTTTCATTTATCTTGGTGTAATTTTGGATTGGAACTGATTGATTACAATTAGTTTCAATCAAAGTGATTTAGTGTAATGAAATTTCCTGAAATACATTAGTAATACAATATGTATAATTAAATTTTTTAGATATTATTACTCACAAGTGGAGTGCTGCTGATAACGCAAAAATTGAAGCGGTTATAAACCGCTTTTACCGAAATATTAAAAATTATTTTTTTTCATTAGCGATATATGTTATTGTTTTTTTTTTATTAGCGATATATGTTATTGAGTTTTAGTCTATCTCTTAAAAAAATTCTGTTTTGCATAAAAGTAGGGAAAGATGATTCGTTCTGGCGCCACCTCCACCTCAAATTACGCTTTACAGATTCCTGTAAAAATTAAAAAAATTACAGATTCCTGTAATTCAATTTCCCCTACTACATCACAGATGGCGCTTTACAGATTCCTGTAAAAATTAAAAAAATTACAGATTCCTATAATTCAATTTCCCCTACTACATCACAGATGGCGCTTTACAGATTCCTG
Source organism: Phosphuga atrata (assembly GCA_944588485.1). Classification (NCBI taxonomy): domain Eukaryota; kingdom Metazoa; phylum Arthropoda; class Insecta; order Coleoptera; family Silphidae; genus Phosphuga; species Phosphuga atrata. The sequence goes on along the minus strand of OX155896.1, from coordinate 18,549,967 downwards.
TAAAAATAAAAAAAATTACAGATTCCTGTAATTCAATTTCCCCCACTATATCACAGATGGCGCTTTACAGATTCCTGTAAAAATTAAAAAAATTACAGATTCCTGTAATTCAATTTCCCCCACTATATCACAGATGGCGCTTTACAGATTCCTGTAAAAAATCAAAAAATTACAGATTCCTGTAATTCAATTTTCCCTACTATATCACAGATGGCGCTTTACAGATTCCTGCAATTAAATTATAGATTCCTGTAAACAACCTGTCAATCTTTAACTTACCGCATTACAGATACCAATCTTTCTCAACTACATCACAGATGGCGCCACGTAAAAAATTAATAAAATCACAGATTATAGCTTTGCAGATCATTTGGTTGCCTAAACTATTAGTTTGATATTAGCAAATCTAGTCTAACCTCGTCTAGTCTGGTTGTATTAAATAAAGCACATTGCATTGAAGTGTACATTCCTGAATAGTATTTATTATCGCAAATAAAATGTAAAATAATATATAAAATTAATTATTCTCATTACAAGTGTATACACAAAACCTTGACATTTTAATTCATTGTTAGTCACACAAAAAGAATTGCTTTTGAAAATAAACAATTTCGTGATATAAGAACCTAAGTAACTAAAATTAGAGACTTGTTTGACCTTGACTTAATTAGCATTTTGATTGGCTTATTGAATGTTCGTTTTTGGGTATAAATATGGGAACTACACACAAATTGAATTAGTAATATCGACGTAATGTCTTTAACAACTCCAACGATAACCGCACCAGATTCGGGTATAAGTTCACCTACATTCTTAGATGACTTACTACAAGAGTTCGATGAGGAGATTAAAAGTGAATATCGTCTCATAAATGAAGTTAGTTACTCTATCTCCAGGTCATTATCAGTTTCAACTGGATTCAGCGCAGTTCGAGGATTTTATCAGTGTGTTCGAATATTCAATTCGAAAAACAGTCTAACATTAATACCAATTGAATGGTCCACATTAAAAAATCAATGGCAGAAGGTTAATACATTCTTTACGACTAGACCACAGAGAGGTGTTAAGAGAAAGTGTTCCAACTGCAGTTGTTTACCAGAAGCTCAAAAGGAAGAAATACCATATACCGAAATAGTTCCCGTTTACCATAATTGCACCATTACTCTTCATTCATTACCCAGGAGGAATAGAAACAGATATATTACATTACAAAGCAGAGGAGTTCAGTTCGATTTGAATCGAGAGGCGGCATGCAAGTTAGATGGGTTATTTAAATTAATCGATTACCGCTTGGAACGTTTGAAAACATTAAACTTTAATAATTATTACAACGAGTGTCTAAAACATTTTATAAATTTACCTAAAGACAGTGAAGTCATACCAACGTTGGAAAGCCTGCTACAATTTTCTTCGTCCAGTCATCACTTTGAATGTATAGAATGTATTTATGACATATTAGCATATAATAAGTTGAAATTAATTAAAGACATAGAAACAACGCGACAGTGTTATGGTTAAGATCATCGACGACGATACAGCAGTACAAAGAAAAGCACGACTGGAGCGACACATTGAAAAAATACAACGATTGAAATTAATAATAAAAAGTTATCAAGATGCTAAAAAGTGTTATCAACTTTTTTCTAAACTTTGTATCAAGGAATAAGCATTGTGCTTGTTACTGTTGTAGCCAGTATAAATTACATTTAATGAACCATACAACACCTCGAGAACTATATTCGATGTGGAATTCACTACCACCACATTTTCAAGAAGATGAAGAAATAGCCACCTATCTCCCATGCTTCAAACATTACAACTTACCAACTGATGTGGATCATATTGATGGACCCCCACCACCTCGCTATAAATGTTATAAATGTATTGTTGAAAAGCAGAAAACATTTCGTTGTTAGTCGCACAAAATCATTATGTTGATCAACATTGCAAATTACATTTTGATGGTGGGGTTATTCGATAAGACATTCTTCTCCACGACCCCGGGTGAGATTGTAGAATGTTATATTTGTATGAATGTTGAAAAAAATGATACATGGCCGCTAAGATGGAGACGAATGATTCTACTGCTAGATACCATACCACCTACATGCACAACACAAGCAAATACCGATGATAGTGATGAAAATGGTGTGATAAACTATAAACTAATGTACGTGTTTCCAAATCGATCATTTTACAAAAGTGATCAATGGGAAAGTTTACAAACAAAATTACCCACTCCTTGGGAAAGTATCGTCGAGCTGAGATTAGATGAAAACTTCAAGTCTTCAGAGTCTTCAGTTGAATCCAATTATACGAGAGATAGCTCATCATCACAACCAACATCATTATCCGATGGAAATGAATACAATATAACAACAACTATAATACCACCAATACCGTTAGGAATTCCTAATTATTTTATATATTCCCTAATTTTCGTAATTATAATGATATTATTATCAATAATTGTAAATATGTTGATAGTTAGGAGAAATATGTATATTAATCAAAATGATGTTTACTAATTATAATAAAAATAATAATTTAACAATATGTATCGTTTTACTTATCCATTTTATTCCGTTTCAGGATTATAGGTGGAAATAAATAAAACTAAGTAATTAGTAGAATAAAAAAAAAATATTTTATTAACAAGTTTATAAATAAAATTACAGGTAGTATAATAGTCGTCACTATTTTAAATGAGTGTATACATATTTTAAAGTACATTAGTTTTATCAATCCAACTATTTTGTGAATTATCGAGGCCGAGCCATTTCACATACACTTTCGATCCTTTACGACGTAACACTTTTTCAACCAAGTACACATCATGATGTTTAGCCTTTTGTAGTTCATATTCGTAGAATGCTCCTTGGATTGGTCTACCCTGAATATCCTCCAATAAATATGTAACAGGATTAGAAATTTTAACTTTTTGAATTTTAAACAGTTCTGTTGACCAATTAGGAGTATATCCTTTAGCAAACATCGCCTTCTGTTTGCTAATACGTACAAAATCACCTACTTTAAATTGTCCTTTATCAGCAATTTTTATATGTGAATAAACTGTCTTGAGTAATTGTTTCTCTTTATTTAAATTCACATCTTTAGGTTTCATACCAATTGTGGAGTGTTTTGTTGCATTATAATTTCTAGTTATCTCATCCAATATAGAATACCAATTATATTTTCCATTTAGACTGAATGCTCGATATAACTTTTCTTTTAAAGTTCGAATAACCCGTTCAGCCATACATGCTTTCATGGTGGTGTACGTTGAGTAGTGATTAACATGATTCTTTTTCATTAATGCATTAAATTGTTGATTATAAAACTCTTTACCTTGATCAGTTTGCAGATTATGTGGTGTACGGGTACTCTCTTGGAAAATTTTCTTGAATGCATGCGTTAAACTTACCGCAGATTTATCCTTTAACGGAACAGTCCACAGAAATTTTGAGAAACAATCAATCACTACCAAAATAAATTTATAACCTTTATTTTCGCGAGCATAAGCACCAAATTCGGCTAAATCTGCTTGCCATAAATCATCCATGCCTTTTAATATAACTCTACGTCTGATAAATTTTTTTCTAGCTGGTTTATGCAACTCATTCACCACATCCTGTTTAATGGTGCTTGTTGCTAAGGGTCGACGTCTTCCCATGATGAGGAATATCTTCTAAATTAATACTTGCTCTTCGCGTAGTTGCTGGTGGTACATTTAAACGTTTCTTTAGTAATTCAATTTCATTACGGGAATGAATAAATTGTTGATCAATATCCTCCTGCACTTTTAAAAGTTTCGACTCAATATTGCTTGGTATAATATTAATGGTTGTTTGTAATTTATTATCTAAATTGAGTAAATCTGATTTAATTTTATTTTCAAATGTTTTTAAATCCGACACTTCCTTTGTGAGTGTTTCATCAACATCACGAAAGCCTTTAATAGCAACATCAATCTTTTCATTTACAGTTTTCAAATATTGTTTAACGTCACTAATAGAAGTATCAACAAAATCTTTAGTAGCAGCGTCAGACTTATCTAGCGGTTCACTTATGTTACAAATTCTTCTGTTCTCAACATTAAAATCACCGGTACGAGTAAAAAGAAATCCGGGTCCAGGAGGACCTCGTGTTTGAACCGTTTTGCGATTTGAATGACGTCCAAACTTGTCGACACTCATCATTGATTTGAACTATGAATACGCGATTCACTCTATTATATTAGCCTCTCGTAATTCCTCTTCAATGGCTACAATTTCATTCTGATGGGATGTATTTCCAGCACTCTTAGATGCGTGTAAAAGACATAAACGGTCTACTAACTCTTCAAGGCTATCCCAGTACCGATATTGTACTCTAGGTATATTATTCTTTGGAATATTCAAAGATGAATCAAACAGCCCCCTTCCAGATGGGGAGGAACCTGACCAGGAATGTATTCGAGGAGTGGCTTTTTCAAAAAGTGGTTTAATTATGTTTCTATATTTATATGTTTTAGTTCCTTGGATCTGTGAATTTGGATCGTAATTTCTCCGCAGCACATTGGTTCTTTTCAAAATATCTTTATAATTGCGTTTGTCATTATCATTATAACCAATAGGCTTCTTCTTGAAAAGTAATTCATAAAGACCTGGGGTACCGATGTATTTAATCCCTTCTATTCGTAAATCTTTTCCGATGACCTCGACATTTGATTTTCCAATGGTCCATTTATCAGTATTTAGGTTGATATTAATACCCGTTTGTATATCCAATTCATCCTTTCCATCTGTTATTAACATTTCTACATATTGTCTCGGTGGAGGAGCATAAGCTTCTAAATAAGACTCTATAGCTTGGGGGTTTATATCTTCGATGAACGTTTGATACATGTGTCGATCACTTTCAAATACATTTTCATCTGCATCATCATCTTGAGGTATATCTTCATATGAAATTTCCTGTTCGCGTGGTAAAAAATCTACTCGCTTAGGTTTAGGTTTTTGTAAGAAATTAGTTGCTTTACGTTTAGCTCCAGCTTTAATAACTTTATCATCATTTTCCTGTTGTGGCTGCTCGTTTTTGGATGGGAATAATTAGGGATAATAATTTAGGAATCTCTTGTTTAATATTTGAAATATTTTGTAATTGCGGTTTTTGTGATGTGGCTATTAAATTTTTCAAAGGTTCGATTAGAGGTTTATAAGTTTTATTTAGCAGTTCATCTTCTTCGGTTCTATTCAATTTAATAGCGAGTAACTTTTTACGAATAGCTTTTTGAGCATCAATAAGTTTCCGTTTAACATTTCTACTCATCATATAGTATTTTTTATAACAGGTTGAAACAGTTAGTAATCAGGTTTAATCAGGTTTGCTCAGCTAATAATCAGGTTTGATCAGCTAATAAAGAGGTTTGATCAGCTAATAATCAGGTTTGATCAGCTAATAATCAGGTTTGATCAGCTAATAATCAGGTTTAATCAGCTAATAATCAGGTTTAATCAGCTAATATACAGGTTTAATCAGGTTTTATCAGATAATTATCAGGTATGTTCAGGTATAAATTAGATTTAATCAGGTAATAGTAATCAGGTTCAATCCGATAATAAAACTTTCTCCTTCAACACTTTATTGTATACTGACTATCTGATTCTATTTACCTATTATTATATACTGATCTAAATATTTACGATATCTCCCCTTATCAATATCACAATCTTTATCCACTGTTATAAAACTGTAGGGCTCTGTCCAACATGCTGAGCACATTTCCTTGAATTTATCGAAAGTCATATCACCACTTATGTGATCGTTGTAAACATGTTTAAGATTTAAATCATCTTGTTTGAAGAGTATTATAAAATTAGCATTATCACGTATGAGGTGTTTGGGGATACGAGTATACGTTTGACATAAATAGAAAGAATCAATATTATTGTGTCGCCCCATGCTGAAATATTCTCGTATCACATCCTGTTTATCGCAAGCCACATCGTCGAAAATGAAAATCGAATCAGGTTTTGCATCACTGGGTTTCATAATGTCCACATTCTCTTTGAATGGGAAATATCCAACGCCTTTGAGTGGTTTTAAAACTTTTTCAAGAAACTGATATTTCGATTGGTACAGTGATTTTGAATAGACATACACATTTTTAAACTTTACACCATTCTCATCAAACAGCAAACTCAACATTACATTAGATTTACCACAGTTTGATGGACCGCAAATTAAACATCTCAACGTATTCGGTAGCAAAATACCATGACGCATCTCTTTCGTGAGCGATATACCTTCACCAATACACGTATCAAGATTTATGATAGGTAGAGATAGTTTCTGTTTAACGAATCGCATGATACTAAAAAATATATAATGCTCTACAACTGTATATAAACTTATTATAACGTGCACACATTCATAACAACATGTACGCTGGAAGAGGTATCATCAATTCACTCATCAACAAGCTGCCGTTCGAGATACATATACCTGGAGGTTATCAGTATTGCGGACCGGGTACTAAGTTGGAGAAGCGTATAGCAAGAGGTGATTCTGGTATTAATCCTCTAGACAGTGCATGTAAAGAACACGACATTGCATATTCACAAAGTAACCTTCAATCAGATCGACATAGAGCTGATCAAATTCTTCAAGAAGCCGCCTGGAGAAGAGTAAAAGCAGAAGACGCAAAGTTCGGTGAAAAAGCAGCTGCATTATCTGTTGCTACCGCTATGAAAATTAAACGAAAACTCGGAATGGGTATTAAGAGAAAAAAGCAGAAGAAAATTGCACTAAATAGTGGAATTGTATCAAAAGTACGCAAAGCAATGAAAAAATTCAAATCATTGGATGAGCGAGAGGGTGGTAAAATTGCTCTTACGACTGCTAGGGCGGCAGTTAAGGAGGCAGGTGGTCGTAGAAAAGTTCGTACTCCTCGTGTAATCCCCATACCTAAACAAGGTGGAATTCTACCGCTCATACCACTGTTTGCGGGGTTAAGCGCCCTTGGTTCGCTAGCAGGTGGTGCTGCTGGAATTGCAAAAGCAGTGAACGCCTCCAAAGATGCTAGAAATAAATTGGCTGAATCAGAGCGACATAACAAGATAATGGAAGCAATTGCAATAGGTAAAAGTGGAAGTGGACTATATCTCAAACCATATCGAAAAGGTTTGGGTTTGTATTTAAAGCAGTCCCCAAAAAACTACTAAGTAAGCTACCTCGACGTCCGCTCACTGATATAGATATTCAAAATTATGCTACACGAGAACACATTAAGCATTTTCGTGGTGTATTTATGCGTGACACTCTTCCATCAACAAAACCTCTCCGTAACGAGTGTGCAGTAATAAATTTAGATTCTGTTAAAGGAGTGGGCACTCATTGGGTAGCGTATAGAAAGCGTGGAAATTTAGTTACATACTTTGACAGTTTCGGTGATCTACAACCGCCCGCGGAGTTGTTAAAATATTTTCGTGGGAGTGAAATAGTATATAATCATGATAGATATCAGAAATTTAATAGTTACAATTGTGGACATTTATGTCTACAATTTTTAGCGGAATAAAGTCAGTTACAGCAATATAAATTCATCAGTCATGTCTCAGACATTCACACTGCAAAGTAATACAAATGTGCTCTCTGTGAATTATTACCCGCCGATAGAACTGAACCCTGACACGTTTTATTGTCTAGGACTTGTTGGATTTTACACATACAATACTATTCCGAATATTGAAGAAAATAGTAATAATCTGTTTAAGTACGACAGTGGAAAGCAGATTAAAATACCGGCTGGTTCGTATGAGATAACTGACATTGAACTCTATTTACAAAATCAGCTGATTGACGCTACCCTTAACGATAAGGTTGAGCGTGATAAGGTGCTATCAATTAAACCAAACAATAATACGCTAAAGTGTGAAATAAAGAGTAATTACGATATTGATTTCTCTGATAGTTACACAATAGGGGGATTGTTAGGTTTTTCTAAAAGAAAGTTGGTGGCTAATCAATTACACGAATCAGATTTACCGGTAGAAATTATAAAAGTTAATAGTATTCGAGTTGAGTGTAACATTGTACACGGCGCTTATTACGGTAATACATTATCACATACTATATTTGAATTCTCACCTAGTGTTGATCCAGGTTTTGCAATAAATATTGAACCACGAAATATTATTTATCTACCAATAAACGCTCGAGCAATAGATAACATCACATTGACAATCCTCGATCAAGCCGGTCGACCTGTGAATTTTAGAGGTGAAAAAATACTAGTGCGTTTAGAGTTGAAGAGTATTAAGTGAGAGAGAGAAATGGGGATTAATTTCCATAGTAACCATATAAAAGTAGATGTTACAAGATATAATTCAATCAGTCAACATTTAGCTCGTAAAGTGTTAACAACCGCTCTAAAAAATAAACTATTATCTCTAGGGTATAAGTTAAAGCGACAGTAACAATATGGATAAAATAAATATATTTTCCAAAATTAGCTATGAAGAGACTATTGCAAAGAGTGAATTCCACACATATCATCCTCTAGCTCAAAATTATAGAAACAATGATGAGATTCGTATAATGATACAACACCAAGACATTTACACTTGTCCGAGTGAAAGTTATATTTATGTGAGCGGAACCGTTAAATTTCCGGCGCTGATTCCACCTGCAACTGTACACAACTTTAAGTTTGTGAAAAATGCGTATGCGTTTTTGTTTGATGAAATCCGTTATGAATTGAATGGAGTTGAAGTGGACAAGAATCGTGATGTAGGAATCACAAGCACGATAAAGGGCCTACTCTCCAACACTAAGCGAGATCAGCATATACTTGATCTTTGCGGTTGGGCAGAGAATCCTGCAACTGTTACATACTTTGATGATAACAAAAAGTTCTATGCTCTAATTCCATTGAAATATTTATTGGGTTTTGCTGAGGATTATACGAAAATATTAATTAATGTGAAGCAGGAATTAATACTACTACGAGCTAGAAATGACGTGAACTGTTACAAAGGGGACGCAAATATAACGTTCGATATTGATAAAATTTACTGGCGAATTCCTCATCTCCAACTCAACGATGAAGTTCGATTGAGTGTCTTGGATAGACTCAATGAAGATAAACCTATATTAATGCCGTTTCGTAGGTGGGAATTGCATGAACTACCCTCTTTAAAAAGTACTGATAGAGATATCTGGTCTGTAAAAACATCTACGACTCTGGAGAAACCACGATATGTTATAATTGCACTACAAGAGGAGCGAAAGAATACTCATGTAAAAAGCGCCTCCAAATTTGATAATGCATCACTGCGAAATATGAAAATTTATCTAAACTCAGATTCATATCCATATGATAACTTAAATCTTGATATAAATAATGGTGATTATGCACAACTCTATTATATGTATGCCACTTTCCAAAACAGTTACTATGGTGGTGGTACAAATGAACCGATATTAGACATGATTCAATTCAAGCAACATGTTCTTTTTGTGTTTGATGTATCTAAACAAAATGAAAGCATTACATCATCTACGGTTGATTTAAAAATTGAATTGGAAGCTACGCAAGCATTTAAGCCAAACACTCAAGCCTATTGCCTTATTTTGTGTGATGCAGTCGTTGAGTACACCCCATTGTCGGGAATAGTTCGAAAATTAATTTAAACTCATTAAAACGATATTTTTAAATTTCTATTGTATTATTCAATCCCAGTGTGAATCTAGAAACGGTGATAAATGGTTGCGGTGTGCTGCAGATCCTGCATGCTTTCATAGAAGAATCATTTGGAAAAGTTACAGACATCAATATGAATCGGCGATTTATTATTGATGTTCAAGGATTTAAAGTAAATGGAAAATTTATTCCAAATGAATTATCCATCAAAGCATTCGATGGGGGTGATGTAGACACCTACTTTTTCAAGCCACCAACACCATTCCAATCTCTAAACACCTCAGATAAGAATCAAGCGCGATGGTTGGAGGATCATCACCACGGACTTAAATATAGCGCTGGAAATCTATCACTAAAACTGATTCAAAATATTTTAATGTTTCACATTCAACAATCAGATAGTTTTAATATTATTTTTGTAAAAGGACATTTGAAGAAGTTGTTATTAGATTCAATTTTTAATTCTTACTTACATTGTAATGAATATATTGTTATTAATTTAGAAGATGATGAGGATGAATTTTACGATTGCCCCAATTTAATTAAAACAATACACACATGTTTAAATCATATTAATAAATATGCTATATGTAGTGCGAGAAATGTTGAATTTATACATAAGTATTTGAATGTATTGAATTAATTGTATTATTACAATAAACCCACCATAAATTGGATGTATGTAGAGTTCGCATTATTTTTCAACCTTATCTAACAATATATCCCTTTCACACTCAAATCATAGAAGGTAGGTAACAAAATTAAGGTAAAAAATATATGCTAAATATAGACATTTATTAATAGGAAAAAATATGTTAACAATTACATAAATGCTCAGGCTGAAAACATTAAAATTGGGTAGCATAATAAAAGAAAATATAAAAACATTTTAATAATACATTTTATTAGTATAATCCTTATAATTAAAAAAAACACTTTTCATAATTATAAGAATAAACATTATTTATAATTAAATATATATATATATATATATATATATATATATATATATATATATATATATATGAATTTATCACATTGGGGTTGTATTATTTTTTGGTATTTTGGAATGGCCCCACGCAAGAGTATGTACACCATCGGGGCAGATGTAACGTTTATCATCATTACTGCTTAGCGCAATTTTATTTTGCTCGATGGTAAATATATCGTGTTTGTAGCTCCTAAATGTCCTTTGTTTACGATATATTTGCTCCCCGGTGAGCAAACACTGTTTATAATCCTCTCCACTAATGTCTTTATTCACAACACATTTTTTCACACCTTTAGCCTTCTTCTTCCAATTCGCTTTATCCCTCTCTGTGCAATGAGCATACATTTTCGCTCTTATCCCAACATGTTCAAACATAATCTCACCCGCCAACTCGTCCTTCATTAAGCCTAACACACCTTTATTTTTTAGAGGCATATCGAAAACGTTATCAGACCCGTAATTGCTAGTATCAAATTTTTCAATATTCTCCTTAATATCTACATAAATATCGTCGGTTTCAATTAATAAAATTAAACTATCGGTATCACAGTAGCAGAGAGTAACTTTCTCACCATACTTTGGTTTCAAAAAATCGTAATAAAATTCATACATTAACAATTTTGATAGTTCTAAAACGGAAAACCCTACATAAATCGGCTTGTTATACAGAACTTTTAATTTTTCAAATTGAATCGCGATCAAATTTTCGGTGAATGTTGAAACACTTTTCATATTCGGTTTAGCGAGAAGTGTTTCCGCGCCCGGTTTACGTCCAATATTTTCCCAATGATTGATAAGTTTAACATCCACTCGTTTGTCTACATTTTCCATCGTTTTGCCAAATACGCTATTATTCATTAATTTAAAAAAGTCTTTTTCAAAATCATTTTTAGCCGCCTGTCGTAAAGTAGTGTTTAAATCAATATATTGTTTTAGCCAATCAGATTGCCGGAATTCAATTATTCTACGATTTTTATAATTTTGAGTCCGTGATTTATTGCCTGCTTTAATTTTCTGTAGTGAACAATATACTTTTCTTTATTGTTTAAATTTGGAATAAGTTTTGTGTTTTTAAATTTTGATTTTGGTGGAACCATGCTTTCAACGAGGAATGGTAAATCATTATGTAGGACCTGTAGTGATTCAGGATACTCGATGTCTGCTTCGATGAAATAGCCAATAAGTGAATCATCGCTCATTTTCATCACGTCAAAGTCTAAAATTTCAGTCTCCGTCAACCATTTAAAACCACCGTAAGGCATTAGTTGGGAAAGTGCCCAGCCATACAAATTATTCGCATCCCAGTACGCTAAATACGTGCTAGGTTGATTGGGATTATACTCGGATAAATATTTGTTATTCGCCTTAGCGTATCTCAGCGAGGCTTGACAAATACCTCCTCTAATGCCTTTCGAGATGAAATGGTGCATGTCTATGTCGGTGAAAAGTTCTAAATTTATGTCTGTTATTTTCAACATTGCATCCCAACTTAGTCCGGGGGCCGTATAATAATGCGCCGGATCAAGCTGATATGTTGTGGTGCACACGTTGCGAAATTGTTCAAAAATGTCCGTCAATAGTAATACGTCAGTCTTTAAATATAGGTCGGAGTAATCTTTTAAATTTCGACAATTAAAAGTATTCCAAACGGTCTGTGCAAAATTGTATTCTTTGTCGGTGATGATATGATTATTTAGGTAGTTGTTAAAACAGTCCTTTTGCGGGATAGATGTCTCGGTCAATCTTTCAAACGAGTCCATGTGTTTATATGGAAAAACACCTTTTTGTCGTAATAACATAAAATGCTCATTGTCGGGGTAAAATTTTCTAACCTCTATGCATTGATCATCGCTCAAATTTCTCGCTAGTTTCTCCAAAGAGCTAGCCATAAATCTGAATGAATCTACAAATCTCAGTTTTATGTAAATTTTATTTTCCACCCCGTTTTTATTTACATATTCACCGACCGGTAGATTTTTGGTGATTGAAATATATTTCTCCTTATTTTGAGCAATGATATCGATTTTTTCCTCATCGCAGCCAAACTCTTTAACAAATAAATGCGCGTCATAATTTGACATGTTGTGGAAGAAAACAGGAATCATTTTCGGAATTTTATAATTTAAATTACAATTTGAGTGGGCGGCTCCCCGAAATTTACCCGTTAAATGATCATGATCGGCGACTTTGTCTGGTACTTGTAATAATTTATTACATATATGACAAGAAGTGGCCGTATCGTAGGAATTTTGTTCATCTGCAGTTAATTTAATCATTGGAAGTGTGACGCTTAAATGATTCCTATATATTTCCTTAACATCTGCACAGAGGTTCTCGTAAAATAATTTCGGGCAATCTTCTCCGGTATAAGTGACAAATTTACTCAATGAATCATCAAATGAACATTTTATATTATAGGCAAAACTGTACGGTATGTGTATATGTGTTTGGTTGGTATAGCTATTGTCGGGGTTTGGTGGACATGTATCCATCGGTTTTAAAATTGATTCAAAATCTGCGTATACAACAAAGGGTATACGCATTTTTCTATCGTAATTTTGGAATTTTAATATATCCCCCGGGATCATATCACCTCGCTTGTCTTTTATAATGTCTTTTGTCGGCATAATAGTGTAAATTTTGTTGCAGTCATTCAATTTATGTTGATTAAAAGTCAACTCGCTTGAAAAAAAAGTCAGACATCCATCACATAGATATTTTTTATCGTGACGCGATGATATTTGACTTCTTACAAGTCTCGGCATATCTTTTATCCATACATAATGGCCTTTAACACCATCTTCTAAATATAATAAATTTACATGTCTTACCCTAGTGTCATTAGTGTGAAAAATTGGTCCTACAACGTCATGTTGTTTAGATTTAAAATTAAATTCTAAACCATAAACGTTAATGCTAATGTTGTTCATCTGTTCAAATTTGGAAATGTCTTTAATTTTAATGGGAAACTCTAATCCGTCGTAATTTAAAATTTGAGAAAAGTGGGGATATGATGCCGGGCGATTAGAACTGACATTCGTGGGGTGTAATGCGGATACAATGCTCCATAATAAACAAAACTCGTCTTCGTTTTGAACATTGATACACGCTTTCCGGTCCCTAATCTCTTTTGGCAGGTCAATAAATGATGACCCACGTATTGGTTTATATTTATTTAGATTAATTTCTAAATGGGAAATCTCCCTAAGTGACCAACCCGAATCTTTCTCCTGAAACTCACCACATTTTGTTTTAATTGTAGCACACACATTATCATAAATTTCTATAAAGTTACTCATGCTAGGTGTAATTTCGCAATATTTGGTATTAAATGATTTCAATTCACCCGCGGGGTTTTTTTCATTTATGTAAATACTAAATAGCTCTATATTAAATTTCAACCCGGAATTATACGACTTGATAACGTTTTCAATCATGCAACGTACAGTGTTCCTTAATTTACTAATAAAACTATCTATATCTATACCCGATCCATTAATCCTATAACTTGCCACTCTGTTCTTGAAGCTGGAACAAACTTCTATAACTTCGTGTTTGAACGGCTTCACCGCCACCTGAAGATGTTTTTGCGACCGCAGATGTCCAGCGTACTTGACTCTGGTTGCGAATTGTTGATCACATATCTCGCAGTGATGGGTCGACGGGGTCGCATGATCTAATTTAACCTTCTTCGAGGTGGAGGGTGAATCGTCAACATCTAGGGGCCTCTTCGAGGTAGTAGGTTTATCGGTGTTATGTTGTTGTTGTTTCTTGTGACGTTTGCAATTATCCTCTCTTGTGAATTGAGCATTGCAAACGTCACATTTATAATACATTTTAACCCCTATAAATTAAATTAACTTGTGAATTGGATATTTATAATTCAATTTAGCCTTACCACAGGTTTTCTGATGTCTTGAGAAGGCATCCTTTCTTCCGAACACTTTTCCGCATTGGGCGCAAGAAAACATTTTTTAAAAACTTGTATCTACAATGACGATTCGTTATCGAATGATGTTTTAGAGCTCTCAGCACGGTTCTTATATATGACGTTTCATGCATTAAAAAATATGTGGAAATTAGAACGTCACGGTTGAAAAACATTTACTTAATAAACACTATTTGCAGCATTGCATTTAATTGCGACAATAAACCAGTTCTAGGAATGCGGATTCTAATGTGAAAGTGAATTTATTGAAGGTGAATAATTAATTTGATATGTTTAATAATGTGGATTTGCTAATCTAGTCTAACCTTGTCTAGTCTGGTGGTATTAACTAATCCAGTCTGATGTTATCTGATCCAGTACCGTTCCAGGATGGAAAATTTAGTCTGACCTTATCTAGTCTGGTGGTATTATATAAAGCACATTGCATTGAAGTGTACATTCACTTTTAATGAGAATAATTAATTTTATATCTTATTTTAAATTTTAATTGCGACAATAAATACTATTCAGGAATGCGGAATTGCTTTTTCCAGGAAGGAAAATTTAGTGTGACTGGTGGTGGTATTAACTAATCTATATAAAAGGGTGATACAGAACTCAACCTAGTAGTTCAGTATTTAATCCCATAATCCACTAAATAGTCTTAGGCAACGAAATGCATAATATATATAAATAATATAATAATACCTTTTTTAATATATTGAATTATAGGATGATCCCAATACATTTATAACTCTAATCCACTAAATAACTCCTGTAATTTTGCAATTTATATTTTAATTGCATCATTTTAATTGCGATAGTAAACACTATTCAGTTTTAATAATACGGATTTGCTAATCAAGTCTAAACTTGTCTAGTCTGGTGGTGGTAAAGCCAATCAAAATGCTAATTAAGTCAAGGTCAAACAAGTCTCTAATTTTAGTTACTTAGGTTCTTATATCACGAAATTGTTTATTTTCAAAAGCAATTCTTTTTGTGTGACTAATAATGAATTAAAATGTCAAGGTTTTGTGTATACACTTGTAATGAGAATAATTAATTTTATATATTATTTTACATTTTATTTGCGACAATAAATACTATTCAGGAATGCGGAAGTGATTTGCATTATAAGAAGATTATTTAATACAACCAGACTAGACGAGGTTAGACTAGATTTGCTAATATCAAACTAATAGTTTAGGCAACCAAATGATCTGCAAAGCTATAATCTGTGATTTTATTAATTTTTTTACGTGGCGCCATCTGTGATGTAGTTGAGAAAGATTGGTATCTGTAATGCGGTAAGTTAAAGATTGACAGGTTGTTTACAGGAATCTATAATTTAATTGCAGGAATCTGTAAAGCGCCATCTGTGATATAGTAGGGAAAATTGAATTACAGGAATCTGTAATTTTTTGATTTTTTACAGGAATCTGTAAAGCGCCATCTGTGATATAGTGGGGGAAATTGAATTACAGGAATCTGTAATTTTTTGATTTTTTACAGGAATCTGTAAAGCGCCATCTGTGATATAGTGGGGGAAATTGAATTACAGGAATCTGTAATTTTTTTAATTTTTACAGGAATCTGTAAAACGCCATCTGTGATGTAGTAGGGGAAATTGAATTATAGGAATCTGTAATTTTTTTAATTTTTACAGGAATCTGTAAAGCGCCATCTGTGATGTAGTAGGGGAAATTGAATTACAGGAATCTGTAATTTTTTTAATTTTTACAGGAATCTGTAAAGCGTAATTTGAGGTGGAGGTGGCGCCAGAACGAATCATCTTTCCCTACTCATAAATGTTTCAAAATGATTTTTTAAAATGAATTATACTCATATTTTTTATATCATTAGTATTATTTTTTTAAATTTTTAGTAACAAATATATATATATATATATATATATATATATTGTTGTATTTGTAAGGTATTGTAGAGGTTTTCGCGGTTAGATACCTGTGTTGTATTGTTTTCTCGGGGATTCCGCGTTGATGTTGAGGGCTGGTTCTGAAAAGAACCGGATTCTCCACGTTTCGGCGAACTAACATTCGCCATTCTCAAGAGATATATGCGTCCGTGCGGGTCAACCGTTAGACGCATACTGAGAGCTCGTTCATGCGATGCGACTATTTATAGCTGTCTGGCTTCGGGTCATGCGCGTTGTGTGCGGTGCTTCGGTTAGGTTGTTTGTTTGTCTTGTTGGTCGTACATGAGTCTGGGGTGTCTGGGATTGCATTTTGAGGGTGGATATGATCGGTCGCCATGCTGGGGGCAGTCTCAAGGAATCGTCTCTCGTGGTCATGCAGTAGTCTCGTTTTTCTATCTCTATGGCTTCCCTGTATACTCGTGACATTTCGTGGCTAATCTGTGCAGAGTCCTTGAATTTCTAAAGTCCATCCAGTGACTGGTGTGTGTGTGTGTTGTACAAGTGCCGATGAAGCTTTGTCTCTGTGTCTGACTGAAACTACATGTTCTTGAATCCTAGCAGATATTTTTCTATTGGTACGTCCAATGTAGGTTCGTTTACATGTTCCGCAAGGTATTTCGTAAATTCCATGGGATTCTAACGGGATGGTGTCTTTAACGCTGCGTAGCATGGAGGATATTTTCTGGTTAATTTTGAAAATGGTGTCGATGTTGTGTCTTTTAAGGATTCTGGCGATTTTGTCAGTTGATCCATAAACATATGGTGGGTATGCTCTGCTAACGGGTTTCTGTTGTTCTTTAAATCTTTGGCTACTGTTCTCTGTACGACGGAAAGCTCTGGATATTAAGCTGTTTGGATATCCATTTGAAGAACGAGCTTCTCGTAAGTTCCTCAATTCTTTCGGTAAGTTAAGCTGGTCGGCTAGTCTTTTGGATCGGGTGGTAAGAGTGTTGACTACAGATGCTAATTGTTTGGGATGATGGTGCTAAGAAGCGTTCAGATATCTGTCTGTATGGGTTGGTTTCCGGTACACAGTGTGACTCAAGGTGCCGTCAGGTTTCTTCTATACCAAAACATCCAAGAAAGGAAGTCGTTGATGCTTTTCTATCTCCATTGTGAATTTAATTTGGTCGTGTTGGGAGTTAAGATGGGTAAGGATTTTATGAATAGATGGGTAATAATAATGGGTCTGCCGTGGGGCCAGATTACAAATGTGTCGTCAACATATCTTAACCAGAGTGTAGGTTTAAGTGTGGCTGATGAGATTGCCTTTTCCTCAAAATCTGTAAGAAATATGTTGGCTATTACTGGGGACAGAGGTGAACCCATTGGTGCTCCTAGGACTTGTTTGTATATTTGACCATCGTACCTAAAGCATGTATTCTTTAAACAATGTTCTGCCAGATCTGATACATACTTTTCTGGTTTTAATTTTGATCTTATGATGTTTAAGGCCTCAGGAACCGGTACTTTTGTGAATAAAGATACAATGTCAAAGCTCACAAGGAGGTGGCCGGGCTGGAGTTGGTGATTTTTCAGTATGTCTATGAAGTGTTCAGCATTGCGGACATAGGAATCACAATCTTCGGCGTATGGTTGTAAACATTTTGCTAAATGTTTTGCAAGAAGTTGGACCGGTGAACCAACGGAGCTTACTATTGGTCGTAGTGGGTCATCCATCTTTGTGGATCTTTGGTAAACCATATATCTTGGGACACCGTGAAGATTTCTCCCTTGGTATAAGAGTATAAGATTGGTATAATATTGTTTAAAGAATACATACTTTAGGTCAAATATACAAACAAGTCCTAGGAGCACCAATGGGTTCACCTCTGTCCCCAGTATAATAGCCAACATATTTCTTACAGATTTTGAGGAAAAGGCAATCTCATCAGTCACACTTAAACCTACACTCTGGTTAAGATATGTTGACGACACATTTGTAATCTGGCCCCACGGCAGACCAGAGCTGGACAAATTCCTTACCCATCTTAACTCCCAACACGACCAAATTATATTCACAATGGAGATAGAAAAGCATCAACGACTTCCTTTCTTGGATGTTTTGGTACAGAAGAAACCTGACGGCACCTTGAGTCATACTGTGTACCGTAAACCAAAACATACAGACAGATATCTGAACGCTTCTTCGCACCATCATCCCAAACAACTAGCATCTGTAGTCAACACTCTTACCACCCGATCTAAAAGACTAGCCGACTAGCTTAACTTACCGAAAGAATTGAGGAACTTACGAGAAGCTCTTTCTTCAAATGGATATCCAAGCTTAATCATCATTTTCAACAAATGGCCACATGATCTATCTGGAATTCACTCAGGTTGGTATTAGGTAAAATCCAAGTCTTCTGCTTCCTTGGAAAGTGTTTGAAGGCTAGACTTCATGAGCTACCCAAAAGTCCTACACAGATCTACCAATCGTTCTCCGTTGCGATTGGTTCGCTTGTGGGCCGGATAATTGCCCACTATGTTTCTGTATTTTTTTCTCTCTTTCCAATTGAGCATTGAAGTCACCAAGCAGTATAACTGTGTGCCTCCCTGGAAGTGTAGAGATAATATCGTCTAAGTCTTCCCAGAATTTTTCAGTTCTGTCTGGATTGCGTCTGTTGTCCTGGTTGATTGAAGCATGTACATTGACTGTAGTCCTATACTGTAGTCGTCGTTTGCACATTTGAGAGAGAAGATGGATACACGACTGCTCGGAGAGGTAAAGTCGGTGATTGAGTCCAGTATCCTGTGACTGATTATAAATCTTGTACCTAAGTGGGGTACGTTCTTCTTTACCCGCTGACCCACTTTTCCTTTGATGATATTGTAACTTTGGGCCTCGAAGGCATATTCGTCTGTAAATATGGTTTTCTGTGCTGCTGTCAGTATTATGTTCTGTCGTGTTAGTGAATCAGTCAGATGTTTCAGTTTACCCACTTTTAGCAGTGAGTTTAGCATTAAATGTTGCGATAAAGCTTTGCCGTCTTGGCCTGAGTTTACGTCCGGTGATTTCAGGATGCTCCGACTCATCCTAAAAGCATGTTGATGCGGACTCCCCAGAATCCGAAGATCCGCTAATGTCACCATAGGTGACGGTGGATTGGTTACAACCGGGGGTAGTGCGAAATTTTCCTCCATGCTCAGTTGAAGAATGTCATTGTGGGTATCCAAAATACTACCGCAAGTTGTTAGCTTATTATTCGGGGTTGTCACCTCTATACAGGTCTATTCATTATTTCATTTAAAATCGGAGCATTCATGGATAGATAGATACACGTTCTACGGCACGTAATACTAGACGGTAAATTAGATTTTTCTTCTGCTTGCAACAAATTATCGACGGTACCAAGTCGTCATGCCATATAAATAAATGGCTTTTGAAAATTGACAAACCTGTCACAGTCAAAACTTTTTGTAATGGGTCAAAAATATGCAAAATATGAAAACATTTTTGGATTATCACCTTCGGAATTGAAATTGTTCGCTGACAGTTGGGTAATTTTGAATGCACACTTAGGACATTTCGGCGTGATTCTCATCCTACTATTCTATGAGAGATATCCAGAATATATTAACGCCTACTTTCCAAAATTAAAAGGATATTCAAATTTGGAAGAATTGAAAGCCACACCGGCCGTAACTTTACAAGGTTTGAAGATCATGAGACAATTGTCAATGATGGCAGATTTTATTGACAATGAGGAAATGTTGATTCAAACTGTTAATAGACATGTTCTTTATCACAGTAAGAGAAATATCACAAAAGAAGCTTATTTTGCCATGAAAGATTGTTTGCTTGATATATTATCTAAGCATCTAAAATCGTCAGGTGTAGTTATACACACGTGGAATAAAATTATGACAGGATTGATTGAAATGTTTTTTGCTATTAATAAGGAGGATTAAAAGATTAATTCAAAAATTACAGACTTTTATTTACCTATATTAATATAATTGGAATTTATTTTGACAATGATAATAATTAAGATACTTATTGCTAGATTTGGAGATTACAAATTATTTATTAACTTAGAATTAAATACTAAAATAATAATACGTGACAAGTTGTCACGTGTGTCACATTATTATTCATCATTCATCACCATTATCATTCTAAACGAATAGAAATAATAACAATAATGAATACCAAATGCAGTGTAACAAATCCAACTCGCGTCTGCAATGGTAGCCACCGGCGATTGGTCAGTTCGCTCAGTGATTGCGGCTGTAACACATGCTTCAGGAACTGACAATCCCTAATTATAATAACTCAGTGGGCGACCACTGGACACCAATGCTTACAAACAATCAAGACTCGCTCGTGCAAGTAATAACCGCAATACCGCAGGTGGTAACCAATCCACCCGTCAACAGGCGGCAACCGGGCACTCCGATGGACCCGGACCCGGACTTCCACGACTACAAAGAAAGTCGGAGTTCTCTGGCAAACTCCCACACAAGATGCTAATGTACTTACCTTCAACATCAACACTCTCATACAACCTGGAAAGCTACACAACCTAGCGACAAACTCGATAGGCAGAAGATACTGATCCTTGGACTGCAAGAGACACGTATTACAGACCAAGTCAAGTACCGCATCTTTAAGAGCAAAACTGATAGGCGAGTTGCCAAAGGCGCTCCACTGTTGGGGATGGTCTTCATGGTCCATAAGACTATACTCAATCCATCTGGAAAGTCACACCAGTAAACAACCGACTGATGACCATGGGCGTTCAGTGCACCAACAAAAAATACACACTGATCAACGCACACGCCCCTACAAGAAAGACCCAGTGTCCACCGAAAAAAGTCCTAAAGGATGACATCAAACTTTCCTGGGCGATTTAAATGCATAGATTGGCAGAGAAAAAGCACATGAAAACAGTAGAAAATTATCCCGTATGAGTAAAACATTTACAGGCGAGTAAACATTTACTCTGACCACTACCTTACACGCGTCAAAGTCAAGTTCACCCCCAATAGAATTTTCTGTAAGAGTAGTAGGGGAGTTACTGAAATTCGACATGAAAATGATCGCTGACTCTGGTGTGAAAGAATGTTGGGCGAATACCGAATTTCAGTAGAGGAGTTTCCTTACAGAAAGTACGTCATGGATCTGTTTCTGTACTGGGTACGAGATTGCCACATGGTCAATTTTGAACTCGCCTAACTGCTGGACTAGTTAACGCCAGGTTTTCTGTTTTCTTGGGTGTTTTCTGAGAGATGTCGACATGAGCTTGAGGTTGTGCTGCTGACAAAGTTAAATCAACCGTGTGCCGTGCATATGTACAGGGTGAGCAAAACTCGATGTCTCAGATCTATTATAAGAAAACGAAAAGCGATAGAAAAAATCTGAAAAGAGGTTCTTAAATGGGATTGAGTAAGGACCATTTTAAGCCAAATTTACATATTTTTCCATATTTGGAAACTGGAGTAATGACGTCTTCGAATTTTGTTTTCCCAGAACCATACCTATATTTTTGCATATTTGAAAAGCTCGTTTTTCTGAACAAATTTTGTAAAGAAAAAAAATTGTTTTTCTGAAATTCTTTTCAAAAATCTTTTTCTGTTTAAAAAATATAAGCAAATTTGTATAAAGTAATTAAAGAATTAAAATGTAATATCACAAAGTCGCAATCATCTCGATTCAAATAAGTAGCCTTTAGAAACAAATGATAAAGTCACATCTGAATCACATCAATTAGAATTATTTATTAATTTAACATTACTAAACACATAATATGTTACTACTATTACCAGAAAAAAACAAAGTTATGTAGGCAATCACTACAACAAATTTGCAATGTGACCTCTGCTGTGAATCTCTGCCTTACTTCTCTCACTGAAGCCTTACGAAACATTTCTCTATATAGTTCATCGCAAGCATTTCTGATTTTTCTTTTAAATGTTCCAAGTTAACAGATGGTGTTCTGTAAAATTTATTTTTCAAGTTCCCCACAAGAAGGCTAGTGGGGTTAAGTTAAGGTGACCGCACGTCCCGATTTTGGTGGGACAGTCCCGCTTTTTGGAGGCCTGTCCCGCGTCCCGCCGATTTTTAAAAATGTCCCGCTTTTTAGAAAATATCTGCATTTCTTATTTTAAATGTACTTTAATATATAATATAAAATTTTTCCACATATTCCCATAAAATCTCCTTTTTTAATGTCTTATCCTCCAATGAACTGTCCATTCTTGAAGATATTCCAAGCAGTTATTATAAAAATTTCTAACTTCTCTCAGAAAACCCGGTCGTTTAATGGCACCTTGTTCTGAAATTTTCATTTGGTGACATTAAAAAATGAGATTTTATGGGAATATGTGTAAAAATCTTTTGAATATATTAATGTGTTATTGGTAAAAAGATACGTTACTGATGAAAAAATTAAATGTTAATGGTCTGCAAATGTGAAAACAGACAAAAAATGGGCGGATTTATTGCTTCATTTTAAACAGAATAATATTCCTTATCAAAATATTTTGATAATTGTAGAATACTCGCTCTCATTGTCAGTATCAATAAAATATGGACAACTGAAAAAACGCAGTTGAACATTAAACTTTAAAATCTATATTAAGCGTAAAAATAATTTGACCAATTCATATGAGAAATTTCACGACATTTTAATAAATGATCCAGGTATTCACTCGGATCAAAAATTTGACCGTAAAAGAAAATATTTTTTTTTTTAATAAAAAATTTAAATTAATTAAAAATCATAATGTTCAAATTATGGTTTTTTACAAATATTTTTATAGTTACCAATAATTCATAATAAATACTTTTTTTTATATTTATAGACAGGTATAGGAATAATAGTAGTTTATGATACTAGTATGTGAAGAAGGGCTTTTGTGCATGAGTGCATCACATCACTTACACAATAAGGCTAGAACGTTCAGCGCCTTCGTGGAAAAAATTGCTAACTAGTAAAAACACTCAGTGACGGGAACACTATTTGGTCGTTGTCGATGTAATCTAGGTTAACCTAGATTTAATCTACAATAGGTTATGGTTAGGTTAAGTGATACGACAACCAAATAAATCCAGACTGAGAGGCCGAGAATTCTTCCAAATTATTCCAGATTCCAAATAAGAAAAGTTAATTCAATTCAAATAAACGTCAGAAAATTTCGTCAGACGGAAGTTATTGCCATAGTAACAACAAAAAGAAATCGTTTAATAATGAAACTCAATTTGATTTACATTAGACTTTTACGCACGATTTGGATACTTTTACACACGATTATGATAATGGTATCCTTCACATTCAATAATGTATTTATTAATGTGTTCATTTTGGTGTGTGAGTAGATAAAATATATATTTTTTTGAATTATTGGTCCGCTTTCGAAACTAAATTATAATTCTCATTTCATCCCATTTTGTCTCAATGAAAATGTGGTCACTTTAGGTTAAGTCCGGTGATTTAGGCGCCCACTGTATCGGTCCATTTATACGTTTACAATTTTCTTTGTATGTTTCATTTAAATATTGTTGGTTAATTCTTGCTTTATGCGGTGGAGCTCCGTCATGCTGGAAACACATGTTTGCTCGCAGCTGTAATGGCACATTTTCGAGAAGCAAAGGAAGTTTTTGTTAAAGTTGAAGAAATTGCAAATATCGCTCTCTATGTAAAACTCCTTCGTAAAAATATGGACCAATAAAATGCCTATTAATAATACCACACCAAACGTTAATTCCGAAGTGTCCTTGGATTTCAATCGGATTGACAAAATGCAGATTTTCAATAGACCAAAAATGTTCTTTTTTATTGGGCTTACCGTTACTAACAAAACGGCTTTCGTCATTCCACAACACATGCTGAAAAAACCGATTGTCAGTCATCTCTAAGTTTACCATCACTTACCATTCACCATAACATAATTTATTCTTCGTTGTTGATGTTGATCTGACAAGTCCGTTCGTTTGGATCAGTGTTTCTCAAACTTATTTGTCTCATCGCCCACCTGTGATTTGCTAAAGTAAATAACGCTCCCCAAAGCTATCCAATTATATATATATATATATATATATATATATATATATATATATATATATATAAAGTGCGCTGAAAAAGTTGGACTACAAATATCGTTCGAGAAAACTGAGTACATGTCAACAAACAAAAAAGACACACAACAATTACAGACGAAATACGGAACAATAAACAGAGTTACAAAATTAAAATACCTAGGAGAAATCATACAACATACAGGAATTGAGAAAGAAACTCAAAAGACAAGGATAGAGAAAGTAAGAAAAGGCTACGGCATGACTGCAAACATCTACAACAAGAAGAACCTTGGCATTCAAACAAAAATCAGACATTACAATACAGTCATCAAACCCGCCATACTATGGTATCTACGCATCAGAAACTATAGCCTCGAATAAAGGTGACATGGAAGCCCTGAAGAAAGAAGAAAGGCGAATCATCAGAAAAATTATTGGACCAAAACTCACAGATGAAGGATATAGACTACAATCAATAGAAACCACGGAAAAACTGTCTAACATAGAGAACAACATCAGAAAACGCAGACTTAGATTCTACGGACACATCTCAAGACTCCCGGAGACCAGACTAACTAAACAGATGCTGAACTTCCTTCAGAAACGTAAAGTCAGTACCAAGTGGATGAAACAAGTAACACAAGACCAAGAAGCAGCAAACATCAAAGATACTCAGGACAGAACGACTCTCAGACATCAAATACACCAGTGGGAAGTGAAGAAGGAGACCAAGAAAAAAACTGGAACCTCCTGGACCGAAGAAAGAAAACAGGCACACTCACAGAAAATGCGGGAAATCTGGGCCAAGAAAAAGAAAAAGATTTGAAAACCATGAAAACTTAGCGCCATCCACTTTGGGTGCAATCCGAGGATAATAATAATAATAATATAAATAAAGAAAATCATAATTAAAAAGCAACCCTCGTTCGACTAAGTATGAAGTTGGAAAAGCTATTAATAATTTCTTGACGACTTTCCACAAAGATGAATAGTGGTGAATGACTTCTTTCTGCAACCAAAACTCTTCATATGAGTTTTTAAATGTTGCTTTTAAGACTATATCATTTTGCAACTCGACTAATTCTTCTTCCAAAACTGGGTATGCGTTTTCATAACTTGAAAATTGCGTTATTATCGAATCAGGAACTTCCAAAACAAACAAATCTTTGAATCTCTTTCTCATGTCATTATGTAACATGTCCAAATGATTTATGAATATTAGAATATATTCATCAGATATTTCTTCAGTTTCCTGAATTTCCTTCAGTTTAGGGAATTGGTAAAATTGACGACGAGTCAATTTTTTTTTTTTCAAGTAACAATTTTTCAGTAAATGCTGCAATATTCGACTTTGTTTTAATTAGAGTGACTTTTTGACATTGTAGTGTTTTATGGTATTTATGGTACTAAATTTTTCAAACAAATCTGATAAATAAGCTTTCGGATAATAAGATTTTTGTTAGTTCGGTAGCAAGATCTCTTTTTTCTGTTTCTTTGTAAACGGTAACAGATACTTTATAACTTTCAAAAAATTCAATAATCGTTCTATAAAGTTCATAAAATCGTTGAAAATTGTTCCCGTTTGAAAGCCATCGAACTTCAGTATGGAGTAATAAACGTCTGTAGTTAGTTATCTTCATTATATATATATATATATATATATATATATATATATAGCCGATCATTTAATGAATGTGCCTTAATCTTGTTTATTGCAGTAATAACAAGCTGCATCGATTGGTGAAGAGGTTCACTTATATGTTTGGCAACTAAATGTTGGCGATGTATGATGCAATGAACAGTTATAATATTTGGAAGAGTTTTGTCGAGTAATCCTAAAAAACCTATATTAGAGCCGACCATAGCTTGTCTTCCATGAGTCGCACCAGCAAAAAGTTTATTAAGTGGAATTTTATTGTCATTAAAAAAATGCTCAATTACTCCAAATATTGATTCCCATTTGGTATCTCTTTCTAAATATCTTGTAAATAATAATTCTTCTTTCATTTGTTCATCATGTACAAACCGAACATATCCTAGCAATAATAAGTCATTTCCAGGTAACGTACTTTCATCTATTTCCAAAGAATATCTGTAATTCGCAAAATGTCATAGAACAATTCTGCTGTATTTTCACCCATTGAATCAATTCCTCTTTGAATAGTGTCATTACTGAGAAGAATTGATTTAATTACGTTTAATGGAGATTTGTGCAACACAGTACTGATAACCTCAGCAAATGCAGGCAAAATTAATTCTTCTCCAATTGTATGGGATTTTCCCGTCTTTGCAATTAGTAGTGATAACTTGTATGAAGCACGAAGTCCATCTGTGTTTTCTCCTTTAGGAGCTGGTAAACATTGCTTTTAAAGTTTAGCGTTTCTCATAGTTTTCTCGCAAACGTTGGAAATATGACACAGCTTGATTGTTTTTATGGGGCATGCATGTTTTGTAAATGTTCTAACAATCTGGAAGACTTCATAGCTTCATTCGAAAATGTTTTATCGCAAATGAGGCTCATCGGGAGCTGGCTATTATTTGGTGATGGTATAAAACCATATTTTATATATTCCACAGAATATTGTCTGCATTTCTCTTTAGTGTTCTGACATTTTTCCTACAATATTTTATTAAAATATTTATAGATATGAAAACATAATGAATTTAATTTATAGATTGTATAAGAAAACGCATTTATCATTGAATTTTATTTTGGACAAAAATATTAGTTTGAATAATATATTATGTTTTCTATTTAAAAATATTAAATATTAAAATAATAATTTAAAATGACTTACAGGTTTTTAGATAAGTATGTAGGTATAATATATGTATGTATAGTTTGTATGAATAACTATGTATTCGAACGAAGTGTGGCTTGCGGTAGGTGTAATTTGGGAAAAAAAGTAAAGAAGATATTTTGCCGCTCTTATTTTACTCGCTCTCATAGATCATACCGCGCGCTCTTTCTTTCTCTTTCTAGTGTGCTGTGTGTAGTCTTACCAACCCGAAATTTGCCTTGGAGGTAGATAAAATTTCAAAGTTGGTAGTTTTGAAAAAAAAAATCATCTCGTTTTAGGAAGAAACCAATAAAAAAGCTGAGTTACTGATCGTTAATATTTAAAATAGGAATCGAAAATATATAATAAAACGTATAATACTGAATATGGAACAATTTTTTTGAACGTATTTGTTTGTTCAAAATTAACAGAAATACATTATATAGCTCGTGATACCTACCGCCCCCTATATCGCCTCCTGGCTAGCTACCTACCGCCCCCTATATCGCCACCTGGCTACCTAGCGACCCCCAAAACGACGTCATCGCCCACTGGGGGGCGATATCGCCCACTTTGAGAAGCTGTTTTGGATGAACAGGGTATTAACTCATTATGTTCTTGCCTGTAGAATTTCTATTTTTTCTGAGTAATAGGAAAATTGACAAAGTCATGAAGTGAATAAAAACGTTATCAATAAAGTTAGTTTAAAGTTTAAAAAATATTATGGTGACGTTAACCAATTATTTACAGAAATGGAAATATATTGATTTGAAAATTTCAAAATTCTCCTGTTTCTCCTGCTTTTTTGAATTAATACCCTGTTTATTTGGACCAACGAAGTATTCTAGGTTGTTAAGTTTATAATCGTGATAACCATTTTCTTTCAAAATCTTTCGTACCGAACTATATTATTATTCTTTATTAATAATTTTTTATACATAATGTATTTATGACAAGTCAAATAATAATAATAATAAAACAGAATTGCAATAATAAAACCGAGTTAAACAGAGAACGTACACATAAGTGTAAATGGACGAAGACATTAATGTAAAAGAGACATTACATACAGTCGTAAAACATGGCTTTAGACGTAAAATTTTAAGTTTAAGGGAAAAGAAATTATTGATTGAGTAACAGCAACTTTTTATAAGCAATCTTTTGATTTTGCTTTTAAAAACTCGAATCGGAAGGGCCCTTAAGAATGAGGGTAGCTTATTATAAAGTTTTAATTTTAATTTAGGTGAATTTTTTTCAGATTTAGCTAGCCTGAACTGTGGTATGACCAGAGAGTCCTTGTATCTAGTGTCATGGCAGTGAACAGATGCATGAGTCACATGAAAGTTCGACTTGGAGTGAATCTCAAGCAAGGAGTTATAAATAAATAATGACGGTAATGACATGATTTTGAACTTTAGAAAGAGTGGCTTACAGTGATTTAAATATCCCGCTCTTGACACTATCCTGACTGCTTTTTTGCAGTTTAAATACTTTAATCGCCGCGACAGAGTTTCCCCACAATACTATACCATAGGAAATCAGGGAGTGGAATAATGCAAAGTATGCAGAACGTAAGTTGAAGGCATCGAAATTAGCAAGTGCTAGTTTTCTTATGAGAAAGATAGTCGAGGAAAGCTTGGGTATTATCGAGTTTATAAGGGCTTCCCAGGTAAGGGAGTCATCCACTGTTATTCCCAAAAGTACGGCAGAAGAACCAGAGGGGACACGGTTGTTACTGGAAATCATCAAGGATTGAGTTTTGCTAGCATTTAGTTTTAATAAATTGAAGCCAAACCACGATTCCGCGCGGGTCAAAGCCAGCTTGGTGGTTTCCATGGCCCGCTCTAAGTCTGACTCCTGACAGCACAGTGTGGTATTGTCCGCAAAGAGAACACTAGTTATAGGCTTACATATACATGGGCAGGTCGTTAATATAAATAAAAAATAACAGTGGCCCAAGGATAGATCATTGGGGTACACCAAACTTAACCGGAAGATAGTTCGAAACACTGTCTCCAATGCGAACACATTGAAATCTACCAGAAAGATATGAAGAAAGCAGACTTAGGGAAACACCACGCAGACCATAATACTCCGCTTTTTGAAGTAAAATTTTGTGTGACACCACATCAAATGCTTTCGAAAGATCACACAGCGCAAGTGAAGTGAGTTTCCCACTCTCCAGTCCCCCAACAACATCTTCGACTATCTTAAGCAGTGCCTTAATAGTGGAACAGCCGGATTTAAAGCCATATTGCGCGCTAGACAAAATTTTATGCTGTTCTAAGAACAGTGTGAATCTATCTTTAATAATTGACTCCATAAGTTTTCCCATAACTGGTATAATCGAAATAGGACGAAAGTTGCTTATATCATCTCTGTTCCCTTTTTTGAACACAGGAACTACTTTAGCTTTTTTAAAAACGTTCGGAAATATGTCATGTTCAAGACATCGATTGAATAGACCACAGAGTGGTTTGGCCAATATATCACGGGAGTACTTGAAAATTTTACTGTTCATGTTGTGAACATCAAGGCTTGCAGAGTTAGATAACTTATCTATATACTTTTTGACTTCACTAGGCAGAATGGGATTTAAAAATATGGTTGACACGTTAGCTGGACATTTATTTAATATATGCATGGCCGTGGATCGTGGAAGTATGTATGTTCGCAGAGATTTCGGTAGCAATGTTTGAGCCAATGTTTGAAAAGTATTTATTAAAGTCATTACAGCTTAGAATGTGACTAATTTCGCTTTGTTTTATATTACGCTCGTCATTTATCAACTTACACGCATCTCTTGCAACATTATCAGTAGTACTTAAAAAAACTTCGCGAACATTTTGTCTGGTTTTATTTATATTTTTTCTGTAGAGACTCCGGTACATAGAATATATATATATATATATATATATATATATATATATATATATATATATATATATACATATATATATATATATATATATATATATATATATATAAATATAAATATATATATATATATATATATATATACGCACACAGGCTTGCCGAATCGAGTTCATTGGAAGTTCTTCAAAATACTGCAAAATAGTGGCAAGCAACAGTATTGTCAGAATTGACCCTTTTAACAATTTTCCTTCCCTTCGAGAAGAAAATGCCTCGTTATTTGCACTTAAATTGCGTTCCAATCTTGCAAATATTTTTAAGCTTGGAATAACATGTTCGGGATATCTCTGGGCGTATAACTGAACTGCTCTTCTAAGTATCTTTAGAGATTTCCCATAAAATAATATCGACTTTTTATTGTGAGTGAACATTTTAATAACCTCTCAACTACTGCCGTTCGGAACTGGCCATAAACTGCTAGGTCCTGCATACTAGTGGATGATGCGTTCCACAAGTATGCGCGAGAGGTTGCCTAAGATCTCGGAGAGTACGGCACCTTAAGAAGATAACTTATTTTACAAATGAAGACTTAAGATTATATATATATATATATATATATATATATATATATATATATGTATATATATATATATATATATATATATAAATGCTGTAAATAGTTGGGAATACCGGTAATTGATAGGATCTAATGTATTTCTAATGGAATTAGTGATAATAGGGAGTTAATGCGGGAATTTTTAATAATACATTCGAATTTCCCTAAGTCGAATTGCCATAGTCCATGGAAAAAAAATCGAGTTATAGAAAATTGGAGTTACAGAAATACATATCTATAAAATGAGTAAAATACACTGTACACAATTTATTCAAAGTAAATACATATGTACATATGTATATATTTATAACCAAAAAATAAATATGTATACATTATTAATATGATAACTACATTAACTACATTATTAATATGAATTATATAGCAATTATAGATAATTAAAAATAATTTTAATTAATATATTATTTTTTGAGTCAGTAATTTTTAATTGTTTTCCATAATATACAGCACCTTGTGGGTTATCTTCGATTATATCATCTCTTTTTGGAGTACCGATTCTCGGGAGAATAATATCCTGTCGTAATCTTCCTAAAGCACACCCGCTGGTAAATTCGTAGTTTTGCTTTATTCGAGTTTTTGGTGATGAAAAATAAAATGTTTCGTAATCTGCCCGAGGATTCACTGTCCACACTATCGACGATTTATAGTAGGCAATATCCAGCATCATAAGTTTAGGAAAATTCGCGGCGGTTAAAAAATTGTGGTTATAGAGATTATTTTGTATGTCAAATTTTACCATTGTACAAATTTTTACTACGAGTTATGGAAAAATTCGACTTGAGGAAAAATCGAGTTATGGAAATTAATTTATATCTAAAATAACTAAACGCATGTTTTTTTTAATTTTTTTTAAAATATTCGAGATATACAATAAGTTCGAGTTATGGAAGTTCGACTGTACTTTATTTTTACAAACTTGCTAATATTTTTTTAAAGATAGCAAATTTTTTTTTACAAAATTTGTTCAGAAAAATTACCTTTTTTCAAATATGCAAAAACATAGGTACGGTTCTGGGAAAACAAAATTCGATGACGTCATTACTCTAGGTTCCAAATATGGAAAAATATGTAAATTTGGCTTAAAATGGTCCTTAATCAATCCCATTTAAGAACCTCTTTTCAGATTTTTTCTATCGCTTTTCGTTTTCTTATAATAGAGCTGAGACATCGAGTTTTGCTCACCCTGTACATTCGTGTCACTAAACGAAAACCTGATAAATGGCTTTGTTTTTAAGATCATTTATTTCTATTTAGATTAGGTGAATAACCATCTGTTTAAGTGAATAGCCATCCATTCACTGAATCTAAATAGAAAGAAATGATCTTAAAAACAATGATATTAATCTGGTTCTCGTTTAGTGGCACGAATGTGTACCGGGGTAGTAATAACATACAAATGTCAATACTTCAATATCCTGCGTGGTATTACCAAGGGAAGTAGTTGTTACAACATGGAATTTGTTTGATAGTCTTAATAAGACTTAATATTATAGAGCTACGAACAGGTTGAATATATTTATGTATTCAGGCTGCATTTCATATTTTATAATTTTGCAAGTTCTATTGTGTTTTTTTAGGAGAAACGATGGTAAATTATTCTTGTAGATGAAGATTATGTTGATGTTGATGTTGATACAATCTACAAATTATTCTTATTAGTTTATAAAATTAGTATATAAAAGTATAAACACAAAATATAAATTCTTAAATAAAAACGAAAGTAAAGCTTACAATTAGCCTATGTTTTTATTATAGATTGGGATAGTGGAAACTGTGAGAAGTTAGTTTTCAAAAAACTAACAATGGCCACGCAAATTTATAAAAAAGTTAACAATGGGCTCGCCAATTTATACAAAATTTAACAATGGGCTCGCACGAACCACCGTGAGCCCGCTCAAGCATTCCACTGATTGTGAGTATAAAGGTACGTTTACACTGGCAAACATGTATGAGAAGTTGTATGAGGAACAAGTGTCATATTGCACCAACCTGTGTGCGCGTACAAGTCATGAAACATGTTGATAAACGTGATTGCGTTTACACTTCTTCTACAAATTCATAAACTAGTAAAACTATTTTCATTGATTAAAAGGTTAAGTTTATGTATGAAATATATTGATCGCAACTTTTAGTAAAATTTTTTTGCGTAAATTTATAGAAATCAAAAAATTAAAAAACAAGTGAAACTGCTTAGTTAATAGAAAGGTACGTTTTAGTAGATTTAAAGGTAATGTTAATACATAAAATATATTAATTGTAATTTTCAGATAAATTATTTTAGTAGTGAATAAAAATGTCAAATGAAGAATGTTTTCTTTACTTAGGTGCATGTACATTACTTTTAAATAAATATGAATCTCAAAAAAGGAAACGGAGGTGGTGGCAAAGGGAGTTTGTGAAAAATAGAAAAACACATAGTGAACTGGAGGATGGGATGGGATTTAAGAATTACTGCAGACTGACCCCTACAGAATTTGAGGATCTTCTGGTTAAGGTTTCCCCATTTAAAACGATACAAGACATCTGATTACGAGATGCTATACCACCACCTGATAAACTTACAGTTACTTAACGGTTTATGGCCAATGGCGATTCTTTTGCAAGTTTGATGTACATGCACACAATATATCAAAAAGTTCGATTTACCACATTATTGGTGATGTGTTTGATGCTATATTAAAAGTGTTACCAGGGGAAATAAAGGTATATAAAATAGACTTGCAACGAATAGTATAATCGGCCACACGCCGAATACCGAATATTCTGCGGGCTTTCTAGCCGAATAGCCGAATATTAGGCAAAAGTATTCGGCCGGCGTGTGGCGGGAAAACTTGTTTGTTTCCCGCACGTTTGTTTTGAACTAACGCCGCGCTGTCTTGCGCTCTCAATTGTTACCGCTCTGTGTGTTTTGACAAGTTTGATACGTTGTCACAGTTTGTCGTATTCTCTACGATTTTGTTTTTTTAAATAAAATTGTGCAAAATCTTACTAATAATAATCGTTTATGGCTTCTAAAAAAAACGACTATTTGGACATACTTGGAGGATGATGAAAATAATGCGAAAAGTGTTGTGTGTAAATTGTGCGAAATAAAAATTTCTTGTGGTGGCGTTGGAAAGAAGGCGACTACATCAGGAATGATAAATCATTTGAAAAATAAACACTGCGACGAACACCGTAAGTTGCAGACTACGCTTCCTAAGGGGCAAGAAATAACGGGTCAAGAAAGAGATGTAAATAAACCTTCGACATCAAAAAAGCAATTGAGTCTTGAAGAATGTAAAGAAATACGTCAATCATGGGATATTAATGACTCCAATGCTAAAAAATACCATCTCTTAATTGCCGAAATGATACACTTGACAATGAACCAGTAAATATCGTAGAAAGGACTGGTTTTAGAAGATTGATTAATAACGCTTTGCCGCGGTATGAAATACCATGCCGCCCTTACTTTTCAGACAAAATAATTCCAGAAATATATCATAAGGTGGTTGAAACAATTAAAAAATTACTTTCAGAAACTGATTTTATTTCCGTGACATGCGACATGTGGACGTGCTTGCATAATCAAAACAGTTTTCTAAGTTTTTCTGCGGACTTTATTGATCGTGAATTCAATGTTAAACATGTAGTATCCAGCATTTTGAGGGACAACACACATCACAAAACATAGCGATTAGTTTACAGAAAATTGCAAGTATGTGGGACATCCAGCTGGCAAAAATTCATGTCGTTGTTCATGATAATGGACGAAACATAGTAAAAGCTTTTAGTAATGCAGAGTTGGCCTCAGTGCGTTGTTTCATTCATACTTTTCAATTAATTGTTAACAATTGTCTGAAGGGTCAATCAAATGTGACTCAAATGATAGCAACAGGTAGAAGGATCGTAACTCATTTCAATCATTCTGGCACTGCACAGATTAAACTGCATTCTATCCAAAAAGATTTGAATCTCCCGCAGCATGAATTGGTGCAAAACGTCTTTACGCGATGGAATTCCACCTATTATATGCTTGCAAGGTTAATGGAACAAAAACGGGCCGTTTCACTCTATTTCACGGACTGTGATATTGCCAATATGACTGCTGTACAATGGGAGCTTTTAGAACAACTTTTGAAATTATTACAACCATTTGAGGAAATAACAAAAATTACAAGTTCCGGATACGCTTGCATTTCTGAAATTATTCCGTATGTTGTTACATTAATGCGATACTGCGATAAAACGAGCACATCAGAGCTAAGACCCAAATTAAACCAAGCGAGGCTTGTTATGCAGCAAGGGTTACAAGAACGATTTGAGGACATCACAACAAGCAAAAATTATTTGGTGGCTACAGCTTTAGACCCACGCTTTAAAATGAATGTTTTCACCAGTGAACTGCAAAGAGAAAAAGTAAAGCAGTATATTTTGATCGATAGCCTAAAGATGATAGCCTAAACTGTGAAACAAGCAGTGACGATAGCGCAAATTCGTCCCCTTTTCCGGCCAAGAAGATGAGAACCGAAGAGCAGAGTCTAAGCCAGGCTATTCACTCATCTTTTATGGATTGCTTCGAAGAGGTGGTTGCAGAAAAAAAAGACAGCTCATACGTGGACACCGAAAGGAAAGAATGCAGTTGCAACTGAAATAGACCTTTATTTAAGTATTAAGAACATATCACGTCACGACAATCCATACACATGGTGGCAAGCAAGAAAATATAAATTTCCATGTTTGGTAAATCTTGCAGCAAAGTATTTGTCTGCGCCAGGAAGTAGTGTTTATTCAGAGCGTCTTGTGTCTCCGAAGCTGGGAATGTCTACGAGAAGAAAAGAAGCAAACTACTGACTGAAAATGCAGAAAAAATAGTCTTTCTGCACCATAATCTTCCACTTGTAAATTTTAATTACGAGAATTCAAGTACATAGACATAGACATTTATTTAATACCTAACTTGTTGTTAATTTTTATAATACGGAAGTTGATTATGTAACTATAACTACTTTAATGATTATAAGAAAAATAAATTATTATTATAAAATAAACTAATATTTCCATTTTATAAATTATTTGACCACAACAAAACATCTTACTAAAGTATTCGGTATTCGGCCGAATAGTACCTAGATATTCGGTATTCGGCCGAATAGGATAAAAGTAGCCGAATAGGCCGAATATTCGTTGCAAGTCTAATATAAAAGTAAAAAAAAAATGGATATTTTATTCTATGTAATAAACATATGTACTCAATATTTACTTTATTGTTGTCACTTCATATGCTGGTGAAAAAATGAAGCAGAATAATGGTTCTCGTTAGGAGTGCTGTGTGGCGAGTTATCTGTAGCAGCATATATTAGTGAAGTTGGTGATTGTTGTTGGGATGAGTTAGATAAAGAGCTGCAATGGAAAGGTTGATGTCGACAAAGTTGATCTTCGTTTGCATCCATATCAATTTTTTCTATTTCAGCATTAAACAATGCAACATTAATGGCCTGTTTAGTTTCAGCCAATATACGGGCATATTTGTGGCTACCATATTTCCTCATTTCTGAAGCAAAGTAATTGCCTAAAACTTGAAATTCATCATTTTCCATACTGCCTGTAATTTTTTGACCCACTGCCGTTATCTGTTTGACCATTGCCTGCACATCAGGATTGGTACCTTTATACCTTTTTCTCGGCATACTATATGGTTCTGCAGACATTTCTTGGTTTGCAGTGGGTTCATTATTGTTATCAATTTCGACTGTCAAGTTTTGTGTAATCTGGCTACTGCATCCAGATAGTACCTACAATAAACATAAATGTTGTAATTACAATTTTAATTAAATTTTTTTTTTTTAATTTTAGTTGCCAAAAAATGAGAACGAATGGCTGAATATTGCTGAGGGTTTTCAAAAAAAATGGAATTTTCCCCATTGTATAGGAACAATA
Source organism: Phosphuga atrata (assembly GCA_944588485.1). Taxonomy (NCBI): domain Eukaryota; kingdom Metazoa; phylum Arthropoda; class Insecta; order Coleoptera; family Silphidae; genus Phosphuga; species Phosphuga atrata. Next base: position 18,513,194 of record OX155896.1, on the reverse strand, counting down.
GATGGAAAACATATAAGAATTACTGCCCCTGCTATTTCTGGATCGACATTTTTTAATTATAAAGAAGTTTTTAGTATTGTTTTTTAGATGTGTCCTCCTACAGACCAATCAGCCTACTGTCCAGTCTTTCAAAGGTTATGGAAGTACTTTTTTTAAAGCGATTAAACGCAGTAATAGCAGAAAATCAGATCATACCTAACCACCAATTTGGCTTTAGAAAAAATCATGGCACCATAGAGCAGGTGCATAGGCTAGTAGAAGAAATACATAAAGCTTTTGAAAACAAAAAATATTGTTGCGCGGCATTTCTCGACATTTCGAAGGCTGTTAACAGAGTCTGGCATGAGGGCTTATTGTACAAAATAAAAACCAACTCCCGATAAACTATTACATATTCTTAGTCATATCTTTCCGACAGGTTTTTCTATGTTAAACAAGGAGAAGACATAACCAAACTTCACAGGGTTCACGCAGAAGTCCCACAGGGAAGCGTGTTTAGTTCGATCCTCTATCTGATTTTTACCTCAGACCTGCCCATGACAGACGGAGTCGTGATCGGCACTTTCACTGATGACACAGCAGCATTAGCTGTCCATGACGAACCGGCACAAGCAAGTATAATGCTTCAACGCTCCTTAGACAACATCACGGAATGGCTAACTACCTGGCGGATAAAAGTAAACGAGACTAAGTCGGTTCAGGTGACCCTTACGACGCGACGCGCAACATGCCCCTCTGTGTCGCTCAATAGAGTACTGATTCCCCAAGCGAACGAAGTCAGATACCTTGGACTCTATTTGGATCGTCGACTTACATGGAAAAAACATATATCCACAAAACGAAAAGCACTAGGGATCCAACTAAGGAAACTGTAACTGTACTCGGCAAAAAATCACAGCTGTCACTGGCAAACAAACTGCTGTTATACAAATATATTCTTAAACCAATCTGGACTTACGGAGTTCAACTCTGGGGCACAGCCTCCAATTCAAACTTGGAAATATTACAGAGGTTTCTGTCCAAAATTCTGAGGATAATTGTTAATGCTCCGTGGTTCGTAACAAACCAACAATTACACCATGACCTTGAACAACACAACAGTTCAAGAAGAGATTAAACACTCAATGAAGTCGTACAGGAACAGACTTGATAATCATCCAAACATACTGGCTACACACTTAATGAATGATAATTCAAATTAACATTGAATTGAACATTCAAAAGGCTAAAAAGAAAGGTTTTTTAGCCTTTAATTTTAGCCTTAATAGGAATATTATACATAAAGGGCGCACGTCGCTGGACTGACTGCCCTCCAAGTCAACTGATAAATTCCTAACCTTATGCTGAATGTTCGCACGAAACAGTTGCATAAATACTATCAAAAGAAAAAGTATTGTTTTAATTGCTGTGGCAGATGCAGATTACAAATTTATATATGCAAATGCAGGTGTACAAGGTCGTATTTCTGATGCAGGAGTGTTAAAGTATACATCTCTGTAGAAGAGAATCCACGCCATACATGTTTGTAGCAGATGATGCGTTTTCAATGCAAGAGCATTTCATTAAACCTTTTCTTGGGCATTATCCCATCAATTTGTGGCAATGTATTTTTAACTACCGCCTATGTATAGCTCGTTGTGTTATTGAAAACACATTTGGTATTTTGAGTTCCGTTTTTAGAGTTCTTAGAACCAATATGATGTTATGCCCCGGAAAAGCAACAAATGTTACATTAGCTGCTGTACACATCCACAACTACATCAGAAACTGTAAATCCTCTTTTTATACACCAGCAGGAATGTTTGATAGTGATGACAATAGTGGAAATATCATACCAGGAGCATGGCGATCAGAAACTGTTAATAAGTTGGTTCCTCTTACAAGGACAACTGTTCCACCAAATGCTAGTATAGATAAACGCAAAGAGTTTGACAATTATTTTTTAAGTGCTGATGGGGCAATAAATTGGCAGTATAGCAAATGATTTTTTGTATAATTTTTATAATAAAATATTTTTTTAGTTTGATGAACTTTAATAAAAGTGTACTTACTTCTTCCTGATTTTCTTCCGATGTGCTTATATTTAAATGGAGATGATGAATATCCCTCAAGAACTGTAAACTACTGTACGCATACCAAGATCGATAATAAGTCTTCAATTCCTGACCCTGACTTATGGCTGGCCAAAACCTTTGATAGTTCGCAGCTGAACTGGCTTTTAACTGTATGCCACATATTTTCAACCTCACTCGCAGTAAATTTTAACTCCTCTCCTATGGCGGAGAAAATATCTTTTCTCTATTTGTGTTCTTATATTCTTTGGACTTAATGTCCCACACATTAGTAACCCTAATTTTGTCTATTAGCAACAACGTTTTTTCTTTTGTCCAACTAGTCATTATGATTTTGTTACTTATTAACTAACTAGAATCCAGAAGAGCTAAGATATTTATATCTGCCCTTCCAGAGTCTACTTCAAGAGGGGTTAAAGTTTATGTTGCTTAATTCCTCCCTTAAGTTTCGTGTGCGCGTTCTACGAAAACGTAGTTTACAATAAACCCTAAATAAACAGTTATGATAAACCCCAATATATTCCTAATTTTGGGTTTTCGAAAACCCAACATATTTATATTTAAGTCGTTTTTTGTAAATACATGGGGTAATAAAATATAAAGTGCAGATAAAGACAAACTTTCTGAAAACCATTCAAAGGGGTTGTTTTGTTTGTTAATCCTGCTTTATATTACAAGAATTTGCTATATTAAATAAATATATATATATATATATATATATATATATATATATATATATATATATATATATATATATATATATATATATATATATATATATATATACTGGGAGTATCATCAAAATTGTTTGTGTAGTTATCTTGTAGTTCGAAAAATATTACACAGATGTACACAGATAATTTTTGAACAAAATTGCTGAGTAAGTAGAGAACTAACTGTATTGAGATTTTGTATATAAATTGTTAGTATTTGAAATTGCCGCTTAATTCTAAGAGTGCCATGATCGGACGACAAACGTTTTAAAATTGACGTTTTTACGACAGGTGTACCGGTGTATAGGCAAGAGAATTAGTATTTGTGTCTGACAAACTGATTGTGAATCAAATAATTGCAAATATTCGGTTGAAATCAAACAATTTTTATCAAATTTGATGAGTAAACAGAAAGATCCTTGCAAACCGTATGCTTGTAAAATACAAGCTTGTTTAAATGGTAAGTATAATAAAAGTGGGTTTTGGGTTATGTTATTATGTAATATATTAATTCATTTGTTTTGTCCTTTTCGAACAAATAATACAACTTATTATTAGAAATAATATTATAATAATTAGAAATAAGGCAAATTAAACCACTTTAAATATAGAATTGTTTGTTACTTTATTTTTTTTTAAGTTCTTGTAAACAAGGTATACAAGAATAATTCACCTACTACCGGTTCGATTAGTCTGATTTTGCTATAGTATCGTTTAAAATTATAAAAAATTGTTGTATTTATTTATTGTGGTCCAAAGCCTTTTTTAATTCACCTAGTTTATCTAACAGGGATATATAGGTTGAAGTTTTAGAGAGATATATTTATTAAATGTATGAGCTATTTCCGCTCCTAATTGCCACCCAATTGTTATTTTTTGTAGTATTAGCATTGTAAGTATTTGCTTGATGGCAATACAGGTAGAAAAATGGAGGATTAAGGTTTCCTGTTTTTTTAAAACCATAATATTTGTTCAGAGTTCTTGGTAGATAAGAAATAGTTCTAAAGTACTTTGTGCAAAATTTCAATAGTTCTGCAGAATTTCATGAAAAAAAATTGAAAATACCAATAATTAGTGAAGCAACCACTTTTGGAATTAGTGCATATTTGACATATTTCTGCACCTCGACCATAGTTATGGAATTCTTCACCAGTTTTGCAAAAAGTGTTGCAAAAATTAAGATTTGGCAAAGAAATCGAATTTAGAAAATTGCAAAACAGTTCTATTCGTGGATCTGAATAGCACCCTAAGAATTCTATCAAAGATCCCTTTGATATTTTTTGATCAAAACCTTAGTTCAAAAGACATTTACAATAAGGGACCCATTGTTTTAAATGAAAATTAAAAAAAATCGAGCTACAGTTCTGTTTGCAGTTCCAATTTTTCACATATCTTTCCGGTTTTTAACTTTACTGAAGAATATTGGTATTTTGTATTGGAACTGCAAACAGAATTGTGTTTTTGAAATAAAAATATTGATTTTGTTCTGTATTTTAAAACCTTATTGAAGTGAAAACTTCTTTCGGCACGCTGAACGAGTTTTGGGTAGAAGGTAAACTCATAGTTTTCCGTCATTGTCAGCATTAGCTGCGTTCTATAAAAATTCTATACTCTTCTTTTATACGTATGTGCGCAAAAGAACTCATCTATACGCATATATTTAAAGTTGGCTCTGAACATCAAACTTAATAGTCAAAGTCAAAGTTTTTGGCAGTGTTGACAGAACGCAGCGCTTCTAACGACTTTCTACGAGTTTATTGTTCCTTTTTTAGAACATACTCAAATGATTCAAAGTAGAGTTGTAATGGAGCTCTTTTTAGCGGAAACAAAGGCAGATGCGGAGGTGAAGAGCTTAGCCTCCGCAGATGCGGAGGTTAACGAAGGTGGGGAAAAAATCAATAAATTAACACAGAAACTACTGTCCATTTTTTCCACAGGAAGGCACTGGTGCAGGAGTGTTTGGACCTCGTACCAGATACTCCGAATCCATGGGAACATCCCCAAGTATCTTCCAAGCAGAGGTACACGCAATCGAAAGATGTGCACAGTTTAACCTCGACAGGAAGTACTGCAAAAAACGAATTGCTATCCTGTCAGATAGCCAAGCAGCCATCAAGGCCATTAGCTCATACACCATCAGATCCAAACTGGTATGGGACTGTGTGGGGAAGCTGAACAAGCTTGGCAGGGATAATAAAGTAACGCTATACTGGGTACCAGGACACACTGGTATAGACGGAAACGAAGAAGCCGATCACCTAGCAAACAAGGGATCCAGTAGCCCCTTTATAGGTCCGGAACCCTTTTGCGGTATGAGCGTGAACACCATCCGCAAAAGTTTAGATGAAGAAATAAGAAGAAAATGGATGAAAACCTGGGAAGAACTTCCAGGGCTAAGGCAATCCAAAGTGATGCTGGGATCTTTTAACCAGAAGAGAACTAAAGCTTGCCTGAAACTAAGCAGGAACAAGCTCAGAATTCTGACAGGAGCCCTGACGGGACACTGCAGACTTAGGAAACATCTCAAGGCCCTAGGCCTAGAGGAGGATGATGGATGCAGATTCTGTGGCTCAGCAGAGGAAACCCCCATACATCTGTTCAAAGACTGCGGAGCATTACTCCGCAAGAGACAGATGTACCTTGAGGCTCACTGCTTGAACACAGAGGAGCTGCAGGCCTTGAATCCCACCCAGATCCTGAGATTCCTAAAGGAATCAGGATTAGAGGAGGCGCTCTAAATGGGTAAGTACACCAACACTTGGAGGAGGAGGGTGGGGTACAATGGATCTATAAAGGTCGCAGTACAAGTCGTCACCACCATATCTACAATCTACTGTCCATTTTACTAATTAAATAAAACCTACCTAATCATATTCAAAAATAGCTTCATCGGTTAGGTAATCAATATAGGTAACATCATAGCACATAACCAGCTCAACTAAATAATTGCTCACTTGGTGCTGAACTTGACGGTGCCGACAAGTTGTGAACATTGGGAACAAAAACTTTATATTTAACTTTATATCTCCACCACAATAAAGGATCTTCGTTTAGTCTTTTATCTTTATTACATTCATTTATTAGTGATTTTCATATCATAAGGTCGCTATTGGTAACCATGCTGTTATTGGTTGTTTCCTCTTCATCTCCACTGCTATTTCTCAGCATGTCAGCAAGATTTGAATGTACACATAGTGTTGGTGGTAAAATTTGGAAGCTTGTGCACAGTTCATCATCCATTAGATTCGATTCTACTCTGGCTTTTTTGGCAGTAGAAGCTTGGTCATCACCAATTTCATTTCCAAATCTTTCAATATTAATGGTATGATGTCAAAAAGTCATACAGCATTCGGACTGAACTTGTTCTTTGATTATTTCATTAAAAAACTTTCATTTATACCTTGTATTTATACCAAGTATATAGCAAGCTAATACAGTGTATTGCGTTGAAGGTCACATAATCTTGAATTGATGTCTTCGAATAGTTTTTGAATAATGTTTTTGAACCCAACACACAGTTGTAGTTGGTGGACTGTACAACTCACATTAGGCATATTCCATTTGCATAGACCATATTTGATCCACCATCTCTAAAGAAGCAAATTGCTCGTGCTGGATGTTCCAATCCCGCAGCATCATCTTGAAATGGTCACAAATTATATCACTGGTATGGCTACCATAAGTGAGCAACGTTTTAAAACAATTTGTCGGGCGAAGTCTTCAGAAATCCCATGTGCCGTTAGGCTCAAAAGCGACACATTAGCACTTGGCTCAGACCAAATATCCGTGGTGAATGACAGTTTTAGAAATTCTTTTAGCATTTGTCTAATTCTGGTAGCCATTTTCGTATATATCGTTACATATATGGTCAGTAAAAAATTTAAGCACGCTTAATTGATAATTTGGCAAAGCAGTTTGCATTACGCGACGAAAACCAATGCCCTCGATAAAATGGAACGGCAGATTTTGTAATGCAATCATTTCTCCGATTATATCGTCCATTTTTTTGCTTTGGGGTGTGATGTATCCCACATTTGTCTCAAAACGTCGTTCTTTGCGCATTGACGTAACGTAAACAAACCTCCGTTGTAACTTCGCAAAAAAAACACGCGGAGTCGGAGGTACGATTTCTTGCGGAAGTTCCGTACGTGCGGAGTCGGAGTTCCGTTACAACACTAATTCAAAGTTTAAATAAGGATTGAGCGCAAGAGCGGACTAAGCCGCAATTTTCCCAAATAAGTGAATATTAATTATCATTTCAATTAGGTTGTATTTATATTTCGTACTAGGCTTGCGCAGCCCATCATATGTTATTATTATTAAATAAACTATGTGAAAATGTAAATATTGCTCGGAGTGCCAATAGATGTGAAAACCAGACCCGCCTTAATAATTTCATACTATAATTTATGGATTCTAAGAAAAACACCCTCATTCCAAAGTTTTCACATCATTTGGCAGTTCTTGACTGCCTATTTTAATTTTTTTCCGACATTACTATATTGTTGTCTATTGATTTTTACTAAAAATTAAATTTATCAAGTAATGAGTAATGTGTGATAGAAGATTTATAAAGGCCAACTCTGATAATATAAAAAATAATATAGGGTGAACTTGACTTTGTAGATTGCCTGGCCTTTGCAGATAACATGGCACTGTTTGCTGATTCTCTTGAGATGGCAACAATGCATGTAGACTGCCTCAGAAAACAGGCTGCCAAAGTGGGTCTTCAAGTGTCGCTGGAAGAAACAGAATTCTTCACAAACATCAGAGAAGCAAACAGAGAGATGTTACTAGAGCAGGGAAACATCAAGAGGACTGAGAAATTTAAGTATCTTGGCAAGTGGATTGAACCCAACTTATCAGAAAGAGCATCATTATCCAAAAGAGTCAACAAGTTAGAACTAGTCTCTTATCGACTGACTAAGAACACTTACAACAAGAAATGCCTGTCATGCAACCTGAAACTAGACATCAAACTAAGCACTACACATCAGTCTTACGACCAGAAGCTCTATATGCCATGGAGTGTCTTTCCTTGAACCGAAGAGGTCTGGTAAAGAAATTGGAAAAGAGTGAGGAGAATCCTCAGGAAGATCCTAGGCCCATTAAAGGAAGATGGGGTATCCTGAAGGCAGCATAACTCTGAGCTCTACGAACATATTGAGATGCTCTCTGACTGTGCAAGGAAAAGAAAGGTAGCTTTCTATGGCCACATTACAAGATTGCCTCTAAACTGACTAACCAACTGTCTGTTCACCTTCAGCTAAAACAAGAAGGTTCATACCACTTGGTTGACAGAAACTGAGGATATTAAAGAACTGGGAATAACAGATCTCCAAAACAGACAGTCTGTGAGACGCATCCTGAAGGAAGTCTGTGGATTTCAGGAAGAACCCCAAAGGAAAGGTACCCCCTGGACAGAAGAGCGAAAGGAGTTATACCAGCAGAAGATTCGATAATGCTGGGCAAAGATCAAAGCCCAACAGTTCAACAAGCGTGGTCCAAAGTAGGTCTATTTGTATCAAGAAGAAGAAAAAATAATAGAAAAAATCGTGGCTCAATTATTGATGCAAATATCTTTTCAACTAAGGATGGGATCAAAAAATGTCAAGGGATCTTTGATAGAACTCTAAGGGTGCTATTTAGATCCTGAATAGATTTTCTTGCAAAATCACAACTAAGGTCAATGTGCAAAAATACACCGCCGAGCATAAAGGTCCACGTTATTGTAGTGCAAACTACAAATCCCGATCTTGCACCTTGTGAATTCAAGCTAAAGTAACCAGTAACTACTTAACTACCAATATGATATGATGTTCACTTCCACTGTACTCTAATTTACAAAAAATAGTTCTATTCACAAATATTTGTAATCCACATTTAAAAATTAATAGAAAAACATTCTGGTTTATTAAATTTATTTTAGTTTACAATTAGATAACAAAGGATGCAATTAACAAAAATAAAATATGGATTCATTCACAATATTTGTAATTCGCATTTAAAAATAAAATCATTTTGGAATTGGTAAAACCATACTACATTATAGATAATCATATAAACTTAACCCTTTAAGGCCCAAAAAAAAATTCATGTAATTTTCATGCACTAATTAATAATTCTTGCTTAAAATGACATAATGTAATACATTAGGAAACACAATTAAAATTTTTATTTATTTTGGCAATTTTAAGGGATGTTACAAATCTCAACTTATAAGTATCGTCAGGAATTACAGACCATATTTGTATAGTAATTTTTATTATATATTATGTTATACAAAAACACATTTCATAATAAAATATTAAAAAAAACTAATGTAAGTGTTAATAAAAGCTATGTCCAAAACTCCCCAAAATAGTCGGTGCCCTCGTTTTCTAGACTTAGTTCATTCCATAGCTTGTTCGATGGACTGCTGACCTGCTATATCCACTCCTCCCATAAATATATTATAATCCTTCACTACAATAGGGCAAGCAACTTCTTGACGTGTTCTGTCCTTTTGTGTTTGAAGAGTTGTAGTTGCTTCTGTTCCATGATAATTTGAAGCAAAATATACAATGCAATTATTTATTATGCAATTATTAGAAGTTCTGCAATCGAAGTCTCCTCATTGCAATTCTTTATCTTTTTTCAAATGAAGTGGAAAACCTTTTCTGTCTTTTCGAATTGTCCCACAAGCCAACAGTATTTTGTAATGTAAGGTTTTTTGTAATACCACTTCAAATTTTGGTCCTCAATTACTGACGGTACTTTCTAGTCCAGAAAAGAAACGTAGGTTTTTTGGTAAATGTAAACTATGTAAAACTAATTATCTATTTTTAAGTATTAATTAATACATCAAAAAGTAAGATAAAACTATTTGTTGCATATTTAGTGTATAAAATACAAACAAAAAAATTGATAAATCTAAGCTGCTAACGAAATAATGCGACCACGCTCCCGCTAGGAACGTAATTTCTATTGTGACTACTACTAACAGAATGATGACGCTATATGTAATAGGGGAGGATTAAATACTCTAACGTACTGTCAGGCGCGGAGACAAATCTAATACCATATATTAAAGTTACAAGAAAAAATATGCGGTTGACTTAAAAGTGCCGTCAGGCAATAAAGGGTTAATAAAGTCGGAACACAGCCTGAATATAAATATATTCAACCTTTCCAGAGCCCTATAACATTATTGAGTCTTTTTAGGACTACCAAAAGAAATCTCATGTGAAATTTCACTCTTTGACTTTGTCACTCGACAAAAGCACTCGAGGCACTCAGGTGGACTTCAGGCACTCAACAAAAACCAGAAAAATATCATTGTTTTTTAAGATCATGTCTTTCCGATAATTTAAGTGAATAGCCATCTAACTGAGTGCGCGAAGGTGGACTGAAAGCTATAAAATATCAGACAATTTTCACATGAGATTTGTTTTGGTAGTCCCAAAAAGACTCAATAATGTTATAGAGCTCTGGAAAGGTTGAATATTCAGGCTGTTTTCTGACTTTATTAAGTTTTAAAATCATTTTGGCTTTTGCATCACTTTATCTATTACTACGTTCAGTCAAGGCCTGACCAGCTTTAGAAGAAAGCGTTTCACATGGCACAAAAGGAAAGAAACATAGATAGAATATAAATACAGTGAGGTGATAAATCTAGCTTCTTGCCTTCTAAATAATTATTCGTATTGTAAGTTGCATACGGTGAAATCACCGTGAAAGCGAATATTGGATCACTGCAGCGACCAGTAATTTTTTGATCACGGTGATTAAATCACCGGTAGTGAAATATCGCTCATCCCTAGTGTCATCTGTTAGTTGCAAATCGTTTGTGATTTGTTGTCATTGTTAGTGTTTTACAAGTAGTGAAATCAAAATATTACATGCTGTACATCACTTACACATAAGAGGCTAAAAATAAGCAAGAACACCAACCCAAAATACTTAATACCCAACAAACAAAATAAACATTAAAAATTCTTCACCCATACTAGCTATTCTCAATCCCTAAAAACTTTCCACTATCACTCCCTTTTACTCCTGCTTAAAAATTTCACACATTATGAGCTACCTGACTCGCCCCTGCAAGACTCCCAATCTTTACACTTTTTCCTCTTCTGTACTTCCCATGTCAGCCCTTTGCGCTCTTTCAATCCAATGTGCCCACCTATCAGTTGTTTTATCATTGACACTTTCCTTTCATATCTTGCCACTCTTACTGCGCCTTCTACTGCAACTTTATAAACATTCTTGTAGCACCAGGTACCTTGGCATACTTCTGTCTAGTTTCAGTGCCCTTTTTATAAACTGCAGCTGTACCGTTTCTATTTCCTCTATCTCATACATATCTCATATTTCCATTATTATGCATCAAAATACTTTGAACATATGCCTTCGACACTACTATTTTTGCAACGAAAGATCATACTTCACAGATGCTATACAAAATTTGTTGATTATTGGCAAAAATCTTTGCATTTATGTCTTATATATTCATGGAAAATGTATATTTCTATTTTGCGTCTATAATGAAGTCATTAAAGCACTCATATGGGTTCGTTAATGGTTCTCCGAGTGCGAAACAATTTTCTCAATATGTATCGGCGATTTTTTTATTTAGAAAGGGCATAAAAGGGCGCAAAACAGAAAAAGTAGTATAAAAAACTTGTTCACAAGGCGTGTTTCGCACTTGTCCATTAGAAATCCTCGCTACGCTCGTCGTTTTCTAAACATGTACGCGTGCTGAAAAATCGCACTTATTGAACTCGTTCTTTAATATACTATTATGTATTTATGGAAAATGTATCAATAATATCTTACAATTACTTAATAAACGAATTTGTAAAACATTATATTTTTTTAGCTCACAGATATCAGGAAGTTGATTGTCAGTATGCCATTGAAGATATGAAAAATTGTTGTTTGAAGTGGCAAGAAAAAAGTTTTGTTTGTGGAGGGTTTGCATACTTATTTACTGCACTACCAAAGCAGGAAGAAAGTAAACCAAAATAGTGTTACTGTGAAATGAAAGGTAAAACTATTCTCAAGGAAAGATCTTGGTCTCAGCGGAATCCACGACTATTTGTTGGAGTTGTGACTACTTCAGCTTTGCTTGTTTTCTTCTCAAGACCTATTTATGATTTTTGTTTCCGTACGGATATTCCAGATTTAAAAACTCTACAAAGAGAACACAAATCCAGGTTTCATAAATAGGACCCATGGAATCAGTTACGAGAGCCAAAGGTAGATTTAGACAGTATCCTGTAATATTAGCCAAATGTAAGAATGAAGGCAGCATTTATGCAAAATGTGTGTTGAAGAAGGATTCAGTAAATTTAAATGATTGTCTAGCTGAATTTAATAACTTTAAAAACTGTTTACAGAGAGCAGCAATAACTATGAAAACTAAACTTTAAAAAGACATTTGTTGCAGAATACACTATGATTTCAAAAATTTGGCACTCTTTTAAGCATATACATTACATATGGCATTTATTTTTTTCTGCTATTATTCGTATAATATTTATAGTATATGGCATATATCATGATAGAACATCTATTGTGCAATATACAGATGTGGATTATAAAGTATTCACTGATGCCTCAAGGCATGTACTAAATAATGAGTCGCCATATGACAGACATACATACAGATATTCCCCATTGGTAGCATATCTCCTAATACCAAATGTCACATTAGATTTTGTCTTTGGTAAAATTCTATTTTCATTATCAGATATATTGGTTGGATTGCTAATTAGGATAATTGTAATTCATATGCTTAAGGAATATGATACATATAAACAAAAGGATGAACTCAATAATGAAAAATTAAAAGTTGAATACAACAATACATCAACCTTTAAAAATATTAGAAATAGAAAGAAGGGGAGAAATGTAATAAAGAGTGACGGTAAATTTCAAATTCTTAAAACTAAAATTTATCTACAATCTGATATTGCTATGATTGTTTGGTTATATAATCCACTATCTATTGCTATATCAACTAGGGGTAACTGTGATTCTATTGCTGGACTTTTGGTACTATTAACTTTGTATTTTTTACAATGTAAGAAACAATATTTTCTATCTGGAATAATCCACGGAATTTCTATACATTATCGATTATATCCTATAATATACAGTTTGGCCATGTATATGTATTTAAGTAACTATTCCTATTATACCACAAATCGATTTAAGATTCACAATTCAGGTGAAAACACAGGTAAAAAAGTGAAAGAAATTAAATATATTGAAAACAACATTTCTGAACAAATTTCAAGCACTGGTATACAAGAATTTGAAAAAAAAACTATATTTAAAAGAGAATATTTAGCCTATCTTGTACCAAATTTAGATCAACTTGAGCTTGTAAGTGGATGTTTGTTTTCATTAGTAACAATCACCTATCTTTTTTATCATGTTTATGGATACAAGTTCCTATATGAAACATATATCTATCATTTGATAAGGAAAGATACAAGACATAATTTCTCGGTATTTTTTTATTTACAATACTTGACAGCTGGTGTGAAAAACATTGGGTTGTGGCAAAAAGTTCTTATTGTTCTTCCACAGGCAATCTTATTGCTTTTATTTTCTATGAGATATGGACTAAATAAATTTTCTTTTAACTTTTCAATAGTTGCTTTAACGATTACAATGGTTACTTATAATACGGTATTAACATCACAATATTTTGTATGGATACTAGTTGTACTACCCCTCTGTATATGGCAAATCAAAATTTCTGTGAAAATGGCTTTAGCCTTATTATGTATTTGGTTTGCAGCGCAAGCTGCTTGGTTAATGCCAGCATATTTTCTTGAATTTAGGGGACAAAATTCGTTTTTGTTTATTTGGTTACAAAGTGTATCATTCTTTTGTGCTAATATTGCAATATTAGGCAGAATGATAATGAATTTTATGCCTTTAAAAAAACACAAATCATAAAGAATAAAGGACATCAAAATTTAGCCACTTCTGTAGTTATATCTAGATTTGTATTATTTGTTAAGTTTAAGTTTTTCTTTTTTTTTAAATAAAGATTAATGTGTTTTTCTGTTTTATTAAATGGTTTATTTTATTTAACTATCTATTAACAATATTCCTAATCCCACTTTTATAGTAGCAGTGTTTTTTTTTATTGTACTGTGTTTGAAGAATTTATTTTATATTTTTCAATAAAAAGTTTCTTGCGTTGTACTAAACGATGAGGTTTTTTTTTTAATTTCGAAAAATTGTCCAAAACTGCAGTTTACGACTTGCTTTATTTCCGGTGAACTGAGCAAAAAAATATGTTTTATTTTTTAGACGAGCTTTATAAAGGTCCAGGAGCGGCTCTATGTGCGTTTTAAATTTTTCACCTTTTCCTCAAAAACTCCGTTCCTTCTACGCGTCGAAACGGGAAATTGTCATTTTCTGTTGTAAAACTGAACGGACCCGTGTCGGTCTGCCCTCGCAAGTCCCACAGAGCGCGCTCCAAGTACCAAATACAGTAAATCGTTTCTAACACCTTTGAGGAGCAATTTTCGTCCGCGGCTCGATTTTTTTACTGCGTAATCTTGCCGCGTCGATTTCACGTTTTTTGACGTCATGTGGAAAAGTACGCGACCGCCGGTTCACCCGGTGCAGCGGAAAATGTTAGCAAAATAAAAAACCTTATGTCCATCACATCTGTGGACGCTGTTCTATTGATTGAAAAGTGCTGTGTCTCCAAAACGGTTCGTTCGATGCGAGATGTTTAGCCGCAACGGGCAGTAGAAAAATTTGGACCTGCGGCATCGTATTCCCGCTCTGGGTCAATTTTAACACAAAAATCGTTTTTTTTTTTCACTTAATTTGCGGAGGTACCTCTCCTGCGATAACCTAGAGTCGGATCGGGACGGAACCGACACATCGATTCGGCATAGTGCCTTTTAGTTTGTTTTGGAGTTTAACTGCGATTGCGTGCCGGATGGTGACGGGATTCGCTAAATTAAATAGCAGGGCGTCGCGGTGGCGGTTTATAAGTAGAGAACAGAAGGGTCTATATCATGTGCGTAGCCAGGAGGGGAGGGTTTTGGGGATTTGCACTCCAGGTCAAAAAAACTGTGACCATTGCTTGCTGCTGAATCGAAAATTTGCATTTGATTTGATCATTTTTACAGTATTTTCGCTCAGGTTAGATTGTAGTATTGGTTTTGATGACCAATATCAGTATCAGTAGTACCTTCCTTTGTCTTCGAACCATCTGTATATCACTTGATAGCATCTTGCTCTATGTGGTATACTGAGGATTCGTCGCTTAAATCGGCTTTACTACTACAAATTGCTTTGTAGTTTTTCTCGAAATGGTATTTGCATGCCATTTCGTCGTTTGGTAGTTCCAGCCAGGGGGATTTTGGCAGTGAGGCTGTTCCGGTCTCTGCTCCCGATTATTTTACCTCTGCCTATTCCTTCCTTGCTGAACCTTACAATCGCCGAGCTGGCGGCCCTCCACGACAAGGTGCAACGGTGTCAGATCCAGCAGCAGTTACATTGCTGCAGTCGGGCACGACCCCATCGCCCCCGTGATGCAGACACACGCCAGTCCTTGAACCTTTACAAGCTGCTTCGTCATAGAGGCCAGCTTGGTTCTACTTCCCCACGCAACTGCCCCGTAAGTGATCGCAGGTCTCACTATCATAGTGTACATCCATCGCAGGATTGTGGGGTTACAACCCCACGTTTTCCCTGCCAGATTTCTGCACATCATTAGAGCGCCTTTGGCTTTTGCTACCACTGCTTCAGCGTGTCTATTCCATAGGAGTTTGCTATCTAGTGGTATACCCAGTTACTTCATCTCCTTTTTGTATTCTACTGCCCTCCCATCTAACAGTATGGGCTGTAGGTAGTTTAGTTTTCTCTTTTTAGCAAATAGTATCACTGTGGTTTTGCTCGGGTTGAGTCTCAGTCCCACTGTTTGATACCATCTACTAGTTACTCGCTTAGGTTATGTGCAAATGTCATTTTTAAGTTTATTAGTTTATTTATATTAGATTATTTGTGTAGTTACTCTTAGGGATTTTAGGGTGGGTTCAATGAGGGTTTAACACTTTACACAAATAATATATTGATTTACTCAAAACTTCGTTACATGCTTCAGTCTTGTTGCAGAGGAGAGTGTCTTGTTACACATGCGCACTCACACAAGCCACGTTGCCACTTCTATTCCCAACACTCCTCCTCGATTTTTACATATTAACCCTTTTTTAACATTACAAAACATAAAAATCGTTTCTCTTACAATCTAGTTCATAATACAAATAAAACTTTTTTTTTTTTTTTTTTTTTTTTAACAAATATTTAGGATATTTCTGTAGTAACTGAATTGTTCATAACTTAGTGCTTTAGTAAACATATCCGCCAGGTTCTCAGTAGAACTTACATATTTTATATCTATCTCCTTTGAGTTTACTTTGTCTTTAATAAAGTGATATCTAATATCAATGTGCTTTGATCGTTTACTATTTTCGTAACTATTCGCCATATCAATCGCACCCTTATTATCTACATACAATACAGTTTTTACATTTTCGTTCAAATCTTCGCTTAATCGTTTAATATTTATTTGTTCACATGCGCTGACAGTGGCAGCTATATATTCTGCTTCTGCAGTTGATAAAGAAACACATCCTTGTTTTCTGGATAACCATGATATAGCATTTTTACAATACATTGTTACTGATCCACTTATGCTCCTCCTATCTTTTTTGTCGTTTGCATAATCTGCATCTGAGTAAGTTTCAATTGACATTTGATTTGACTTTACATATGTTAATGACAAATCTATAGTAGTGTATAAATATTTTAACACTCTTTTTGCTTCTAACCATGCTGATTGCGTTGGTTTATCTAGACATTGACTCAAATAGCTTGTTGCATAGGATATATCTGGCCTAGTGCCTGTACTTATATACATTAATCCTCCGATTAATTCCCTATATGGAACATTAACAATCTCTTCGCTTGAATCTATTTGATAACCTTTTGTTATTGGAATCTTTGCTCCTTTACTCTCTATCATTCTAAATCTTTCAACCATTTTTCTTATGTGTTTACTTTGAGATAACTTTAATTTTTCTTTTGATCTTTCTATTTCCATACCTAAGAAGTTTTTTACATTGCCTAAATCTTTCGCATTATATTCTTTCTTTAGTTCAGATATAATAAACTTTACATTCTCGTCACTTCCAGTTATAAGTATATCGTCTACAAACACAATTAACCATACATTCTCGCCAATATAAAAACAACAATCATTTTTAGATCTTTTTAACTTGATACTACTTGCAAAACTATTAAATGTTTCGTTCCAACATTTTGGGCTTTCCTTTAGTCCGTACAAACCTTTATTCATTTTAAAAACTTTATTCCTTTCAATATTTATTCCTTGTGGTGGATTTACATAAATTTCAGATTTTAAGTTACTGTTCAAAAATGCCGTTGGGATATCCAACTGCTTCAATTGCCACCCTTTTTGAATAGCCTGAGAAATTAACAATCTAATTGTTTGCAATCTAGCCACTGGGGCATAGTTATTTGCGCTATAATTTACATTTTCTTGAAAACCTCTTGCGACAATTCTCGCTTTCTTTACACCGTCATCTTTGGTTTTAAAAATCCATTTAGAGTCTATAATTTTCTTATCTTTTGGTTTAGGAACTACTGTCCATGTGTTCATATTTGTATGAGCATTTATTTCTTTATTTATAGCTTCTTGCCACCCATCATTTAAGTTTATTGCTTCATCATATGTTATTGGATCTTTTCTTAAAAATAAACAATATGCAGTATGCAATTCGTATTCAAAATCTTTTTTATATCTTTCCGGTACTTTAATTGTTCGTGTTCTAGTCTTTCGTTCTTCATTAATAACATTTCTTTCATCAATACTACTATCATCACTACTATTCTCGTTTTCTACTTCACTATCACTTGATTCATTACTTTTTTCGGTTTCACTATTATTTTCGTTATTTACTTCGTTCTCACTTGACTTATTATTTTCGCTTAATACATCGCTTTCATTTAATATGAATTGCTCTGATAACTCATTTCTATTTTTATCGTTTACAAACTTATAATCACTTTCATCAAATTCTACATCTCTGGAGATTATTATCTCTTCTGTTTGAGGGTTCCACAAACGATACCCATTGCTACTATAACCTACCATTCGAGTTTCAATACTTCTTTCGTCAAGTTTAAATTTACGTGGTAAAATTACCGCCCACGCTTTTGAACCAAATACTCTTAACCTTTTTAAATCTAATTTTCCGTAATACATTTCGGCTGGAATTTTAAAATTTATTGCTGCAGATGGACATCTGTTTAACTGATAAGCTGCGCACATAAATGCTTCTGTCCATAAGTATTTTGGTAACCCTTTGGTTTCATTTATCATTGTTCTAGCTTTATTGTACAAAGTTCTATTAAGTCTTTCTGCTACACCGTTTTGTTGTGGTGAATAAGGTCTAGTATACTGAATAATAATTCCGTTTTCGTAACAAAATTTTCTGAATAAATTTGAAATGAATTCGCCGCCATTGTCACATCTTATCCTTTTTACATTTACATCTTTTTGCGTTTGAATTTCTTTAATATAATGTATAAGGTTATTTTCAGCTTCACTCTTATTTTTAAGTACATACAGTTTTACAAAATGAGAATAATCGTCCGTTATAGTTTGAAAATATTTTTGACCTTCATTTGACATAGGTGTCACCGGACCAGCTATGTCTGTGTGTATTAACTCACCAATTTGTCTGCTTCTTGGTAGTTCTTGTTTAATAAATGGCTTCCTTACGCTTTTGTTTTTCATGCATGAATTACATTTTTTGTCGGACATGGGTAGTTTCATTGTTGATAACCCCTTTTTATTTAAATGACCCAATCTCAAATGCCATATATTATTGTTTGAGCATACATTTGCTTCTTCAAACTTAGAATTATCTTTAAGTAATCCATTCAAATAAAATAAACCGCACCTTTCTTTGCAATGCCACACTGCATCATTTTTAATTAACGTTACCTTTAATGGTTTAAATATAACTTCAATACCTTTATCTATTAACCCTTTTACTGACAAAATATTATGAAATAAACCCGGAACAATTAATGCATCAATAGTTACTTCCCTTCCGCATGATAACATACAAATTTTACCTTGTTTCTTTGCAATTAATGCATCGCCGCTTGCGATTTTTATTCTTGTACACGTTTCCATGACAATAACATTGGTCATGTATTTTTCATATTCTTGTTGTATTAAGTGTTCTGTTGCACCTGAATCAATTATCCAATCAATATTGTCTGTGTTCACTGTTGCCTGATAACATTCTAGCTGCGTCGTTGCTACGAAATTGTAGTTTTCTTCTGTCTTGCTCATGTGTGTCTGATTTTGATTTGAATTTCCTCTATGCTGTCCTCGACCTCGATTATACTGGAATCTTCCACGACTGAAGTTGGATTGTGCACGTCAAATATGTTTATACAGCAGATACGCTGTTGCCAAGTTCAATTCTTTTGCAGAGATTATACTTTTTTTCTGTGTCGCTACAATTTAAGTATTATATGTATTAAATATATTTAATTTTATTTTAATTCTTGCGCAGGGGTCATGTTAATCTTCTATGTATTCTTCTTATTCTTATGCATATTCACTAATGAATGTTTGCGACCACGATAATGACTTGAATGTCGTCATCATGTGGTTCTCTTGGGAAGTATAATGGAGGTGATTTCCCGTTATCTTCCTCCATGGGTATGAAATTACCATGGGTATAAATTAGATTAGGTTGTCCGAGAGAGAATAGATCAAGACCGCATATAGCACGGCAGCGCAAACTCTCGATCACATGCGCGCGCAGCGCGCATGTGGTTTGATCGAGAGTTCGCGCTGCCGCACGCATGTGGTTTAAACTTTAACTTCGTAGATCCAAACTTTTATGGTACTCTCGGTCCAATGTAGAACAAAGTGGCAACGACCGGTGGTTTTACCTTGGTTAGATTAGGTTGTCCGCCGCGAAGCGGGAAGATAAATCAAGACAATATACGCGCGGCAGCGCGAACTCTCGGTCCAATATAGGACAAAGTGGCAAGCACCCTTGGTTTCACCTTGGTTAGATTAGGTTGTCCGCCGCGAAGCGGGAAGATAAATCAAGACAACATACGCGCGGCAGCGCGAACTCTCGATCACATGCGCGCGCAGCGCGCATGTGGTTTGATCGAGAGTTCGCGCTGCCGCACGACAAAGTTGCAACGACCGGTGGTTTCACCTTGGTTAGATTAGGTTGTCCGCCGCGAAGCGGGAAGATAAATCAAGACAACATACGCGCGGCAGCGCGAACTCTCGATCACATGCGCGCGCAGCGCGCATGTGGTTTGATCGAGAGTTCGCGCTGCCGCACGACAAAGTTGCAACGACCGGTGGTTTCACCTTGGTTAGATTAGGTTGTCCGCCGCGAAGCGGGAAGATAAATCAAGACAACATACGCGCGGCAGCGCGAACTCTCGATCACATGCGCGCGCAGCGCGCATGTGGTTTGATCGAGAGTTCGCGCTGCCGCACGACAAAGTTGCAACGACCGGTGGTTTCACCTTGGTTAGATTAGGTTGTCCGCCGCGAAGCGGGAAGATAAATCAAGACAACATACGCGCGGCAGCGCGAACTCTCGATCACATGCGCGCGCAGCGGGTTGATCGTTTGATCGTGGGTTGATCGTGGTTTGATCGAGAGTTCGCGCTGCCGCACGACAAAGTTGCAACGACCGGTGGTTTCACCTTGGTTAGATTAGGTTGTCCGCCGCGAAGCGGGAAGATAAATCAAGACAACATACGCGCGGCAGCGCGAACTCTCGATCACATGCGCGCGCAGCGCGCATGTGGTTTGATCGAGAGTTCGCGCTGCCGCACGACAAAGTTGCAACGACCGGTGGTTTCACCTTGGTTAGATTAGGTTGTCCGCCGCGAAGCGGGAAGATAAATCAAGACAACATACGCGCGGCAGCGCGAACTCTCGATCACATGCGCGCGCAGCGCGCATGTGGTTTGATCGAGAGTTCGCGCTGCCGCACGCATGTGGTTTAAACTTTAACTTCGTAGATCCAAACTTTTATGGTACTCTCGGTCCAATGTAGAACAAAGTGGCAACGACCGGTGGTTTTACCTTGGTTAGATTAGGTTGTCCGCCGCGAAGCGGGAAGATAAATCAAGACAATATACGCGCGGCAGCGCGAACTCTCGGTCCAATGTGGTCTGTGTCTCCTTCGGTACCTATTTTTTTAATAATACCGTCAAGGGCCATAAATTTAAACGCACTGCTGCGCCTATATGGTCTAAAATAAGATAAAGTTGCAAGAAGTATTGAGTTAACCTGAGTTAAACCAATTAGAATGAAATTAGAATTAAAAATTAAATTTATATTTCAATGTTGTTGTAAGTGCATGTGAAGAAATTGTATATTGAATGTTTACCAGAACAAGGTAAAATAAAAAGATAAAATTGGCAACGTCGGTTGGGCTTCTCCTGCACTTTTTGTTTGACAAGTAATTAGAGAGGTTAGGTAGTGAAGGAAAATATTAACTGTTGCGTCAAAAAAATGTCATTTTTTTCATAAAAACCCGTATATTTTTTTAATAAATCGACGTAGAAGCTTCGTTTTGGCTCTCTAAGTTTGCAAATACACTACGGAGGACGATTAGTAACAGTTATTCAAGGTAAAAATCCGCCAACTCCAAAAAAAATGGCCATTCCCATATTCTTCACAAATTCCCTTTTCAGATGTAATTTGTTTACTGCGCTTTTTCTTTCGAAAATGTTTTCTAAGCAAGTCAACATTTCTTTAGCATTTCTTGCTTTCTGCACATATGAGATGTATTTGTCGGTTATACATTTTACAATAGTTGATCTAGCTTTAGCATCTTTTTCTTTGTTCAGTTCCTTTCCAGGTTGTAAAGGTTCGATTGCTTCTTTTACTCCTTTTTCTTCTAGTATAAGATATACTCTGAATTTCCAATGTGTAAAATTTGTTCCCTCTTTCAGTTGCGGGTACACCACGATCCCTTCACCGGTCGCTGTCGCCATTTTTCTTTGTTCTGCTAAACACGTTTTTTGCACTTTTTTAAATTTACCCTTATTTTATCAAATAAAGCGATTTTTCAAAAAACTTTTTGTCTCTCCCCTGGGCCCATAACCTTTTAGGGATTTTAGGGTGAGTTCAATGAGGGTTTAACACTTTACACAAATAATATATTGATTTACTCAAAACTTCGTTACATGCTTCAGTCTTGTTGCAGAGGAGAGTGTCTTGTTACACATGCGCACTCACACAAGCCACGTTGCCACTTCTATTCCCAACAGTTACGAAAAGACAAAACGAAAAAAAAAAAGAATTTAAATCGAAATTCTGATTTTTCTTTGTTAGGTTCAGATTCAAATCAAATTCAAAGAGATTTCTTGAAATCTCTAAATTGCAGATATCGGCGACACTGGGTCTTGATTAGCTACAGCCAGCAACGTCAAATTCGCAATTTTTCACAAATTTCTACAAGATAACGAAAATGTTCGCAGATTCTCAAAGTTCAGACAATATTACATCAGAAACAGTTGTTTTCGTTCACATTTGAATTCTAAAATTTATTTCGTAGACGGCAATATTTATGAGTTTTTTTTTAAGAATAATGAAAGCTTTTAAATTGAATTTAGATTGCAACGGTACCACTCGTGTCCTGGGATGTTTAGTCATAGAGTTATTAGTAGACATCGGATTATATGCATTTGCATGTTTGAATATGCAAATGCATAAAACGCTATTTTTATAGCATTATTGCATATTTTACTACTTTTCATTTATAGTGCTTATTTCAGTAGTTAAATGTGTTTTGTATTACGCGGGAGCGGTGGCGGACCGCAGCCAGTGACGTGTCACGCGGGCACCTCACACTCGGCAACCCGATCTACTGAATTGCACAAGGCGAAAGCGTTTGCTGTCTCTGTATACCCACGAAAATCTTGTTTTTGTTAAAATAATGCCAGCAAAAAAAACAGACTTTAATGGAATCTGGGATTAAAAATTACCCAGGCCAATTTACGACTGTTGGTACTGTGATTTTCTGCAAGGTTTGTGACAAGCGAATACCTTCATAAAAAAATATCAGATCGATCAACATGTGAGTACTGCTTCCCATATATCTGCAAGACATAAACCTTCAAAAAGTCGTCAGCAACTGATGATTCCAATTTCGCCCTCTAATTCGGATACTAAAAAGAAAATAGAATTCAACAAAGCTTTATGCGAGTTATTTGTTGCGTGCAATATTCCTTTTCATCAATTGAATCACGATATATGCCAAAGATTTCTTAAGAAGTATTGTACTGATCAGATAATTCCTGAAGAATCCATGATTCGAAAAAACTACTTGTCAATCTACGAAGAAGTGCTGAGTGAAATACGCACTTATCTCGAACAATTTAATATGGATCTCAGCCGATCAAACGACAGATTCATTTGGACGTTATATAGCGAATTTGATTGTTGGAAAATTATTCAGGAGCCCTCTACTTTGGTTGCCCCTCTTGGTTGCCTGCAAGGTCTTACAAAAAACAAATTATTCAACTATCGGCCGGTTCATGAATGATTCCATCAAATCACTATTGTTGATACTTCTATGGACGAGAGAATATTTGTTTTTATTTCTGACGGTGCACCTTATATGGTGAAAGCTGGTCAAGCTCTGAAAGTGTTTTACCCAAACTTGCTTCGCATTATCTGTCTAGCCCACGGTTTACATCGATTTGCGGAAGAGAATAGGAAAGAGTTCGGGACTGTCAATAAATTGATTTCCCCTACAAAGAAAGTGTTTTTGGTGAGGTGAGAGTTTGCTCACGAGCGCCAGCGAGTTAGCAATCACACCGACCCAAAAAAAAGGATTTCATCTCGAGAAGTAAATGCAATTTTTTCTACTGATATTCGGTTGCAAAATCCATATTTCGACTTTAATAAAACCAATTCGAAGCGGAACTGTAATTCCGACTTTAATCGTTGGTTTGTTCGTTTTCATGGTAATATTGTTGCATTCTCATAGAAGGTGATACTTTTCATGTCAAATGTCCTAATTTTATTTCTGTTTTTTAAATAGTTTTAGGCTCGTTTTAGGTTTGCACGTAAAATATTCCAATGAAATTGATGTAATTAATAAGAAGCAAATTTGGTAAGTTTAGTGTTTTAATCTAGAAAATAATAAATTCAAAATGCTCATTTTCGTGTCTAGATGTGAAAATATTTTCATCTCTAGAATGAAAAATGTCACTTTCATGTAGGGTAAGCCGTGGAAAAATTGCCATTTTCACATATATCAGTAGAAAAAAAATATTGAATTGTATATTGTCACAAGAACTGCAACTGTGTATTGTAAAAAATAAGTAAGTTCCAATAACAAATAGTATTTTGATTGTGCATATTTTGTGCATATTTCACCGATTTTTTGTGCATATTTCGCCCATTTTTAGTGCATATTTTTTTTTCATTATAAGTTGATAGTGCATATAATCCGATGTCTAGTTATTAGCGTCAGTTTTACCATTTGACAGCGAAAGGAACGACCATCTTAAAATTTATCGTCATTTTCGATTCAAATTCGAATAGAACTCCAAGTTCCATTATAATATGTTGCATTAGTTTTCTGCGGCTGACGGTCCAGACGCGGCCGACGCACAGTGGGGCCAAATATATGAATTCTTGTCAAAAATTATTTTAACTAATTGTAAGTTTTGAATAATAATTGATAAATACAACTAATAAATAATAATACAAAGTGTAATATGTAATTTTTTAAAACTATTTATATGTACATATCAAGAATTAACACGTTCACAAGGTTTGCGAAAAAGCATTGCAGATCTCGGCGAGCGTATACATGTGTACAGACGACACGGGTCATCCTGTATCAACACGTTACCGCATGTTATCAAGCAGCCGCGATCTAGCATTTGTTTTCAGCGACTAGACTTGCCCGAAGCTGCTGAAGCTAAAGTTCATTTCAGAAGTAACCATCGCGTAACCATAACTTTTCTTTTTTTAATTGTATGATGTTTAGTAATATGTTATAATATTAATTAACACGCGTAAATGAAAATTATAATTAAAGGTTGTAAAGTTTATTTGTACGAATTTAGTTGACATCAGTGCATATCATGTTTGCAGTTGTATTTTTTTTGTTTTTGGATTAATTCTTCACGATTAATTCGAAAAAAAAATCTGTGCATGTTTGAGCCAATTGGAGATAATGCTGGTTTAGAGCGCAAAAGAATACCAAGTTTTCACGAATTTTTTGTGGAAAAATGGTAAGTGATATCAATGTTCTGTTTACACACATAGTTTGTTTATACTTTCGACGTTATCCTTGAATTTTTATATAGCAAAACAATGTGAAGTGGTCAAGGATATCTGCATCGGCCGCACTCGTGTTTTTCACTGATTTGGTCTAACTGCTGACAGCGCAGAACCGAAGTAAAGTAAAATTTATGAAAAAATTCGCTGAAACACGTACAAAGTGTCCTAAAGACCTAATTCCGAAACTTGATAAAAATATTTCATTTTTTGTAGCTTTTTTTCAAGAAAAGATGGCAAAAGGCTAACAGAAAACAGGACAGGTTCTTATAAAAGACACTTCCATAAATTTACATACTTGTATATAGATCAGAAAAAAATACATATTAAACTTTGTATTGTCATTAAAAAGATTTGTACTTCATCATCAAAGATTTGATATCATGCATTCGGCTCCACTGTGCGTCAGCCATTCATCGGCGAGGTGCTTCGAGGACTGGACTTTTGTTACTCATATTTCGACGACGTCCTCGTAGCGTCATCAACCGCCGAGGAGCATCTGGAACACATAGTGATCCTATTTAAGCGTCTACAAGAATATGGGGTAGTCGTCAACGAACAAATGCTGCAACAGCGACTGATAGGTACAAGCTGGGTTTGCATAGGAAACCGCTTATCAGCAAATGACGTCCACGAGGATGCCTTGCAACAAACTTGCAACAACAAACAACGTCTACGGTAACGACTTCAACCGTCTACCAGACGTCCACGAACACACCCCGCAATAGCAACGACGATGACGAATTCAACCGTCTATAAATTCCTCTGCAAACCGTGAGTGATCCATTATTCCACGGCGTGCACCACCACAAATTGTGTGACCCCGACGTGATCGACTTGAGGAATTCGCTTACCCACAGTTATGTATGAAAATATAACTGTTTGTTTTTTATAATGTTAAATAATGTTAATTAAATAAACATAACCTAATAAGAAATAAAGTTGTTACATCAAACATAATTTTCCTATTAAACAGAAACAAATTAGTGTGGTTGTAGATAAAGTATAGTACATAAGTCGAGTTGTAAGGCAATAGGGAATATGCAAGAAATTTAAATTTATTTGATTTTTCTCTCCCCGATACTTTATGATCTTGACATTACACCTATACCATTATTTTCTCATTTACTTTATATTTAATTCCAAAAATTTAAATCAAAAAGTCCAAAATATGCTAACGAAATTCATATTTGCGAAACGCATCACCATTGGTCAAGTGATGTGACGTGTACGTTGACATATATCGGCCTCCACGATATACACAGATGTAGGTAGGGTGGACTATACACTTCGATAAAGACTTTTTCAAACACTTATCTGGTGTACTTATAATAGTGTTTTTGCAATCCGGTACTATACAATATCTATAAAATGGCTTTTTAGTTTTTTTCCATTATCGAAATAGCAAATATAAAGTGAAAATCCTCAACTGTCTATGCAAATATGCTATGCAACACTGAATGTCATGTGTTATGCTACGTCATCCAAAACGTGCGATAAATGGGATGAACGGTCCCATTTATCGCATTCAGTGTTGCCTAGCATATTTGCATAGACAGTTACGGATTTTCAGTTCGAATTTGCTATTTTGATAATGGAAAAAGCTAAAAAAAACATTTTAGAGATATTGTATAGTACCGGAATGCAAAAACACTATTATAAGTACACCAGATAAAGTGTTTGATAAAGTCTCTATCGAGGTGTATAGTCCACCCTACCTACATCTGTGTATATCGTGGAGGCTGATAGATGTAAACGGGCACGTCACATCACTTGACCAATGGTGATGCGTTTCGATCAGGTCAAATTTAACCGTATTTTATATATATTTTTTAAAATTAATAGAAACACTTTCAACAGTATTTATATTTTTTACTATGTTAAAACGAAGTTAAAAGTGAATTAAGCAAATAAGAAAAATGTGATGCATGTTCCCTATTACGTCCTCGCGAAATTACGCACTCCCCGCTACGTTCGTAACTCCCCGGGTCGTTCGTAACTGTTCCGCTCGTACTTAATATATATTACGTACGAGCGGAACTGTTATGAACAGTTATGCTTCTTACAACTCTCGTTACGTAATATACTATTACAATTAGTGACAGTGTAGAATATGTACTACAAAATTCGGAGAAAATATAGCGATACCTATGTTATGATATCATGGTAACTTTTCAAGCTTCTAGTGCTGACTGCGAGAGAGGATTCAGCACAATGAATCTAATTAAATCCAAACTTAGGAACAGATTAAAAGCCGATCTTTTAAATGATTTGATGAGGATTAAAATACACCTGGCAAATGAAAAAAAATAGATGATGTTTACAAAGAATGGACAAGTATGAAAGACAGGCAAAAAAATACAGCTCAAAATGCTGCTTAGGCGTCGGAAATATAATTAATTAATTTGTATTGTAATTATAGATATTATAGTTATTTATTAACTATTCGCTCCGTGCACAACCGCGCTTAGCGCCACCCGTGGCCAATAAGACAACTTCGTGTGGAAAAATAGTATATAAAAACAACTGGCAAAAACAAAAAAAATCATAAAATTTACGATATTTGACAGCAAAAAATATATAGGTTTAGTAATACGTCAATTCTGTAATAAGATACTACCGAGATAATAATTAAAAATTAAATTCGTTATGGATGAAATTATTAAAACTGGCTTTGAATTTTTTTTCCACTCTATTGATTTTAATAATCAAAAAATTGTGAATGGTGTAAAACTAAGTGAGATTAACGTTGTGATGTTGAAGAGAGTTTAGAATTAAAAATCAAGGAACTACAATTAAATGAAAGGTTTTTCGGCAAATTAATGTTACTGAAGCTCCATATAAACTACAATTGCAAGTAAGTTGAGATTATTTATTAAATAACTAATGTCATAATATATTATGAAGCTTTTATTATAATCTACTATTTTGTTAGTTGAATGATAAATGATACGTTATTATCAATATATACGTCAATATATTACAAAATACATGTCAATATAACTAATAGAAGGCAGTAGAATACCAACAGGAGATAAGGTATATGGGTATCACACTAGATAGCAAACTCCTATGGAATAGACACGCTGAGGCAGTGCTAGGTAAAGCCAAATGCTTAAAAACGTGGGGTTGTAACCCCACTATCCTGCGATGGATGTACACCATGATAGTGAGACCTGCAATCACTTATGGGGCGGTTGCGTGGGGAAGTAGAATCAAGCTGGCCTCTATGAGGAAACAGCTTGAGAAGATTCAAAGACTGGGGTTTGTCTGCATCACGGGAGCGATAGGGTCGTGTCCGACAGCAGCATTGGAGCTGCTGCTGGATCTGACTCCGCTGCACCTTGTAGTGGGGAGCGCCGCCAGATCGGCGATCGTAAGGTTCAGCAAGGAAGGAATGGGCAGAGGTAAAATAATCGGGAGCAGAGACCGAAACAGCCTCGCTGCGAAGATCCCCTGGCTGGAAATACCAAAGGACGAAATGGTATGCAAATACCACTTCGAGAGAAACTACACAGCAATGTGTAGTAGTAAAGCCGATTGGAGCGACGAATCCTCAGCATACCACATAGAGCAAAATGCCATCAAGTGGTATACAGATGGTTCGAAGACAAAGGAAGGCACTGGTGCAGGACTGTTTGGACCTCGTACCAGATACTCCGAATCCATGGGAACATCCCCAAGTATCTTCCAAGCAGAGGTACACGCAATCGAAAGATGTGCACAGTTTAACCTCGACAGGAATTACCGCAAAAAACGAATTGCTATCCTGTCAGATAGACAAGCAGCCATCAATGCCATTAGCTCATACACCATCCGTGATAATAAAGTAACGCTATACTGGGTACCAGGACACACTGGTATAGACGGAAACGAAGAAGCCGATCGCCTAGCAAACAAGGGATCCAGTAGCCCCTTTATAGGTCCGGAACCCTTTTGCGGTATGAGCGTGAACACCATCCGCAAAAGTTTAGATGAAGAAACAAGAGGAAAATGGGTGAAAACCTGGGAAGAACTTCCAGGGCTAAGGCAATCCAAAGTGATGCTGGGATCTTTCAACCAGAAGAGAACTAAAGCTTGCCTGAAACTAAGCAGGAACAAGCTCTGAATTCTGACAGGAGCCCTGACGGGACACTGCAGACTTTGGAAACATCTCAAGGCCCTATGCCTAGAGGAGGATGATGGATGCAGATTATGTGGCTCAGCAGAGGAAACCCCCATACATCTATTCAAAGACTGCGGAGCATTACTCCGAAAGAGACAGATGTACCTTGGGGCTCACTGCTTGAACACAGAGGAGCTGCAGGCCTTGAATCCCACCCAGATCCTGAGATTCCTAAAGGAATCAGGATTAGAGGAGGCGCTCTAAATGGGTAAGTACACCAACACTTGGAGGAGGAGGGTGGGGTACAATAGATCTATAAAGGTCGCAGTACAAGTCGTCACTACCATATCTACAATCTAGGGGGGAAATATCCAAGTGTTGGCGACACTGTAGGCAACGCTGAGACCTTGTAATATTGACCAATGAGACGAATTCATTTAAAATCTGTGTGTGACTTGATGCGACCGCGTGCAGCAGAGACAAATATCTAAAGGCGTGCAGAAAGTCGTTGGCGATTTCTATACCCCGTTCCGGTTGGAACAATTTAAACAAAAACATGGAAAAAGTTTATATTTATTATCAACTGAAAGTAAGTGGAACAATTTTATTCAGTGTAATGTTTTAATTTAGTTTAAATACGGTTAATTTATTTTCCTTCAAGTTCATGAAAAAACTGTAAGAAAGTGGTGTGAGAATCTTGTACTGTATTTAACATTCCATGTTTTGTGTGCTTTTTTCATAAACTTTTTACGATTTACTTCATACTTTTAATGTAATAAATATCTGTAAGGTATTATTTATTAGTATTTAATCTCTCTGTAGTTATTTAATGTTAAACATACTAATACAGGTGAAATAGGCCTTTTTAAACTTTGCCCTGCTAAACTGCTATTTATCTTTTTTAAATCTTTATCTATTTTTTTGTCGTTGTTTTTTTTCCTTTTTTTAAGCCTATCCTATCTACAATGACTGATCAAGAAAATATGATATTTACTCTTATATAGTTCATTTTTTTTAAGAATGCAGTAACTAGAAACCTGATTTATACTATGATAAATTGTACATTTAGATACAAAAATTGGCGCTAAATTGAAATATGGTTACTTGAATATAAAATTGGTAATTTATTAATGGTTTGATTGAATATCTTAATATTATTGAATAACTTACAAACATAAAATACAAACAAATAAATGGAGAAAAATGCAAAAAATCTAAATGAAACAAACAAATCAGATGACAATTGTGAAGTAAAACGGCAGCCATTGACAACTAATAGCTGCACATGTATGTGAAAAGAAAGAGAGAAAAGAGGTTGAAATGGCGAAGTAAATATCGTCGGTGTGAACTTCTCCTCGATTTAAGCCAATCAGCGAACAAGGTCAAATAAGCCCTATCTTCCCTGTACTGCATTCTTAAAAAAATGGACTATAGTTCTTGGCATTTTACTTACACAAAACTTAAATGTTTATTATCATCAGTAGTACTAAAGCTCAGAGTGAACCACAACTTTCGTAAGTCCTTAAGATGTTAGTTTTCCAGGATATATTACAGCCGTGGGGTCATCCACTAGCCGAAATGTTGCAAATGTATTTGCAATTATCCTGCTGTTTTGGTAATTCGAGGTACTCGATGAAAATAATAGAGTAATGCTTAATAATATGGTACATAATTATCCTAATTCTTTTGTTATGCAAGGTACTCCGAGAAATAACAAGCATAATATGTAATAGTGTCAGATAATTTTTTAAATTCTTAGATACTGCTAAGTAAGGTCATGTAAAGGAGGGAATTTGAAATAATTTCTTCTAATGCCCTGAATGTTAATGATACACACAATATAAAAAAAACTAGTGTATAGTCCTGCTATAGTTTGACTATAACTGTGTGACCATTTCATATAGTTCAAAAGTATTCGTATAGTTGAACTATACGAAGTAGTCACACAAGCTATAGTCGAATTGAAATTAGAACACTCTTTTCTAAGTATTTTCAAGTACTTTTTCACAAGTTTGTATTGATGCTCTATAATCAGTTTTTCAAATTTTCTCAACTGGAAGATCCTGAACCCAGAAGCTCCACAGGGCCATAAAAAAATTAATCAATTTTCTATATTTGCAATATCTTCTTCTTTTTGGCTATATGAAGCTATCTATACTCGGACCGGCGAGAGAATGCAGCTGTACTGCGCCGAGGTATGAGGGGCAAGGGACGCTAGAAATTCGAAATTTCTAGAAATTCGAAAAAAATCGTTTTTTTTTCATATTTTCAAAGTTTAGCTATTCAAGAATATGCCTTACAAGAGGATTTTTCAAAATTCGAATTATTTTCGGAGATATAGGCATTTTGCTGACGCGGCATCCAAACTGACTCGGCCAGAACTAATCGTACAAAAGACGTTAGAGACGTTGCATCTAGCTGCTAACAGTTGAATTCTAACTTCCAAACCACGTGGATGTATGTGTTGTGAGTGAAATAAACTGATAATTGTGAGTGAGTGATAATTTTAATTTTTTTAAATAAAATGGATAAAAAAAATATGCGTCAGTTTTTCAAATACGGACAACTAAACACCGCGCACTCGAATAAAGTGTGGGTATGCGCAGAACAATGCTAAACTCGTCTTGACGAGATGCATTCTCTCGCCGTTACGAGTATAGTTCAGATTTATTTTTAAAAATAATATTTATAATAGTTTTCTTGTTCTAATTTTATCTCGAATTTTATATTTTTGTGCTGAAGGTCAATTCTGATTATGCCATTATTGCAAAGTCTTTTGTGTTTTCTAATTCACTGTCACAGTTATTCGTATAACTGTCTTCGCCTTCAGAAGTACAGATTTCATCATCATTTTCGTTTCTATTTTCTTTTAGAGATCTAATACCTTTTACGCGATGAATTCTATCTGATGATAGTCTGCCAGAGTTAGTACTGAACAACCAACTTAGGATTGATTTTAGGACTGTCTTTGAAAAATTGCCCAAAGTTTTGTATAAGTTGTATAAGTTCATATTTGCCATCAAAGTTTCAATCAAAGTTTCAATCAAAGTTGCCAATCGGCCAGCAGTACTGAAATGGTGCGAAGAAGAGATGAGCATGGCACAAGTTTCTCGTTCCAAATCCCATCCCGTGGGACGGATCCCTGTCACTGTCCCATTCCATCACATTTTCGTCCCACTGTCCCATCCCATAAACTTAAAATTTTCGTTTGACGCCATTCTTTTATCCTCAAAAGTATAATTGATTAAGTAGTCCTTTCCTGTTCAATTCTTTCTCCCATTGCCGGATAATCTTCTCCAGCACACAGTTGAATAGAACTGGTGAGAGTCTCACTCACCTTGTCTGACACCTGTTTTAATTTCAAACTTTTTGGAGGTCTCTCCCATGTACTTTACTTTGGAATGTGTTTCTGTTAGCGTCAGCTTTACTTAATAATTAATTAATACTTAATTATATATTTACTAATTAATACTTAATTATATACTTAATATTAATAATTTCTCTTGTTTTGCCGTCGACGCTAAATTCCACCAGTGTTAAACAGCTCTTCTCTGTCAATAGAATTATAAGTTTTCTCTCTCAAATTCTATAAAAACTACTACTAGCTCTTTTGACATATAGTTCTCCAGTATTCGCTTCAAACCCCATATTTGTTCAACACATGATCTTCCTTTTCTAAATCCCGCTTGATATTCACCAAGTTGGTGATCCATTTGCTCCACAAGTCTCTTCTGTAGCGCTTTAGACAGTGCCAAATATGGAGGACTATGGAGGCCTAATATTACAAGAGCTATGGAAATGCCACAGTAGTTGTTAGGATCCATTATATCATATTTTTTTGTCTAAGGGGTGGATGATAGCATTTCTCCATCTTTCCAATCCAGGGATAACTTCAGTTTCCCATATTTTTTCCATTTCTTGCTTTAAAATTTAAACCATATCCTTGGTTGTATTCGCCATCTTCTCTCAGATATCCCCTCACGTCTCCACTTTCTTCTCCCGCAAAATGTTTTGAGAGTCCTTTCTACTTTTTTGAAGTTTTGCATTGTTTACATACCCAGAGGGACGTTTCTTGTTTAACGGCAAAGGTTTGAATTTTATGCAGGTCAAAAATAAAATTTAATATAATAATATAAACACAATAGAGGAATATTAAACTTCAAAAATAAAAGCTTCTAAGCCTTTCCTCCTTCAAGTCTATTTTGATGCGGTGTATTTCATTTTCTAAAGCTGAAAAAATTCTAATGAACCCCTGTTTCAAAATGGCTATCGTCTATCGTCATTAAGAATTCTTTCCATAGTGACGATTAAGGGAATCCACTGATGATACTGAAATATAGAAACACTGGCCGCACTAAATTCTTTGGTTACTTCTTCAAATGGTTTTACTAAACCCACAAGTTTTTCAATGATGGTTTACTATTGGATAGTCAGTTGGAGATTTTATTATTCGTGGATGCATAAATGCATAAAGACTCTTTGACTTGGAAAATACGCTCTAACATATAAAAGGTGCTTTTCCATCTAGTTGCACACTCTCGTATAATCTAGAGGGGTGTTTGGTTAAACCTTTTCTGTAAAGTTCTAAGCTTCTGGTTTGCCATCTTCTTGCAATTTGTTATGGCAGCCACCACCGTTTCTTCAGCTTCCATCCCGTCTTTTAACAAGTTTTGAATCTTGTGTGAAACTGTGAAACCCAGTCGATGTATTGAACATTTAATGAGGAAACTTCTTCTTTCATGTTTGTGCCTCCATTCCAAACTACACATTTTACTTTTTCTTTAGGTATTTCCCATGATGACAATACACCTTCAAGGTTACGAGCAATGTTTTCTCCAGTATGGGGGCTGTCATTGAACACATCTGCCTTTAACTTTTCTTTCAAATTCTTTTGTAATCCCATGGCAAGTAAGACTCAGTAATGAAACCCAAGAACAAGAATCTTAACAGATGTCACTAGTAAATGACATTTTTGCAAAAGATTTCAGTACTACAGTACAGTCAGACTACAGATGTATTATCCTACTGTTTCTCATAGCCATTGTAGTTCTTTCTTTTTGAGAATATTTATTGTTAGAGAGCTTGCATGTAACTCATTCAGCATCGCAAAGCATAAAATAAGTCGATATTTCAATAGAAGTAGAAAGTGATTTACTCATCTTGAAGAAATGCCAATATTCGCATTCGCGAATGCTAATTTGCATTCGTTACATCACTATTACTTATCTAATACTTGGTATATTGTATACAGTTTACATGGTATATTGAATCCATACATTGCCTTATAGAGCTTAGATGTTATGATACTGTCATAGACAGCTTTAAAGTCAATAAATGCATAATATGTGTCTATTTTGAATCCTTCTGTTTTTTTAATATTTTCCACAAAACAAAGATCTGGTCAGTAGTTATTATTCCAT
Source organism: Phosphuga atrata (assembly GCA_944588485.1). Classification (NCBI taxonomy): domain Eukaryota; kingdom Metazoa; phylum Arthropoda; class Insecta; order Coleoptera; family Silphidae; genus Phosphuga; species Phosphuga atrata. The sequence continues at coordinate 18,478,473 of OX155896.1, read as the reverse complement.
TATATGTGCTTAGTCTTTTAGGTATTATGTTTGATAGGATTTTATACATTGTGTTGAGAAGTGATACCTCTGTATTGTCGGCAATTGAGCTTATCTCCTTTTTTGTGTAGTGGGCATTTAGTTCCTACACACCATTCTTCAGGCATTACCTCTTCGCTCCAAACTTATATGTCAATAAATGCATATCTCTCTGTGGTTAACAGCTGTGGGGCTGGTTGGCAGCAGCTCACCATACTTCCTATCTCTCCACCTTCCTCTTCAGTTCACAGTATGAGCCACAACTCATATCTTCCACTATTTGACTCATGTATTCCAGTCTGGGTCTTCCTCTATAATTCTTGCCTTCTTACCTTCGTGGCACTCAACAAAAACCATAAAAATAACATTATTTTTAAGATTATGTCTTTCCGATACCTTAAGTGGAGAGCCATCTGTGGACGCGTTTCGAGATTTATCTCTCATCAGCACAGCTTCCATGAACAATAATTTGTAAACCCTCTCACAAAATGTCAAAATTCTCTCACAAAAGGGATTCAAGGGACTCGAAAGTAAAAGCAATGATTATTAAATTAACATTTAACATTATTTTACAATATTAACATTTGTAGACTCTCACTATTTTCCTAACTGTGCAACTATTTGAAGGAATTTTGGAAATCTAAGAAGTAAAAATTACTCCAAAAAGTCCAAATTTTGATAACCTAAAACCGTTTACCTAATATTTTGAAAAATAAGACAGCCAATGAATCAATGAAGATGAGGTTGAGATTTTTCAAAATTAATATTTGTAGGCTCTCACTAGTTTCTTTACTGTGTGACTATTTGGAGGAACTTTGGAAATCTAGAAACCACAAATTTCTCTAAAAAGTCCAAATTTTGAAAATATGAAACCGTTTTGTTAATATTTTGAAAAATAAGGCAGCGCTAGATCAATGAAGATCAGGTTGAGATTTTACAAAATTAACATTTGCCTCACTGCGCGACTATTTGGAAGAATTTTGGAAATCTAAAAACAACAAATTTCTCCAGAAAGTCAAAATTTCGTAAATCTGAAACCGTTTTGTAAATATATTGAAAAAAGGCAGGCGGATTAATGAAGACGAGGTTAAGATTTAGCAAAATTAACATTCATATACTCTCACCATTTTCTCTACTGTGAGACTATTTGGAGGAAAAGTCCAATAACCTCGAATTTCTCCAAAAAGACCACATTTTGAAAATCTGAAACGGTTTTGTTACTATTTTTAAAGATAAGACAGAGACAGATCAATAAAGATGAAGATGAAGTTGAGATCTAAAACATAGGTCCGCGTTATACGCGCACAAAAAGTAGGTTGCATTTTAGGGTGCGCCTATGTACCGTGCGCCTATGTAGGTTATGTACCGGCAAATACGGTATTTATAGTAGCTTGATTAAACTAAATAGACATTTGAATAGATTTTATATTTCATTAAACGAATTCATCATGATGTCTGTCATAAATATAAGAATAAGACTTCTTAACATGCTCAAATACCTAATAGTTGTGATCTCAGTAGATTAAGTAAAGTATTATGTAAGAATTAATCCGGCCGGATCCGGCCGTATCGATGGAAATTCGGCCGGCTCCGGCCGGATTGAAAATGACACCGGATTGCAATCCCTACTCACAATGTAGAATGTGCAATAGGTCCGAGGATAGAAATCGAAAATTGAGACGCCCCAGGAAGGTGGTCAATGAACAGGAGGACATCAATGATGCCCACAATCGAAAAACCAGTGGGTTTTTACAGAACGAAGTTTTGGAACGAAGAAAGTGGTCGAAAAGATGGACTCCAGGCAATAAGCCAACTCTAGAGAAAAGAAAAGTGGAGCGTCCAAGGAAACTTGTGAATGATCTAAAAAGTATAAGAAATGATTATTAAATTAACAAAATAAATATTTATTTATTATATTTATTTAGAATCTAATTCTCTGTTCTAGGGCCGCGAATCTCGGACAAATACTGAAAAAGTCGGTGAAAAACACATAAGTTGCAAATAGAACTGCAGAAAGCCAAGGTAAGGTTTTAACCCTTTGAGGAATTTTAGAGAATAAAAAGAAATGCACAGAAGTTCCTATATATACATAGCTATTTCAATATATCAAGGTGGTTGAAAAATATCCCACCATGCATATTTACACATTATAAAGGTTTTTTTAATAACTCTATATACTTTTAATACTTTTAATACCACCATGCTACAAAGAGTTAAGTTTGTTTTCATCTCTCTCTCTCTCTCTTTCTCTCTCTACTCGTTTACTTCATGGCTGAAGTGTCGTGATCCCATGCTGGCGTCATAGCGGAGTTAGCGATCTTCCTCCATTTACCCCTGTCCTCCGCCGATCTTATGTTTTCTTGTAGTGGTGTCCCGGTGATCTCTTGCACCTGGTCGATCCAGCGTTTTGGAGAGCGTCCCCGAGGTCGCGTTCCTTCAATTTTCCCTTTTCCCAAACCTGTTTTCAAGATTGTCACCCGTTCTACGATTGATATTCGTCGATTGATAACGGTTGATAGTCTTATGTCAATGTCGAGTTCTTTTAGTATAGATACATTAGTTCTATGCGCTGCCCAAGGGTTCCTTAGTAGCCTTCTTCACGTCCACATCTCGGTCCATGCCTCGATGTGATGGGGTCATCTTTCCATACTTTGGTTAGTTTCGTCATGGCTGTTTTCGCAAGTGTTATGCGTCTTCTAATTTCTGTAGACGTATTGCAGTCACTTTTTATTCAGGAGCCTAGATAAATTATGTTGTCGACGTTTTCTTCGTTCATTTCCTCTCCTGTTGCCACAATCCACTACCATGAGATTTGTTTTTGGTGATTTAGCTTAAGTCCGAATTTTGAGTGCGGCCATTTCTTCTTCGTTTTGTGCGATGATTGTGGTATCGTCGACAAACCATAAGTTGTTTATTTTTCTACCGCCAATGACTATTCCGCCTTTCCAGTTCTCCATAGCTCCTCTTAGTATAAACGCACCGTATATGTTGAATGCAGTGGTAGGATGCATCCTTGCCGAACTCCTCGTCCAATCGTAAAGGGTCTTGAGTTTCTTCCCTCGATCTTGATGATTTCTTCGATGTTATCATATAAACTTTTTAGCATAATGACAAGGTGAGGAGGGGTTCCCATATCCAAGAGGGCATTCTATAATTGATGCCAGTTTACACAGTCAAACGCTTCGGTGTAGTTGAGGAAGCATATATATATATATATATATATATATATATATATATATATGTTGTATTTGAGGTTTTCGCGGATAGATACCTGTGTTGTATTGTTTTCTCGGGGATTCCGCGTTGATGCTGAGGGTTGGCTCTGAAAAGAACCGGATTCTCGAAATTTCGGCGAACTAACATTCGCCATTCTCAAGAGATATATGCGTCCGTACGGGTCAACCGTTCGACGCATACTTTTTAGGCATTCAGTATGCGTCGAACGGTTGACCCGTACGGACGCATATATCTCTTGAGAATGGCGAATGTTAGTTCGCCGAAACGTCGAGAATCCGGTTCTTTTCAGAGCCAACCCTCAGCATCAACGCGGAATCCCCGAGAAAACAATACAACACATATATATATATATATATATATATATATATATATGTGGGGTTTGAAAATTCTCTGTCTTTTTCAATAATTTGCCGTACATTCATGATCTGCTCTCGAGTGCCTTTGCCAGGCATGTATCCAACTTGTACCTGTAGAATTTGTCGGTCTAAGAAGCTTCCGAGTCGTTGTAGCAAAATTCTGAGCATGACCCTGCTTAGGTGGGAGATTAATGCGATAGTTCTGTAATTACTGTATTTCTGGCTTGATCCTTTTTTGTGCAGTGGAATAAAGATAGATGTATACCAGTTAGCTGGTCATTGCCCTGAGTGCCTGAGAACCCTGTTGCAACTTGCCCACAAGAGGTAGATGCCTTTTGGGGACAACTGTTTTAGCATTTCTCCACTGATATCATCTTCCCTTGCACTTTTGTTGTTCTTGAGCATGTTGATGGCCTGCTCAACTTCAACTTTTAAGATGTCAGGTTCCTGTTCTACTTGTGTGATGGGTGGGAGACGAACTGTTCCCTGACGATGACCTTCATCCGCGTAGAGGTCTTCACAGTACTATAGCATACCTCTCAGCATACCTCTACTACGTCTTCGATGTTGCTTATGACTTTCCCAGCCTTGTTTTCTATTTTCCACGTTCTGGTTTGAACTCTCTCGTGGTTTCTTTGATTATTTGGAAAAGTTCGCGTGTTTCGTTCGTGTTTGCCAATCTTTCAATCTCTTTGCATGTTTCCTGGAGGTGTTCGTTTTTGTCTCGTCGACATAGTCTTTGTTTTTCGCGGCTTAAAGTTCGATATTATGTCTTGTGTTCTTCGGTTATTACACCTGTCTGCCTGATGGTTTTTCTTCTCTTCACTACATTCCAGGTCTCGTCAGTCATATATTGCTGGTTTTGTCCTCTCTAGCACTTTCGCGTAGGACTTGCTCTTTGGTTGTCAGCATGGTTGTTTATATTTTTGCCATAGTTCTTCAATGCATCTGACTTGTGTTATCTGGGAGCGCTTTTAAGTTGTCTTTTAATTTTTGCCTGAATTAGTCCATGTTGTCAGACGGTGAGCGCTGGGTTTTCTTCTCCGCTTTCTTTGTTTTGATGTGCATTCTGATTTGGGCCTTAAGTAGTTTATGGTCGCTACCGCAGTCGGTATCTCTAGAAAACCACCTATCTAATATTTTATTTCGTGAGATCCAGTGGTATTTTCTTATAACTACCTAGTTAATAGGATACAAGTTGTGTTACATTTTAGCGCTAGTCTATCAATTACGTTAAATTTGTGTTGGTTTGTTCGATTTACATGAAAAATATTTGTAAAATAAACTTATTTTAGGCCTGAAACGGTTAACATTATTGACGCTGGATCTCCATCTTGAGTTTACAAGAATATAGTCTATTTGATTTATGTAGCGCCCGAGAAATCGACGTATATCGGCGCCTTTGGTGCTGCAGATACATGCTGTTCGTAATAGTCAGGTTGTTTTCGATACAGAATTCGGTAAGTTTTTGTCCCGCCTCGTTCCTGTTTCCTAGTCCATGTCGTCCAATCATATGCTTTAAATGTTCATCTTCTTTGGTTTATCCGATTTTTGCGTTCTGTCAAGTCGCCTAGGATGATTGTCATTTCCCTGGTCGGTATGCCCTGCAGAGTTCTCTCAAGTTGTTCGTAGAACTTTGTTATATCGCCTTCTCGATTGTTTTAATATTATATTTTAATTGGAAATAAATGTATTAAAATAAAATTATTCATTTGCTTAGAATTTGCAAATAACGATATCGGATAAAGGAAAACTTTTGATTGCAAGACATGAAAACTTGATGAAAACTTTGGCCAGTGAAGAAGAAAAGTTAAAAAAAAATGGTTGTACAGAAATGTAAAAAGGAAAATTAATTTTGCAAATAAATCTAGTTTTTAAATTTGTAGGGTCTGTAAAGCCACTGGAGTCTTTGTCATCCGCAAGCGGGTTAAAAGCTTCTTCCTGACAGAATTTAGAAAAGAATTCTACTGCTTTCCAACCACGGACCTTTGGTAAGAAAATCTATAGAAACATTGCATGTTCAAAAATCTTTGACCATGGATCGTCTCCACCAACTTCACGGAGCATTGTGTTATAAATAAAGAATAAAATCCACTAGTTTGTCTTTTAGAGTTTTTATTACAAAGAAAAACACTACACACATTAAATACAATTTCTACCATTCTTTCTCTCACACATACCATAGGCAGACGCACTATGACTCGTTACAGTGTTGCCAATATATATGTAATACCAACACGCCTCCTTACATTTATATTGCAACTAATAAATACAAGTAACATAACAAAATTTCATATTAGAACACAGAACAGTCTTATTAATCCTATTTCTACATATTTGCTCTAAACCTTTATATTTAAAATCTCTCTAAATTTAAGGAATTTAACATTTCCCAATGCTTTAGTTAATATGTCCGCAACATTATTTTCAGACTCTATCTTAACAACTTCAATCATTCTTTCCCTGACATTTTCATGGCCATAATGATAATGTACCTCAATGTGCTTCGAATTTTTTGTAAAATTTCCATATTTAGCTATGGCTACTGCGCCTGAATTATGTTCATATATTTTAACTGGTTCACAAATTTTTGCAAATACATCATTTATTAAGTTTATTAAAAAAAATATTTCTGTTACTGCTTCAGACAGAGCAATATATTCAGCAAATGTAGAAAATTTTGTAATACAGTTCTGTTTTTTTTTTTGATTTCCACAAGACAACATTGCCAAACAATCTAATTACATATCCGGTGGTAGATTTCGTATCTATTATATCTCCTGCCCAATCGGAATCAACAAAACTAATATATCAGCATTATCATTTTTATAATATTTTAATTTTAAGTATTTTGTCAAATATAAATATTTCAACACCCTCAAAGCATATCTAAAATGTGTCTCATTGCAACAATTCTGAAATCGACTCAGGTAATTTACACAAAAAGAAATATCTGATCTAGTACCAGAGCTAATATATAATAATGCACTTATCAAATTTCTATACTTGACATCTTCATTTAATTCAGATTTTTCTAATTTCAAGTTCATTCCCATATGTGTTTTGTACAATTTTGCATTTTCAATATTGTAACGTTTTGCTAATGACTCAATGTAATGTTCCTGACTCAAAGTTAAAATGTTGTCTTGTTCATAATTATATTCAATGTAATTTTTCACTATACCTAAATTTTTCATTTTAAATTTATCAGATAACATAATCTTAATATCATTAATGACATTTTTGTCTTTACAGCAAATTAAAAGATCATCAACAAATAATAAAATGTAAATAACTAAGTCAGTTTGCTATTCTGAAATATAAACAATAATCATATTTACATCTTAGAAAATCAATGCTAGTCAGAAATTCGTTAAAACATTCGTACCAAGCGCGTGGACTTTCCTTTAAACCATATAATGATTTATTTAACAAATATACCTTTTTCAGTGTCATCTTCATAGCCCATGGGCTGTTTTACATAAATTTCAGATAAAACTTTACCATTAAGAAACGCTGTCTCTACATCCATTTGATGTATTTCTAAAGAATTTTGACAACAATAAGACAGTAAAAGTTTCAAAGTTGGAATTTTAGCTACAGGAGAATAAATATCATCTACGCAATCAGTTTGTTGGAATCCCCTAACCACTAACCTAGCTTTATATTCACTTTCACTCTTCCTTTTGTAAATCCATTTCACATCGATTATTCTTTTTTCCTTGGGTGGCTTATCGATGAGTATCCATGTTTTATTTTGCACTAGGCTGTCCATCTCACGGTCCATGGCTGCCTTCCATTTGTTTGAATCCTTACAGGTCATCGCCTCCTGAAAATTTTCTGGGGTCATAGCATCACAGTAGTTTGCACTAATACAATAATAGTTGAATTCATGCTGAAATCGTAGTGGTGGCTTAACTTTTCTTTTTGGTTTCTCTTCTTCCTTGCTTTCATCCATTTTTATATCATCATTACTAATTACTTCATCTGCATTATTCTCTTCCAGGTACTGTAGCATTCCTTTTTCTTTCTTCATCTTCTTCTGTCTTTTCTTCTTTTTCGTCTTCAAAACCACACAATGTTATATCTTCTTCTATAATATCACAGTGTCTAACTAATTTTACTTTGTTGTTGATCAATACTCTATATCCAGCATCACTATAACCCAGTAATATTCCTGTTTCTGCCTTCTTGTCCCATTTGGATTTTCTTCTATCGTCTGGAATTCGTACAAAAACTCTACTACCATACATTTTCAGATACTTAACTGTTGGTTTCCTTCTAAAAAATTCATATGGAGTTTTTCTTTCAATAGTATTAGTTAAGGTTTTATTTTTAAGATATGCAGCTGTTTTAATTATTTCTGGCCAATATTTTCTTTCAACTTTTGCTTCTGATGAGATATCTTCCCATATCCATTAAAGATCAGTTATACCTTTCCGCAGTTCCGTTAAGTTCATGTACATATGCTGGACAAGGTTTTATTATTATTCCCTTCTCTTTTGCAAACTGAAAAACTCTCGTATACTCCTTACCATAGTCATATATACTCCTTACCATAGTCACATCGTAGTATATATACCCCTTACCATAGTCACATCGCAATTCTTTTATCTTCTTATCAGTGAGATTTTGTACTTCATTTACATACGTCACTAAGCAATCATATACTTCATCTTTTGTTCGAATACAATAAACTTTGACCAGTTTGCTATAGTTATCTATAAAACTCAAAAAATATTTTTCGCCGTGATCTCCTGTTGTTTGATGTGGGCCATTCAAATCTGTATGCACAATCTGTAATATATCCTCTGCTCTTCTTCCGTTATTATGAATAGGTAAGTTATGCATTTTGTTTTCAATACATGTTACAAACTTTAAATATTCTGTTTTTCTGTTTCAATGAGATAGTTCGCGATGGCGGCAGGAGAAGACGTTCGTAATGTGCCAAAAAGCAAATTTAGTTTGTCATCCACAAACGGAATATAGTCATGTTTCTTGCCTGTTATGCGATTCACCGTATTGTAAAAGTGATTTTGTTAGAAAATCTAGTAAAGGGAAAGGTTTTTTTCTTACAAATGCGTCTGTAATATGCCCCGAACACGGAATAACCTTCAACGTCAAACATGTGCAAAATAGAGAAGACGACAATTTTAACCAACTGCAAATACTAAAATTAAAAGCTGAAATCATAAATCAAAAAATACTTAATCTTACTAGCCAATCTGCTGATGATTCTACAAAATCTGAAGAAAAACTTGATGATAGTAGTGCAAGTGATACAGTTTATTCTGTAGGTATGTTGTTAAAAGAAAATAAAAATGCCAAAAAAACTATTGATGAATTAAGAAGAATAAATGAAGAGTTAATTGAAAGTAATAGATTTTTAAGATCTAGCTTTAACAACAAAATGCCAACAATGTCTTATTCATCTGCAGCTAAAATAAATTCTGAAGTTTACAAAAACCAGAAAAGTATTAGTGAAGTTAAAACAATAATTATTACTCCAGACAAATCTCAAACCCTAGATGATACTTTTACAGCAATAAAAAGTTCTTTAATTGCAACTAAAAAAACAGTAAATAAAGTTTCAAAAGAAAAAAAAAGTGTTATTGTGAAGTGTGATAAGAAAAGTGGACAAGAAATAAAAATAGCTCTAGAGCAAGACCTTGGAGATAAGGCGAAGATTAAGTTTTCTGAAAACCTTGACCCATCAATAAAGATCTATGGTATTGACATGAATTCTCTGAGGAAGAATTAGTTCAAGATATTTGTGAAACAAATGACATTAAAGAAGATTCTTTTAGGATTGAATACATTTATCCCAAAAAGAAAAATACTAAAAGTATCAAACTAAGAGTAAAAGCTGACTTGTATATGAAAATTGCACAACAAAGGAGCCTACATATTGGTTATCAAAATTGTAATCTCATCTATGATGATTATAATATAAATCAGTGCAATAAATGCCAAGGTTTTAATCACAAATTTTCCACATGTAATAAAATACAGTGCAGTTTCTGTGCAGATGAACATAAATCTGAAGATTGTAAAAATAAAAATTTAAAAAAAAACGTGTAAATTGTGTTCATGCAAATCAGTTTTTGTCCAAAAAGAGAAGTATTGATCATGAAGCCACATATAAAAATAACTGTGATACTTATAAATCCAAATTAAACAAAGTTATTAGCACAACAAATTATCCAATCGAACCAGCATTTAATAAAGTAAATAATATTAATCAACGCAATGATAACTTATCTTCGCAAAATCAAGAAAATGATTTTCCTACATTACAATCCTCCATTGATCAAAATCTTAATATGCTGGAATCACTACATGAGCAACTGATTGATAATGAAGCTATACTTACAAACACTAGTGAACTTGATGTTTATTTACGTAAGTCCAACAAGGAGTATATATTGTGTGTCAACATAAGAAGCCTAAATGCGAATTTTACAAGCCTACAAACTTTTGTGGAAAGTTTTGTCCAACCGTCAATTATTATATGTACTGAAACAAGGTACATCGTATGTTAAATTACCGGGATACAAAATATATCACAATGAAAGTTGCATAAACCAAAATAATGGTGCTTTAATGTATATTAAAGAATATGTCAATGAAACCACATATATAATTGAAATCGGTATGCTAAAAATTCTACACTCTACTGTAACAATGGATAAAAATAAAGTCTGAAATTTCATCTATATATAGATGTCATGATATGCATAAATGTGCATTTGTACACGAATTAAAAACGTTTTCGACAAAAAAATAAACTCTAAAAATCACATTATTATTGGAGGCTTCAACCTAGATATTTTAAATTTGGATAATATTAGCCAAGAACACTTAAATAACCTTCTAGAAAAAGAATATTCAGCTTGCTTTCAATCCATTACAAGACCATCAGGTACAAATCCTAATCAAGGGTCGTGCATTGATATGTTTTTCAAAATTAAATCTTTTCAAACAAAATCAATAAAACTAGAATATCTTTTTAATGACCATTACCCACTTTTTCTTGAAATTGGAAGAATAAACTTTTATAAACCCATAAAAAACCAATAGAAATTTTGAATAATATACAATTGAGAAAAGAAGCTGAAAAGATAAACTGGGATTCCATCTTATCAATGGATGACCCTGGTGAAGCAACATTTTTTTTTTCAAATTAGTGGATGTGTATAATAAAATCGAAAACAAAAAAGAAAAAAATAAATAAAAAATCCCCTAGAAATCCGTGGATTACTGGGGAAATAATACAATTATGCAACAAAAAAGAAGCTCTATATAAAAAATGGCAAAATGGTGTATCAAATATAAATCTTAAATATGAGTATAAATACTTAGTCAAAGAATTAGATAAAAGTATTAAAGATGCCAAATATAAATATGAGTATAATGAATTTGAAAGCAACTCTGGTGACTCTAAGCGTATATGGCAACTAAATAAAAACAAACTAGGTAAAAAAATGAATACAAAAGAAAATATCAAATATGTTATAGATAAAAATAATAATTTAAAAATAACTGATTCAAATGAAATAGCTAATAAAATGAATTGTTATTTTTGTAATGTGGGTAAAGAGTTAGCGAATAAAATAATAAAACCGCAAAATAAAATACATAATATGCCTCCAATGAACTCCAAAACTATTTATCTACATATAACAAATAAAATAGAAGTTGCAAAAGTAATTAAAAAATAAGAAAATAAAAAAGGTGGCGTTGATGGGGTGAACACTAGAGTAATACAAGTTTTATCAAATTTTATAGCTGAGCCGCTATCACATATAATAAACTTATGCTTCGTTAAAGGTGAATGAGCATAAATGTGCTGAAAATATTCCCATCCACAAATCAAAAAGTAAACATCATTCTGAAAATTATAGGCCTATTTCACTGATTTCGAATTTTACAAAAATATTAGAAAAAATTTTACATAAAAGACTATTAAACTTTATTAGAAAATGTAACATTATATCAAATAAACAGTATGGATTGCTAAAGGGTATAGGAACAAAAGATGCATTAAATTTTATCGTTGACAAAATACTTAATGAATTAGATAGAAAAACCTTTTTAGACTTAGCCAAAGCTTTTGATACTGTGGACCATGAAATACTGCTTCAAAAATTATACAATTACGGGATTAGAGGCAATGCTTCTATATTGATATCAAGCTATTTAACAGGAAGGTTACAGAAAGTCAGAGTTAATGTTGTTACTAGCAATTTCGATGAGGGGAATGTGGGTGTTCCACAGGGAACTGTACTGGGACCACTTCTGTTCATACTCTACTTAAATGATTTACTTGTAAACTCACCTGAAGGTGACATAGTGTCTTTTGCAGATGATACTGCTCTAATAACGACAGGAAAAACCTGGTTAAATGTGGAAGAAAAAATGAATAGCTAATTAAATGAGATAGCTGACTAGCTAGCATTAAACAAATTGTCGCTAAATATTGATAAAACTGTATTTTTGACGTTTGGTAATTATTGTGATAATGTACCTGACACAATGCAAATAGCAACCAAAAATAAAGAAGTAAATGTTGGGAATAGAAGTGGCAACGTGGCTTGTGTGAGTGCGCATGTGCAACAAGACACTCTCCTCTGCAACAAGACGAAAGCATGTAACGAAGTTTTGAGTAAATCAATATATTATTTGTGTAAAGTGTTAAACCCTCATTGAACCCACCCTAAAATCCCTAAGAGGTTATGGGCCCAGGGGAGAGACAAAAAGTTTTTTTGAAAAATCGCTTTATTTGATAAAATAAGGGTAAATTTAAAAAGTGCAAAAAACGTGTTTAGCAGAACAAAGAAAAATGGCGACAGCGACCGGTGAAGGGATCGTGGTGTACCCGCAACTGAAAGAGGGAACAAATTTTACACATTGGAAATTCAGAGTATATCTTATACTAGAAGAAAAAGGAGTAAAAGAAGCAATCGAACCTTTACATCCTGGAAAGGAACTGAACAAAGAAAAAGATGCTAAAGCTAGATCAACTATTGTAAAATGTATAACCGACAAATACATCTCATATGTGCAGAAAGCAAGAAATGCTAAAGAAATGTTGACTTGCTTAGAAAACATTTTCGAAAGAAAAAGCGCAGTAAACAAATTACATCTGAAAAGACAACTTTTAACGCTAAAATGCAAAGTAAGTGACAAATTACAAGATCATTTCCTAAAATATGATGCATTAATAAATAGCATAGAATCATCAGGCACTAAAATGGATGAGTCTGATAAAGTGTGTCATCTATTACTAACATTACCATCGTCGTATGATAATGTAGTTACTGCCATAGAAACAATGAGTGCGGAAAAAGACTTGACTGTTGATTTTGTAAAAACGTGTTTGTTAGACGACGAATTAAAGAGAGGTGAAAAGACATCAACAAATAGAAGTGAAGCAGCATTTAGTGCAAGATACGAATGTTTCAAATGTGGACGTACTGGACATATAGAGTCAGAGTGTTTTAGCAACACAAATAATGGCAAACAGAGAGGAAATTTTCGTGGTCGTGGACGTGCACAATCCAACTTCAGTCGTGGAAGATTCCAGTATAATCGAGGTCGAGGACAGCATAGAGGAAATTCAAATCAAAATCAGACACACATGAGCAAGACAGAAGAAAACTACAATTTCGTAGCAACGACGCAGCTAGAATGTTATCAGGCAACAGTGAACACAGACAATATTGATTGGATAATTGATTCAGGTGCAACAGAACACTTAATACAACAAGAATATGAAAAATACATGACCAATGTTATTGTCATGGAAACGTGTACAAGAATAAAAATCGCAAGCGGCGATGCATTAATTGCAAAGAAACAAGGTAAAATTTGTATGTTATCATGCGGAAGGGAAGTAACTATTGATGCATTAATTGTTCCGGGTTTATTTCATAATATTTTGTCAGTAAAAGGGTTAATAGATAAAGGTATTGAAGTTATATTTAAACCATTAAAGGTAACGTTAATTAAAAATGATGCAGTGTGGCATTGCAAAGAAAGGTGCGGTTTATTTTATTTGAATGGATTACTTAAAGATAATTCTAAGTTTGAAGAAGCAAATGTATGCTCAAACAATAATATATGGCATTTGAGATTGGGTCATTTAAATAAAAAGGGGTTATCAACAATGAAACTACCCATGTCCGACAAAAAATGTAATTCATGCATGAAAAACAAAAGCGTAAGGAAGCCATTTATTAAACAAGAACTACCAAGAAGCAGACAAATTGGTGAGTTAATACACACAGACATAGCTGGTCCGGTGACACCTATGTCAAATGAAGGTCAAAAATATTTTCAAACTATAACGGACGATTATTCTCATTTTGTAAAACTGTATGTACTTAAAAATAAGAGTGAAGCTGAAAATAACCTTATACATTATATTAAAGAAATTCAAACGCAAAAAGATGTAAATGTAAAAAGGATAAGATGTGACAATGGCGGCGAATTCATTTCAAATTTATTCAGAAAATTTTGTTACGAAAACGGAATTATTATTCAGTATACTAGACCTTATTCACCACAACAAAACGGTGTAGCAGAAAGACTTAATAGAACTTTGTACAATAAAGCTAGAACAATGATAAATGAAACAGGGTTACCAAAATACTTATGGACAGAAGCATTTATGTGCGCAGCTTATCAGTTAAACAGATGTCCATCTGCAGCAATAAATTTTAAAATTCCAGCCGAAATGTATTACGGAAAATTAGATTTAAAAAGGTTAAGAGTATTTGGTTCAAAAGCGTGGGCGGTAATTTTACCACGTAAATTTAAACTTGACGAAAGAAGTATTGAAACTCGAATGGTAGGTTATAGTAGCAATGGGTATCGTTTGTGGAACCCTCAAACAGAAGAGATAATAATCTCCAGAGATGTAGAATTTGATGAAAGTGATTATAAGTTTGTAAACGATAAAAATAGAAATGAGTTATCAGAGCAATTCATATTAAATGAAAGCGATGTATTAAGCGAAAATAATAAGTCAAGTGAGAACGAAGTAAATAACGAAAATAATAGTGAAACCGAAAAAAGTAATGAATCAAGTGATAGTGAAGTAGAAAACGAGAATAGTAGTGATGATAGTAGTATTGATGAAAGAAATGTTATTAATGAAGAACGAAAGACTAGAACACGAACAATTAAAGTACCGGAAAGATATAAAAAAGATTTTGAATACGAATTGCATACTGCATATTGTTTATTTTTAAGAAAAGATCCAATAACATATGATGAAGCAATAAACTTAAATGATGGGTGGCAAGAAGCTATAAATAAAGAAATAAATGCTCATACAAATATGAACACATGGACAGTAGTTCCTAAACCAAAAGATAAGAAAATTATAGACTCTAAATGGATTTTTAAAACCAAAGATGACGGTGTAAAGAAAGCGAGAATTGTCGCAAGAGGTTTTCAAGAAAATGTAAATTATAGCGCAAATAACTATGCCCCAGTGGCTAGATTGCAAACAATTAGATTGTTAATTTCTCAGGCTATTCAAAAAGGGTGGCAATTGAAGCAGTTGGATATCCCAACGGCATTTTTGAACAGTAACTTAAAATCTGAAATTTATGTAAATCCACCACAAGGAATAAATATTGAAAGGAATAAAGTTTTTAAAATGAATAAAGGTTTGTACGGACTAAAGGAAAGCCCAAAATGTTGGAACGAAACATTTAATAGTTTTGCAAGTAGTATCAAGTTAAAAAGATCTAAAAATGATTGTTGTTTTTATATTGGCGAGAATGTATGGTTAATTGTGTTTGTAGACGATATACTTATAACTGGAAGTGACGAGAATGTAAAGTTTATTATATCTGAACTAAAGAAAGAATATAATGCGAAAGATTTAGGCAATGTAAAAAACTTCTTAGGTATGGAAATAGAAAGATCAAAAGAAAAATTAAAGTTATCTCAAAGTAAACACATAAGAAAAATGGTTGAAAGATTTAGAATGATAGAGAGTAAAGGAGCAAAGATTCCAATAACAAAAGGTTATCAAATAGATTCAAGCGAAGAGATTGTTAATGTTCCATATAGGGAATTAATCGGAGGATTAATGTATATAAGTACAGGCACTAGGCCAGATATATCCTATGCAACAAGCTATTTGAGTCAATGTCTAGATAAACCAACGCAATCAGCATGGTTAGAAGCAAAAAGAGTGTTAAAATATTTATACACTACTATAGATTTGTCATTAACATATGTAAAGTCAAATCAAATGTCAATTGAAACTTACTCAGATGCAGATTATGCAAACGACAAAAAATATAGGAGGAGCATAAGTGGATCAGTAACAATGTATTGTAAAAATGCTATATCATGGTTATCCAGAAAACAAGGATGTGTTTCTTTATCAACTGCAGAAGCAGAATATATAGCTGCCACTGTCAGCGCATGTGAACAAATAAATATTAAACGATTAAGCGAAGATTTGAACGAAAATGTAAAAACTGTATTGTATGTAGATAATAAGGGTGCGATTGATATGGCGAATAGTTACGAAAATAGTAAACGATCAAAGCACATTGATATTAGATATCACTTTATTAAAGACAAAGTAAACTCAAAGGAGATAGATATAAAATATGTAAGTTCTACTGAGAACCTGGCGGATATGTTTACTAAAGCACTAAGTTATGAACAATTCAGTTACTACAGAAATATCCTAAATATTTGTTAAAAAAAAAAAAGTTTTATTTGTATTATGAACTAGATTGTAAGAGAAACGATTTTTATGTTTTGTAATGTTAAAAAAGGGTTAATATGTAAAAATCGAGGAGGAGTGTTGGGAATAGAAGTGGCAACGTGGCTTGTGTGAGTGCGCATGTGCAACAAGACACTCTCCTCTGCAACAAGACGAAAGCATGTAACGAAGTTTTGAGTAAAACAATATATTATTTGTGTAAAGTGTTAAACCCTCATTGAACCCACCCTAAAATCCCTAAGATATTATACCATTATGAAACCCTTTCTAAAATATTTTCAGAGTCAACCAGTGTTACTAGATATAAGAATATTCAATTACCAAAAAGAACAAAAACAGTTAGCAGTAAAAGGAGTTATATCAAAGCAATTCTTATATTTAATAGCCTAATGAATATAAAACTATTGTAAACAAACCTAAAAGAAAAAAAGAATTGAAAAAATGGATAATTGTAAATATTAATGTTGTATGAAATATAACTTGAATAAACAATAAAAAAAAAGGATAATAATAATAACAACAAATAAGAATAATTATCAACAGAATAAAATATAAAAAGTAAAGGAGAGCACTCAAAAATATTTTTACTAAAATATTAATTCTCTACTTTAATATCAAAGTCTATTTTTAGTTAAGTATAGTTTAGTTTATAATTATTTTTATAGTATTAAGCAACCAGTCTCACAAACAGGTAACTGTGTTTACCTCTGTGAGAGTATACTGGAAATTATATATTTTCTATGTATATTTATTTTCTAGCTGGTTCAATAAATACAAATACAATCTCTTTAGGTAGTCCATCCAATGATATATTTTTGATTATTATTTTCAAATTGTTAAAATTGATATGTCCCAAAGTACGGTGAAGTTTTTCTTTTGTAGTCATATTGCTTTTACTCACATTTACTTTCAGTATTTTTTCATTGACATAAGTTTTAATCTTATATAATCTTTCATCTTTAATTGCAACAGCTATAATCTCTTCATATGAGCTATATATTTTTGACCATCTCCCTCTAGACACAACTGATTTTTTGTCAGTGATTCTTGAATAGCTTAATAAATTTGCCTTCATCTCTTTCACATAAAAAACATTTTTCACTCTTAGCTCAGATTTTTTTCCATAAATTTGAAAATAATTAAATTTGAAACAAAAGAAAATAAAATATGTGTAGCTTCTAATATTCTACCACCACCAATTTTAACTTTTACAGTTTCCTTTAATGTCTCACATGTTTCAAAGTACTCATCAGTATTAATAATATGGTCTATACAACCGCTGTCTTTCGCACTTGTAATAGTTTTATTAGCAATAGTTGTGTGAAAACTATTTCCATGTTGCTCATGATTATAATTTCTTGCTCATTATGATAATTTTTCGTCCTCTATGAAAGTTTCCATTATTAAATGATCCACGTCCTCTTCTTCCAGAATATCCATGACCTCGACCTCTATATGTATATTCACTACGGGTACGACAATCCCTTTGTAAGCGACCAGGTTTTCCACATTTAAAACAATTTAATTTTGACAGCCTGGCATCTGCTCGAAAAACATTTGAACTGTCATTTGATGCCTCATTCGTTTTTTCCTCTGCACTTTATAATTTTATTTTGCTTTATAAATAATCAACCGTTCTCTCATTTTCTGGTAGAACATCTATCAAATCACCAATATGACTAAAGTTCTGTGGCAATGATTTTAACAAATAGTTAAGTTTTTCTTGTTCACTAATAACCGCACCTGCCTGCTTTAATTCATTTACAGCTCTTTCAATATCGTCGAAAAATAAGGACACTTCTGCATAATTTTATAATTTGACACTTTCGATGTTATGTCGACACACAATTTGCAAAGTCGTCGACTTTTTCAGATACATCTCATCAAACTTTTGGATAATATCGTAGGCTGAATCTAAATCACTTATGTATTTCAACTGTTTGTTCGTTATTGCGCTGTAAATATAGTTAGTCGCCTGAATATCACAATCGTCCCATTTGTCATCGTCGGTTTGTGTTTTAGCTCGCATTACCACATCTTTACACCGTTTGTATTGTAAGAATTTCAAAATACGTATTTTCCAATTACTATAGTCTGCTCCGTCAAAGATCGGAATATTTATATCACTGTTTTTCGCCGTCATTACCACGTAGTTTCTTATTGTTATTTCCAATTCCTCTTTCTTTAAAACCATTTCACTGCTATCATGTTATAAATAAAGAATAAAATCCACTAGTGTGTCTTTTAGACTTTTTATTTCAAAGAAAAACACTACACACATTAAATACAATTTCTACCATTCTTTCTCTCACACATACCATAGACAGACTCACTATCAGAGACAATACCAACACATTGAAAGCAAATGAAAAACACTTTGATGATGATTGACAAAAAGGGAAACCAATTCAAAACGGTAATAACCAGTCTCGCTTTTCAAAAGTTATAGTTTATATATACACTATATTTTTGAAGTAAAACCTTTTTTTCTGACGGAAATAACGTTAAGTAAAGTCTATAATCTGGTTATGTACAGTTTTTGAGAATTTTCATTTATGTTGAAATTTATCAATAGATAACGTCTAATAGTATATTTTGTAATTAGGGCGGTAAGTTGTCAATTTGACGCGAGAGCAAAATTGGGCGCACGAACGAAGTGAGAGAGAAGTGAGTGATTGTCAATTGCCCTCTCGAGCGAATTTGCGCTCGCTCACGAGGGCAATGACAATACCGCCCGTGTTACAAACAATATTTGTTATTACTCATGCGAAAAAATGGAATAAAAAATGACGAATTTGCTTTTTCAATTGTCTCCGGTGGTGTGGATTCGTCATCTCCTCCTCAATCTCCGGTATCACCATATAATTTACACTCATTTTAAAATGTTTTCTTTAATATTTATTATTATTTTGTAATGAAAAAATTTTTCGATGACACTTTCACGTCACTTTTTTAATAGTAAGGTCTTGATTGTTTTTGATGCGTTTTTTTTAATGTAACCTAGCGATGTGTTTTCATGAATGTCACTTGTTGAAGTAAAATGTAAATTGTATTGTCGATAAATAAAACTAAATTTTAGTGTGACAACCATAAAAAGAGTTTTACTTCAACCGCGCGTAATGCCTACTACTAAACTAAACTCTACTCTACAATTGTCTTCGGAATTTTTACAAGAGCTTTCCAACAAATGCGAAGTGGATGTTGACACTGACAAACGATGACATAGCTTGACTTCAAGGCACAAGCGAGAAAAATTCTCATTTTTTTTCCGACGAAGAAATCCTCAGCCTAATTTGTGCCACGGATGACGGATGACTTATTAAGTGGAATTTTATTGTCATTAATAAATTGCTCAATTACTCGAAATTTGATTCCCCCTTGTTATCTGTTTCTAAATATTTTGCAAATAATAGTTCCTTTTTCATTTGTTCATCATATACAAACCGAACATATCCTAGCAATAATATGATTCATTTCCAGGTATCGTCAGTGCCGTTCTTATTAATTTTGGCGCCCATCTTTCCTACTTGTAGCCAAAACTTATTATTTTCTTCATTAAAACAATTATCATTTCTTGCTATGATGTCGGAAGACCAAAGTCATATTTTTTAATCACAAATGGGTTTCTTATCCATTCGAATTCTGACTTGTCAAAATCTTTAAATTAAACCGAGAATTGCTTCCATAGACAAGTGATTATTCATAATAACTTTAGTTTCTTATATTTTATCTGCAGGACAAGTGATTTTAAAATAAGGAAATTTAAAAAAAAAAAAATTAAAATTTAAAATTTCGAAGTTGTTTTTAAAAAAAATTTTTTTCAAATTTAGTAATCAGAGTTCCAATTTTGTCATAGCTGCAGTAATCTTCGCTTTCTGTAGATTTGGTATATGGTGGCGACGACTTGTACTGCGACCTTTATAGATCTATTGTACCCCACCCTCCTCCTCCAAGCGTTGGTGTATTTACCCATTTAGAGCGCCTCCTCTAATCCTGGTTCCTTCAGGAATTTCAGGATCAAGACCTGCAGCTCCTCTGTGTTCAAGCAGTGAGCCCCAAGGTACATCTGTCTCTTGCGGAGTAATGCTCCGCAGTCTTTGAGCAGATATATGGGGGTTTCCTCTGCTGAGCCACAGAATCTGCATCCGTCATCCTCCTCTAGGCCTAGGGCCTTGAGATGTTTCCTAAGTCTGCAGTGTTCCGTCAGGACTCCTGTCAGAATTCTAAGCTTGTTCCTGCTTAGTTTTAGGCAAGCTTTTGTTCTCTTCTGGTTAAAAGATCCCAGCATCACTTTGGATTGCCTTAGCCCTGGAAGTTCATTCCAGGCTTTCATCCATTTTCCTCTTGTTTCTTCATCTAAGCTTTTGTGGATGATGTTCACACTCATGCCGCAAAAGAGTTCCGGACCTATAAAGAGGCTACTGGATCCCTTGTTTGCTAGGTGATCGGCTTCTTCGTTTCCGTCTATACCAGTGTGTCCTGGTACCCAGTATAGCGTTACTTTATTATCCCTGCCAAGCTTGTTCAGCTTCCCCACACAGTCTCATAACAGTTTGGATCTGATGTTGTATGAGCTAATGGCCTTAATGGCTGCTTGGCTGTCTGACAGGATAGCAATTCGTTTTTTGCGATAATTCCTGTCGAGGTTAAACTGTGCACATCTTTCGATTGCGTGTAGATCTGCTTGGATGATACTTGGGGATGTTCCCATGGATTCGAAGTACCTGGTACGAGGTCCAAACACTCCTGCGCCAGTACCTTCCTTTGTCTTCGAACCATCTGTATACCACTTGATGGCATTTTGCTCTATGTGGTATGCTGTTTAATCGACTTTACTACTACACTTTGCTGTGTAGTTTTTATCGAAGTGGTATTTGCAGTGGCATTTCGTCTTTTGGTACTTCCAGCCAGGGGATCTTGGCAGCGAGGCTGTTTCGGTCTCTGCTCCCGATTATTTTACCTCTGCCCATTCCTTCCTTGCTGAACCTTACGATCGCCGATCTGGCGGCCCTTGCCACCTCAAGGTGCAGCGGAGTCAGATCCAGCAGCAGCTCCAATGCTGCTGTCGGACACCACCCCATCGCCCCCGTGATACAGACGCACGCCAGTCTTTGAATCTTCTCAAGCTGTTTCCTCATAGAGCCCAGCTTGATTCTACTTCCCCACGCAACTGCCCCATAAGTGATTGCAGGTCTCACTATCATGGTGTACATCCATCGCAGGATTGTGGGGTTACAACCCCACGTTTTTCCTGCCCGATTTCTGCACACCATTATGGCGCATTTGGCTTACCTACCGCTGCCTCAGCGTGTATATTCCATAGGAAGTTGCTATCTAGTGTGATACCCAGATACCTTTTCTCCTGTTGGTATTCTACTGCCTTCCCATCTAAGAGTATGGGATGTAGGCAGTTTAGTTTTCTCCTTCTAGTAAATGATATGACCGTGGTTTTGCTCGGGTTCATTCACTGTTTGACACCATCTACTAGTTACTTTGAGGCCTCTCTGAACAATTTCACAGAGCGTTCCCTCAAACTTCCCTCTGGCCATTATGACTATGTCATCGGCGTAACCTTGACATTTGATGTCTAGGTCGTTTAGCCTAACTAGTTCATAGTTCTCACTAGTTCAGCCTAAGTAGTTCATCAACTACCAGGCTCCACATTAGCGGTGATAGTACACCTCCCTGTGGGCACCCTCGAGTTGTGGAGATCTTAATGGTGTCTCTTCCTACTTGTGTCTCCGCTATTCTAGTTCTCAGCATTTTTTCCATCCACTTTGAGATAGTGCTGTCGATACTCCTTCTTTCGAGGGCCGCCTTGACAGCCTCGTGTGAGGTGTTGTCAAAAGCTATATCCAAGAAGGCACATATCGCTACTTCCTTTGTCTCTAGTGCTGCTTCTATTTCGTGTGTCAGCTGATACAGGGTGGTTTCTGTGGATTTCCCTGCTCTGTAAGCATGCTGACTCCTGTGTAGTGGTGTACCTACCAGCACTATAGTCCTAAGGTAATTATCAATTACCTTCTCCATTGTCTTTAACATAAAAGATGTTAGACTAATGGGTCTAAATGACTTCGGTTGAGTGGTGTCTTCCTTCCCCACCTTCGGAATAAACACCACCTTAGCCCTTCTCCATAGCTCCGGTATATATCCGAGCTCTAAACTACTTCTAAAGATATTTAGTAGATACGGCATTAGTTCTCTCTCTGCCTTTTGCAGGAAGGCAGGAACTAGTCCGTCCACACATGGGGCCTTCAAAGGCTGGAAAGTGCCGATAGCCCATCTGATTCGGTTTTCCGTACAGATGGACGCTGCCCTCCTCCAGTCGGCCCGACACTTTCTGTATCAGAGCATGTATTTGAGGTCCTTGCATTGATTTGTATAAGTACTGTGTTTTTAAAAATATTCACTAAATACAGTATAATCTTGATAATCCGAAACATATGGGACCAGACAATGGGTCCGCCGGATTATCAAAAAATTCCGGATTATCAGGATTATTAACAATTTTACATATTTTATGTACAATAGGGAATATGTATGTTTTTTTTATATTTTTAATTGACTGTTTACACCAAGCATGTCAAACTCATATGAAATTGCGCGCCACATGATCTATTTTGTACTAAGTTTGGGGCCGCAGGTTTTTACTGTTAAAAAAATTATAAAATACGATTGTTAGAATGATTATTGTGTATTTATTATCCTTAATGTTTTTATTTAACTAAACTAAAAATATTTTACATGTTATTGTATATTATTGCATACATAGACATTTTATATTACTATATAATTTATATATAAAATCGCAATATAATTGATCAGTAAAAATACAGTTTGATCAGTAACAACTTGAATATACATGTACTAAATAATTAAGCAATAAAACTGATTGAATAGTAAAATATTTACAGTCAAGATAAAATTATATATTTCAAGTTAAAATAGTGGATGATCAGTAAAATATTGTTTAAACAGTTGTTAAACATTTTGATTTATGAAATTTTAAATCTCATTCAATGGATTTGCTTTTAAGTATTATATTTTAATTGTGGCACAGAATATTGAACTGCTCAAGTAAAAAAAAATACTACTCAGTTTACAAAACACTTGATTCTTAGAACTTACCCGCAAGTGCCCTGTGTTGCGAGATATATTATATAATTTTACAAGGTAAGTTAATGTATTTATAGATACTTTTTGCAGTCTTATTCTACAGGCTTCCAGGATGCATACTATTTGTCTAGTCGCGGAGTACGAATCATCGGTATCATCCTCTGAGGATGGACAAAATCGCGAATCATCACAAAAGAGGTGAGTTATGAGAGATTGGATTCTGATAAATATATACTTCAGGTGTAATCAGGTTATTAACTATTATTGACTTTTTTAACATAAACTAAATAATACATCAATTTGTAATCAGGCTAAACTTCGTGGGCTTCGTATGACTCAACAACGCATGAAGTACATTTACCTACTCAAGACAAAATCAAAAAATGATCATGACTCTATTGAAACAAAAGGCGTTCTTGGGATTGACCCAAGTTGTAAATACAAAAACTTTTTGACTTAAAGTTAAAGACAAAGGCAATTCTAATAGAATTGTTCAATAATAGTAATATCGGGAAGCTTCCACCAAAAAACAATTAGATAACTACATGCATCAGTTGCAAGAATCCTAATTTGGCTCTCCACAAATATGTGTTGGAAAATTAGAAGCATGGCTACTCAAAAATTATGTTATTCCACAAGACTTGCATATCCCTTTCATCGCACATTACGAATTACAGTTTGAGGAAGAGGAAACCATCTTTCGATTTTTTTACAACTAGATATTTAATGAATATTTCTGCCAACAGTTCCAAAATTCATGCTGATGGAACCAACAAACTCTTCTGGCAACGTTTTCCGGTTCTAATAATGGGTACTACAGATTTAGAAAACTTTTTCACATTTTTTGTCTCTCTGTACTAACGAGAAGATGGAAGATTTCGAGTTTCTCCTTAGAGCGTTTGTTTGTTGCCACATCACAGACATTTGTTGATAACAAATTTGAACCTAACGTGTCGATATGCGAAAAAGTATTCGAAACGCCTACATAGACATTTTCGGAGCTTATAAGCTTTCGGAGCTTTCGGAGTTGGTATTCATCTGCTGGGCGCATATGAGGAAGAATGTCCATAAGCGCGTAGAGCGTGATGTGGAGAAGAAAAAAACGTTCCCTAATTCTGAGTGATATTAACACTCTTCAACTTTCTTTATCTAAAAAGATATTAGAAAAAGCTGTTAAACTTGGAATGTGGAGCAAACTTTTTTGATTTATTTTTAAAGAAAGTGGCTGTGCGATAATAGTAAATAATAATAGTAAAGTAGTAGTAAGTAAAGTAGTAGTAGATAATAGTAAAAGATGTAATGAAACATGTACTAAGTACTAATAACGGCTTAGAATGGTTTAATAAAGTTAGAAAAGACACTCATAGCCTCCAGGAACGCCTTCCATTGAAACATTTTCTATCGGTTGCTCTTGAAAGCGTTCAACAATGGTCGAACGACTACAAAACTGGGTTGAAAATTTATTCGAAAATATCGACAATTATATTGCGCATGTGGACATCTATACTCTGTCCGGCGAGAGAATGCAGCTGTACTGCGCCGAGGTATGAGAGGCAAGAGACGCGTCGAGGTTCACGCAGATTAGTTTGAGTTAAGAAATATGCGTCAGTTTTTCAAATACGGATAACTACCGCGTACTCGAAGTAAAGTGGGGGTATGCGCAGAACAATGCTAAACTCGTCGATACGGGATGCATTCTCATTTTCGCCCAAGAGGAGAGTATAATTAGTTACGAAATTCCAGCAGGGGATTCAACCCATGAGTCAAGTGAATTAAATCAAAATTGCTGCGACAATTGGGTGGACATATTTATAAATAAGGCATTTTTATACTGGATAACTACCATGACAACTTCTCCGGATGAATGGATTAAAGAAAATTGTAATTGCCCATTTTAAAACAAAAAACATAATAAAGCATAGTGTGTAATATTACTGGTATAGTCATTAGACTTAAAAACGTCAAACCATCACCAGAAGCGCGAAATATAAGTATTCAAGGCAATCGTCCGTCTAAGGCAAAAAAACTCTTATTGTACAATAGCAATAATACATAGGCTAGGAACTATATCTACTTCAGTCAATATTTTTTTAGTTTTAAAGTGCTGCTTTTTAAGTTTGAAAATTATTTTTTCATTGTTTATTTTGTCGTTTACATTTTCAAATAAATTATACCCCACATACATTTACATTTTCAAATAAATTATACTCGTATAAACACAACTGGACTTGTCCTAATGTTATTTATTTAAAATTCCTTCGTAGAGATTTGAAAGGTGCAGGAAATTTAAGAACCAGCCACATGGTCTATGCCGTACATATTTTCTGGTATATTATGGTATATCAGTAAGCTCCGCTCTCAAATCATTAATTTTTCATTTGCATTTCAATTTCACTATTATACCTGATCATATTTAAAAAAATACAAATCATAAAGTTGTATTAAACTTAAGTTTTCTTAAGAATCAATATGGAATTTATTACTGAACAAAATAACTGATCAAATAGTATTTCTACACATCATATCATATTTTTTTATTAGTTAAAGATTAATTTTTATCTGGGAAAAACATTCTGATCAAATTAAATTTTCTACTTAAAATATGTTTATTTTTTAACTTGTCAATTGGACAATCTTACTGATCAACTAAATGTAAGCCATATAAAATTACGGAATTTCAACTGCCATACATTTTTCCTTCAGCAAAGAATCACATTGGATATCAATTAATTTCATTTGTAAGTTTTCATCAACAATTTCAATATCGATAGATATAGGTGAACTGAAAAAAGGAAATTCTACTTCACCGCTTTTATAATCAAATAATCTTCGAGGGAATTCGGTTTCTAATAATTTAATTTGGTGAGCATTTTCTGTAAATTTTAATTTAGGTCATTTAAGTAATAGATATTGACACCTTTCAAAGTGAGATAAGTTTTCTTTTATTATTTTTTTTTCGGTAAAGTTATAATTTTTGTTTGAAAGCAGCAATATTATCAAATAGCGTTGTAACAACATTATTTTTGCCTTGAAGATTAAGTTGATTAAGATGACTTGTAATATCAATTGAGCAAGATAAAGACAAGCTAGTTTAATCCATTGTTCATCTTTTAATTTAGCACATTCATAATTTAGTACTTTTTTCAGAAGTTGCATGCACATTGTAGTGGAAAGACATAGGCGTAGTAAAAAATAATTTGAATATATTTAGTCTGTTAAATAACTAGAAAGTGTAATATTTTTTCTTATTTCGGATCGAGAGGTCGCACTACTGCGCGATATTTGGTCTGGATTTATCTGCTCTAATAAAACCTAATCTAACCCTTATTTTGAAAGGAGTAATTCGTTCAGTGCCAAACTGTCTACCCGCCACTGTATGTTTTAAGTTACTTCAATTTGAGGAAAGCAGAATTCCATTTTGTTCAAAGGAGCTCACAGACCGGTGCGGAAGTTTCGCTGCCGTTGTCGCGGCGAACCGATTGACGTGGCGACTTATGTCTTAGGGATTTTAGGGTGGGTTCAATGAGGGTTTAACACTTTACACAAATAATATATTGATTTACTCAAAACTTCGTTACATGCTTTCGTCTTGTTGCAGAGGAGAGTGTCTTATTGCACATGCGCACTCACACAAGCCACGTTGCCACTTCTATTCCCAACACTCCTCCTCGATTTTTACATATTAACCTTTTTTTAACATTACAAAACATAAAAATCGTTTCTCTTACAATCTAGTTCATAATACAAATAAAACTTTTTTTTTTTTTTTAACAAATATTTAGGATATTTCTGTAGTAACTGAATTGTTCATAACTTAGTGCTTTAGTAAACATATCCGCCAGGTTCTCAGTAGAACTTACATATTTTATATCTATCTCCTTTGAGTTTACTTTGTCTTTAATAAAGTGATATCTAATATCAATGTGCTTTGATCGTTTACTATTTTCGTAACTATTCGCCATATCAATCGCACCCTTATTATCTACATACAATACAGTTTTTACATTTTCGTTCAAATCTTCGTTTAATCGTTTAATATTTATTTGTTCACATGCGCTGACAGTGGCAGCTATATATTCTGCTTCTGCAGTTGATAAAGAAACACATCCTTGTTTTCTGGATAACCATGATATAGCATTTTTACAATACATTGTTACTGATCCACTTATGCTCCTCCTATCTTTTTTGTCGTTTGCATAATCTGCATCTGAGTAAGTTTCAATTGACATTTGATTTGACTTTACATATGTTAATGACAAATCTATAGTAGTGTATAAATATTTTAACACTCTTTTTGCTTCTAACCATGCTGATTGCGTTGGTTTATCTAGACATTGACTCAAATAGCTTGTTGCATAGGATATATCTGGCCTAGTGCCTGTACTTATATACATTAATCCTCCGATTAATTCCCTATATGGAACATTAACAATCTCTTCGCTTGAATCTATTTGATAACCTTTTGTTATTGGAATCTTTGCTCCTTTACTCTCTATCATTCTAAATCTTTCAACCATTTTTCTTATGTGTTTACTTTGAGATAACTTTAATTTTTCTTTTGATCTTTCTATTTCCATACCTAAGAAGTTTTTTACATTGCCTAAATCTTTCGCATTATATTCTTTCTTTAGTTCAGATATAATAAACTTTACATTCTCGTCACTTCCAGTTATAAGTATATCGTCTACAAACACAATTAACCATACATTCTCGCCAATATAAAAACAACAATCATTTTTAGATCTTTTTAACTTGATACTACTTGCAAAACTATTAAATGTTTCGTTCCAACATTTTGGGCTTTCCTTTAGTCCGTACAAACCTTTATTCATTTTAAAAACTTTATTCCTTTCAATATTTATTCCTTGTGGTGGATTTACATAAATTTCAGATTTTAAGTTACTGTTCAAAAATGCCGTTGGGATATCCAACTGCTTCAATTGCCACCCTTTTTGAATAGCCTGAGAAATTAACAATCTAATTGTTTGCAATCTAGCCACTGGGGCATAGTTATTTGCGCTATAATTTACATTTTCTTGAAAACCTCTTGCGACAATTCTCGCTTTCTTTACACCGTCATCTTTGGTTTTAAAAATCCATTTAGAGTC
This sequence comes from Phosphuga atrata, assembly GCA_944588485.1. Classification (NCBI taxonomy): domain Eukaryota; kingdom Metazoa; phylum Arthropoda; class Insecta; order Coleoptera; family Silphidae; genus Phosphuga; species Phosphuga atrata. Next base: position 18,449,881 of record OX155896.1, on the reverse strand, counting down.
TATAATTTTCTTATCTTTTGGTTTAGGAACTACTGTCCATGTGTTCATATTTGTATGAGCATTTATTTCTTTATTTATAGCTTCTTGCCACCCATCATTTAAGTTTATTGCTTCATCATATGTTATTGGATCTTTTCTTAAAAATAAACAATATGCAGTATGCAATTCGTATTCAAAATCTTTTTTATATCTTTCCGGTACTTTAATTGTTCGTGTTCTAGTCTTTCGTTCTTCATTAATAACATTTCTTTCATCAATACTACTATCATCACTACTATTCTCGTTTTCTACTTCACTATCACTTGATTCATTACTTTTTTCGGTTTCACTATTATTTTTGTTATTTACTTCGTTCTCACTTGACTTATTATTTTCGCTTAATACATCGCTTTCATTTAATATGAATTGCTCTGATAACTCATTTCTATTTTTATCGTTTACAAACTTATAATCACTTTCATCAAATTCTACATCTCTGGAGATTATTATCTCTTCTGTTTGAGGGTTCCACAAACGATACCCATTGCTACTATAACCTACCATTCGAGTTTCAATACTTCTTTCGTCAAGTTTAAATTTACGTGGTAAAATTACCGCCCACGCTTTTGAACCAAATACTCTTAACCTTTTTAAATCTAATTTTCCGTAATACATTTCGGCTGGAATTTTAAAATTTATTGCTGCAGATGGACATCTGTTTAACTGATAAGCTGCGCACATAAATGCTTCTGTCCATAAGTATTTTGGTAACCCTGTTTCATTTATCATTGTTCTAGCTTTATTGTACAAAGTTCTATTAAGTCTTTCTGCTACACCGTTTTGTTGTGGTGAATAAGGTCTAGTATACTGAATAATAATTCCGTTTTCGTAACAAAATTTTCTGAATAAATTTGAAATGAATTCGCCGCCATTGTCACATCTTATCCTTTTTACATTTACATCTTTTTGCGTTTGAATTTCTTTAATATAATGTATAAGGTTATTTTCAGCTTCACTCTTATTTTTAAGTACATACAGTTTTACAAAATGAGAATAATCGTCCGTTATAGTTTGAAAATATTTTTGACCTTCATTTGACATAGGTGTCACCGGACCAGCTATGTCTGTGTGTATTAACTCACCAATTTGTCTGCTTCTTGGTAGTTCTTGTTTAATAAATGGCTTCCTTACGCTTTTGTTTTTCATGCATGAATTACATTTTTTGTCGGACATGGGTAGTTTCATTGTTGATAACCCCTTTTTATTTAAATGACCCAATCTCAAATGCCATATATTATTGTTTGGGCATACATTTGCTTCTTCAAACTTAGAATTATCTTTAAGTAATCCATTCAAATAAAATAAACCGCACCTTTCTTTGCAATGCCACACTGCATCATTTTTAATTAACGTTACCTTTAATGGTTTAAATATAACTTCAATACCTTTATCTATTAACCCTTTTACTGACAAAATATTATGAAATAAACCCGGAACAATTAATGCATCAATAGTTACTTCCCTTCCGCATGATAACATACAAATTTTACCTTGTTTCTTTGCAATTAATGCATCGCCGCTTGCGATTTTTATTCTTGTACACGTTTCCATGACAATAACATTGGTCATGTATTTTTCATATTCTTGTTGTATTAAGTGTTCTGTTGCACCTGAATCAATTATCCAATCAATATTGTCTGTGTTCACTGTTGCCTGATAACATTCTAGCTGCGTCGTTGCTACGAAATTGTAGTTTTCTTCTGTCTTGCTCATGTGTGTCTGATTTTGATTTGAATTTCCTCTATGCTGTCCTCGACCTCGATTATACTGGAATCTTCCACGACTGAAGTTGGATTGTGCACGTCCACGACCACGAAAATTTCCTCTCTGTTTGCCATTATTTGTGTTGCTAAAACACTCTGACTCTATATGTCCAGTACGCCCACATTTGAAACATTCGTATCTTGCACTAAATGCTGCTTCACTTCTATTTGTTGATGTCTTTTCACCTCTCTTTAATTCGTCGTCTAACAAACACGTTTTTACAAAATCAACAGTCAAGTCTTTTTCCGCACTCATTGTTTCTATGGCAGTAACTACATTATCATACGACGATGGTAATGTTAGTAATAGATGACACACTTTATCAGACTCATCCATTTTAGTGCCTGATGATTCTATGCTATTTATTAATGCATCATATTTTAGGAAATGATCTTGTAATTTGTCACTTACTTTGCATTTTAGCGTTAAAAGTTGTCTTTTCAGATGTAATTTGTTTACTGCGCTTTTTCTTTCGAAAATGTTTTCTAAGCAAGTCAACATTTCTTTAGCATTTCTTGCTTTCTGCACATATGAGATGTATTTGTCGGTTATACATTTTACAATAGTTGATCTAGCTTTAGCATCTTTTTCTTTGTTCAGTTCCTTTCTAGGTTGTAAAGGTTCGATTGCTTCTTTTACTCCTTTTTCTTCTAGTATAAGATATACTCTGAATTTCCAATGTGTAAAATTTGTTCCCTCTTTCAGTTGCGGGTACACCACGATCCCTTCACCGGTCGCTGTCGCCATTTTTCTTTGTTCTGCTAAACACGTTTTTTGCACTTTTTTTAAATTTACCCTTATTTTATCAAATAAAGCGATTTTTCAAAAAACTTTTTGTCTCTCCCCTGGGCCCATAACCTCTTAGGGATTTTAGGGTGGGTTCAATGAGGGTTTAACACTTTACACAAATAATATATTGATTTACTCAAAACTTCGTTACATGCTTTCGTCTTGTTGCAGAGGAGAGTGTCTTATTGCACATGCGCACTCACACAAGCCACGTTGCCACTTCTATTCCCAACATTATGTACATGTTCAGATGAACAGGAAAGTTTCCGTCATAGCCGCGGACAAGAACGATGCCTGCACGGTTAGTTTCGCTGCCATTGTGTTTTGAAATGGCGATAACAGGAAAGTTGATAGATAATTTAAAAAAAATCCAAATGTACAAACGGATTCGGATCGTACACTAGGAAAAACTGCGTGCACCAATGTCGAATGAGGAAACACTGATGAAAACTATAAAAGCATAGGGAAAAAGGACAAAATTTGTAAGCAGATAGGATTAGAATTGGAAGAAAATGTTAAATGAGTTTTAGGGGTTTTAGAAATGAAAAACAAATAAAAAATAACTAACTGACCGATTTTCTCCTTCTGTGCTCAATACTAATAATACCAGAGCTTCTTCCTCTGAAGAAATCATGACTACTATACATTTTAAAATCACGTTTTGATGTGGGCATGGCCATTTCGCTGCCCCGTCGCTAGAGAGTTTTTCCTTTTCCGAAAATTTCGCGACGCAAAAGCTCCGCGCCGGTCTGAAGGAGCCTTCAATCTGTAGCTGCGGTGGCGTTAATACGTTGTTCCCATCATTTTTAGTTTTCAAGAAATTTATTTCGTTCAGCAATTTGAAGAATCGTTTTAACATTTTATGGCTCGAAAGCCATCGAACTTCCATATAAATTGACGATGATTAAGTCCACGTATTCGAATATAATTTACAATTCTGGTGAATATTTTTAAAACATGTCCGATATTTAAAACTTTGGAGCACAATACTTGCTGGTGAATAATACATGCTTACATGTTTACATGCTTATTTTAATCTTGCAGCACAAACAAACTTTTCCGATGGTAACTTATACTTCTTCAAAACTTCCAAAAACGCATCGAAAAAAAAAGTCCGGTAGTTATATTATACATAAGAATGACTTCCAAAAGTTCTTCACTTGCTTTTGAATTAACAAAAACGGCCTGCTGAGCAATATTTCGAATATCTGTACTTTCATCAATTCCAACAACTGAAAGAAATGTTGATATTATTCAGTTATGTTGATTTCTCAAATTCTCGGCTATTTCATCAACTCTGTTTACATTTTTTATCTGTGCTAGACATAATACTTTCGCCGCTTTAATTCAGTAATAATTTTCCCTTCAGTAAATGGTTTCGATCAGCTTGCGATTAAATGTGATGATATATAACTAATTATTACAGCAGCTGTACTGTCATCAACAGATTTAGTGAATACACTTTGTTGTTTTTGTAGAATAGATTTCAATTCCGAAATTTGTCTTCACGAAATTTTGCAACATATTGGTCATAAATGTTTTATGTCATAGTGCCTCTAAAGATTATATTCCTTAGCAACTGAAATAGAGTTGAACATATCAGACATAATATTTTATTCTTGTTTTGGACACAAAAAAATTGCAGTTTCCATGCTTTTTGAAAATTACGATGTTCCTCTTCAATTGATCTCTTACACATTGTTCTTGAAGTTTGATTATATTTTTATTAAGTAATTTTTTAATTTAATATGAATACAAACCAAAATCCACGTTAGAGCAACCACACGCGACGCCAGCGTCAACAAAAAAGTTCAAATGGTTCAAACTTTCCAACTACAAGCGTCCCAGCTTGATAACTACTTCTAACAATAAGTAGAGACACGTTGTTATTCGAAAAATCACTTGTAATTAATTTAAACGGCACACTGAAACTGCATTAAACTGAATTGATACAAATAAAAACAAAATTTACTTTTAAATGTTAAATTCATATATTTTATCAAAAAAATTGAAAACGTCTCGGCGGGCCGCAGTCTATGTATTGTCGGGCCGCATGCAGCCCGCGGGTCGCGAGTTTGACATGCCTGGTTTACACCGTTATAACATAGTAAAAAATATAAATACTACATAAAAATGCTGTAATTAAGTTTAAATATTTAAAAATGAGAAAAATTTTGAGCTGTTTAAACCCCGCCACTTTCGCGCGGTCTGTTGATGACGTCAATTACCACTGACAGTTCAGTCCATTGTTTACTACAGCTGTTTTCATTTTTAACTTAACGTTTTTGACGTTTTCTAACTAAAAGACTGCAATGACATACAAATGTAAAAAATACGGACTTGTTTATATGATATTTTACGTCCTTATAACTTTACTTTCCTTTCAACCAATGGTGTTGCGTTTTACAAATTTGAATTTCCCTCGCTTAATTTGCAATTGCTTTTATTTATTAATTTTAAGTATTTAAAAAGATATTAATTACAAAAATAATGGTTTAGTACGAATCCTGGCAAATAGATATAATATATGGATTACTACGCACGCCTATCCGTGACCGCATAGCCAGAGCTGATGTAAATACATTCAAAGATCTACTCGAAAAAGCCCGAATTGTAGAAGCCAACGAGCAAGACAAGAAAAGTAGCCATAAGCTACGACAGAAAAGACAAATAATAATACGTAAGAAACGATAAATAATCAACTAAGGCGAGCACCAAATGTGAATTCTGCAACAACTTCGGCCACGACATCAGCGTATGTCGGAAGAAGGCAAAATCAGAGAAGACACAACCTAACACACGATTACTGGCTCCGCCCACACAGCCCGTGACATTAAGCACGATTCCTGCAAACAAAATTCAGTGCTATTGATGCGGAAAACCTGGGGTTATACGTCGAAACTGCCCTACATGTTCAACAACCCAGGCACTAGTGAGTTTCTGCTCGAAAGACGTCTGGTACGCCGAACGACCCGCCGTAAAAATTTCAATCAATGAAGTGACAGGGACTGCATTTCTGGACAGTGGTGCCCGTGCTGCGCTAGCAAGCTTAGAGCTATACCGAGTACTACAAATTCAGGGATATGAGTTCCAGAATGTCCCAATCAACTTAATACAAGCTGACGAATACCAGAAACCACTCAAAGTTAAATCAACAGTAGCTCCAGTGAAAATTGAGAATCGAGTTATTTCAACGAAAATCATCGTCATGCCCGACGCACCTGATGCAAAAACACTGTTAGGAGTAGACTTCCTGAAGTCAGCTGGTCTTGTCATTGACCATAAACATGAAAGATGGCACTTTTCAGGCGAGACACACAAAACGTATGGATACGCTACAAAAGACCCAAAGATCACAAGGGAGGATACCACCTGTAAAGTAGATTTTACGGAAATCAGTGCAGAACACGACATCCCTCCACCTGTGACCTCCCCACACTCACCCGTCGTCTCCATGGAATGCGACTACGAATCTGGGTTAGATAATAACTACGGTCCCGATTACTCAATTGGAGTCAATTATATGTGGTGTGATGCCATTCAAACAATCGAGCAACTGTGGAAAAAGCGACCAACAATCCTCCCTGATATACACGTTGGTAGCCTCGATTTACAAAGTCTCCACTTAAGAACGGAAGAAGGCACACAATTATCCGCACGAGAACACCCACAACAATTAAGAGAGGACCAGCTGAATGACCCGGATCTACAGAAGACCATCGCAGTCTTTGACTCTAACGACCCTGAGGAAGTACATCGATGGACTCCCCGAGGTTACCTCTTATCACAAGGTGTATTATACCGTTACTCTCCGGACGACGACAACGAAGAACCACAGCTTGTTGTTCCCAATTCAAATCGACAGGACATATTTCAAGAATTACACGATGCCCCAGAAGCTGGTCACTTTGGAGCAGACCGGACCTATTACAAGGTCTCCAAATTATTCTGTTGGCCATGAATGAGAAAAACTATCAAAGACTACGTACAATCATGCGCCTCATGTCAACGATATAAAGCCAGTAACCAGAAACCCGCGTGACTTCTTCAGACCCCGATTATGTACCAGAGGTTTGAAGTAATTTCCCTCGACCTTTTTGGTCCACTTCCTAAGGGACCTCGCGATGAAACATTGATCCTTATCGTAGAAGATTGTAGTTCCCGGTGGATCGAAATATTCCCCCTAGTAATTGCCACCGCTTACGCTTGCTCCAGAGTACTTATCGACGAAATATTCTTACGCTATGGGATTCCTCGCCGCATCATCTCAGATAATGGAACTCAATTCATTGTCACTGTTATTGTCTAAATATTGATTAGAAATTCACCCCCGTCTCTCTTCATCATCCTTCTGCAAATATGGTTGAAAGAAAAAATCGGGATATGAAAACCCTTCTCTCAATACTAGTGGGATCCGAATATCAAAACTGGCCCGATAAACTGCCGCCCATTCGGTTTGCGCTCAATACAGCCCGTTGTCAAGGTACAGGGTTCTCTGCAGCCTATCCTACCTATGGAAGGAACCCTCGCACCCCCATCGAAGTACGCCACGATATTCGAGATTTTACAGAACGAGAATTTCTTACCAGAGATCACTCCACGACTAAGGCAAGTGGTTGATGTGCTCCAAGAGCAAAGAACAACACGAAAAAGAACAAGACCGTCACAAGAGGTACAACGACGCTTCACATCGAGCTACCCCCTCCTTCCAGCCAGGCGACTTAGTGCTGATCGATACCCACCCTCGCAGTAACGCCGCCAAAGGACGGTCCGCAAAATTTATGCCTAAACGAGATGGACCTTATGTCATCCTCGCCGCCAAGGGTCCTTGTAGTTTCGAGGTAGCCTTCCAATCTGATCCTGAACGCTTGCTCGGAGTCTATCACTCATCGGTCATCAGGAAGTTCGAATCTACTACAGTCACACCCGAACCCGTGGTGCCTGTACGTCGCCGAGGGCGACCCCGAAAAACCCAAGCTTAGAGGACAGAACTTCGTCGAGGCGCCTACCAGTTCTGCAGGGGGAGTTTTGTAACAAATTACTTCCCAAACTCTCCGCCAAGGGCTTTCCGTTAGAGCCACTGTCGCTACCTGATGGTAGCCCTACTCCAGAGACAACACCCCCTACTTTCAACGATGCGCCTTCCACCCCTACCCTCGGACGACGCGCCTTCCACCCCCTATATAAGAGCTGATCTAGCTCCCTACAATCCGTCTAGAATCTTTCTGGCTCACTAAACAGCACTAAGCAAGTGCACTATTCGGTCCTTGTCCTGGTCATTTAGTAGCCCCTCAGAGATTATTCGATATTATTTCGATATAATTGTGTACACCGACCCGGTTTTACTCAAAAAGCTGTAATTATTGTATTTAGTTGTTTAATAAATGTACATAAGTTAAAGAAGGAATAAGAAACTTGTTTTATAAATACCTCTTTAAATTAAGTGTAACAACCAAATTTAAATTTCATGCATATTCCCATTTCCATGTATATTAGAAAGAATAAAATATGTTTCTATATAGGTAAATGTGTACATACAAAAAAATTACATATATATATATATATATATATATATATATATATATATATATATATATATAAATATATATATATATATATATATATATATATATATATATATATATATATATATATATATGTCGGAGTTTAAAGCAGTTGCGTCATCAGGTCAGACGCAAACGTTCCTAGGGCTCGGATAAATATTAATTAAAAATTACAAAATATGTACATATACGCGAACCGGATAAAGCCGTAAAATATATTCGTGCCCCAACCGGATTAATACGCAAGCGTTTTTTCTGTACTTAATATGGGAAATCGACTCATCCGCTGTATTATAATTATCATATACTTCATGCATAAATAATACTAATTCATAAATAATTGTTTTGATTTCATTAAAATGTTGAGGGTAGTATTGAACTGCTGTCAGCCATGTACCCCAACGTGTCAGCACGGGCTCCGGTGGAAAAGGAAGGTCGAAATACATCTCATTAAATTTGGAGATCCTGCTTGGTGCTTTAAAAAAGATTTTCTTCACATTTAACCAACCTTTCATCAACCTTTCAAAACAAAACAAAATCAACCTTTTTAAACTGGGACATTATGTATTCGGCTAATCTCTTTATTACATGTGCTATACACGTTACATGGATCATTTGGGATATAAAGAGCATATGCTGCTTTAACCACATAAGGAGCAGCATCCGTAAGTAACAAGAAAACTTAAGAAAGAAAGTCCTTCACATGCCAATAAAAAGGATTTGCTGGATTTGTCTTCTGTATCGTCACGAATCAAAGCTAAACAATCTTCATAAATACCACTTACATAATTTTTCCTAAGTGTGGATACATCAGGCCCGTGTACGTTTCTAAGAAATTTTTATAAACATGATAGTTTAATTTTCATAAAGGTTTATAATTCTTTATAGAAAGTAGATCTTTGACAGCAGCTTGCCATTCCATTAGGAAAAAGTTGTTGCTTAAATGTATTCTTCCTTGTAATATTTACCTTCCATTTTGTAGTAGATACGTGTTGCGATATTAAAAAACTTTGCTCAGTCGATAAAGAGTTTTCACAGACATTACAAAACAGTTCTTTCCCATCTGTACTCAACGATTGATTTAGAAAATCTTGGATCTATTTTTCCAATTTGAACCGTAATGGTTGTTTATTCTTGGGCATTTTAATTTATTAGTTGGTAGATTTGTAATTTTGTCTAGAAAGAACGCAAATATTTAAAACATAGTGACGCACTAACTCAGCACGGCACTTAAGTACGGCTGTCGCTCTCACAGTCTGTGATGGGGAATGCAGAATGAAACAAACGATATCGTAGCAAGCGCGATACCAAAGTGACGCAAACGTCAATTTTCTGCATTGCTGTTGTAAAATAATAAAAATATGGTTGATTTTAATATTTTTTTGTAGTTAAATATGGACTTACCTTTGAAATATCGAATAATATGGAAAAATAATTTGAATTAAAAATATGTATTTACATATTAATCCGGGCCCTACTAATAACCAAATCGGTTATTATTTGTTTTATGTTTAATAATAAATAATAAACACTAGGTATAAGTTTCACAAATGTATTTTCACAAATTTTATGTTTTATGTTTGTCAGCGCTTAACACCATGGATCCAAGAATGCGGCGAAGAAACAAAATTAATAGAAAACTATGTATTTTTTGACAGACTTTTTTTTCCATACATTAAAAATTGAGAATTAAAGAAAAAAATGATTAACCCGTGAAAGATGGAAACCTGTTTAACAATAAGACGTAAATATTTCCTAGTCCCGTCTAACAATATATATATATATATATATATATATATATATATATATATATATATATATATATATATATATATATATATATATATATATATATATATATATATATGTAAATATATATATGATGTTGTATTTGAGGTTTTCGCGGATAGATACCTGTGTTGTATTCTTTTCTCGGGGATTCCGCGTTGATGCTGAGGGTTGGCTCTGAAAATAAACCGGATTCTCGACGTTTCGGCGAACTGACATTCGCCATTCTCAAGAGATATATGCGTCCGTGCGGGTCAACAAGTATGCGTCTAACGGTTGACCCGCACGGACGCATATATCTCTTGAGAATGGCGAATGTCAGTTCGCCGAAACGTCGAGAATCCGGTTCTTTTCAGAGCCAACCCTCAGCATCAACGCATATATATTTGTGTTGTATTGTTTTCTCGGGGATTCCGCGTTGATCCTGAGGGTTGGCTCTGTATATATATATATATATATATATATATATATATATATATATATATATATATGTATATATATATATATTTTTGTGTTGTATTGTTTTCTCGGTGATTCCGCGTTGATGCTGAGGGTTGGCTCTGTAAAGAACCGGATTCTCGACGTTTCGGCGAACTAACATTCGCCATTCTCACGAGATATATGCGTCCGTACGGTTCAACCGTTAGACGCATACTGAGAGCTCGTTCGTGCGTTGCGACTACTTATAGCTGTCTGGCTTCGGGTCATGCGCGTTGTGTGCGGTGCTTCGGTTCGGTTGTTTGTTTGTCTTGTTGGTCGTACATGGGTCTGGGGTCTCTGGGATTGCATTTTGAGGGTAGATATGGTCGGTCGCCATGCTGGGGCAGTCTCAAGGAATCGTCTCTCGTGTTCATGCAGTAGTCTCGTTTTTCTATCTCTATGGCTTCTCTGTATACTCGTGACATTTCGTGGCTAATCTGTGCAACAGTCCTTGAATTTCTAAAGTCCATCCAGTGACCGGTGTTTGTGTGTTGGACAAGTGCCGATGAAACTTTGTCTCTGTGTCTGACTGAAACTACATGTTCTTGAATCCTAGCAGATATTTTTCTATTGGCACGGCCAATGTAGGTTCGTTCACATGTTCCGCAAGGTATTTCGTAAATTCCATGGTATTCTAACGGGATGGTGTCTTTAACGCTGAGTAGCATGGAGGATATTTTCTGGTTAGGTTTGAAAACGGTGTCCATGTTGTGTCTTTTAAGGATTCTGGCGATTTTGTCAGTTGATCCATGAACATATGGTAAGTATGCTGTGCTAACGGGTTTCTGGCGTTCTTCAGTTCTTTGGCCACTGTTCTCTGTACGACGGAAAGCTCTGGATATTAAGCTGTTTGGATATCCATTTGAAGAAAGAGCTTCTCGTAAGTTCCTCAATTCTTTCGGAAAGTTAAGCTGGTCGGCTAGTCTTTTGGATCGGGTGGTAAGAGTATTGACTACAGATGCTAGTTGTTTGGGATGATGGTGCGAAGAAGCGTTCAGATATCTGTGTGTGTGGGTTGGTTTCCGGTACACAGTGTGGCTCAAAGTGCCGTCAGGTTTCTTCTGTACCAAAACATCCAAGAAAGGAAGTTGTTGATGCTTTTCTATCTCCATTGTGAATTTAATTTGGTCGTGTTGGGAGTTAAGATGGGTTAAGAATTTGTCCAGCTCTGGTCTGCCGTGGGGCCAGATTACAAATGTGTCGTCAACATATCTTAACCAGAGTGTAGGTTTAAGTGTGGCTGATGAGATTGCCTTTTCCTCAATATCTGTAAGAAATATGTTGGCTATTACAGGGGATAGAGGTGAACCCATTGGTGCTCCTAGGACTTGTTTGTATATTTGACCATCGTACCTGAAATATGTATTCTTTAAACAATGTTCTGCCAGATCTGATACATAGTTTTCTGGTTTTAATTTTGATCTTATGATGTTTAAGGCCTCAGGGACCGGTACTTTTGTGAATAAAGATACAATATCAAAGCTCACAAGGAGGTGGCCGGGCTGGAGTTGGTGATTTTTCAGTATGTCTATGAAGTATTCAGCATTGCGGACATAGGTGTCACAATCTTCGGCGTATGGTTGTAAACATTTTGCTAAATGTTTCGCAAGAAGTTGGACCGGTGAACCAACGGAGCTTACTATTGGTCGTAGTGGGGCTCCATCTTTGTGGATCTTTGGTAAAACTTTGGTCCAACTTCCTTTCTTGGATGTTTTGGTACAGAAGAAACCTGACGGCACTTTGAGCCACACTGTGTACCGGAAACCAACCCACACAGACAGATATCTGAACGCTTCTTCGCACCATCATCCCAAACAACTAGCATCTGTAGTCAACACTCTTACCACCCGATCCAAAAGACTAGCCGACCAGCTTAACTTACCGAAAGAATTGAGGAACTTACGAGAAGCTCTTTCTTCAAATGGATATCCAAACAGCTTAATATCCAGAGCTCTCCGTCGTACAGAGAACAGTGGCCAAAGAACTGAAGAACGCCAGAAACCCGTTAGAACAGCATACCTACCATATGTTCATGGATCAACTGACAAAATCGCCAGAATCCTTAAAAGACACAACATCGACACCGTTTTCAAACTTAACCAGAAAATATCCTCCATGCTACGCAGCGTTAAAGACAACATCCCGTTAGAATCCCATGGAATTTACGAAATACCTTGCGGAACATGTGAACGAACCTACATTGGCCGTACCAATAGAAAAATATATGCTAGGATTCAAGAACATGTAGTTTCAGTCAGACACAGAGACAAAGTTTCATCGGCACTTGTCCAACACACAAACACCGGTCACTGGATGGACTTTAGAAATTCAAGGATTGTTGCACAGATTAGCCACGAAATGTCACGAGTATACAGAGAAGCCATAGAGATAGAAAAACGAGACTACTGCATGAACACGAGAGACGATTCCTTGAGACTGCCACCAGCATGGCGACCGATCATATCCACCCTCAAAATGCAATCCCAGACACCCCAGACCCATGTACGACCAACAAGACAAACAAACAACCGAACCGAAGCACCGCACACAACGCGCATGACCCGAAGCCAGACAGCTATAAGTAGTCGCAACGCACGAACGAGCACGAACGAGCTCTCAGTATGCGTCTAACGGTTGACTCGTGCGGACGCATATATCTCTTGAGAATGGCGAATGTTAGTTCGCCGAAACGTCGAGAATCAGGTTCTTTACAGAGCCAACCCTCAGCATCAACGCGGAATCCCGGAGAAAACAATACAACACAGGTATCTATCCGCGAAAACCTCAAATACAACATATATATATATATATATATATATATATATATATATATATATATATATATATCAAGAGGAAAAACAAGGGATTGTAAATCAAGAGGACGAATCAAGAGGACAAATCAAGTCATGTTAGCAACGTATAGGTGTGGATGTGAGGAGCGTGGAAGAAGATATTGGATGAGTGAGGAGCATAGAAAGTTTAGTGTTTGTGTGACAGCAGAGGATACTTGGGAGCATTGGATGGAAGAGTGTACAAGGGGTGAATGGAATGAGGGAGAGAGGCGGGAGGGAAAGAAATGGGAGGAATGTATGAATGATAGCGGAAAGGGTCTGAAACTGCTGAGACGGATAAAAAGATGTAAAGAGCAAACTGGTAACAGAGAAGGTGTATTATAAAGGAATTTAGAGTTTATTTTGTGTCAGTTACAGATATTTTTGTATTTTTATTTTTAAAATTTATATTTTTTTATCAGGTTTCTATATGCCAGTAGGTTAATAAATAAATAAATAATATATGAGCCGGGGCCGTGTAAAAGTTATAAATAATGTTACCGCGCAACACCGACTCGGTCAGCTGCTCGGTACTCTCGGTACATGCGCAGAGAGTTTATTTTATTTACACGTTTTGTTTACTTGTAAAGCGTGCACAATCGTGTCGCAAAATCAAAATATGGACAACAAGCCTCCACTGACAGATAAGGAATTGTACGACATTTTGAATAATTCATCTGAGTCCGAAGGTATTTCCAAAATAATTATAAATGACTGTTTTATCCTGCATTCTGTATTTTCAAATAGTTGACGCTATTGAAGATGAAGAGCAGCAAAGTGATACTGAAGAATTTGACGACAGATATTAACGAAATTAAGCGTTTTTTTTGATTAATTATTTATATGGGTATAGCCCGTTTACCAAAGCTAGCAGATTATTGGAGCAGGGAACCGATGTTCAGAAACGAATTTGCTTCTGCAGCAATGTCAAGGAACAGGTTCGAGTTACTGTTGAGAATGGTGCACTTCGCGGATAACGAGAACAATCCTCAAAATAACAGACTCCACAAAATCCAGAGTTTAGTCAATAAGGTAGTGCACAATTTTCTAGCAGCACTCGAACCTGGAGAAACGATATGCATAGACGAGTCACTAATACCATTCCGTTGCCGCATCGTGATGCGCCAATATCTAAAAGGAAAACGTCATAAATATGGCATCAAAATATTTAAGCTCTGTTGTAATAGACGTTATACCTATAACATGGAAATTTATGCCGGCAAGAATCTCGATATGCAGCAAACAACCCCATCCAGAGTCGTGATGAAACTAAGTAATCCATTGTTGGACTGCGGAAGAACCATGGTCACGGACAATTGGTACACTAGTCTGTCATTAGCCGAGCAGTTGCTAAATCGGCAAACACATCTAGTTGGCACCTTGAGGAAAAACCGTCAAGGAAACCCACGCCAAGTGGTCCAGAAAAAACTTAAGCGCGGATAATGCATTGCAAGAGAAAATCGTAAAGGGATAACAGTACTTTCCTGGCGAGACAAGAGGTACGTCTTGATGCTGTCGACAAAACACTCAGATTCTGAAGTTGAAATACGAAATCGTCGGGGCCAAGCAAGCACAAAACCAGAAACGATACTGGCTTATAATGAGGGAAAATCGCCAGTTGATCAGTCCGATCAAATGACGGCATACCAAACACCTCTCAGAAAAAGTATCAAATGGTATCGGAAGCTAGCGTTTGAGATCTTATTGAATACTGCTATGGTAAATGCGTGGTTGATGTACAAAGAAGTTAAAAGTTCGGACACAGGCATCTTGGAATTTCGTAAATCCGTTGCCTATGGCTTATGCAATGCGCGTCCAGCAGCAGAAGAGGTAGAAGTCGACACGCCAAGTCGAAGTCGTCGCCCACGTCATGAAATGGGTCAAAGAGAAGTCCAAAAACGCAAACCATGTCAAATGTGTTACGAAACCGCAAAGAAAAATCTGGGCTGGCGTGTAGCAAGGAATCTGAAAAGGATTCGAACCTACTGAATAGGATGTGAAGAGGAGCCCTTTAAGTGCATTGACTGTTTCAATAAAAAACATCGCTATGCTGCGGAGTAAAATCTTATATGAGTAGTTTATTACTCAGAATGAATGTCATTTTTGCAAGAATTTATATTAATTTGTTTAAATTAGACTGCGTTGAAGTAGATAGAAGTGCGTTGAATTTTTAATGGATTTACAGATTTGTTTTCAATTATAAAAGAATAAAGATTTTTACATGAATTTCTTTTTTTTGCTATTTCTTTGTCGTTAAACTTGTATGCCAGAAACTGGCGCTGCGCAGCGTTTCTTCTAGGCCGGCCCGGTCACTCTGCACGGTCAGAACCATTAGATGCCGAGCGCCTAGCTTGTGGGGCTTAAAAAACTGACTCGGTCATATTGACCGATTCAGCGTGGAGGTGAAAAAAAATTTCTCGATCATATAGACCGCGCCGGCCTGAAGGGAATTTTTTTTTTCGGAGACGGCAGTCAACGTGTTAAGAAAATTATGTAAAATGATAATTATTATTATACACACGAATACAGCTTTTTTGAAACGTTTTTGGCTTATCAATAACTAGTGTTACCACCTCTAGATGTTATTATAGCCTGATATCGCCGTGGCATATTTTCAATTAGAGATCTAATTAATTAATCTTGAGGGATATCTTCTCATACGCGGATAAGACTTTGTTCCAGCTGGTCTAAGCTGTTAAGTGGTAGACGACTTCTAACCCGGCGCCCCATTATGTCCCAAAGATGCTCTATTGGGTTCAGGTCTGGACTGCAGGCTGGCCACTCCGGGACTTAAATATTAACATAATTTAAATATTGAGTAACAATATGTGCCGCAGGTGGCCTAATGTAAGATGCAAAAGGTACCACCAAATGTTGACAATTGTCGGTTATGTATAGTTCAGAATGCAGACGTCCACCATCAACAATCAAAAGCTCTGTGCGAGCTGTTAAAGATATTTCACCCCATACCACCACTGAGGTACCTCCATATAAAGTGGTACTCGAATGTTACAAGCGGAATATGTTTCGTTAGGCCTTCTGTACACTCTTGGGCGGCGATCAGGACATGCAAGGCAAAAGCTTGACTCATCTGTAAATAATACCTCCACCCAATCATGGTTTTCCTAATCCACATGCCTCCTTGCAAAAGCCTGTCTGTTTCTTCGGTGGTCTACAGACAAGTCTGGGACCACTAGCTGCTACCCGAGGTTGTAAATTTGAAGCACGAAATCTTCTTCTTATGGTATCTTCACTAACAGCAGTGCCATGCAACTCAGCAAGTTATATTTGGAGACTTCGTGCAGTAGTCAACCGTTCCCTCAGTGTTCGAAGCATTAAAAATCGGTCTTCCACGGCATTAATAGCTCGTGGTCTACCTTGACCAGGTCGTCTAGCGTGATCTTTCTTCTCTATAAAGCTCTGCATAACCCTACCGACCGTTATATGAGACACTCCATATCTTGTACAAAGTTCGCGATTTGTTAGTCCTTCATTGGACAAAGTTACAATTTCAACACATTTATCACGATTTAAATTTTGTGTAGCACTTTGCATTGCGAGCAGATGTATTTCATAAATGACAATTATCGTATCTATTGGTAAAACAAGTGAAAACCAATTTTAGAAGCGAGGTTTAATTATTAGAAAAACATACTACTTATGAAAAGCTGCTATTACTTCGAGGATAAATAAAGAGGACAGCTAAAACCTACAAAAGGTGTAACAATAAACATTATTATTATACTTAATTATACGTAATTGATGAATCGAAAAACACATATTATTTTTCGAAATAAATCAGATTGTATAAGTGGTGCGTTAATTTTTCGGTTAAGTATATATATATATATATATATATATATATATATAGATATATATACTTAACCGAAAAATTAACGCACCACTTATACAATCTGATTTATTTCGAAAAATAATATGTGTTTTTCGATTCATCAATTACGTATAATTAAGTATAATAATAATGTTTATTGTTACACCTTTTGTAGGTTTTAGCTGTCCTCTTTATTTATCCTCGAAGTAATAGCAGCTTTATATATATATATATATATATATATATATATATATATATATATATATATATATATATATATATATATATATATATGTTGGAGGTATCATCATTGTCATTGTACTAATATTATTTTAATTCGATATTTTGATTATTTTTTTGTTTATTTATTTTGATAATTATAATGATTATTCAAATATGATATTTTAAACTAAACTGAGATATAATATTAATTATAATATATATATATATATATATATATATATATAAATATATATATATATATATATATATATATATATATTAATATTAGATATAATATAAATAATAATTATATTTTATTTAGTTCTTGGGTAAAAGGATTTAATGAATGTTAATAAAATTGATATATAGCCAACGTTTCGGTCTTTTTTAATTTCTGACCTTCTTCAGGGCTATCTAAATATTATATATTAATTAACTTTAACATAATAAACATGAATATAAATTATTAAGATTAAAATTTAAATATGAATATTGTATATAAAATGACAAATATTAAAAAATAATAATAATAAAAATATATATAAATAAAAATAATAATATAAAAAATATAAATAATAAAATTAATTATTATAATAATTTGAGATATAATATTGAGATCTATTATTAATTTAACTTAAACAAAACGAAACTTAAACAAAGGGGTCGACCGTTCTTAAAACCTTTCGTAATCGAACTCAGAATACGAATGTCCGTCAAAAAAATATATAGTTCCCTATTAATTTTGTTTCTTCACCGCATTCTTGGATCCATGGTGCTAAGCGCTGACAAACATAAAACAAATAATAACCGATTTGGTTATTAGTAGGGCCCGGATTAATATGTATTACCATTCGGAACTAAACTGCCAATGGATATTAATTAGCAAGTGCCGTACGTGACCGTTGTTAATTGGTACGGAACGATGTTTTGTTGCTGATCGTCGTCGGGGTGCACTTTAATTTGTCGAAAAATCTTAGTGATATCCGTAGCAAAAATGTACTTTTGCCGACGAACCCAGAGAAGCACATCAGATATGTTAATCTGTATTTTTGGCCCTGTTGCATAGTACGGTTGCCTCTTAATTCTGAAGCAAGTCATCTCGGAGAGTCTCGACATATAGCTTTTGCCTCTCTCAATCGTCTTTTACCTCTCTCAATCGTCTTTTACGTCGACTCTCAACTGATCCTTATTACGATGAACTCCACTTTTACGATGAACTCCACGTCACTTGTAATATCCTGTTTACAAAGCCTACAACAACGAGTAGTGGATAGGGGTTGTGTAGCCGGTTGAGCTATATGCACCCGGGCTGAGGACCGAACTGAGTGTGGTGGCAGGTAGGATGATTGACAGTTTAAATTATCGGAGCTACGTGCTTGATTGAGTTCGAGGTTTTCGAGTCCACGAGCTTGAACCGTTAAAAAGCCCTTAAATTCATCAAACGATTAAGGTTCTGTGGATGATCCCAACTTCACTTCCCATATCTCTCTGGTCTTTGAATTTAACCGCTTAACCTTGATATGAACTAGAAGCAGATCCCAATATTGTACAGACGCGCCCAAAGCGCGTCTGTAATAAAAATAATGCGTTTAGGGATTCTGTAGCTGAGGTTAGTAGAGAGTTCAGTTCTTTCGCTGTTCGTTTTGCATTCATTTTGTTGTCACAAATTGTATCGAGTTGCGCAGAAAAGAGAAGCCGTTTATTGTCGTAGCGACTTACAATCATATCCCATAATATTGGGAAGGAATCTTCAGATACTGAGAGGTTCGAAATTAATTGTGCTACTTCGCCCACTACACTAGTTTTAAGCTAGTGCATCTTATCGACATTACGGAGTTCTGGATGTTTTCGACGTATCATAGATGAAAACATATCTTGAAATGATCGCCAGGAGCGGTAATCACCAGAGAAAGTAGGCAGAGAAATTTCAGGTAATGATTTCATAAAGCGTGATGGATTGTTGAAACCTTCGCCACTGATGTCCCAGATGTTGGATTAGTAGCCTCACGCTTTTCACATTCCATTAGAAGTGCCTTTTTCCTTCTACACAGAGTGAGAGACAATCGTCATATATTCTTTCCTTTATATATGTACTATCTAAAATGATATCCGCTTTTAATTCACACAATTGCTCATGAGTTGTTTCGAATTTATGCCAATTCTTATTGAGTTCTAATTTCGTTTTAATAATATTGATGTTGACTTTGGAAAAAACGTCTTCACGGCATTCGAAAGCTACTGTCTTGATATAATGGAAACCGACGAACCCAGAGAAACACATCAGATATGTTAATCTGTATTTTTGGCCCTGTGTGTAGGATATCATTAAGACATATTCCAGATGTAGTTTTACTTGATCCTTTAAATACGACTCTCAATTTGGTGGTTAGACTTCGTTCTTTCAGAATACAAAGTAAAGGAAGATAGAAGACAGGAGAACTTTCTGGATCCGAGAGGGGGGCTCGAGTTAAGTGTGATAGCTCTTCGTACTCCCTAATAAAATTGGAGTGGAGTTCATCGTAATAAGGATCAGTTGAGAGTCGACGTAAAAGACGATTGAGAGAGGCAAAAGCTATATGTCGAGAGTCTCCGAGATGACTTGCTTCAGAATTAAGAGGCAACCGTACTATGCAACGTCCCGGTTTGTCCCGTGAGTGAGTTGAAAGAAAGTGAGCTTCACATTCAGCCTCTTCTGCACTAAGATGACTGTTAGGTTTTGACGAAACTTCTTCCTGTACCCAGAATTTTGTAAGGAGTTGATGAAGATCATGATCGATTGCAACTGTGTATGTGGCAGCTTTTGGATGAAAATGAAATTTCGTTGACGGGTCTGGTAATAATCCATCCGGATATCGAACGTTGAGCTATTGGTTCCTGTAATTCTCCTTTAATGATGTCTGGTTCGATGAATTGTCCATATGAATCCGCTCCTAAAATGATATCAATTGTGCCAGGGGTGAGGAATTGCGGATCTGCAAGAGGAAGTCCTCGAAGATGTGACCAATCAGAATTTGAAACCGAGAATGATGTTAGACGTATGGTAAGTTGTTTCAATATGTGCGCTAGTGAAACTACGCCGATAGTTGATCCGGATTGAGTGCCGCCGATGCCGGTTAGTGGGATGGTTGAGTGTTGTTGTGGGATCAGCAGTTTTTTTACTAGATTCTCCGACACGAATAAAAGTTCAGAACCTGGATCTATGAGTATTCTGACCTTGTGAGTAGAGCCATGTAAAGATCTAACTAGAGCTTGACTTGTTGCCAACAACACCATAGCGCGAGAACTAAAGGTATCGGTGATCGAGCGAGCTGGATAGTTGTCGCATCTAGTCAACTATGAGAAGAGCTGGTTGATGGTTGTACAGTTTCTTGGGTTGGTAGTGGAGATGTTCCGAAAGGTGAATTTTCTATGATTGCAGTTTGAGGTGTGGCAGTATGTGACTGAGGAGAACTCGATAGAGATGTATTCGATTGGAATGGATCCATGGATGCAGCAAAAATTGGATGGCTTTGAGATAGATTAATCAGTGTGTGATGATTTCTGTTGCACTCCTTGCAACGACAGTTTCTTTCCGTTGTTGAGGATACTTCAAACGGAAATCTGGACAGGCGACGATGTAATATCATGTTTACAAACCCTACAACAACGAGTAGTGGATAGGGGTTGTGTAGCCGGTTGAGCTATATGCACCCGGGCTGAGGACCGAACTGAGTGTGGTGGCAGGTAGGATGATTGACAGTTTAAATTATCGGAGCTACGTGCTTGATTGAGTTCGAGGTTTTCGAGTCCACGAGCTTGAACCGTTAAAAAGCCCTTAAATTCATCAAACGATTAAGGTTTTGTGGATGATCCCAACTTCACTTCCCATATCTCTCTGGTCTTTGAATTTAACCGCTTAACCATGATATGAACTAGAAGCAGATCCCAATATTGTACAGGCGCGCCCAAAGCGGATAATGCGTTTAGGGATTCTGTAGCTGAGGTTAGTAGAGAGTTCAGTTCTTTCGCTGTTCGTTTTGCATTCATTTTGTTGTCACAAATTGTATCGAGTTGCGCAGAAAAGAGAAGCCGTTTATTGTCGTAGCGACTTACAATCATATCCCATAATATTGGGAAGGAATCTTCAGATACTGAGAGGTTCGAAATTAATTGTGCTGTTTCGCCCACTACACTAGTTTTAAGGTAGTGCATCTTATCGACATTACGGAGTTCTGGGATGTTTTCGACGTATCATAGATGAAAACATATCTTGAAATGATCGCCAGGAGCGGTAATCACCAGAGAAAGTAGGCAGAGAAATTTCAGGTAATGATTTCATAAAGCGTGATGGATTGTTGAAACCTTCGCCACTGATGTCCCAGATGTTGGATTAGTAGCCTCACGCTTTTCACATTCCATTAGAAGTGCCTTTTTTCCTTCTACACAGAGTGAGAGACAATCGTCATATATTCTTTCCTTTATATATGTGCTATCTAAAATGATATCCGCTTTTAATTCACACAATCGCTCATGAGTTGTTTCAAATTCTGCCAATTCTTATTGAGTTCTAATTTCGTTTTAATAATCCGATTCATTTGGAGAGATCCTTGATTTGGTATTCAACATAATTATCTTTCACGAGTAAAGATTGTTCAAAAAAGTAGAAACCGCACTGATTGTTTTAATTGTTCAAAAGAGTATTGCCGTTCGAGTTGTTCAAAATAATAAAGCGCACTGATTGTTATTGTAATTGTTCAAAAGAGTAGAAACCGCACTTGATCAAAAGAGTATTGCTGTTCGAGTTGTTCAAAAGAGTAAAAACTGCGTTGATTGTTGTTGTAATGGTTCAAAAGAGTAGAAACCGCGTTGATTGTTCTAGTAATTGTTCAAGAGAGTAAAAGCCGCACTTATTGTTGTTCAAATACGAGACAGACTAAAGCGAAACACTGAATTTTTACTGATACTTTTCTGCACCAATCTACACCAAATCCGGCTCGAAGGACCATAAATTGTTTGATGTCTGGTGTTGGTGGAGATCATAATGAATTATACAGTGAATACGAATCAAAAACTTTTAATTATTAAATGCACAACAGACCGATTGAAAAACTTAAATATAAATACAAAATTAACACTGTTCGAGAAAGAAACTAAAAAACATATGATGATAAACTTAAAAAAAAACGTTACTGCTAAAATTAATGTTTTTTCTCTCTGATCTTGTTTATAGAAACCGTTCTTCTTCTCTTTTTTTGTTTTTAAATCGCTAGTGACGCTCTTGATGTTAAAGGCCGATTCTCATATACGCGACACTATCTACGCGACGTTTCACAATGAACTGTCGCGAATTATCACGTCGCTGCTAGGTATTCTCATATATGCGACACTCTGCTAAGCGATTATTTGCTGCAAATGTCAAAGCTGTAGTTTCTCTACATTTCAGGTTAAATTATATTTTCAAAATGTCATGTTCGTCAAGTTCCGATGATGGTTTTTTCGTCTTAGCCATGTGTTATGAAAATGAGAAATTAAAAGGAAAGAAAAGGAAAAGAAAATATTGGGTGCATCGAATCTTAAGAACAAAACTAGTAGAAGGAGAATTCCATACTCTCTTCAAACAATTACAAGAGCCTGTACTTATCTTACGAGTCTCATCTAATTTTAAAGAAATTTCTTTTCAAATTAGATCTACTAACCTGTGTTGATTACTGTAATTTTTATTTTGTAAGTCATACAGTTCAACATAATCAGCCACAAGAGAGATCAATTCCTCTGCTTTTTCGTCGTTCATTCCATTCATTTTCAAAAACACGCCCTTTTTGACACAATCCGTCATTCGAATCACAAACAAACTTTTCAAACGTCATGCGATGTGCGACAAAACGTAAAAGAATGCTCACGAAATAATCCCAGCGACAGCGCGCTGAATTCCGACTTTTAGTAACTGTCGCGTAGCCATAGTGAGAACGTGCCCATTGAAAACAATGTAATCATTATTTGACAGGTGATTTAGTGAAACGTCGCGTATATGAGAATCGGCCTTTATCTTTTTCATACACCTATGTATTATTACTATTGCACAATAAGAGCTTTTTTGCCTTAGACCAGGCATGTCAAACAAGAGGCCCGCGGACCGCATGCGGCCCGACAATACATAGATTGCGGCCCGCCGAGATGTTTAATTTTTTTTTTGATAAACAGCGGAAGTATTATGACCAGAAAACATTAAAAAAATTAAAGGTGAAAGTTTAAGTCGAAATACGTAGCAAACAGACTTGATGAAATAGCCGAGAATTTGAGAAGTAAGCATAACTCAATAATATCAACATTTCAAGCCTATTAAGCTTTTATTCGCGGATGCGATGTTAATTTAAAAGTAAGTGAAGACCTTTTGGAAGTCATTCCTATGCATAATACAACTACCGGGCTTATATTTTTGATGCGCTTATGGAAGTTTTGATGCAGTATAAGTTACCATTGGAAAAGTTGGTTTGTCTTGCAACTGACGGGGCACCTATAAATATTTCTTTACTGAAAAACACAAATTCTGAAAGGTGAAGATTAACCGATCATAGTTTATCGGTTCCACAGATATGGAACCAAATATTGATGACTTTCTTTACATCAAACGATGTCAAATATCTTTTAAAAAGTAGCATTAAACTATGATTTTGTTTATTATAACTTTTATTTTAGTTTTTTTTAACAGAATATTTTTTTATAAAGTTATAAAGTTTGGTTAAAAAACATTGAGTTTAATAAATACATAATATAATCATTCTAACAATCGTATTTTATTAATTTTTTTAACAGTAAAGACATGCGGACCCCAACATTGTACAAAATAGATCATATGGCCCGCAATATTATATGAGTTTGACATGGCTGCCTTAGACGAACGCTTTCTCTAACAATTGCCTTGAATACTTATATTTCGCGCTTCTGGTGGTGGTTTGATGTATTTAAGTCTAATGGCTATACCAGTCATATTACACACTATGTTTTATTACGTTTTTTGTTTTAAAATGGGCAATTACAATTTCCTTTAATTCATTCATCCGGAGATGTTGACATGGTAGTTATCCAGGATGAAAATGCCTTATTTATAAACTCTTCAATGTCGACCCAATTGTCGGAGCAGTTTTCATTTAATTCTCCTGACTCATGGGTTGAATCCCCTGCTGGAATTGCGTAACTAATTAGACTCTCCTCTTGGGGGGAAATGAGGACTGGTTTATTATTTTTAGTCCACTGATAAGTATAGTTCGGCAAGAGAATGCATCCCGTCTCGACGAGTTTAGCATTGTTCTGTGCATACCCCCACTTTATTTCGAGTGCGCGGTGTTTAGCTTGAAAAACTGAAGCATATTTTTTAAAGGGCCTACATACAATCAACATAGTTGACCAACATGGTTGGTCAAATACAGTGTTGAAGTGTTTGTTGATCGTCTGTAGGCAGGTTGGATGGAGCCTCAAACATCCAACCTGCCTACAGACGTTCAACAAACACTTCAAAACTGCATTTGACCAACCATGTTGGTCAACCATGTTGATCGTCCGTAGGCCCCTTTAACTGAAAATAATCTGCGTGTACCTAGGCGCGTTTCTTGCCCCTCATACCTCGGACCAGTTTTGTAGTCGTTCGACCATTGTTGAATGCTTTTAAGAGCAACCGATAGAAAATGGTTCAATGGAAGGCGTTCCCGGAGGGTATGAGTGTCTTTTATAACTTTATTAAACCCTTCTAAGCCGTTATTAGTACTCAGTACATGTTTCATTACACCTTCGTACCAATTACAATAATAATTGGTACGAAGGTGTAGGTGTATAAGCTGTTAAACCTGGAATGTGGAGCAAGCTTTTTTTATTTATTTTGATAGAAAGTGACTGTCCAATAATAATCGGACAGTCACTTTCTTTCAAAATAATTCAAAAAAGCTTGCTCCACATTCCAAGTTTAACAGCTTTTTCTAATATCTCTTTAGATGAAGAAAGTTGAAGAGTGGTCACTCATCACTCAGAATTAGGGAACGTTTTTTTCTTCTCCACATCACGCTCTAGGCGCTTCTGAACATTCTTCCTCATATGCGCCCAGCAGATGAATACTAACTTATCAGCTCCGAAAATCTTTATGGAGGCGTTCCAAATACTTTTTCGCATATCGACACGTCAGGTTCAATATTGTTATCAAATCATTTCTGTGATGCGGCAACAACGTTCTAAAGAGAAATTCTAAATCTTCCTTCTTCTCATTAATACAGAGAGACCAAAAATGTGAAAAAGTTTTCCAAATCCGCAGTACACACTATTAGAACCGGAAAATCTTGCCAGAAGAGTTTGTAGGTTGCATCAGCATGAATTTTGGAACTGCCTGCACAAATATTCATTAAATATCTCTTTATAAAAAATCGAAAGATGGTTTCCTCTTCCTCAAACTGTAATTCGTATTGTGCGACGAAAGGGATATGCAAGTCTTATGGAATAACATAATTTTTGAGTAGTCATCCTTCTAATTCTCCAACACATATTTGTGGTGAGCCAAATTTGGATTCTTGCAACTGATGCAAGTAGTTATCTAATTGTCTTTTTGGTGGAAGCTTCCTGATATTACTATTATTGTACAATTCTATTCAAATGGCCTTTGGCTTTAACATTAAGTTAAAAAGTTTTTGTATATCCAACTTGGGTCAATCCCAAGAAAGCCTTTTGTTTCAATAGAGTCATGATCATTTTCTGATTTTGTCTTGAATAAATGTACTTCATGCGTTGTTGAGTCATACTGAAGATACATTTTTGCAGAACATTTTTGCCCACAAAGTTTAGCCTGATTACAAATTCATGTGTTATTTAGTTTATGTTAAAAAAATCAATAATAGTCAATAACCTGATTACACCTGAAGTATTTATTTATCAGAATCAAATCTTTCATAACTCTCCTCTTTTGTGACAAAAAGTTTGTTTCTGATTTGAATGACGGATTGTATCAAAAACGGCGTGTTTTTGAAAATGAATGGAATGCATGACGAAAAAGCAGAGGAATTGATCGCTCTGGTGGCTGATTATATTGAACTGTATGACTTAGAAAATAAAAATTACAGTAATCAACACAGGTTAGTAGATCTAATGATTGAAAAGAAATTTCTTTAAAATTAGATGAGACTCGTAAGTACAGACTCTTGTAATTGTTTGAAGAGAGTATGGAATTCTCCTTCTACTAGTTTTGTTGTCTTAAGATCCGATGCCCCCAATATTTTCTTTTCCTTTTCTTTCC
Organism: Phosphuga atrata; assembly: GCA_944588485.1. NCBI lineage: Eukaryota > Metazoa > Arthropoda > Insecta > Coleoptera > Silphidae > Phosphuga > Phosphuga atrata. The sequence goes on along the minus strand of OX155896.1, from coordinate 18,423,322 downwards.
TTTTAATTTCTCATTTTCATAAGACATGGCTAAGACGAAAAAACCATCATCGGAACTTGACGAACATGACATTTTGAAAATATAATTTAAGTCAGTCTACATCCGAACGAGAAGAACTCCCATCAAATACCACATTTTTAGGTAATTTTGTTGTTATGCCTCTAAAAAATATGGACAAGTTTTTAAAAATATTTTCGAATTCACCGACAAAACCAAAATGAACCAAGCACAAGTGGTGCTGTAAAAAAACAGAAGATGTGGGAAAGAAAGTATAACGAAGACTACATTCGATATGGATTTTCGTGTTGTGATAAAGAAACGCCACCCAAACCAGAATGCATCATTTGCGGAGAAATGCTATCTAACGAAGCAATGGTACCCAGTAAACTGCTTCGCCATTTAAATTCAAATCATCCTAGTTACGTTAAGAAGGACAACATCATTTTTTCTTAGACTGTTCGATCAAAGGCGAAAACAAAAGCAATCACTGTTATCGTTAGTCACAGTTTCTGATAACGCCTTAGAAGCTAGTTACCATGTTGCAAGATTAATTGCACGTCAGAAAAAAACCTCATACTATTGGTAAGACACTCATTAAACCAGCATGCATAGAAATTGTTAAATCCATGCTTGGGCCTAGAGAAGTTAATGAAGTAAAAAAAGTACCGTTGTCAGCTGATACTGTTAAAAAACGTATCAACGATATGTCGAACGATATTTTAGGAATACTAATTGCAAAACTAAAAACGGCCCAGAAGTTTGCACTACAAATTGATGAATCGACGGATATTAAAAACCGAGCACAACTCATAGCTATTGTACGTTTCGTTCACGAGGGCACCATAATAGAAAACTATTTATTTTGCAACGAGCTTCCAGAGCGAACTACCGGCGAGGAAATTTTCAAAGTAACAGATGATTTTTTTTAAACTTATGATATGTCATGGAGTAATTGTATTAGTATTTGCACGGATGGTGCTGCAGCAATGATGGGCAAGAAAAAAAGATTTTATTTCGTGCGTAAAACGGCAAAATCCAAATATAGAAATTACACACTGTTGCATACATCGCGAAGCATTACCAAAAACTTGCCAACGGGACTGTTGAAAACGATGAATCAATGCATTACTATCATAAACATTATTAAAACAAGAGCCTTAAATTCGCGAATTTTTAAAATAATATGTGAAGAAATGGGATCGGATCATGAATCCTTATTGTTTTACACCGAGGTACATTGGCTATCCCGCGGAAAAGTTTTGGCTAGATTGTTTGAGCTTCGCAACGAGGTTCGCGAGTTTTTGTTAAAACAAGATATGCCCGAACTTTATCAACTTTTTGATGATAATTACTGGATCTCCAAACTGGCGTACATGGCTGATATCTTTGAGCACCTGAACGAACTGAATAAAAGAATGCAAAGGTCGAACCGAAAATAATCCGACGTGTCCGACAAGTTAGTGGGCTTTAAAAATAAGCTTGAACTTTGGCAGAAAGAGATACAAAATGGATCATTAGAAATGTTCCAAAGGACTCACAAGTAAATGATTAGAAACAAAAAGATAATTCTGGATCTGACTCAATAACATTTAAATTTGTTGCAAGACAAATTTAATCATTATTTTTTCACAATTAATGCGGAGCAATATAATTGGATTAGAAATCCTTTTATAGCAGATGCAGAAAATTCAACAGAAGCATTTTCCCTTCAAATTCGAGAGGAATTTATAGAATTGAGGAACGATGGGACGCTGAAGCTCAACTTCAGTGAAATGAAATTGGCTGATTTCTGGATTTCCGTTCAGAATGAGTATCCTCAAATTTCTGCAAAGGCTATTGCAATTTTGCTACCTTTTTCTACGACATACTTATGTGAACAAAGTTTTTCTACATTGGTTCTATTTAAAAATGAAAAACGATCGTGTTTAAAAGGTCTTGACCATGAACTCCGAGTAGCACTTTCTAATATAGAGCCAAATATACGACGTATATGTTCATAAAAACAAGCACAAATGTCACATTAATAAATTAGTTATGTATAAATACTGTTTAAATTAGCATTGATTACTCTAAATTGCAAAATTCACTATGTTTTCACCATAATTGATTTGTAAAAATATTATATAATATATATTATAAAGTAATAAGTTATATAATATTTCTATATATTAATTGTGGTAGAAACATAGTGAATTTTCAAATTCAGTGTTATATAACTGTGTTCACAAGTCATATAATATTTTTACAAATTACTTATGGAAAAAACATAGTGAATTTTTCAATTCAGAGTAAGTAAATAACAACAAACTTCATAGTTAAATTAAAAGACTTTTTTTACATGTGTAATCTATAATAAAAATATATGTGTTTTTGTGTTGGTGTAAAATTCAAATTGTATATAAAAATTATTGTATTTTTAACCCCCGGCGCAAAAGAGGGGTGTTATAAGTTTGACGTGTCTGACTGTGTATCTGTGTGTCTGGCTATGTATAGCTGCTAAAGGAATGGACCGAATTTGATGCGTTTTTTGTTTGTTTGAAAGATGACATGATCGAGCTATAATATATGAAGATCTGTTCAGGCGCTGGATGATCATCAGCTCATTTCCTACTTGACAAACGGGTCTTAATAACTTTCACAGATCCGATTGATTTTAAATTTGTCCGGGGGTACTTAAAAATTCTAATTTTATATTATTATCTAATAAAAACATATACGCACCACCTATTATTGTTATTTAATTCAGTAATACCCCGAACTTACGCGATAGGTCGGACTGAGCGCTAACGGGGTAACTCGAATTCGCGTAAATCGGGTTATAATTTCGCAAATAAATACCTATTATTTTTAATTATTTAATTATAATTTTTTATTATTTTTGCTGCTGCAAGAAGAGAGAAGCTGAAAAGATTTGTAGCAACATTAGTTGGAGACTTTCATAAAGTAAAACGCCATGTGTGTACAAGATGGCTCTCTCTCTCTCTGTTGCCATTCATTGCTACATTTTTATTACAAAAATGATATGATTGAAATTGATTTCCATTTTTGTAGCCTCCTTTTACATTTATTTAATAAAGCCGTAAAATATTTCAAAAGGCAATTGCATAACAATTTTAGATATTTATGAGACTATGCCATAGTCTCATAAATATCTAAAGTCAGAGCCACTATGGTAAATCTTAGAGATGGATTAGCACAAAGGAAACAAAATCTCTTCTTTGGCTATGAAACAAGCAAAAACAACTGTTGTCTTCACCAGAATTGACTGAGGAAATTCACACGATTTTTTTATTATTTATTGACAAAGCCTCAGAGTACATAAATAAATAGTTTGATTTTAATAAAACAAAATGGTTCTTTACACTTGGCAATATAAATTTAAAGAGCAATCTTGAATTTGATAATATTGTTAACATGATAGAACATTTAAATCAGCAAAATAGATATGGATGATCTTTTTGGAGAAATTGTTTTATTAAACAAACTTTATGATCAGAAATACAATTCTAAGGGTTTTGCGGCATTATCCACTGCACAAAAATGGCAAGGAGTATTTAATAAGATTTAATAATTTTTAAAATTTGTTAGTCAGCATTCACAGAAAGAGTTTCTATGTAATGAATAGCAATGGGCAGACGAAAGAAACAAAGCGGCCCTGAATCTGACAAAAAAAAAACGAATTACTTATTTACATTAACATAAACATAGGCTGTAAAGATGCTGTGCAATTGTTTAGCAGTGATAAGGATTTGGTAAAACTTGCGAAAAGCAATAAAAAATATGTTTTTAAACATAATAATAGAGAAAAATAAATTGTACTTTTTTTGACACTATGTACTTTTTTTTCTTACCTTTAATAACTAATGTACTTTAATTGCAAAAAAGAAAGGTGGCAACCCTAAATAAGACTGAAAAAATTATCTAAAAATACGTTAACTTACCCTGTAAAATTACATATATGTATAATCTATCTCACCGCAACACAAGGCACTTGCGGCTACAGTTCTAAGAATCAAGTGATTTGCAAACTGAATAGTATTTTTTTTACTTGTGCAGTTCAATATTCTGTGCCACAATTAAAATATAATACTTAACAAACGCAAATCCATTGAATCAGATTTAAAATTTCATAAATCAAAATGTTTAACAACTGTTTAAACAATATTTTACTGATCATCCAGTATTTTAACTTGAAATATATAATTTTATCTTGCCTGTAAATATTTTACTATTCATTCGGTTTTATTGCTTAATTATTTAGTAAACGTACATTCGAGTTGTTACTGATCAAATCGTGTTTTTATTGATCAATTAAATTGTTGCGATTTCTTAAGTGGAAAATATTAAACATTTTTCGGTTTGATAGAGGTGGTTGGCAAACCTAAATACACCATTTATAGTTTGGATTATGGCAACAACGTAAATAGAATAATTGCATTGTTGGTCTACTAGGTTAGAAACTTCCCGCTCATATATCTCAGTTGGATATTTGGTCATCGATGGTTAGTATATTCAGGCATTGGTTTAAAGAACGTCGTAAACACATGTTACAAATTATAAATTTCTAGTAATATATATAATTTCTGCAAATCCAGTGGTAACACATAAAGTAAGCAAAGTTAATATAAAATAGTGGGTGACATTTTTTCATATGGTGTATATAAGTTGAATTATTTTTTAGTTATGTCTACAAAACGGCATCGTACAGCAAATATTGGTGATGCTGGAAATGCTAGATCTAAAAGACCAAAATGTAAGTTAAGTTTTTTTTTTTGGATTGAGATTTTTGTTTTAAACAAATCTATATAACCTAGAAAATGTGTTTTCTATACATAAACAGCATATTTATAATTATGTTATTTTTGGATACTATGCAGGAAATAGTTTGAATTACATCTGAGAACTAAATTTTGCCCTGTTTGGTTCATGTTAAATTCATTTTTCCCTCCATTTTACATTTATTTACAAAATGCTCAATGATTTAAAAATTTACTGTTATATTGTTCTTTATAAAAAAGTAGGTAAATACTTTGAAATAGATTATTAATATAAATAATAAGAGAATTAATCACAAATTAGTCAGAACATTGAAATCAGAAGTCTGTTTTGATTTTAGTTTAACTGTCCTCCTTTTATTAGGACTTCCTCAGCAACTTCTTCTTTATATGGCATCTCCTTTCAGGAGGTTTGCAATCATCATCGCTATCTTCATCTTGGAAGTGGTAGCTCAGAATATCTCTTGGGATTTGTTATCATACCACTCTCAGGTTACAGCCATGAGTATCTGCATCTACCGCTGTTCCGTTTGCCTATTACTTTGCCCTGTATTATCAGTTGAAGCAACTCATACTCATATATATATATATATATATATATATATATATATATATATATATATATATATATATGGCCTAGATATTGTAGCTTACTTCTTTTTATTGTTTGTATGATTTCACGTTGCTTGTTCATGCATTCCATTACTCAAGTGTTCGTCACTTTTTCCGTCCATGGCAGTTTAAGTGTTTGTATTAAAGTTCATGCTTCCATTCCATATAGTAGAATGGAGAACACGTAGCCTCTTACTATTTTTGTACGTAGATCAAGTTTTACTTGTCACAAAGAAGCAAATGCATTTTAAGAAATGTGCTTCAGGCCATTTCAATTCTCGTTTTAATTTCTAGGGTTTGGCCTATTGTATTGGTTATCCATGTACCAAGATATTTATATTAAATTGCCTTTTCTATATGTGTGTTATTAATGTATAAGGCTTGATATTGTGTTCTACATATAGCATATATATATATATATATATATATATATATATATATATATATATATATAGCAATGTAGTGACTCAATTCGACCATATATGCAGTACAGTATGCAAAATTTTGCCAGCAATTGATGAAGAAAAAGCAATAATTTAGGACATGTAATATTTTTATCCACACAAAATTTTCTTAAATTCTAATTATCGATAATTAACTAAACAAAAATATAAGTACACTATTTAATTCAATCTATATCTAAACTTGACCACTAGTCAATTGACAAACTATACTGTTTTCTTTACAACAATTTTCATAATACTATTCATAATAATATTCATAATACTGTAACAATTGATAATCAAATGTACAAAATTTTCTGTCTCGTGTCTGAAAACATATGTTTATTAATCGAAAAATTTCGAAAAACATCTACAGTAGTAATTGGCGCATTTTTCATTTTTACAATTATTGCTTAATTAAAATTAATATCCTCAACTATTTCGACTTTTAAGATTTTGTTGATATTTTTTTATTTTAAAAATCCCTCATTTTTTTGTATTACTGCTGTAACCCTCTGTTTGGCGCATGGGTCCAGCCAGACCTTTTGCGATTTCATTTGTTTTTTAATATAATTCGAATTAAGCTATCAACTTAAATTTCCTTGACTTTTCCTAAAATTTCATTAGCTTTCATTTAAAAGAAAAAATAAAAGGGTACATGCCATACAAGGGTAATTGCAAGGATATGTATTTGAATAAACTTCGGTTTGGCACATGTGGTTTGTCTGGACCCATATATATTTTATATGAAATAAAATGTATTTTAAAAATTTTACTGTGGTTTTTTAGTTCCTCTATATCTCACGCCAACCCGAGGCGTGCCCTCGAGCTTTTTTCTTACTCGTATATCGTCCTTTGATCTATCTAGCGCGCGAGCCACGTGTTGGGCCAGTGGGCCAGAATTTGTGTATAATACTCGATTATGTAGATAAAGTTTGTACACAGGGTCATACTGATTTTCATTCATGATTGGCTGCAGCTTTATCTAACAAAATTCAACGTAATCCTAGAGAAGAGATTGATGAAAATGTTGAACGTGATCAACTCAGAGACGATGATGAAGATAATTTTATATGTATTATGAATATATACCTGAAGAAGATGCGTCTGATATTGAGGAGGACTTGGTAATCGAATCAAAAGTAATTCTAGATAGTGGCGAAGAAGAAGTAGAGGGAGAAGCACATTCTAAAAATCAACAAGCTGCAAATGATGACTTTTTCTTTGGCAAAGACGGTACAAAATGGAACAGAAATGAAGCAGCTGCTGTTGATCGTTTGTGTCATTACAATATTATGCGTTTTCGAGGCTTTTTTTTTAATATGTTGGCCTTGAATGCATTTTGCACTTGCAAAGAAGTAGATAGGGTAGACAAATCTGATGCAAGGCGAAATTTTCTAACTACGCTGTATATGTCATTGGTTGTTCCAAACGTTGAAAATAGAATGAAGAACGTTCAAATTATTAAACAATTTCCTATTTGTTAGCAGTTGAGGCGTTTTCTGGCCGACCAATAGTAAGTATTCAAATGAAATTACTTTTGGTTCATTTCACTTCCGTTTCAAATTTACTTTTATTTGGACTACATACCATCTACCATACCATCTCATTTATAGATTCACCTACTCTACCTTTAACTTTTTTAAAGGACTTCTTTTATAATTCCAAATAAAATTCTTCTATAATTTCAATTGATTCTGATAGAGGAAAAATTATTGTTTCCATTCTGTGAATCGAGTTTGAGACGAAGCAATAGTTTGCCTTAATGCAAGGTGCTGGGGCAAATCCATACTTTTAACATTTTTTTGCAATTTCCCAAGGTGGAGCTATATTCATTGATTTCGAGAATTATATCTTTAATACCTGCAAAATTATCAGGTAATTATAGGTTCAGGAGGAAATTGAACATTCGGTCATCTTATAAAATTGGACTCTCAAAGGGGCTTTTAAAAATAATTTTTTGACATTACTAATTAAACCGTAAACGGAAAATATAGCATATTTTAGCAACGAGCTAAACAGTTGTGTGAATAATGTTACAAAAAAAAAAAATTTTAACTGCTTTTGTCATGTAGGGTGCAGCGTCTAACAACATAAGTAAATTTTTTCTTTACATATTTTTGTAAAAATGATTTTAAATTAATGTTATTTAACTTTTTCAATGATATATTAGTAATATTGTGATTTGTCGGGAGGTATTTACAAAAAAAAAATTAAAAAAAAAACAACTTTTAATGAAATATGCATGAGCAAAAATGAGCCCAAATATGCAATTACTAATTAGCATTAATTAACTCTAATCAATGTAATTCGTCCACATAATTAACTATATATATATGCAAAAAATAAAATATATGCACTTTGCATAAAATCTGCCCTCTAGTTATGACCATGTACTTCATCTTTTTCAGATTCATCTTGAGGCTGTATTGTATACCGATGTTGTTTAGCTTGTTTGTTAACCTCTGGAGATCTGCAAGATTCTCTGCTATAATAACAGTATCATCAGCATACCTCAAGTTGTTAACCGTCTGACCATTTATTGTGATTCCAGTGTGTTCTTCACTTAGCGCCTCTCTGAATATCTCTTCGGAGTATAGATTAAACAGCATTGGGGACAGTATACAACCCTGTTGTACTCCTTTTAGTATCTGTATTTCGTCAGATTCGTCGTTGTCTACTTTTATCGTGGTTGTTTGGTTCCAGTAAAGTGATTCAGTAATCTGAATGTCTCACGAGTCGATGTTTCATTGTAAAATCATGGCGTACATTATCCAAGACCTTTTCATAGTCTATGAAGCATACGTGTATATCTAGGTTCATGTCCAAACATCTCTGCATTAATATATTAAAACTGAATAATGCCTGCCTTGTACTGAAACCATTCCTGAAACCAAATTGAGTGTTTACTATGTCATTTTCTAGCTTGTTGTATGTCTCTTGTTAATAACTTTGAGAAATGGTTTTAGTGTATGACTCATTAGGCTAATAGTCCTATAGTCACTACATTCTCTGGCTTTTGGTTTTTTTGGTAAAGTTATGAAGGTAGATTTTATCCATTGTTTAGGTATCATTCCAGTTCTGTATATTGTATTAAATAGATTTACCATAATATCCAGCTCAGTCCTCATTTATTAGTTTTAAGAGTTTTCTTGGTATTTTGTCTGGTCCCACTGCTTTTCCACTTTTTAATGTCTATGTCATAGAGAACTTCTTCTTTCAATATGTTTGGTCCTTCTGTCATATTTTGCTTGGTTCTTGTGTCATGAAAGAGTTCTTCTATACATTTTTTCTCTATATTCTTTCCATCTTATTATTTTTAGTGTTGATTCTACTATGATCTTCTCTTTTTTATTTTTTATAATGATGGTTTGTCTTTTTCACAATGTTTCTGTTAAATATTTGATGGCTTTGTGTAAATTTCTGTTATAGTATTTTGATTGTAGCTCTTCTATATATTCTCATTTTGCAGTTAGCCATTTTTCTTTTTCTTCCTGGATTTTCCTTGTTAAGTTTCTTTGCAGCTCTTTATATTTTGTGGGGTTGGTTTTGTTTTTTCTTTGTTCTTCCATAAGAAGGAGGATTTCTTGTGTTATCCATTTTTGTTTAGATTCGGTGTTGTCTGGTGTCAATTGAAGTTTACTTCCATCTATTAGTGCTGTTTTTATATTTTCCCATTTTTTATTTATATATCTGGGATAGCATTTTTTTCTCATATTTCATTCATTCTTATATTAATCTCTTTTTGTACTTGTTGTTTTATATCTATATCTTTAAGTTTTTCTGTTGCTATCTTGTTATTCTTTATTTTAGATTTTAGTTGATTTAATTTGATGTGAAATCGGGCGACTACTGGGTTGTGGTCTGAACTGATGTCTGCTCCTGGGTAGGTTTTAACTGCTGTTATACTATTTCTGAATCTCTTTTTTATGAGTATATAATCAATTTGGTTTTTTACTATTTTTTCTTAATTATGTTGTGGAGACTTCCATGTATATAGTCTTCTTTTATGCAGTTTGTAATAGGTATTAGTTATTACTAGCTTCTCTGATTGGCAGAATTTTGTTAATCTGTCGCCTCTTTTATTTCTCTCTCTAAGTCCATATCTACCCACATTATCCTCTTCTGCTCCTTCGCCCAACTTCGCATTAAAATCCCCCATGACGATAGTAACATCTTGTTCTTTGGTGCTTTCGAGCACTGTCTATAGTTCTGCATAAAACTGTTCGATTTCGTCATCAGATTTATCCGCTGTTGGTGCATAAATCTGTATGATATTGATGTTTCTATTATGTGAAGGCATCTGTATCAGCATAACTCTGTCTGAGTAGGAGATAAAGCTGATTTATGTATATTTTTATCCACCATGATAGCAACTCCATAATTATTAGATTTATCTCTACTTCCTGAGAAATATATAACGGATTTGTTTGTGTGATGGTTTGCAGTTCCTGGCCATTTATTTCGTTTCTTTTATAAGTCGTTTATTCCGAGAATATTCAGTTACAATCTTTGCATCTCTGCTGTTACATTACCAATTTTGCCTGCTTTAAAGAGGCTTTATTTTCATGGTTTTTTTGAAAACTGTCTTCCCCGGACATCCAATTGGAGGACTTTTTACTCCGGTATATTTCTTAATCTCAATATTAATGGTTATTATGATTTTACTAGGGATATCCAAAGGGATCTTTACTGCAGTAATTTTCCCGTTGCCCTCTGCATCTTGCTGTTGATCATTTCTTGACTCATCCGCCTTTAGGGACGATTTCTCATCCCAAGGACAAGAGGGTACTCCTGCTCTTGTCAGCTCGTCCACATGGAGCTGTTGGCCAATAAGAGGTGTCTGCTTATCCTGGCAGACATACGGTCTAACCTGGGGGGGTAATTTCTCACTCCCTGGACAACAGAACATCCCAGTCCTATACCCGCTCATCCGCCATCCAGGGATACTGTTGGCACTTGTTATAGGGGTGACTTCTTATACCGGAAGTCCCTCAGTCAATATGTCAAAATGACATATGGTTAATTTCAACAACTTGCAATTTAACACAAAATTTGGTCCCTCTGCTCAATATCTTCTTTTCAAAACATAAATCACTAAAAAGGGTCACTATTTCTACAATTTTTGACTTTAATTTCGCTTTATATCCCACAAATTACATATTTTTAGGAGAAAAGAGAAACAACAAAATAATTTAAGCAACTACAAAATATATATATATAAATATATATATAAACATAAATTACAACCTCTGTTTACATAATATAAGTTCACAGTTAATATATTTTCCAAACATTTAAAACAATTGGTAAGCATCTGTTTTATAAAAATATATAACAAATTTATTAAACAATATATGGAATATATCTTGATAAATATCTCTGCCATCAACAAACTATACTACACTACTGATATGCAGCTTCTAGCAATATATGCAGCTTCTAGAAACCTCTGAAACTTAGGCCTCATTTCCCAATAAAAACAATGTCTTATTATTCGCTGTATCAGCTCTATCTACCAAACATCATCGATGTTAGAAGTTGCCGAGGGGCAAACTGCGACTCAGATCATTTTATGGTGAAAGGGAAATATTGACAGCGAATATCAACAATGAAAAAGGGTAATAACTGCAATAAGCAGAGTTTATGATAATGAAAAACTAAAAGATGAGGAGACCCAAATCAGATACCAACAAAGAGACACACAACAGCAAGTGAAATTATAGGGGAAAGACCAACACCAACACTAAAACGTAATAACTGGTACAACGAAGAATGTAGAGAAGCGCATAAGGAAAGAAATGAAGCCCGGAAGAAAACAATACACAGAAAAACTGGAGCAAATATGGAAAAATATCAAAATAAGAGAAGGCATTCCCAAAACCTGTGCAGAGCAATGAAAAGAGCCTACGAAAATAAGAGAGTAGAAGAACTAGAACAAGAATACAGAAACCAATGTGTGCGAGCATTTTACCAAAAAGTGAAAGAAGAAAAAGAACAATATTAAGCAAGAACAAACATGTAAAACAAAGCAGGTGAATTAGTAGCAGACAAGGAAAGTATAAGTGCAAGATGGAAAGAATATTTTGAGTTATTACTAGAGGCTAATGACAGTGAAGAAGAAGAGGAAGCAGAAGAAGATGATGATAATAAAGATACTCAGTACTACGGCCCACACATAAACGTAGAGTCATCAACGAGGAAAGAAGTTAATCAACAAGTGAATAAATTAAGAGTAATTGCCTGGAGAAGATGAGGTAACAGCAGAACTAGTAAAGAATGGAGGGGAAGAACTAGGAGACAAAATACATGAGCTAATACAAGAGATATGGGTACAAGAGACAGCTGGTCAAATGCAAAAATATGTCCCATCTATAAGAAGAAAGGAGATAAGCTGGAGTGCAATAGTTACAGAGGAATATCTTTATTAGGAGTTGTGTACAAAATTATGCAGAAGAAACTTTGGGCGAATACCAATCAGGGTTTAGAAGCGGAAGATCAACGACAGACCACATATTTACAATAAGAACAAGCCTGGAAAAATGCTACGAATACAATATCCACCAACTGTACATAGATTTGAAGCAAGCATACGACAGCGTCAAGAGAGAATATGTAGAACAGAAAATGATAGAATTTGGAATCCCATAAAAGCTAGTTAACCTAACGAAAATGATAATACATCACACACAAGGTTAAGAAACCTATATGAAGACCCAGATATAGTTGCTACAGTAAAGTCCCAATGATTGAAATGGTTGGAACACAAAAATAATCCATTTGACAAAAAACCAGAGGGGACGCGGAATCCGACCCAGAAAAAGATGGAGCGATGATGTGGAAAATGACCTAAGAGAAATGAAAATAAGAAGTTGGATGAGAAAGGCTATAGATAGAGAGGAATGGAAGGAAGTAATTGAGCAGGCCAAGGTTCTACATGGACCGTAGTGCCGACAGAAGAAGAAGAAATTATTCGCAGTTTTTTTTTTTTGCACTTGTGCTCGGTGTAGACATTTGGTTATGGAAGGTAAATTGTCGATATCTGCGTTGTTGGTTCTTAAAAAGTAAGCTTCCACACAAGCACGATTTGTTTCAGTTTTTTTCGTGTTGCTTGCTTGACTCTGATGTGAATATGCATTCCTCGTAAAAACGGATTTGAGTTGGGTTTCAGAAGTTACAGAAAATGCTAAGCACATGGAACAAAACCGAGAATTTTGTTCCTCACTATAAGTCAACCACTTGCGATTGGACACGTCTTTACGATATTTAGATTTTTGGATCAAAGGATCACTAATAATTTGCTTTGGATGATACTACGAAAAAATCAAGTTGACATTTTTCAGCATGTATAAAATAGTTAAATGAAGGATCTGGATGGTTATCATGTTGTTCAATTTGTAGTTCGTTTGTAGCAGGATCGGGGGTAGTGGCATGGCCATCAGCATAAAAATGGTGTGCCTCGCATGTCTTGCCTTGCTCTTTTTCAATTTCAATAAAAATCATCTTGAGAATGAGATGAACTGTTAATGTTAATTGCAACTTCAGTTAGCGCCTCCGCCTCTATCGCCACCACTGCATCAGATGTAGATGTATATGAAGTCGAACATAAAATATGGCCACTGGCTTGCAAGTGAGGTATACATTCTTGAGAAATGTACAATAGCCACGTTGTATTACTACTTTAGCATCATCTAATATTTTATGTTATATCTGGCGGTTAAAATTTCATTGTAAATACTACTTAAATTATTAGTGTAGTTCTTAAGTTAATAAGGAATATGCAAGAGATTTAGGTTTACTTGATTTTTTTCCCTCGATACTTTATGATCTTGCCATTACACCTATATCATTATTTTCTCATTAATTCAGTATTTAATTTCAAAAATTTAAATCAAAAAGTCCAAAATATGAGAGCGAAATTCAAATTTGCGAAACGCATCACCATTGGTCAAATCGAACAATGGACTGTGACGTGCACGTTATGATATTGATCGGCGCCGATATTCACTGTGCTGTATTGCTGTGCAATATTTCTGTAGTGTTTTAGTGCGATTTTGATATATAGTGACATAAATGATCAAGAACAATGACTCAATGTGGTTTTTTTAAGTACAATCGGACAATCTACCAAAAATATATACATAACCTATTTTACATAACATATTTTGTATCTCATGCGCAAAAGCTGTGTGTAGGGTGGTCTATACACCTCGATTGGGACTTTATTAAACACTTTATCTGGTGCACTGATAATAGTGTTTTTGCATTCCCCTACTATATCTATTATCTATAAAATATCTATAAAATGGGTTTTTAGCTTTTTCCATTATCGAAATAGCAAATTCAAACTGAAAATCCAAATGTGTAATGCAAATAGTAAACAACACCGAATGACAACGTGATCTGCGACGTCATCCAAAGTGCGCAATAAATGGGACCGTTCAAACAGGTCAAATTTGCCCACACAACTGCGCCTGGAACACGGGCGGTATTATCAATTGCGTTCTCGATCGAATGTGCAACTCTCTTCGTTCGTGCGCCCAATTTCGATCTCGTATCCAATTGACAACCTACCGCCCTAGTTACAAAATATACTATTATAGTGTATTAAAGAAGTATGAGTATAGTTACAAGCGCCATTTTTCAGCACGTGTCCATGTTTAGTTTAGCGTAGCGGGGAGTTTTCTAATGGACAAGTGCGAAGAGCGTCTTATGAACGAGTTTTAAGTACTATTTTTTCTATTTTGTCATTTTTGCCATTTTATGCCATTTCGAAAAAAAAAATTGACAATTGAATTTCTTCAATGTTGGAAATATATGTAGAAATAATCTATGGTAATATTTGTTAAATACAAAATTTTAGTGTGGCAAACAAAATGTGTGTTTTTTTTTTACATGCTTTTTTTCTTGTACCTCTAGTAAAGTGTGACCTTTTGGGATTTTCCTGATTTATGAGCGATAAACTATATTCTTGAATTAATGTAATGCTTTATTTTATACTTTAATATAAACAATAATTTTAGATTAAATATTTAATTTTTTTATTATATTAGTTTCTTTGGATTCTGTCTATTTACCAAGTATAACGACAAATGGAGTAGTTTTTGTTACTGGAGCTGGAGATTTTGGACAACTTGGTCTTGGTCCTGATGTTTTGGAAAAAAGTAGACCATCACTTATCAAATTGGACCATGAAATAGTTGACATATGTGCGGGTGGAATGCACACTGTCTGTTTAACAAATGACGGAAAGGTAAAGAATAAGCACACCACAAAAACTCACTTTCAGATTTTCACTAAAATATATTTTTAAATTTATTTTAATATATACGTATTTAATTGTAGGTAATAACTTTCGGATGCAATGATGAGGGAGCATTAGGACGAGTTACCTCTGATAAGGAAGAAGCTGAATTTATGCCTGATTTTGTGGATTTACCAGGTAAAGTTATTCAAATTTCGGCTGGTGACTCACATACTGCAGCTTTATTAGATGATGGACGAGTGTTTGCCTGGGGAACATTTAGGGTATGTTAATGTTAAGTTAATGATAAAATATGAATACCTAATCATGATAAAGTCACCCTGCCACCCTGACAGAATTTGTACCTCCTGAGTTGTATTGAAACAAAAGTAACAGAGCAGTATTATCTTCTTCTTGTTTCGAATAGGCCTACTTTGGACTATGCTTGTTTAACTGTTCTGCTTTGATCTTTGTCCAGTATTGTCGCACCTTCTGTCGGCATAACTCCTTTCTCTCTTCTGTGCAGGGGGTACCTTTCGTTTGGGGTTTTTCCTGAAATCCAAGGACTTCCTTCAGTGTGCGTCTCACATACTGTCTGTTTTGGAGATCTGTTATTCCCAGTTCTTTAATATCCTTCTTGGTTTCTGTCAACCAATTGGTACAAACCTTCTTGTTTTGCCAGAAGGTGAACAGATCGTTGGCTAGTCATCTCAATATGTTCGTAGAGCTCAGAGTTATGCTGCCTTCGGAATTCCCCATCTTCCTTTACCGGGCCTAGGATCTTCCTGAGGATTCTCCTCTCTCTGATTTCCAATTCCTCTACAAGACCTCTTTAGTTCAAGGAAAGACACTCCATGGAATACAGGGCTTCTGGTCGTAAGACTGATGTGTAGTGCTTAAGTTTCAGGTTGCATGACAGGCATTTCTTGTTGTAAGTGTTCTTAGTCAGTCGATAGGCTAGTTCTAACTTGTTGACTCTCTTGGACAATGATGCTCTTTCTGATCTGTTGGGTTCAATCCATTTGCCAAAATACTTGAATTTTTCAGTCCTCTTGATGTTTCCCTGCTCTAGTAACATATCTCTGTTTGCTTCTCTGATGTTGGTGAAGAATTCTGTTTTTTTCAGCGACACTTGAAGACCTACTTTGGCAGCCTGTTTTCTGAGGCAATTTACCTGCATTGTTGCCATCTCAAGAGAATCAGTATTATATTATATAAAAACTGTTTTCTAATTTCTTATTAAACAAATATTGCCAATAAATTTGATCAGCACAATACATAATATATTCAATTATAAATTAGAAATCTAAACCAATCAAAAGTAATTATGTTGAAAAGAAATTATGTTCCTTGGCAATTAATGCTGATCCTCCTGTGATGTGACAATAAAACAAGATTACCAGGTTTGGATATTCAACAGCTGATGACCAAACTTAGATTGTTTAGCCAAATACAACTCGTGGTCAGACTCTTTTAGTAATTTTTCTCACTCACTTTAATCTTTATCTTTTGCATTTAGAAAATCTCCAAACAGATAAACAGTTCCTTCACATGATTCCATCATAGTACTTCAAAAGGTTTCTTCTGTAAAGTATTTGCAATCATGTGTAGTAAATCAGAGGGTATCTGGCATTTCTACTCTCTTTCTCTTCTCAATTTGAGCTAAATCTATCACAACTTACAAAAGAGTGCAGAGATACACGAAAAAGTTTTTATTTGATTTATATATTGCCATACTGATTTTTTACATTTGTGGCTCTTAACACGTTTTCATTTTTTGTTGGCTCGGGAGTTGACACCTTACAACGAAATATCTAACAATAAGAGAGATTTTGTGTATTTTTTTTTGAGGATTTTACAAGAACCGTTTCTTGCTTACGAAGTTTAATTGCCGCTACATCGCATCGCAGATAACTCACATGATAACCACATCACTTTGCACAGATGCACAGTATTTTTGATTAACACATTTAGATTGCACCAATATTAACAAAAACATCAAAAAGACATTTTGCCAAAAAACATACACTAGGTTTTGCCTTTACCACACAGTGGTGGATCAAGTAGAAAACAACCCTCAAATTGTTTTTTTTTTAATCTTTCAATTTCTTTAATATGTAATTAAAATATTAAATTTCCAATATTTATTTTATTGATGATTTTTGTAGGACTCCCATGGTAATATGGGTTTAACATCAGCTGGTAACAAGAAGAGTCCTTATGAAATATTTTCCAGTCACATTGTGATGAAAATTGCTTCTGGTGCAGACCATATTGTATTTTTAACAAAAGCAGGGGAAATTTATACATGTGGTTGTGGAGAACAAGGGCAACTGGGAAGAACATCTGCCCGCACAAGTGGCAGAACTGCTAGAAATGGAATTGGTAATGATCAACTAGGTACAAATTTATATTATATTTAACAAATTTATATAAGAACTAGGATCCTATAAGAGAAAAATGTGGACAAAATACAATAGGCCACTTGGCCGCATCCACATTTTACCAAACTTAAAAAGGTGTCCTGACTAACTCTGGGATGTCTATATTGCAGAAACCGACAATGTTACAGATATGAAATTTGGTATTAATTAGTTGATAGTGTTTGTGTGATTAGATAGTGTGAATAGTTGATAAAAACTGGAATGAATCCTCTATAATGTCAATTCCGCTTAAACTACGAAATTTTAAAAACGAATATTATTGTGTATACTGAATACACATTCTTGTGTATTCAGTATACACAAGAATGTGTATACCTGGATACACATTCGGTGTATCCAGGTATAATAAGATTTGAAAATTATTACGAGGGCCGGATAAAATTAAGTTGAAGAGCGAATCAGGCCCGCTGGCCCTAGAAAATCAGAATTAAAGTTTCGAGTCTCAAAAATTTATAGATTCATTTTATAGAAAATTCATCATCATATGTGGCGCTACAGCCCTGTGTGGGTCCTCCTGGCCTCCCAAAGAGTCTTGCTCCATTCGTCCTTGTTTTGTGCTAGTCATATCCAGCCTCCAAGTCCTAACTTTGATGCGCCTTCTGTTACTCCGTCTTCCCATCTGAGATTTGGCCTGCTTCTTTTTCGTCCTCCCTGTAGTTGGGCGTCTAATAGCCCCTTTGGTACGCTGTTTTTCGGGGCTCTTGCTACATGTCCTGCCCATTGTAACCGCATTATTTTGACTCTGGTTACAACGTCGGGTTCTTCGTGCTTTTTCAAGTGTTGCAGTTCAAAATTGTATCTACGTCGCCATGTATCGTTGTCGAATATCAGTTTGAAGATTGTGCGTAAGATTTTCCTCTCAAAAAACATGCTTAGGAGGTTGGCGTCTTGTTGCCTTATTGTCCATGTTTCCGCGCCATATGTTACTATAGGCGGTATTAGAGTCTTGTATATCTTCTTGACCATCTTCGTCTTTCTAGTAATGCTAGGGTTTGCTAGTTGTTTTCGTAGTGCTTTGTAGCACCTGTTACTGAGCATGCTTCTCTTTCCTATTTCAGCCCTGTAGTTATTTTTGCGTTTACGTTGACGCCCATGTACGTGAACTCTTGTACGATTTCGAATTCTTTGGTTCCGATTGTAACTGGCATTATTTTTGTTTTTTCCTCGTTTATTTGTAGGTCGAAGTTGTTGGCCGCCTCCTCGACGGCTGAATAAGTTCTAGTCATTTCTCTTGATGTCCTGGTAATTATGTCAACGTTGTCTGCGTATGCGTGTAGTTGTGCAGATCTAGTTACAATCGTGCCTCTTCTGTTTGCATTCGCGTCTCTGATTGCTTTTATAGAAAATTAGAGCGGTTTATTCTCTTTGCAACTGCAAGTATTATACATAGTTTTAGTCTGCATTTATTTTAGAAAAAGATTCAGCCAATTTACAAGGGGAACTGGATCACGGATTTTCTTCAAACTTTGTACACTTCAAACTTAGTCCATTAGGACGACATAATGTGCAAGTAGTAAGGTAAATTGCAATTTTCTCTCTTCGAAATTTTCCGCGTCGAATATATACATTTGCGTTGCGTCAACGTGTATAAGACGGAGGTGGCCGAGTTGTTAACTGCAAGCTTCGTAATTGCTGGTTCGGTGGATCTAGTCCTACAAACCTTTTTCTTTTTTTCAACACTGGTCATATTTTTTCTTATAAATAACAATTCAAAGGTAATATAATGAATATACGTGTATTTCAATGCGTTTTGATTGAATTTCCAATGTTATTTGGCTGTTTACTGAATTTTATCAATAAAAAAATCAACGTAAATAAAGGTTTGACAATTAATAACTCCTTTTAATAATACAAAGTAATAAAGTAAATTAATCTTTGGATGTGCTTACGACATTACAAGTTGCATTTCGTCATACAAACAAGAAAAACAGAAATTACGACACCTACTACATCGAATGAATGCATTTTTCTTGCATGCATGAGGAATTGTCAAAGTTTAATTCTCAAAATTATCTCTTTCTTCCGACAACTTGGATGCAAACCACACGTAACGAAACATTCTCATATATATATATATATATATATATATATATATATATATATATATATATATATATATATATATATATATATATATGTGTGTGTGTGCTGATAATTGGAGATGTACTATAGAATGTATTTTGATAGCATTTTCACGAGAAGCAATTTCTCGCTCGTTTTCGATTATATTTACTATCGATTTTTTTTACATTTTTATTTTCTATATAAAGTCAGTAGGTGCATTTTATAGGGCTTATAAAAAATTCTTTATATATTTTTCAAAATAATAATAAAATCTATTACGCAATTATATTTTTTATTACTCATGCGTTAAAAGTACTATCTTGGCGCACGTTTTTTGTGCGAAAAATATCATTTTTTGTTGTATTACTACATAACTTGGGTAACACACACAAATATTCAATATCTAAGTTACATTTAAAAAAATTCAATTAAATAATAGTATATTTTGCAACTAGGATGGTAGGTTGTCAATTGGACACTAGAGGGAAATTGGGCGCACGATGGAAGTATTGGAAGTGCAATTGACAATACCGCCCATGTTGCAAATAATATTTTTTATTACTCATGCGTCCCCTATCTTACAAGTTTGGTATCCAGGGGCCATAAAAAAATAGAATCAAAAATGTGTTGCTGAAATAAAAAATACAGAATTTGCTTTTGCAATTGTCTGTGCATTCGTCATAAGAACTCTCATCAGTCTCCAGTATCATCATAGAATTTACACTCATTTTAAAACGTTTAATTTTAATTTTGAAATGAAAAAAAAAACTTTCACTTTCACGTCACTTTTTTAATACCTAGGTCTTGATTGTGTTTATTTTATTTTTATTACTCACTAATCTCACTTGACTAACAAAAATTAGCACTTTATAGCTTAATATTTCACAAACGGATCTCTTAATCGAAATATTGTTTTCACAAACCTAAAATTTTGAAAGACCTATCGAACGACACCCCACACCATGGGGTAGACGAGAAAAAAAAATGTCCACACTTTAAGTGCAGAGGACCCTAAACAAATGAAAATTCAAGATTTTATTTTACCACTTTGTCGGGAGACTAATCTGTATATCCATGCCAAATTACAGCCTTATATTTCTAATAGTCTCAGAGCTAAACTACGGACGGACGGACATATCGAAACTATACGGGTTCCTTGTTGGTAACAACGAAACCCTAAAAATTAAAGAAAACGTTTTAAAATGAGTGTGAATATATATATATATATATATATATATATATTTATATATATATATATATATATATATATGTGTATATATATATATATATATATATATGTATATATATGTATATATATATATATATTTATATGGAGATACCAGAGACTGATGAGATTTCTTATGACGAATCCACACCACCGGTGACAATTGAAAAAGCAAATTCTTCATTTTTGTCTATCATCCTTTTTTTCTTTTTTGACAGCCCCTGGATCCCAAACTTGTAAGACACGTTCCCTCGCATGAGTAATAAAAAATATTATTTGCAACACGGGCGGTATTGTCAATTGCCCTCTCGAGCGAATGTGCGCACTCACTTCGTTCGTGCAACCAATTTCGCTCTCGTGACCAATTGACAACTTACCGCCCTAGTTGCAAAATATACTATTCTATATTTGTGAAAAATGCCACTTCCTTCCATCTTCCTAGTTTAAGGATTCGTCTGGCGTCCTGGTCTATTTCATCCTCCCATCTTTTTCTTGATCTTCCTATCGGCCTCTTCCTCTTCATTAGACCGTTCAGGATTCTTTTGGGCATTCTACCATCTGTCATTCTTATAATGTGGCCTGCCACCGGAGGCGCAGCAGTTTTACATATATCGACACTGGTTGGTTTTTAAGGACCTGATATACTTCCTTGTTGTATCGCCTCATATATTCTTAATTTTCCTGTTATGGTCCTAGGATCCTTCTTAATATTTTCATCTCGAATGCATCGATTTTTACTGTGTTTTACTGTGTTCTTCGTTTTTTACTGTGAAGATCTACACTTCGTAGCCGTACGTGAGTATTGGTCGGGTGATTGTTTTGTACACCTTAATTTTTGTATCTCTGTGTATCACATTGGACTTGAGTACATTCGCCAATGAGGGCTCATCACTCTGATTTCCGTGTCTTCCAGGCCTTTGCTATTGTTGTTTGCGCCCAGATACTTGAAGTCGTTTACTTGTTCCAAGTTGTCTTGTGTTTGTATTATTGGTGTACTCGTTCTAATTTGCACTAGCGTCTTTGTTTTGTCGATGTTGATTTGGAGGCCGATTGTTTGGGCTGTTGATTTTAGTGCTTTAAAAGCTTCCTCCGTGGCTCGCTCGTTTTGTGTTTCACATTATGTCAATATCATCCGCGTATGCTGCGAGTTGTATGGATTTGTTTATTAGCGGGTTATCCAGGGCGAAGTTGAACAGCGTCAGTGCCAGTCCATCGCTTTGTTTCAGCCCTTGTCCACATTTAAAGCTTTCCAGTACCCGCACCTGTGCGGTGCATTCTGAGATGGTGAGTTGTACAAGTCTTACCAGTTTTTCTGGTATGCCCAGCTCTGTCAGTATTACGTATAGCTCGTCTCTGTTTATGGAGTCATATGCTTGTTTGAAATCGACGAAGACATTGTATACTTCGACATTGTGTTCCCAGGCTTTACTGACAGTATGTTTGACGTTGTGTATTTGGCCTTCAGTCGATCTTCCATATCTAAAACCTGCTTGGTACTCTCCTATTATATTTGACAAAATGCTTAAGTCTGTTGTTAATTTTGGTCGTGAATATTTTATATCCGTTTGTATCGCCTTTATATTGGGCACATTATGCTCTCGTTCCATTTTTGCGGGATCTGTTCCTTCTTCCATATTTTCATTAGGAGATGGTGTAGGTAGCATGCTAGCTTTTCGCCACCCTGTTTCAGTATTTCGCTTTGTATTTCGTCGATGTCTGGATGTTTGTTAACCTTTAGCGTGTTGATTGCTGTTACAACTTCTTCTATAATTGGTATCATCGTGTGTTCGCTGTCTTCCTCCATTGCCATTAGCTCCGCTTGTCTTAATGGTGTTACTGGAGCATAGTTTGCAGTCTACTATCCGTAGTGCTCGGATTTAGTAACTTTTCGAAGTACTTATTCCAGGTGTCCTCTACCTCGCGTTGATCACTTATGTCACTTTTTAAATCACTTATTTTTCCCGTTTCGTCTCTGCATAAACTTGTTTGGGGTTTGAAACCTTCTCTTCTCTGCTTCAGGTATTTGTACGCATATCTAGCATTGTATGCTCCAAAAACTTTTTCCATATTTAGGATTTGTTCGTTTTCGAATTTGCGCTTCTTTTACCTGCAGAGCTTGTCCGAGGATAGCACACTATGAGGATAGCACACAATGCAGTATTGCATTCCGCACAATACACTCTTGTTTCTCGCCGAATTTTTTTCCGGTGTCATCCTTTTTAGAGCAACAGATTTTGCACAATCTTGTGAGCTTTCCTTCTTTTCCACTAAATTTTGGAAAAGTTGATGGATCAAATTTCCACCATTTTGCGTACATAAGCGTTTTGCATTGCCATGTCGTGCATATGATAAAATATTTTTCTGTACTAGTTTTTTTAGCCATTATACCTTTATGTATAGTTGATAGCATTCTATTTTCTTTTTTATCCAACTTTTTATACATGCAGATCAATACTTTATTTATGTCCTCTCAAAATTTGAAAGTGATCCACCATTTAGTTTATCCGAAAAAAAAAAATCTAAAATGTTCTTTTTTACAATTTTTATGCACAGGCTCTTATGGCTGACAAGCTTCCGTCACTTCTTTATTTATTTTTTTCGATATTAATTTCAAAACTTTAAGGAATAAAAAACTCTATGCAATATACTTAGTTAATTGTAAAAGACGTGACTGAAGCTTGCCAGCCTTAAGAGCCTGTGTATAAGAATTCAAAAAAACATCATTTTTAGGGTTCCGTACCGAAAACGGAACCCTTATAGGATCACTTTGTTGTCTGTCTGTCTGTCTGTCTGTCTGTCTGTCTGTCTGTCTGTCTGTCTGTCTGTCCGTCTGTCTGTCTGTCAAGACCTTTTTCTCAGGAACGCGTACAGGTAACAAGTTGAAATTTGTATCAAATACTCGAGTCTGCGGTCTCTTTCAGCTGTGAAAAAATCAAACTTGTAAGTCTACGCGATCAAAAGATATGACCGTTTATGTCGCATATTTTGCGATTTCACGAGGGAATCAAAACCTATAGGGTACTTCCTGTTGACCTAGAATCATGAAATTTGGCAAGAAGCGGTGTCTTACATCACATGTCAAGGGAAAAATCTGAAAACCGTAAATATGTAGTTTAATTACAAGAAAAATGCGAATTTACTAAATGAAACTTATGAAAATTCACTAATGTTGTCGTAGTGGTATTGTCAGGCTCCAGAAGCATATGGGTTGCATACAGTTAGGTCCTATTCTATGTTTATTCTGAATTTTCTTTGTTTATATTCGTTATGCATTTCATCACGTACGCTTTATATACATAATATATACAGGGTATATATTATGTCTAAATTTTGCTTATTTATAACCGACATGCGACATACTCAAGTCCCGTAACATCCTGTATATATTATATTTCGTCTTTATAATCTTTATAATCTACATAATATGTTGATAATCTACATAATAATACTATACAAGTTTGTACGGAACCCTCGGTGCGCGAGTCATAACTCGCACTTGGCCGGTTTTTTTAATTTTTGTTTCGCATAAACTATATGGTGGATCACTTTCAAATTTTGAGAGGACATAAATAAAGTATTGATCTGCATGTATAAAAAGTTTCAAAGCTTAAACTTATAAAAAATATTTAACATGGGATTCGCTCGAACCCCCTTAAGTATTATATTTTATTTGTGGCACGTAATATTGAACTGCACAAGTAAAAAAAATATTACTCAGTTTACAATTTACTTGATTGTTAGAACTGTATGAATTACAATTCGTGTGATGTGGTGAAAGAAAACCGTCCCTAATTCTGAGTGATATTAACACTTCAACTTTTTTCATCTCCAGAGATATTCGAAAAAGCTGTTAAACTATTACAAAAATTCAATATGGAGGAAGCTTTTTTGAATTATTTTGAAAATTGTGATTATAGTAATTGGTACAAAGGTGTAATGAAACAAGTACTAAGAACGCCTTAGAAGCGTTTAATAATACTAGATTTTGTAACTAGAGCGAAAGGTTGTTGTTCTTTTTATCTTCCCAAAAGTTCGTCATCCTTTCGCTCTGGACCTGTCTTCTTTCTTGCTTCCATGCATTTTTTAGTTTCAAACTCTTACCTGTTGGATTCTTTGATGTGAAGTTATGTGAATTTATTTCCTGCCTGTATTTAGTTCGTTTAGTTGCCAATGGGTTTTTGATTATATGTATTGATTACTGAGAAGTCATTTTGGGTGACTACCAGCCAG
Organism: Phosphuga atrata; assembly: GCA_944588485.1. Lineage (NCBI taxonomy): Eukaryota > Metazoa > Arthropoda > Insecta > Coleoptera > Silphidae > Phosphuga > Phosphuga atrata. Next base: position 18,398,285 of record OX155896.1, on the reverse strand, counting down.
CGTACTTTGGATTGTCGGGTTCCATTGATGATGTGGAAGGTTTTCTTGGTCAATCGAGACTCATCCATTCGTACTATATGACCGTAGAATTTCAGACGTTTTTCCCGTGCAACTGAGGTGAATCGTACTGTCAGGGAATACAGTTCGTGTGAGCTTTTACGCATCCAGATACCATCTTGTACCTTGGGTAGGGATTGCAATCCGAAAATCCGGTACCAATATACCGGATCCTGTGATGTTAATTTTTGTATGAGTAGTTACATGGTTTTTTCAAAACCAAAATTGATTTTGTGATAAATAATGTATACGTAAATAATTAGCGTATTTGCTGGTGTATAACGCGCACCTTTTTTTCAAAAAAAGCCTCTAAATAGGGGTCCACATTATAGGCGCACAAAACGTAGATTGAATTTTTTGGGTGCGCGTTATGCACCGGCAAATACGGTACTTATATTAATTAATTAAGTTGATTAAACTAAATAGACATTTAAATAGATATTATATTTCATTAGACAGATTCATCATGATCTTTGTCATAAATTTAACAAAAAGACTTGTTAGCAAGCTCAAATACCTAATTGTTGTGATCTCAGTAGATTAAGTAAAGTTTATTATGTTAGATTTAATTCCATCGAACCGGCCGGATCGGTGTAAATTCGGATTGAAAATGACACCGGATTGCAATCTCTAACCTTGGGTCCAAATATTTTTCTCAGTATTTGCCGTTCTACTTTCTTAATGTCATTGGTGTAGATGGTTAATGATGAAGTCTCAATTGCATAGAGTGGTTCTGGAAGAATGACTCTATGGTAGTGATGGAGTTTTACTTTGGTAGAAAGTGATTTCTTGTCGTACATATTCTAGGTGATTATATAGGATTTGCGTAACTTTTCTGCACGTGTTTTGTTAGCCATTCTTTCCCTACCAGTGTTTACAATTATTTCTCCTAGGTACTTGAAGTGCTTAACTTGTATGGCGTGCAATATTTGCAATATTTGGTGTTATATTTGAGGTCTTGGAGTCTATGTATTGCGTTTTCTCGTAAGAGATTTGAAGGCCGGTCCTGATGGCGATTTCATGAAGTTCCTCGATGGTGTGTTTAGCTTCTTCAGTAGTCTGGGTGATTATTGCAATGTTGTCAGCAAAAGCGAGTCACTTTATATTGATTCATTTGTCCTTTATTCACATATATACTCCAGGTAATTCTTTCTCTCATAATTTAATTATCTTATCTAGTACCAGGTTGAAGAGGAGTGGGGACAATCCATCACTCTGTCTTACTCCAGTACTGATTTGAAAAGGCTTGGAGATTTCACCCATGAATTTTACTTTAGATGTTGTGCCAGACTAAGTCTGTTCGATTAACATGGTTGTTTTACTATCCACACTGTATTCACGAAGTATATTAAACAGAGTTATGCGGTCAATCGAGTCATAGGCTTTCTTGAAGTATACGAAAGCGACAACTGTACGGTTCGGCTGGCGATGTTGCAGTATCATCTTTAGGTTCCAGATTTGTTCCGCGCATGATCTTTGCGGTCGGAAATCTGCCTGATATTGTATGTTCTGTCTGTTCTTCCGACTTTCTGTCTGTCCACCAATCATATGTTCTGTCTGTTCTTCCAGTTTGGTGAGAAGGGCACGTGAGAGAACTTTGTAGGCGTAATTGTTTGGGCCAATCTCCGATCAAAGCATTTTTCCAGTCCGCTGATATGATGCCGCTCTTCCATGTATTTACAATGATGGCTTGCAGTCTGTCAATCAAGAGTTCACCTCCGATCTTGAGCATTTAAGTCATCTGAAACAGAGTCCTGGTTTGGGGCTATGTGCCATTGTCTTTCTTCAGGGGGTTCACTGTTGTGTAGCTTCTCGAAGTACTGTTTCAGGATTTCACAGTTCACTTTTGTTGGTTTCAAGTGATCCATCAGGCCGACGGAAACAGAGGCTCCGTGGTTTGTAGTTCATCACTTCTTTCCTAAATGTTCTATAGAAGTTTCACGTGTTATTTCTTTTGAACTCATTGTCGATTTACTCTAATTTTTTGAAATGGTATGTCCATTTAATGCTTTTGGATGATGATCGTTTTGGATGTCAGCTTCTGCATTTATATGAAATTCTGCCAATTCTCTTGTGTCTTGTGGCTATGTGAAGTCTTCCACGCAAGCATACGGGATTCAAGGGCCCTGTCGCATTCCAATGTCCACCATATGTGTTTTCGTTTTCGTGACGGTTGACCAAGTTTCCTTGCTGATTGCTGGATGGTCTGAAGAAGTTCGTGTGAATGTTTGTGTGTTGGTCTGTAGTGATTGTGCGAACTTCTCCGCGTGTTAGGTATTCTGAATCTATACGCGGGAATTTAGAGTTTAGACACTTCCTTCTTTTAGGTAAGGAGCAGGTTTTAATTTCTGAAATATAATGAACGGACTCCACGTAACCTTTGCGTACCCTCACGTTCATGATTTCTGGGGAGGATTTTCTGGTTGTCGCTACGTGATCGATTTGGTATTCCCTGATGTGGTTGATTAGTGATATTCAGGTTGTCATCTTGCGTGGTGGTTTCTTAAAATGTATGGACATTAGTTGGAACCATTCCACATATGTCCATTAGGTGATGTCCATTGGGTTTTGCTGTGGTTGACATTAATCATCAAAGATATGATTGGACTCCCTTACCCTAACCCTTGCGTGAGGGCACGCTAAATAAATACGATGATTATGATCACGTTCATAAATATATTTATTTATATACCACAATTTGATATTTTTGATATCATGTCAGTTCTATCAACTGTCAAACCAAGCAGGTAACTGGATATGGGCACGAACTGCACTTCAATACCAATTTTGGAATAGCAAAATGTATTATTATATTATACTATATATACTATTATATTATTATTATATATTATACTATATTCGTGAGAAATATAGTTCGGATTTATCATTTAATTTATAGCATGTGTATGAATAAACACAGTTTGTGATTAACAATAAAAATATACACATTTTGACCGAACTTTATTTGAAATTAACAGAATAAAATCGAAACCCGAACTGGATTCGGGACTACCACTACTAGGATTAATTCACATTTTTCTTTTTCTTCCAGAGAAGCTTTTAATACCAACAAAAATTAATTTGAAAGTATCTTTGAGATTACATTTTGACAACATTTGGGCTGGAACATATGCAACATTTGCTAAAGTGGCTAATAAGGATGATATCTATGTTTTTGGATTGAATAATTACAATCAAATAGGTATGTTAATATGCAAATGTTATATCCACATTTTAACATTTGTTATATAGCTTAAATTATTAACTCAATTAAATTTGAATTACATATGGCAACATGATGAACTAAAATTATTTTTAAAAGAATATATAATTTTTGTTATGTAATCGACAAGTGTATGTAAAAGCTATATCTATTATAATAATAACTTGTTTTAGTATTTCAATTATTATGTTTTTAATGAGTTGTTCTTTATATAAGTTAATGTTTTTATTCGATAATATTCTAATTATAATCAAATTCTGTTATCAGGATTGCCAGAAACAGTTCCACAATTTTTACCAAAATTGTCACAAGATTTTTCAAAGTACAAGTGGGAATCGATATGTTCTGCCCAACACCATACTGTAGGTCTGACAAAAGACGGGAAAGTTTATGTTATTGGACGAAAAGATTATGGGCGATTAGGTTTGGGCAAAGATTGTGAAGATGCAGCTGAATTAGTTGAAGTTGATTTTTTTAAGAAAATGAAAGTAAAGAATATTGGTTGTGGATCAGCAACATCATTTGCTGCTCTAAAAGATGGTAATTATCAAAATGTTTGATATAAATAGAAAAAAAAATATGTGTTATAATATTCCATGTTCAATATTTTTAGGTACATTATATGGTTGGGGCATGGGTACAGTTGGTCAAATTGGAACAGGTGATGAAGAAGATTGTCTAGAACCAACTTTAATTAAGAGTAAACAATTGGGGACAAGAAAGGTATTTAGAGTTGCAAGTGGAGGACAACATACAGTTATATTGGCAATGGCAGAGAATAATAATAAAGGTGAAGATGAAAAAGACAATGAGAGTTAGTGAAAGTGCCTAGGAAAATGTAAATCTACATGATTCAAATTTTAAAACTTAGTTTTTAAATTTAAATAATGTTATACGTAATTTTATTGTTTACTTTCATTGTTATTCATAAATTGTCAACTAAAAACAAAGTAATGAAATTATTTTTAGCTTTGTTAAACTTTTTTTGCAAATTTGTATTTATCAATTACATTATTGTTATTTTAATTTATTGCATTTTATGTCAATACATTTTTTCATTGCCTATTTTTTACTGCCCTTTTAAGTGGGTTATCTTGTTTTATTTAAATATTTTTGATAATAAATAATTATTGCATTTCAAAAAACACTTCCCTCTATTTCAATTTCACTTCTTAATTACATAAAAGCATTGTGAATTATTTTACCTTTTGATGTTTGACCTACTAACTAGTCTACCTCAACGGTTCTAGAACTGTGGTACTTCAGGCCTCCAAAGGTCTTACGCAAATTATAGACGTTATGTACTAAAACAAAGACTATCGAAAGTATATATTCTCACAATTTATATTGTAAATGGCAACACTGTCGTTGGTGTGGATTCAACGGGGAATCCCCTACTATATTTCAAAATTTGTTCTTAAAAAAACTCAACGTTTTAACCTAATAATAAAGGGTGCGGCAGCCACCCTGCATTTTTGAAATAACTAAGAAACCGTTTTTTAAAATTGTATTGATATCATGTTAATCTACATTAAAAAGCATTTAAGAAACATGAATCATTTGTTAAAAATAACAATATTAAGGTGTCGACCATCTCGATCGATGCATTCTTGCAGGCAATGTCTAAAATTGGTCATTACATCATTGAGCATCTGATGAGGGATTCTTTCGATTTTCTGACGGATTCTCGCCCTCAGTTCTTCAGGAGTACGATGCCGTTCTTGGAAAATTTTGCTCTTTAGGTAACCCCACAAGAAAAAATCGCATGCGGTGAGATCGGTGAACGGGCCAGCTAAGGAATCCCTTAATGTCAGAGCATATCATCATGGAGTTTGAGCTGGAAGGAGGGAGTGAGGAAAACACCCCCATCTGAAACCCCAGAAAAACGCTGAGGCCTATGTTTGGTTCCAAACTATAAGAAACCCTAGAGCAAATGACAGTGCGTAGTAGCAAGCTATAGGAAAAATAAATGTAGCAATCACAGCATTTGAATCCAGCTGCCTGATAAACACTGTGAAAGAGCATAAGGATGAAAAGTGAAAAAAAAGTGAAAAATATGTGTATATTTGAAGCAAAAGTACGTAGGTTTTTCAATAAAGCTAAGCAATATGGAAATTGGCAAGAATACTCTGAGGTGCTCACCACCTATAACACAGAGATGTGTTATATTACATATTTATGACATATATGAAAATACAGTGGAATCCGCTTATAATGACATAGAAGGAAATTGACAAATCCGTCATACTATGCGAACGTCATACAAAGCGTAGTCTTAGAAAATAAGGAACTTATTATACTATATTTTTATTAGTTATTCAGTTCAGAGAGAAAAACCACAAAATGTCTATTAACATATCTATTAACAAAAATATGTATTAACATAATATCTATTAACAAAAAAAGAAATATAAATTTATACAAAATAAACACAATACAACAGACACATCTATTTGTATACAAAACAATAAAAATTGTACATAATACCAATGTCATTTTTTATATAAGAAATAATTTTCTGCTTTTGTTTTCTCTTTAGATTCTAATAACAACATTTAACATTAGAGTGTAAAGAAAACATTGCCCCGTTTAAATTATTATTTTCAAAATTGGTATGAACAAATTGAGATAATAAGTCTGCTGCTTTTAAAGTCTCTTCTGCGGTATTTATTCTTCCTCAACTTCCTGTTGCTCGTCGCTTTCGTTTTGCTCATTAGCTCTACTTCTCCTTACGATACTTTCATCTGATGGTTCTTCCGATGACAGGACAGAGCTTATCAATGTCAACATAATCGTTCCATACACTGTTAACGAGTTTGAATTTAGGTTACGTTCCCTCAAAGATAAAGGAACGTCATCTTCATCATCAAATTCATTTTCTGGTGTATTTTGAGCAGGTAAATCAGCATTGTTTTCAATGGATCCTGCAGGTTTGAAACAGTTGTAAATGGTACTTTGTAATGAGACCTCGTAATGGTACCATGTGGCATTTTATTCCATATTCATCATACACCATAAGAATTGCAACCACATTGAAATAGCAGAGCTATTTTGATTCTAATCACAGCTTTTAATTATTTTAAGTACAAGGTTCCTTCTGAAATTGCTTTTGAGTGACCATATATTCCTCCATCCATTGGCTGCAAGACTGATGTTGTATTTGGTGGAAGGAATACAAGTGTTATAGACTTTAATGCAGTAACTTTTAGATGCGCCAGGTAATTATCAACCAGCAATAAAATCTTTCTCTTCCACCAAATCGCGATCCCAATCTCGAAGACACTTTTCGAACAGTTCTAAAGTCATTTAGGCTTTACGGTTGTTTGTATAATCGACTGGCAACGATTTAACACTGTTATAACATTTTGTTTTTTAGATTTTCCAATAACGAGCAATATTTTTCAAAGTACCGCTCATATTTGCTGCTACCATGACGGCTATTCTTTCTTTTGATAACTGGTCTCCACTACAATTCTCTTCCTTAAATTTTAAAGTTATGTCCGGCATTGATTTATAAAACAGACCAGTTTCATTTGCATTGAAAATCTCATCATCAGAAAATTGTTTCCGAAGATTTGGCCACAAAGTGATTAACCAGTTTGTTGTAGAACATTCATCAACAGACCGCCACATTGTTATGTCTCACTTTAAAACGACTTATGCAGCTCGCAGAACAATTAAAGTTGACGATACCAAAACGTAACGCAAAAACACTTGCCTTTTCTTGTAACATAGAGCCGTTGATAGTCCTTTGTTTCTCGCCATTTGAAACCACTGAATTAACGCTTGATTAACATTATTCTGTAGTGATTTTCGAAGTCACTTCGGATTCAAAACATTTAAATTGAACGATTTCTTAATCTGGTTCTTGCTTTTAAAAATCATTGATATGGTCGAATGGCCAACACCAAATTCCTTTGCGAGAGATGAGTTTGATTCTCCATTTTCTAATCGGCATATAATCGGTGGTGACGGTCACTATAACCGGACATAATTTCTTAAAAATAAGTCATAATAAGCGACATGTCATTTCAAACAAAGTTATTATATCCGAACTTTGCTATAAAGGATTTAATAGGAAAACCAAACATTACACTGCAATTAAGTCATTTTAAGCGGTTAGTCAATATAGGCGGAGTCATATTAAACGGATTCCACTGTATATACATATTTTCATATATGTATTAAGTTATTTTTATCGATAAGAGTCACCTGGGGAAACCCTGGACACGTTCAAAAGTGGAACTGGCTTGCCATCCAGGGAGCGAGGAGAATTAGTTACTATGGTCGGAATAATATCTGCAGATGGAAATCCTCTTCCTCCTATCCCTTCCTCCTATCTTTGTTTCCACGACAGCGACTTGATGAAAGGAAAATGCTACAGAATCCAACTGAAGGATGCTGGTTCATAAATCCGGGTGGATGACTGCCAAGAATTTCGAGTTAGTCCTCGAGTTCCTGAAGAATCGCTTGATGCCTACTCATGAAAATCCGATTCTCTTAATCATGGACAATCATTAATCGCATATTTCGCTGGAAGCTATTAACTTGTGTCGTGTTGTGTCGGGACAACGGAATAGTCATCTTGACACTGCTGCCCCACAAGTCCAAGCGGCTGCAACCGCTTAGCGGGACTGTTTATGAGCCATTTAAAAAAATTGTCGCCCAGGAATGCCAGTCATGGATGGTTAATCATCCGAACACCACTCTATTTATTTACGACTTGTCAAAAATTTCCTGCTAGGAATAAGGGAGCAAATCGTATCAACATGAAGTCAGGTTTTGAGAAATGCGGTATTTATCCTTTCAACCGAAACATCTTTCAAAAAGAGGACTTCCTCTGTTCAGCCATCTCAGATCGCCCTTTTCTAGCATCTCTTCAGGCTCCAGATGCATGTTCCGCCGATCCTGTGATGGACAAGCAGCCTACAGTTGAGAAAGTTGACGGACGACCAGATTCCTCCAGGTACCGGACTTCAGCTTCATCTTCACAAAAATCACTTGATGTGAATTCGAATACATTCCCTGCTTTTGCAACGTCTTCATCTTCAAACCAAGGACAAACCAAAGTTCAGATCTGTACTCCAGAAGAAATCTGACCTTATCCAAAGGCGAAGCCACGAAACGACGGAGTCAATCGCAGGCGAGGCAATTGCATGATCGCTACAGACACTCCCGAAAAGGAAGAAAGTGAGCGGCTGAAACTTGCCTCAAAGGGTTCCAGCCGAAGGCTGTTGTTCAAAAATTAAATTGGAAAAATTAAAAAGAGTGTAAAGAAGAAAGACAGCTCAGAGTTATCGTCAAACTCAGATAGCGACATGCCAATTTTATAATCTTCTGATGTAGATATTTCTGAAGGCGAGGAAGAAAGCCCCGTAGTTCCTATTAGAAAAGAAGTTGGAGAGTATGTAACAGTAAAATAAGATGGAGAGGTGTTTCCCGGTCTAACTGATGAAGGATTGCACTGGACGGATTGAAGGTCAAAGCGATGAAACGAACCGGATTCCTTTGGAAGTGGCCTGAGCGTGAATACATCATATTCCATCCACGGTCTGCAGTTTTGGTTCATTTAGAACCTCCAAAGCTATTCAGTAGAAGGCGAGAAATATACACATTTCCGGACCTCTAAAATATGAGTAGACGGATAAGACGATTTTTTTTTTTTTTGCAAATTTGTTAGTTGTAATTTTTTGGATTTTCATTATTGCTATCTTTTAATAAATATCTATCTACGCATTGGTTCGTGTCTTATTTAAAAAATTAACTTGAAGTTCAAATTAGTGTTATCCATGAGGTCTATAAGTCTAAAATGTCTTTAAAATGTGTATGTCCAAAATCTCCCCAATCATAACTTGGGTGTCCAGAATCTCCTCACCCTATGGCCAACGTCGCCCCGTAATGAGGAGATTTTGAACATTTCTTAAGGTGACTAGATTTTTTAAACGCGAAAGCAGTATGGGTGGAGGGGTAATGGTTGTGCATATGCTTTACAAAAAAAAATGGAGGCAGGAAATATTTTGAGTATGTTTTTTTATTTATTTTTAAACCATTGCAAAATTTTTCACATGTATACTGGAGATTCACCTTCAATGTGGCCTCTGCCGATAAGGTTTCTATGTTTAATCTTGATGTTCAACTGATGTTCAACTTCAACTGCCAGATTGCTAAATTCAACAAGTAATTTTAAGTTCGCAAATTCAACAAGTAATTTAAAAATTTTTTGTAGAAATATTTGTATATTTCTATCGAACGCAAACTAACATCTATTTTATTTTTCTTCCATTCATTAATTCTTTCCGTGGAACAATAGATGTTTTCTCCTAACTTCATCGAAGAGTTCATTATCATCGATAACAATTTTATGGTTCTTTTCTTTCTTTCTTTTAAATAATGAACTATCTTCAAAATGCCTTCCCAATTTATATTATATTTTAATAATATCCATCGAAAAACATGTACCTCTTCGAAACTATCAGTCCATTTCTTTACATATTCAAAGGAATTTTTATAAAAACATTTAATTTCATCAATAAATTTCGCCTCGCTTCCAGGGGTTGACTCTTCGATTGTATCGAGTATCTGCGTTAACTTTAAGCGAACAAATCCAGTATTACTAGACTGTCGTTATTAGACTGTTTTCACCTCGGAAAATCTGACACTTTAGAGCAGTGGTTCTTCACCTGGGTCCGACCGAACCCCAGGGGTTCGGGAAATCAGTCCCAGGGGTTCGGCGGAGGTCAACCACCCGACGTCATCGTGACGTATAAACTGTATTGGTTTCGGAAACTAATGCTACAGAAACGGTCATGGTCAAAAACCTGCAAGACGGTCCAGCACACACCCGACTCATAAGTTCGAGATCACACGCCCCACTCGTCTATCATTGGCTGCGGTTGATCACGCAACATCGCTTGGCCTTTCTATGCTGCAGGAAATTTGGTGCGCCCAGTATTCGAATTGTGACTATCGTGATTGTACGTCGTGTGATTTCTTTCTTAATATTTTAATCCCATCATACTATGTCGAGCAAAAAAAGAAAATGGTCAAAGTGGTATAACGGAACGTGATGGGTGTCAGCGTCCTAATTGCATGATTTGCAATGCCAAGTTGAGCAATTCTAGTCTAGCACCGGCAAAAATAAGAGAACACTTCTTTAATCTGCATGGAAATTACAAGAATACAACACTCGCTGATTTCAAGGTGAAGAGGCACAGATTTGATGAACAGGGTACTCTGCCTGTCCTCGGCTTTGTACCCATCGACAAACCGATCCTTACAGCATCGTACGAATACAATATTGGGAAAAAACTCATAAAACCAGCCGTGTTGAAGATGGCGAATATCATGCTGGGAAAAGCGGCTGAAGTTAAGTTATCCCAAATTCCTCTTTCAAATGACACCATCAGTGACAGAATAGACGACATGAGCAAAGATATCTTGGCCCAAGTAGTTGCAGATCTGATTTCAAGCCCGGCAAAATTCAGCCTTCAACTCGACGAAACTATAGACGTTTCCAATCTATAAGTCAGCTTGCAGTATTCATGCGCTATGTGAAAGACGACGTGATAAAGGAAGATTTTTTATTATGTAAGCTTCTTACAACAACTAAGGCAGCCAATGTAAAGAAACTTGTGGATGACTTCTTCAAAGAAAATAATCTTTCGTGGGATATGGTTTCTGCAATTTGTTCGGACGGAGCTCCAGCCATGCTTGGAAGAGTCTGGTTTTGGTGCGCTAGTGTAAGCCGATCACACATCGTTGTTACGCATTGTATTCTTCACAGGCATGCGTTGGCAACAAAAACCATGCCTCCAAAACTAGCAGAAGTCTTAAAAATCGTAGTGGAATGCGTGAACTATGTGCGAAATAGTGCTCTGAGGCACCGCATCTTCAAGGAGCTGTTTAAAGAAATGGGATCTGAATTCGAGGAACTTCTGTACCATTCAAACGTTCGGTGGTTATCCCGGGTACAGGTTCTGAATCGTGTTTTTGCCATACTTGAGGAATTAGCCCTGTTTTTGCAAGAGCACCAACATGGTCATGCAGGTTGCTTCAAAAATTCTGAATTTATTTTCATGCTTGCGTACATGGCTGATATCTTCGCAGCTCTCAATAATCTAAATCAACAGATGCAGGGCGGTGGTGTCAACATCATCGAAGCGGAAGAAAACCTGAAGGCGTTTAAAAAAAAAGCTACCGTTGTGGAAGCGACGAACAGAAAACGGTAACTTTGCAAACTTTCCCCTGCTAGACGAATGTGTAAATAAGATCGAAGATGTGCCTCGAATCGGAGATATTTCTGTATTCCATGCACTTAGACGAGCTTGCAGAGTCTCTTGAAGGGTACTTCCCTTCAAGAGAGTTATATCCAGTATGGGTGAGGCAGCCGTTTACGTTTGATGTTGAGACAACATATGTCAATGATACATAACTGGATGAAATCATTGAACAACAGCAACTCTTCAAAACAACAACGCACTCATCGTTTTGGTGCCACCAAATAGTAACGTACCCTGCTATTGCGAAGAAAGCTCTGGAGATTTTGATACTGTGTGATACTATATGTTTGATACTCTTTACTGCTGGACATTAAAACGAAGAAAAGGAACAGACTTAGTTGCGAAAATGACATGCGAGTGGCACTTGCCAAGGTAAAGCCTCGCATTTCCGAACTGGTTTCTAAAAGGCAACAGCAGCAGTCACACTGATTTGCAATTTTGTTCTTTGTTCTTAATGTTTTATTCTTTGTTCTTAATGTTTTGTTCTTTCTTCGTAAAGTTTTGTTCTATAATGGCTTTGTTTATTTTGTGGACCAATAAAATAAATGTGGATAAATAAATTTGAATTTGAAAAATTATATTTTATTTTTCCAATTCAAAGTTCAATTTTCCAGCAAGGTTAAGAACCACTGCTTTAGAGCTCCTAATTTCTTTAATAGTGATATGAACTACAATGGTTTGACTATAAATACAATGCAATGTAACTTCAGACAACTCGTTTTCGAAAAATTCTTGTAATATTTTGGGACCCTGGTATAAACCAGGGTCCAAAAATTAAAGGCTCAAACATTTTGATTACACGTTCCACAGCAGGTGTTTACGAAAGCCATCTCGTTGTGGAATATACCAATATATTTTTTTATTCTATTTCTGCTTCCTCACAAAAATCTTATAAAATTACATCTCTTCACATTATTTTCATTAATATTAATTTATCTGCGGATAGTGCGATTATTTTTTATCATTATCCTCTATTGCTTCGTATTTTGTTCGCCCACAATTAATATTTTTTTTCAGAGTTTGAACACTATATTTGACCTACAATCCATATTACGAAACTATGGTTATGGCATATTGGATGATATGAAAATGTTCCGTCAGATATTGCTATTTTTTCCATCTAATGAGTGCATTTTGCGACAGTGTCATCATTTTTGCTATCAAATTTCTCTATCAATAAAGCCATCAACACAAGAAAAACATATGCTCATTGTAAAGGAAATTGATTGAACAAAAGATCATTGAAAATAAAAGAAATATTCTGATGAGCTTACTGTCTGTCCGACTTATTCTTTGCACTATTAATAAAATTACTTGAGAACGGAATTTGTTGGGATTCCCCGTGGTCTGTTTGTCCTGTTCATATGACATCGCATCTATTTCGCTCCAACAAAATAATTCCACCATCCGTCCGACTTTGTCAAACTAACTAACGAGCTACTTGGCGAAAGTGATAAAATGAAAATGCATAAAATCACATTTATAATTATTTAGTTTTACAATATCATGCGAAGTAGTACATCTTATAAGAAAGGTAGTACAAATGCAGTACCTAAAAATTGTACAGTACAGACTACCTCAAAGAAGTACTGTACTGCCGAAAGCAGTACGTCTGGTCACCTTACATTTCTCCGCTCGTTCTCCAATCGACTTCGGCGACAAACGAAGTTTCCTGGATACTTTTAAAAAATCACGGATAAACCTTAATCTTCACGCTACCTAATGACACCTTAAGAAATGTTCTAGTGCTTATGGCGACTTGGAACAAAATTGAGAAAAAAAGTGTCAAGTGTCTCCCCAGTCTCCCCTACCACATTGAACAAGTGGTCATCGTGGACAGAAGACAAAAGAAGTGGATCGAAGACAGAAGAAGGTTCTGCTGCAGGAATGTTTGACCCTCGTACGAAATACTTTGAATCCATGAGAAACTTCCCAAGTATATTCTAAGCAGAGGTACATGCAATCGAAAGATGCGCACAATAATTTAACCTTGATAGGAACTATTGCAAAAAACGAATTGCTAGCCTTGTACGCATGTAGCTCTGCTTGGAAGATACTTGGGAAGATTCTCTTGGATTCAAAGTATTTGGTAAGAGGTCCATATACTCCTGCACCAGTACCTTCTTTTGTCTTCAATCCATCTGTATACAACATGCCCAATGAGGTAGGGAGGATATAGACACTGGACACTTTTTTTTCTCATTTTTTTTTTCAAGTCGCCATAAGCACTAGAACTTTTCACCACCGTACCGCACCGGTATCACCATAGAAACAGGAACAACGGAACGGAACTTGCGTCCATTACTACATGGTAATTCATGCGTAAACTGAATTGAAAAATTCTAAGTTGCAATTCACAGTTATATAAATTTATACATTTAACACGACACTGCTTCGAAGGTCATTTTCAAGTGATTTATAATTTACATAACTGAATAACAAGTTATATAATAATTTTACATATTAAGTGTGGTTAAAACAGTGAATGTTTCAATTCAGTGTAATGAGGTAGAGGCAGGCCCATCTGCAACACATCTATGGAAGTTTTGTGCATTGTAATAGTGTAATAGTCTATTTTGTAACTAAGGAGGAAAGTTGTCAATTTCAGTTGGAAATTGGGCGCACGAACGAAGTGCGTGCGCACATTCGCTCGAGTGGGCAATTGGCAATACCGTCCGTGTTACAAACAATATTCTTTATTACTCATGCGAGGGGATGTATCTTACATATTTGGGATCCAGGCGCCATAAAAAATGGAACCAAAAACGAAGAATTTGCTTTTTCAATTCACTCCGGTGGTGTGGATTCGTCATAAGAACTCTCCTCAGTCTCCGGTATCACCATAGAATTTAGACTCATTTTAAAACGTTTTCTTTAATTTTTATTATTATTTTGTATTGATAAAAATTTCTGACAATTCACATCACTTTTTTAATATCGAGATCTTGATTGTGTTCTTTGTATTTTTATTTATTTGTTTTTTTTTTTAATGTAACCTAGCGATATTGAATATTTGCGTGCGTTACCCAGGTTATGTGGAAAGACAATGGGAAGGGGTCATTTCTCGTATTAAAAAACGTGCGTCAGGAAGTACTTCGCACGCATGAGTAATAAAAAATAATTTTAATAAATTTTGTGAACGGTATACTTTGTAGATAGAAAGTGTAGGAATCTTTCTTATTTTGGATCGAAACAGGTTTTGCAGAAAAGGGCGTTCAAGGTCAATCGGTTTATATACTGCCTTAAAAAAAACAGAACACCAAGTATTTATTGGACAGTTAAAATTTACAGAATTTGTTCATCTAAATGAACTGCATCGATGATCAAAAAATCAACTTGATAAACAAAACAAAAAAATAATAAGAATTAATAATGTGTTGGGCCTCTACGATTTCCCAAGCAGTCATTAACACGTCGATGCATGCTAGAAATCAGGCTATCAATATCGACTTGGGGTATTTCATTCAAAACTTCGTTAATTTGACCTCTGAATTCCATCACAGTGTTAGCGGGGCACTGTAAGTTACTTATTCTAACACCTATCATATCCCAAACATATTCTATCGGCGATAGATCTGGAGAACGAGATGGTCAAGGTAATAAATTGATGTCGGCACTATTCAAAAACTGTCTTGTAATGATCGCTGTGTGAGGCCGAGTGTTATCTTGTTGAAAAATGGGGTTCTTCAAGGCCTGTTCTTACATAGGGCACTAACATCCGCCGTAAAATGCTGTCAATATACCGAATCGCTTTAAGATTTTCTTCTAAAAAAAGTAGAGGACACCGACTACCATACGCTATTGCCCCCAAAATAATTTGCCCCCCCAACATAACTCCCTGTGTACCGGCCGTATGTTTTTCAGCAGCAAATTGTAAAATTCTGCGTTCACCGCGTCAACGTCTCACTCTTCTGTGACCATCATGAGCCCATGAATAGAACCGAGACTCATCGAAGATAATGTTATTCCATTCATGGGTCCAATGTTGTCTTTCCCTGCACCAATCAAATCTTTCTTTGCGATGCTGCGGAGTAAGAGGTAGACACAATTGTGGACGGTAGGATCTAATACAAAAACTGCGGATTCTTCAGTAAACAGTAGCCATGGATAGTCTTTGGCCATTTAGAGCCAACCAGTCATTTCCCAATGCCCGCGACGTTGTAAATCTGTCCCTTAAAGTTGTAAGACGAAGAGCTCGATCTTCACGCTCAGTGGTGCTTCCTAGACGTCCTGATCCAAGTCTACGTCGATTCACCCCAGCTTTGGACCATCTGGACCAGCAGCGAACTATCACCTATACACTACGGCATACCCTTTCAACAATAGCACGAACTGAAAAACCCGCTTCTCGCATACCTTTAATGCGACCCTTTTCAAAATCACTTAGATCAGCGTTTACCAAAGAGTGGGTTGCGACCCGGCACCAGGTCGCAGAAAAATTTTGCCGGGTCGCGAAAAAAATTGTAAAAACACATTTTTTTTCTTTTTTGCTGATAAGAAAGAGTAATGGATTGCTGCTAAAAAAGCACTCTTTCCTCTAATAAAAACCTCACTATGGCAGCTCTAAAATTAATAGCTGAGACTGGGTATCCTCATAGTGCTGGATAAAAATTAATACTTCCCGCTTCAAAAATTGTCGCAAATAATTTATGCGGAATAAAGGAAAAACGTTTATTTCATCATCGTATAGCCACCGTTGTCCACTGCTGACCATAGACCTCCTCTAAGTTATTCCATGTCTCTCGGTTCTGGGCCGTCAGTAACCAATTCCCAACGATTCTCTTTATATCATCGCTCCAGCTTGTCGGTGGTCTACCTCTATTTCGTTTTTCCTCTCGTGGTCATTCCGTTATTCTTTTAGCCCACCTGTCGTCTAATGTTCTCGCCATATGACCTTGCCATCTCCATTTAATTTTAGTTATGTGTTCAACTTGTCTTTAACTTTAGTTTTTTGTCTGTTGGTACTATTGGGTATTCACTTTTAGTGATTCCAAGTATGGCTGTCTCCATTACTCTGAACTACTATTAGATTTTCTGCTGATTTTTTTGTTAATGTCAGAGTTTCTGCTTCATATGTTATTACTGGTAGCACGCATTGTTCGTACACTTTTATCTTCAGACATATGAGTATATCACTTTTAAATACCTCTCTTAGTTTGCCAAAAGCAGCCCAACCGAGACCTATTCTACGCTGTATCTCGTCCGTTTGATTGTTCTTCCCAATTAGTATTTCGTGCTCGAGGTATTTGTATATATGCGTCTCTTTTATCTCGAAGTCGTTTACTATGATGTTTTGTGCAAGCACTAGATTTGTCATTATTTTGGTTTTGTTGCATTTATTCGGAGACCGACTTTTGCTGAGATCTGTTTTATTTCTATAAGCATCTGTTTTGCACCGCCTATATTATCTGTGACAAGAACGATATCATCTGCGAATATGAGGTGTGTCAGCCTTTTGCCATCGATATTGATGCCTCTATTATCCCAACGCAATGATTTCATTGCGTATTCGAGGATAGCTGTGAAAAGTTTAGGCGAAATTAGGTTCCCTTGTTGGACTTCTCGGCCTACTGTAATTTCGTCTGTTGTTTCATGAAGTTTAACAGTTGTGGTACAGTGACTGTATATGTATTTTATAAGCCTTATATATCTATAATCTATCCAGCACTGTTCAAGTGCTGCTATTATTGATGTTAGTTCTACTATGATGAAATCAATAAGTATCAAGGCTAAGGGTGTTATAGTGCATAGCACCATGCAAGGCTAAGGGTTTTGAATGCCTTTTGTCACCTCTTATACGTGTCCAGCTGCGTTCTCAGCCTTGGTGTACTTAGAAAATAAGTATCAAAACAGATTGGATGTCGAACCTAATTTGAGAATGAAATTAACATCAGTACCTCCTAATTTGAAATTGTTACGAGATGACAAACAACATCATTCGCACGTAGATTATAGTTTACTTCATTTATAATAAAAATAGCCCCTTTCCTCCTAGCATTCACATGCCTTAAGGGGGATACCTAAGCAAGGGTAGCTATTTGTCAGCCTTGGCTTATGTTGTACTTACTTCATTTATTAAAGTTTTAAATGATTATTTTGTTTTAATTAATTTTTTAATTACTTATATCTTTCTCATTTAATAATTTTACAATTTTTGTGTTAGAAATAAACAAATAACTTGTTTTTTGTTAAAAAATAAAATTTGTTTTGTAAATAAATGTTTTTTTTTGTAAAGGTGGGTTACGAAAAATTTCAAAGCATCGTACCGGGCCGCGATCAAAAAAGTTTGGGAAACGCTGACTTAGATATTGTGCACGACGACGAACACAGGGCATCTTTTTAAGATTCACAAACAGAAACGTCAAACTAATCAGAGGCTACTTGGATATTAGAAGCAATTACATTAAAGAATCAGCAGCTCTTCATAATGTGGAAATTACTTGGTAAAATACTTGGTGTTCTGCGTTTTTTGAAAGGCAGTATATAAAACTTAGGTAGGTTCTATTTCTCATAGGTAATAGGTTCTCATTTATATAAAACTTATGAATATTTTTATTTTATATACAAAAAGTTAAACATATTTTCAAATTGAATTTGCGCTGCGCACTATAAATGATTTTCTATTTACATATTTCAATTAAATTGATTTTTATCAATATTGAGTGGCAGTAGTACATGTTAGAATCAATTGTTTTTAAAGCACTGTTGCAACAAAATCTCACTAGCATTTTACAGCCCTGTAATATCATTTTAGACATACTGTTGTATTGACCACAGCTTAATTCGATATCCAGTTATAATCAATTTAACTAAATGATTATTCTTAAACTTTTTTTTCATTAAAAGAACAAATATCCTTTCTTGTTTATCTAATATTATTGTCAATATAATGAATGTATTTTTAATGACTTTTTTGGCTAATTTAGTACCTTAGTATGTTACAAGATATTTAGATAGTTTAGGGATAGAATCAGCTACAAAATCATCATCTTCACTTTCAGATTCTGAACTAGGAAAATCCAATTCGGAACTCTGTATACTCTCCTCCCAGTCTTCAGAACTTGTATCAGAGTTGGAATCATTTTCAATATCTGGCTGTGGTTCGAAATCCGCTCCAGGCAGAATTAAATTTGAGAATTTCTAAAAAGAGAAAGAATATAGTAGATATTATTTCTATACCCTGATTAAACTCAACTTACACTTAACATTATTGATGGTACAGATATTGGATTACTCATCAAGTTAATTTTATAAATGTGTTTCATTTTCCTCACAACATATTCGTTTAATGTAAACAATTCATTATTTTGAAAAGTGATGTATTTAAGCTTTTTTAACTTGGTAATCTCATTTGGGATAATATTAAAATTATTTTTATTGAGATTTATGTGAATTAAAGCTTGCAATTTATGAAAGTCTTTCGGAAGATATGATAACTTGTTATTTTCTAATGTCAACCACCTAAAACATTTTTTATCAAAATATTAACATATATTGCCTTATAGGCCTAGGCCGCACTACGCCTAAACCGCCGCGGTTTTTAATCGAGTGATTTTGTGACTCAAGTAAGCTAATACAAGCGGCCTCACTTGCGGTTTTTCCCGCGACTGATATTTCCCATAGCGTACTGTGTGTTTCTCGAGCGGTTTTGCGCTTATAGCGGTTACCGATCGCGGGGAAAAAACCGTAGTATGGCCTCGGCCATATATTAAATCTTATGTATGTTATATTTCCTCTCTATTTTGGATTATATACTTTTTCAATTTCAAATTGTAAATGTTGTAATATATTTCATATTGAGATCTCACTCAAGGAAATTCAAAGTGCATTCATTCTCTCTCACTCAAGGACATTCAAATTTTCAGAAATTTCTGTTTGTAAAGTCTAATAAGGATCAATAATATTGGCAACAAATCCTGGGACAGCTGCAAGAGGCAATTCAATTTCTATTATTTTGTTGCTGACCTGTATTCTGATCAAACACATAACACTGAATTGGAGTCTTAGTTTGTACATTTCCAGACAGTTAGTTTCAAATAGTTTATTTCATTAAATAAGCATTTGAACACCTTTTATAATTACGAATAACATATAATCGCAGGTCATTGATGTTCACTAAATGAAATGTGTTCATTATTGGTAGGTATTTATTCGTTCATAAAATTCCTGTACGGAATAGGATTCGAAGTCGACGAGGATTCGATGAAGTTCCTTCTTAAGGTGTTTGGTCGTTGGGAGTAATTTAATATATTTCGGTAACAAATTGTACAGCTCCATGATACTGCAGGGTGGTAACTTTTCCGTCATAGTTAACCCGTTTTTCGGTTTCCTAAAATTGACGTTATAACTTCGTTTTTCCTTGGGACTCTTATAATTAAATTCTTCGAAAAGTTTTATTTTTGCTAAAAATAATATCGACTAGTAGACGTAAGTGCCCGTCGCAGTTAGCATCCTGGCTGTTCTAAACTTTCCTCTGCAGGATTGTCGATAGTTTAGGGGAAAAAATAGTTCTGAGGGCATCTTTCTGTCTCTTGAACACATCAATTGCTTGTTCCCCTCCCCCAGAACATCATGCCGATCCTAAGGTGGCTGTGGAAGTTCGCGTAATACACTGTTTTCAGTTTCTCAATATTCAGGAACTGCTTTAATATTCTCAAGGCCTTATAAAAGGCCCCAATACACCCCCTTATATAGTTTTTAATCAAGTTGTGTCGGGCAAGCGGCTTTTTATCGCGGCGCGACCCAAGATAATACACTAGAAAACAAAGAATTGGCGCTTGGTGCTTTCCTTGATATCGATGGTGCGTTTGACAACACCTCCATCGACAGTATAGCCAATGCAGCCCGCAGCCATGGTGCAAATAAAACATCAATCAGATGGATTAAGTCCATGCTACAGGGTAGAAATGTTGAGCCTACAGTAGCGGGTGACACAATGCGGGTAGCTGTCATCAAGGGGTGTCCTCAGGGTGGGGTTCTATCTCCACTCCATTGGGACATGGTTGTTGATAGCCTGCTTGTGTCACTAAATAATAAAGGATTTTACACCCAAGGCTATGCGGATGACATAGTCATACTCATCAGGGGTAAATTTCCTTCTATAATAGCAGCGCTTATGCAAGAAGCACTGAACGAGGTAGAGAGTTCGTGCAGGGCGGTCGACCTTCGGGTCAATCCCCAAAAATCCACTCTAGTACCATTCACTAGAATGAGAAAAACGGATGGGCCAAAGCCCCCAATTTTCTATAACGAGCATCTAAAGGTGAGTGATGAAGTCAAGTATCTAGGTGTAATCCTGGATGCCAAACTGACTTGGAATCAACACCTAAAGAAAGCTACCAACAAGTGTAAAATGGCACTGATGATGACCAAAAGAACACTTGGAAAATCATGGGGACTGAAACCAAGCATGGTATACTGGCTATACCCTATGGTAGTTAGACCCATTCTGACATATGGCTCGACAGTATGGTGGAACAAAGTGAAGCAAAAACAGGCCATCAGAGAACTCTCCTATGTTCAAAGACCTGTTTAGCAATTACGGGAGCGATGAAAACCGCCCCAACTGCGGCTCTGGAGGTGATCCTAGGCCTTCCTCCCCTGGATATCTTTATCATGGGCGAGGCAAGAATGGGAACTTTCAGATGCATATGCAATGGCACATGGGAATCTCTAGCGAGGTCAGGACACACCTTGATAACGAATGTCATATCAGAATCGTACCTCAATATAGAGGGGGATTCGATGGCCAAAAGGCTGTCATTCGATCTACCCTTCAAAACACATATATGATGGACTGAAGGCAACCAAATAACCACTTGCCAAGGAGGATTGAAAGGTGGATTGGTATACAGACGGCTCCAAGAAGGACAGTGGTACTGGCACAGGAATCTATGGACTGTCCCTGGGGTGCAGCCTATCTGTACCCCTGGGGCCAGATGCAGTATTCCAAGCAGAAATATATGCTATCATGGTCTGTGCCCGTGAAAATTTGAGAATGGACTACAAAAGTAGAAACATCCGCATTTTCACGGACAGTCAGGCTGCGATTAATGCTCTAGCGTGTCACGAAATCAAATCTAAGACAGTTTGGGACTGTCTTCAGGACCTAAAAGCCCTGGCAAAGCATAACAAGGTCAAACGGGTCTGATGGGTAACGAAATGGCAGATAAGCTAGCAAAAGATGGAGCCTGTAAGGCAAACATCATTGCTGAAAGCGGACCCTACATTACCAAGACCACGACCCGAAATAAAATCTGCAAATGGGTAGCAACTAAGCACCGACTACAGTGGGTAAATTTGAATGGTCTGACACACAGCAATGAATGTTATCAAACCTATCGGGAACTCTAACTGCTGAAATCCTGCAACTGCCAAGGAAGCAGATCGCAATTGTGGTAGGCCTACTTACAGGACTTACAGGACACTGCCCTCTAAAAGAACACCTGCATAAAATGGGTATCTGAAAGGATGAACCTTTATGCAGGTTATGCTATGAGGAGGACGAAACCGCCGCCCATATAATCTTCCACTGTGAAGCAATTGCACGTAGGAGACACAAGCTTGATATTACAGCTGAGAGAGTCCCCGTGAAAAACATGACACATAGAATCATGGACCTAATAGAGGGACTGGATCTATTCGCATGAATGAAACAATGTGGGGAAATACAATAGGCCAATGGGCCGCTGTGTTTAAAGGTCTAACCCCCCTGGACCCACATTGGTTAGAGAAAAAAACAAAAAAAAAAGACCCAAGATAAAGACCAGAGACAAATATCTAAAGATAAAGACTACAGCCGACATCAGCTGTAAATAAATTCAAACAGCTGAGCACAGGACCGTATTTAGTAAGAATATTTAAAGGAAATTAAATAGAGTAGTGAATACACAACTGATGAAGGAAAACAAAGGAAAAACTGGGAAGATGAAGAGGACGAGACCCGTAACAAAACCAAGAAATAGCACGCTCCCCCGAGAAAAGTAAATCTAAAACCGAGGGTGATAAGCTAGAAAAGATACTAGAAACGATGAAACAGCTAACAGATGAGGTAAAAGGGAGCAGATTAGAACAAAGAGAGTACATAAACGAGATAAGGAAACTGAGAAAAGAAAATGAACAAACCAAACGCGAAAATGTAAAACTAAAGGAGGAAGTTGAGACAATAAATTCTAGGCTAGATGCGATGGAAAGAGAAAATAGAAGAAATAATATTGTAGTACAAGGACTAATGCGAAGTGTATGACAACATTAAAAACACCATTGAGATGTAAAATTAAGGAGGTAGATGGAAAAGTTATTCAGCAAGAGATGAAATTTAAGTATCTTGGCGTGGAACTCTCGAGCTTTGGCGATGTTGAGGCAGAAGTAAGGGAACAAACAACGAAAGCAAAAAGAATAGCAGGGTGTTTGAATAGTATAATATAGTGCAATAAAAACATAGGAATTGAGGCCAAGACTAGAATCTATAAAACAACAATAAGACCCATCATAACATATACGGCAAAAACTAGACCAGAAACATCGAAAACTAAACGACTATTCGAAACAACCGAAATGAGAGTACTTCGCAGAATTACTGGTAAAACACTTTTAAACAAGGAAAGAAGTGAAAGTATAAGAAATACATGTGGATTAGAAAACATTAATGGCTGGGTATCAAACAGAAAAAAAGAGTGGAATGAACACATAAATAGGATGGACGACAGGAGAATAGTAAAAATTACTCGTGATAAATCACCACGGGGGCGCAGGAGCATAGGGCGTCCTCGAAAGGGATGGAGAGACAACTTGAATGCAGAACAATAGGCAAGTTGACGAAGAATAAACAGGCGATTCGCCTAAATCAACAAGGAAGAAGAAGGACTGATGCTGGGAGATGATGAAATGCTAACACCAAAGGAATCAATGGAAAACTTCATGAAAAACAAACTCGAATCAGATATAGGGGTAAAATCGGCTGTGAAACTAGGTATGAAAACGTAACTCGTGGAACTCAACAATGCAACTGAAAAAATGAAAGTCATGAAAAACAAATAAATTACGAAACTATGAAGAAGGAAAAGTATACATTAATGATGATATGTCAAAAAAAGAAAGAGAGATACAAGGAAAAATTAGGAAAGCTGCCCAAGAAGAAGGGAAGAAGGGGAAGAAAATTAAAATAGGGTACCAGAAAGTATTTATTGATGATCAAGAATGGAAATGGTGTAAAGATGAAGAAAGGCTAATACTAGTAAAGAAGGCAGAAGATAATGCTTCAAAAAACGATTAACAGAAATTAACGATAAGGGAAATATGGCAACGACACGACATGTAAATGGTTTATATAGGGTTATAGGGTTATACACCCCTCTCGGGGTTGCAACCGCTCGTTAACTCTACGAGCTCTTGAAACTCATTTCATGTGGTGAGTTACTCCACGTTCCTCTGTCCTGTTCTTACTCTATCCAGTCGCTTGTCTTTGCCTCCCCTGTTAATTTCCTCCACGTGGCATGGTCTAAACTCTTGCTCCTCCATGCCTCTATCTTTAGGTTCTTAATGTCCTCTAGTACCTGATCCTCCTACCTGCTTTTCGGTCTTCCTCTACCTCTGCTAATCACTGGTCTCCACATTGTAATCATCTTTACCACTCTGTTGTTCTCCATTCCATATATGTGGCCATACCAGCGGAGTCTTTGTACTTTTATCACCTTAACAATATCTTCTCCTTTCAGGATGGTTTGTATTTCGGAGTTCATTAGTCTTCTGTGTTCCCCATCAGTGATTCTCGTTATTCCATATATTCTTCTAATAATATTTCTTTCGAAGATTCTTAGCTTTCCCTGTTCTACATTTGTTAGGTTCATCGTCTCTGCCCCATAGGTACATACCCCATAGGTACACTACCAGTCTAATTACTGTTTTGAATAGTTTAATTTTTGTATTTGTGCTTATACTCCTGCTTTTCATGATGAGCTTGTATTTGTCGTACGATCTATATCCCGCCTGCACTCTATGGTTTATCTCTATCCGTCGGTCACTTTGGTTTTTGTTTCGACCGCTTCGGTTGTGCACTCCGTGTCATTATCTCTGCTTTTGAGTTCTTCATTGTCATTTCTGTTAGCCTCACAAGTTTCTCTGGAATATTTGTGTGTTTCATGGCTTTTATTACTTGATCACGCTTTAGGCAGTCAAATGCTTGTTTAAAGTCAATGAACGTTATTTGTAGTCCTATGCCATGTTCGTAGCACTTTTTAGTTAACTGGTTCACTATGTGTACCGCGTCGATGGTCGATCTTCCCCTTCTGAAGCCGTGTTGGTAGTCTATATATTTCATATTTGTGTCTGTATATTTCATAAGTTTTTTGCTTATTAATGTCTTTAGTATCTTGTATACTGCGTTCAGCAGGGTGATTCCCCTATAATTTGAGCATACGTTCGGGTTCCCCTTCTTCTTGTGTATTGGTACTATTGTCCCTTTTTCCCAGTCCGAAGGCATCCTTTCTTTTTCCCAGACTTGTGATAGTAGTTTGAATATTCTTTGTTTTAGTTAGTCCCCTCCATGTTTTACCAGCGCGTTGACAATACCATCGCTTCCCCCTGCTTTGTTCCTTTTGAGCTGTGCTATTACTTCCTTAAATTCTTCTTCTGTGAGAGTGGCCGTATCCATCTCTGTTGTGTTTTTACCTGGGTTTTTTTTCTCTTACACTGTAACTTCCTGCATTTTCGTCAGTTAAGAGCTTCTTAAAATGATTTCTCCATTCTGTGCTACTTATGTTTGTTGTCGTTCTTTTCATGTTTTGTTTCTTTAAGTTTTGTGTTATTTTTATTATCCTTCTCGATTATGCTCATTACTTCCTCCAGCCATCTTGTCTTCTTTGTTTTTATTAATTTCGTGCATTATTTCCTTATTGTCTGGTATTTCTTGTAGTCTTTCCCGTTTCCTGTTCTTAACCATGTTATTCTCGCGGATTTCTTCTACTGTAGCAATCCCTTACAGTCCTCGTCGAACCATACCTTCTCTTTTTCTATAGTTTTTATTCCTAGGACTTTGCCACTATTTTCCTTTTCCGTCTTTTTTGATATAAGATTTGTTACCTCCTCATACTGCTGTTTCTTTCCTATTATCCTTTCGGTATTCCATCTCTAGCTTGTCCTCGCCTGCATATAGTAGTGTGTACTCGTCTTTATCGATTCTGCCTTCTCCCTTCCATCTTAGTTCCTCCATGGCCAATAATTCTAGTTTATATTCTTTCATTTCTCTCGCCACTTCCTCCATTTTTTCCTATAACTAGCATTGGTTTTATGTTCCAAGTTTCTATTCTTATTATTGACTTCTTCTTACTTTTCCTGTTTAGTTTTTCTCATTTCCGTTTCCGTTGCATGGTGGTTGTTTTCATCTTCCATCTCCTTACCCTCTCTTAGTAGTTTTTTCTAATCGTTTTCGAGATTTTCCTCAAATGCTGGTTGGTGTCCTGACTTTCCGGGGATCTTTCGCTCACCGTGCGTTTCTCTCCCAGTGACATTCATTAGTTCCCACGGCTTCTTGACCATATGCTACCCCATTTACGATCAGTTTATTGTATCTCAGCAGGGCTCTATGTCCTTGTTGTTTCGCCAACTTCAGGTGGGGGAGCAGGCGTTTTCTTTCCTCTTGCACTTTTTTTGAAATTAACGACAAGGTAAATACGGCAACGACACGGCATGTAAATGGTTTACGAAGAATAAATTTGGCAACATGGAACATTAGAGGACTAAATGGAAAAGAAAAAGAACTAATTGAGGAATTTAAAGAAAGAGATATAAATATTTTAGCAAGTACAGAAACTAAAGATAAGTGGAAAAAGGTCACAGACCTAGAGGAAGGTCATATGATGATCCTAAGCGGAGGAGTTTGGTGTATAATACACAGAAATGTAATCAAGTACTTAAACAAAATGGAATGCATATCCGGAAGAATAATGAAAATTGAATTAGAAATAGAAAGAAACAGCAGATTACATCTGGTAATTCTGTATGGCCCAAATGATGACGATAAAGCTGAAACTAACGACAAATTTTGGGAAGAAGCATCAGAAATAGTGGAAAATTGCAACGGAAAAATTGTAGTACTAGGAGACTTAAACGGTAGAGTCGGCATAAAAGATGAAAGGACAAGTGATGTAATAGGACAGTTTGGAGAAACAACGAGAAACAACAATGGACAAAGATTTTCACATCATAATTTTGACACATAATTTTGAATTATTGATTTCTGTGTACAAAATAACCTATTAGCAGAGAGTAGGTATTATACATACTCTCTGCTATTAGTAATGAACTCATTCTTTAAACACAAAGGAAAAAGGAACTCTAGGCAGGAAATAAGGGATGTTAGAGTTATAAGAGGATCCGAGATAAATAGTGACCATTATATACTAAAAGCCAAAAAGGACAATAAGCTGCCAGAGAGTGGGTAATAATAAAAACAAAATAGAACTGCGAAACAACAATAGTAAGGAGACGATAAAAAATTACAGACTAATGATAAGAGAAGTAGCGGACAAGTATACAAAGAAAGTTGAAGAAATTATAGGTGAGTCAAGAACTAATAAATATTGTAATGTGGAGGAAGCATGGGAAACATTCAGAAAAACCCTAATTAGCGCAGGAAAAGAAACATGTGGTACCACGAAAATAAATAGAAAGAAAAAGCAAACGGCCTGGTGAAACGACAATGTTAAAAAGGAAGTTAAACTAAAGAATGAAAAATGCAAAATATATCTACTTAAAGGAGATAATACCACATACCAGGATTATAAAAGACAGAGAGACAGAGTCAAAGAGATAGTATTAGAAGCAAAAAGAGAAACCTGGGAGGAGTTTGGAAGAAAAATCGAAGCTGACTTTCATACAAACCAAAAGCTATTTTACAAAACTTTGAAAAACATAAGATCTGGGAAGAAGAATGAAGTAATTAAGCAAATTAAGGATGAACATGAAGCAATATTAACGGAAGAGGAAGACATAATACAAAGATGGAGAAGATACTTTGAAAATCTGTTGAACAAAGAAAGTATTGTGGACAGAACCGAAAGAACCTACAACATAAAAGAAATACAACAACAAAGAGAGCACATACAATTAGAAGAGGTTAAGAATGCCATAAATAGACTCAAAAGAGGAAAGGCTGCTGGGCATGATAATATAACAGGAGAAATGCTGAAAAATATGGGCGAAAAAGGAGTCCAGTTGTTATCAAAAATATGCAATATGGCTTGGGAGGAAGGCAGAGTACCAAAAGACTGGGAGATAGAGGTCATTGTGCCAATATACAAGAAAGGAGACAGAAGAGACTGTAACAACTACTGAGAAATCATCCTGCTAAGCATAGCATCGAAAGTGTATGAGAGAATATTAGAAACAAAACTGAGGCGGGAACTAGAACCACAGCTCGAACAGTCAGAATGTGGTTTCAGGAAAGGCAGAAGTATTAAGGATCATATATTTACGATTAAACAGATGATGGAAAGAATAAGCAATACAGACGATGAAATATATCAAGCCTTCCTCAACCTGGAAAAGGCAATCAACAGAATATCAAGATCAATTATAGAACAAACCCTTGAACAGAACATAACCCCAGAACATAAAACTAATAAGAGCAATAATGGGAATGTACAAAAATAGTAGAAATATTGTAAGAACAGACAACATGCAAACACGCGAGTTTACGGTAAACGAGGGTGTACGGCAAGGAGGTGTTTTGAGTCCAACTTTATTCAACCTAGTTATGGACGAAGTAATGAAAGAAACGAGGAAAAGAACGTCTTCGTTTAGTGTGGGGTATAGAAACCTAGAACCAATCCGTATAAGTGAATGTGCGTTCGCCGATGACCTTGTTATATTCGCGAGAAGTGAAATTGAACTGAGGAAAAACTTATATGGAGAGATATGGAATGATAAATTAGCAGAGAAGAACCTCAAGATAAACGAAGAGAAAACAAAAATCATGGTAAGTGGGAAATCAGACACAAAAGTAAACATTGAGCTAAATGGAAAAGGCAATAGAACAAGCTTACCAATAAACCAGTGATCTCGTTCCCCGATGGAGACCCAATGATTGTTGAAGTCAGACAGCAATAAAATCGCTAAAAAATGGGAAAGCGCCAGGCATCAATCCTAGCCGGAGACAGCATTTTGTTTCAACGGCTTTACGACCTCCTACTTCATATTTGGCATTTGGAACAAATACCATCAACGTGGAAGATAGCGATCGTAGTCCCCATATTGAAGAATGGCGATAGACGGGAATGCTATAATTACCGTGGCATCAGCCTCCTATCAATTGTCGGAAAGGTATTTATGAAGATCATTCAATCACGACTACAGAAACATCGAGAGGAAATAAGTCGAGAGGAGCAAGCAGGATTGAGGCCAAATCGTGGCTGTATCGATTAAATATTCGCACTTCGCCAGTTGATATAATCGTAATCGGTGTGGAAAACGGACAATTATCGTCTTTATCGACTTTAAAATCGGTCTTCGACTGGCATCCACTGGCCTTCTTTATGGTCAGTATTGGAAACAGAGCATGTGCCTTCAAAAATTCTACATCTTCTACAAGCGGCGGACGACAGTTCAACCAGCTGCGTACGGATCCGGAACGAATTATCGGACGGTTCTCTGATCCAAACGGGAGTTCGACAGGGAGACGTCGCTTCTCCACTGCTTTTCAACGTGGTTATAGACGCCATTATGAGGAAAGCATTAGATGGTCGACGAGGCGTCCGATACGATGACACCAACTTCATTTCCGATCTGATGTTCGCCGATGATAGCGCTAGTTTTGCCGATACCGATGCCGATCCAACAGATATTCTCTATAACAATTCCCAGAACGCCAAATCCTATGGACTGAAAATAAACGTGGACAAGACGAAAGTCTTGTAGACGGACGGATCGCAGGCCAATGTTCATCTTAATGGTATTCAAATCGAACACGTGAAAGAATTCAAATACATGGGCTCATTGGTGCAAGAGCAGAAAGTGGCACTGGCCGCTGACATTCATAGCTGGATTGGTCAGGCATCAGAAGCGTTTGCGTCGCTCATATGGTGCGGAAGAAGACGAACATATCCACTAATTCCAAAATTCGTCTATTCCGGACGTTCATCTTACCAATTCTTTTGTATGGAGCAGATATGTAGACACTACTTCAATCGGACCTCAACAAACTCGCGGTGTTCCAAATGCGTTGCCTAAGACAGATTATCGGTGTTTCAATTCGTGATCGCCTGCGGAATGAGGAAATTCGAGCCAGATGCGATAAGCAACCACCGATTGTGGAACAAATACTAACTCGCCGTCTACGATGAGTCGGTCACATTTGCAGAATGAATGAAAATCGGCTTCCACGCAAACTACTCTGGCGGAAGCGGCCGCCCAACTGGAGGATTCAGCGATCAGCGCCGAAGGAGATATGGATAAAAAATGTAGAAGACGACCTCAAGAACCGATGACTGGACCTCTGAGACCGGGGATATTGCCATTGATTGGAAAGTGTGGAAGCAAATTGTGAATGAAGCGAAAAATCTAGCGGCACCGACAGCAGCGTATTGGTTACGAGAACGACGCCCTCGACAATCGCTAGCTACGAATTAAAGAAGAGAAGAAGAAGTAATGATTTATATTTATTGGTACCTTTAAATACCTGGGAGTACGTCTAGATAGCAAGGGAAACCATGAAATAGAAATTAATGACAGAATAAAGAGTTCAGCAAGGGTGTACCACAGCCTCAGAAATAGTTTCCTGGGAAAGAAAGAAGTATCAGTAAAAGAAAAAATGAGTATATACAGAGCTGTATTCGCACCTATACGCAGAGATTAAAAGTGTTAACGCAGAGATTAAAGAGCAAGATCCAAAGAATAACTAAGAAGAGTGTTAGGAGTCAAAAGACAAGATCACATAAGAAATGACACCATTAGAGATCAGTTAAAGGTGCAACCAGTAGCAAAGCGGATTGAGAACTGCCAACTGAGATGGTATGGACACCTCAAGTGAATGCAGGACAAACGACCAGTCAAGAGAGTATGGGAAGCTAAAGGTCAAAAAAAGAAAAGTAAAGGAAGACCAAAGACAACATGGAATCGAAACATAGAGAAAATAGTAGAGGACAGAGGACTCACAATGGTTCAAGCATCAATTATGGCAAAAGAAAAAAAGGAGTGGAAAAAGTTCATATATAGGGAAAGAAATGTGTGAATATAATGTATTGTAAAGATTAAATGTAAGAATTAGAATATGAAATGTAACACCTTACACCTTAGGGTAAATAAGGTTATTGATTATATACATCAAGTTGTGCTACATGCGTTGCCCATCCCACTGAAATATATACTAACTGGAACGAGCGTTGCTTGAGTCTTGGCTTGTGCGGGCCAAGAGAGAGCATCACAAGGTGTCATATCGCTCTGTCTTCGTCTAGTGCAGTCCAAAAGGAAAACTAAATGTGTGTCCGACGTCCATTTTTCCTTGCAAATACAATAGTATTTTACCATTGTCTTTTTGAAAACAACTTTCATTAAAATATATAAACTTCGGTTTATAATATGTTTACCGATTGAACGATCTCACTCTCTTTCTTTATACAACTCAATACAACTAGCTTCTCGCTCTGACTGTATCACATCCTCCCACTCTCGAATTCACCGTTGGCTAGACAAGGATGAAGGGATCCCCTTTGGACCTCTCTCTCACAAGCTTAGAGGCCAACGCTCGTTCCAGTTAGTATATATTTCAGTGGCCCATCCTAGCGTGTCGTCGAAATGGATACCAAGCAATTTTACGCTCTTCTGAAGCTAATAAAATTAATATTTAGAATTGAATCATCGATGTTTTATGTTCTTTTACAAATATTAAATCAAATATTATGAACATTGTCTTTTCACTATTTAGGATCAATCTGTTCTCGTCACACCAGGTTTTCATTGTATCTATTGAGGTGAGAATATTGGTCGATATTATATCTTCTGACCTATTTCCAATAATAATACTTGTATCATCTGCATAGTTCAATGTCATATTTGATGTGGTGTGTGTTGTAGATTTAATTCAGGAAGGTCGTTAATGTACAGTAGGAAAAACAAGGGGACCAAGGTGCTACCATGTGGTATTCTTATATTTATAATCCTTGGTGTCTATCTCTCCTTTCCATGTGATGTCTCTATTTCTGTTATTTGGATTCTATTTTGTAGGTATTGCGAAATTAGATCTAGAGCAACACCCCTAATTCCGTAACTGTATGCTTTTTTTATCAATGATCCACTGTGTCATATGCCTTTGCGAGATCCAGGAGTATTCCGCCTGGGATACAATGTTCCTCTAGATGTAGAATGTTATGACTTGTTTGAGTGGTACAAGGTCGTACAAGGCTTGCCTAGTACAAGCCCATAATCCATAACTTTTTTATTTAGTAGAGGTATATTTGTACAGTGCGTTTGAAAAAGAACTCCCTAGTTTTATTGAGACAAAGAAACTGTTCAAAGTGATTCACACTATTCTAGTTTATGGTGTTTGATTCATCAACTGCCCAAGTTTTGCTCCCCTGCAGCTAGCAAGCCTGATTGTCCTTCTAGTTCGCTTTCAAGCCTGCTAGTTCGCTTAATTCAGTTCAGGCGTGCAGTGCAATGGCTACTCCGCAACAAAAAGCGCAGTGTGGTATTTGGCTTGTGCAATCGGAATCTGTTATAACAGTGCAAGGTAATTTTAGTCGACACTATGGTGTTGAACCTCCTATCGCAAAAACTATCCGTCATTGACTACATTCTTTCAAGGAAACCGGTAGTGTTTTAAAAGGGAAATCGCCAGGCAGACAAATAGAACAGATCCGCGTTTCGTGTATTCGGAGCCTAAAGAAGTCAGTGGCCAGACGTAGTCTGCAATTAGGATTGCCTAAAGGTAGCGTGTATGATGTTATGCCTAAAAGACTTCATTTGAAAACTGTTTGTAACAAAACTGTTACATGAAATAAAACCTACTTATAAAATCAAAAGGTTATAGTTTGCTGTTGACTTTCTAAACTTGAATTAGAATTGATGATGATGCCCATTTGTTGAAAATATTTTCTTTTCTGATGAGGCTACATTCATGTTAGTGGAACAGCAAATCGTTACCACTGCAGAATTTGGGGGTCAGAGCATCCACATTTAGTCAGCATCAACGTGACTCCCCCAAAGTTAATGTTTGGTGCCGCTTGATAGAAGATCGTGTGATTGGTCCTTTCATTTTTGTATAACAAACAATAAATGGGGACAATTACTAAATGTTAGCAGAGTTTTATTTTTCCCCAAATGGATGATATTGAGAGTTTGAAAAAATGAGGTCCCGCTAAATTAACAGAAAGTTAGCGGGACCCACCCTAAAAATAATTATTTTGAGGAAATAAATGCACCGGAATTATCCGCTTTTTATCCGCAAACGAATGCCGCGAGAAAAAAAAATCTGCGCTTTTCATTTCCCGGGAAAATTTGTGAAAGTTTTTATTTTTGCCTGGCTGAAACGGCGGCGTGCTAGGTTCTTTGTTCTCTGCAAATGGCATGTTAAGGCACTTTCAAAGACGCAAGCGGCATGTTAGGTTAGGTTAGGTTAGAATCTTTCGGTATTATTCAGGCGTCTCTTAATTCGAAGGTGATAGGGTGCATGTGCCTTTTTCCAGTAAAGAGAACTGCCTCTGTTTTCTCATGTGCCAGTTGACTCTTTTCCATCCATTCGTCCACTAACTTCATTGCAATGTTTGCTCTAGCAGTTATTCCCTTTTCGGTTTTCCCGCACACCACTGGTGCCAGATAATCTGCAAATGCGATGGTTTCCACACCTACTGGTAATTCCAGTCTGAGCACTCCATCATAGGGAATGTTCCACAATGTGGGACCCATGACTGAACCCTGCAGAACAGTTCCTTGTTGTGAAATCGGGCCGGATCCGGCCTTCAAATTGATTTTATCCGGCCCTCGTAACAATTTGCACTTGCAAGCTCTATCTAGACTAGACTTTCAGTAATCTAATCTAATTAAAACTAAATACATAAGACTTGACAGACAGGACAGGAGACTAAGCCTTCATATTAATCAAGTTTCAATATATTGAATGCTTGCTAATAGACCTTTTCATAGTTGAATTTTTTGTGCGCATGTGTCAATTTCTGCCATGTTATACGTCAAAAACCGAACATTTTGACGTATAACTAAATATTAGCCCGAAACTTTCTTTTTCCCCCTTTTCAAATTTGGCGGATGTGCGTGCGCTAAAATAACCGTAAAAAAGTCTATTTAAAGCATTTAATTCCTGCAAAGTCAAAGCGTCATTTGAAAAATAAACATCCGACTTTAAGAGGTAAAAGAGAATATTTCAAAAGAAAATGTCTTGAACTACAGCAGAAAAAGAATGCATTTGAAAGGTATGTTCATGATGATAATAAAAATGTTCTAAAAGCTTCTTATTTAGTTAAGGCGAAGCTCATACGATTGCTGAAAAATTAATTAAACCTTGTACAAAAGATTTAATCAAACGCATAATCGGTGAAAAAATTGCAAGCAAAATTGATCTCGTCCCCTTGTCTGATACGACGATTTCACGACGAATTAAAGATATGTCAGATTACTGCGAAGCGGAACTAGCAAGTCGTTTGAAAAATGCTAAAGATGAATTCACTCTGAAAATGAACGAATCGTTCGAAAATTAGTTTTCGTGATACATACACGAATCCAATTTTCAGGAAGATATGCTTTTTTTGCAAAGCTCTGCCAACTCAAACAACCGGTGAAGAAATATTTAATTTACTTAATGCATATTTTGAAAAACATTCAATTTCTTGGAATGTATGTCATCATATATGCACTGATGGAGCCATAGCTAGGGTTGGTATTATAAAGGGCGTAATAGTACGTATAAAGAAACTAGTTCCAGGCATCAAAGCCAGCCATTTCTGGCTTCATCGTCATGCTCTCGCTGTTAAACGGATACCAACAGCATTGTATGAAGTTCTCAATGAAGGCGGTAAGATGGTTAATTTTATCAAATCCAGACCCCTAAATACCAGGGTATTTGCCCTATTGTGCGATGATCTGGGAAGCTTACACTAAAATCCACATTTTTAATACTGAAGTAAGATGGTTATCTAGGGGAAAGGTTCTGACCAGACTCTAGAAATAGCACGATGAAATTCAAATCTTTTTATCGGAACGTGAATTTTCTGCAAAACTTAATGACACTAATTGGCTTCAAAATCTAGCCTACCTTGCAGATATATTTTCGTATATAAACGAAGTTAATCTTTTACTTCAAGGACCAAATACTACAGTTTTTAAGGCCAATTTCAAAGTAAACTCGATCAAATCGAAAATCAAGCTTTGGGAGGAATGCATCACCAAAAATAATACAGAATGTTTTGCTAATTTAAATGATTTCCTGGCAACCAATGATATCGCAATTCGACTAGAATTAAAAAAAATCAGTTTTATGAACATTTAGCGGGATTGCAAAAGACATTTGTCGATTATTCCCCCCATATAATTTAAGTAGGAAGTTAAGCAATAATTTAAGTTGAATCGAAAATCCTTTTAATGAGGGTTGTGTTGTGGATACCTTGCCAATTAAGGAAAGAGCAATTTATCGATATATGTACCGATACTACATTAAAATCTGCATTTGAACCGGATGGCATTGGCCCGTTTTGGATAAAATTGAGGGGAGTATATCCGAAAATTTCCAAACGCGCGGTTAAGTAATTGATGCCTTTTGTAAGAACTTCTGTGAGAAATCCTTTTCCACATACGTCGCTACAAAAACTACGTATAGAAATCGACTTGATGCCGAAAATCCAATTAACACAGATCCATCCAGATTATTGATAAATTATGCAGTCTTAAACAAGCACAACGAAGTAGAAATATATTTTTTCTTTTGATTACAATTTCATTTCTACGTATGTATAATACAAATATTTTATATGGAATTTATTATATTGTTTGAATAAATGCAAATTTATTTATTATGAGACTTTTTATAAATTAAATTTTTATAACAAATGCAGGGACGAACCTTGTTCATAACATGTAATGCGATTCCCCCCTTAATCAAAGTGCTACTAAACAAAGGGTTCCATTCAAAAAATTCTCAAAAAGGGTTCCGCGGGATGACTAAGGTTGAAGAACACTGATCCAGAGGAACATCGTATCCCATGCAGAATACTCCTGAATCTCGCAAACGCATATGGCACAGTGGATCTAATAAAAAAAGCATACAGTTACGGAACTAGGGGTGTTGTTCTGGATCTAATTACACACTACCTACAAAATAGAATTCAAATAAAAGAAATAGAGACATCACATGGAAAGGAGAGATCAAGGATTATAAATATGGGAATACCACAGGGTAGCACCTTAGACCCCTTGCTTTTCCTACTGTACATTAACGACCTTTCTGAATTAAAACTACAACACACACCAAATATGACGTTGAACTATGCAGACGACACAAGTATTATTATTGGAAATAGGGCAGAAGATATAATAGCGACTAACGTCCGCACCTCAATAGAAACAACGAAAACCTGATGTGACGAGAACAAATTGATCCTAAATAGTGAAAAGACAATGATTATAATATTTAAAACCAACCGGGCTAAAATAACATACAACATCGATGATTTAATTCTACATATTAATTTTAAGCTTCAGAAGAGCGTAAAACTGTTTGGTATCCATTTCTACGACACGCTAGGATGGGCAACGCGATTTATCTGATGCACACATCCAAGCTTATTCCCAATTTGAAATTGATTATTATCAGTTTGAAATAGTAATTATTAAAATTAAAATTGCAAAAGTCTTCAACATTTCTACTTTAGCTTATAAAAATATTCTCACCTTAATTTTTCAAGTTTACAAATCGCTACATTTAATTCTTTAATTTGGTTATTTCGTGCTCCAAATGTATATAAATTCTCTAAATAACCAATTTGCTCTGGAAAACTACTTAAATCACAACCATTGCACCAGAGCGTTTCTAGATTAATTAAATATCCAATATTTTCGCTTAATTCTCTAATAGGATTATGACTTATATTTAACGATTTCAATTGAGTCAATTCACGTAAGGCTATTGGAAAATTATTTAAGTTATTATAATCAATAGCTAGAGTGTGCAAACTCTTTAATCGAAATAAGTTGTTTGGTAAATCATGGATTTTATTTCTCGCTAGAAAGAGCTGATGGATTTCTTCGCAATTTAATACTGACTCTGGTAAATTTACCAAATCAAAGTCCTCCAGTGTTAAGTTGTGCGATTTGGTGAACAACGCATATTCTATTTTTGCCAAAGCATGATTTCTTTGGAAAAAATAGAACAGGGGATTCATGTTTATTTCCTGAAAGAATAAGAATATTGATTATATGGTAATTTTTTATTTAATTGAATTCTAAATGTTTTAACACTAGAGCGAGCGCGTTGAAAGATAATATCTTAAGATAAGATAAGATCATATTATGTACATGATTAGGCCCAAGGGTGATTTTATACCTCATTATTATTTGGTGGAAAAAAACAAAGAAAAAAGTATTTTTTCCCTATTTTCTCCAATATAAATTATAAATCACATACAGTTATAATTTATTGGAACGGAGTTCCTTTAGGGAGGTCTCCGTATGAGTGATTGGACAGAAAACGTTATATGCCGCGTTACGTTAAAGTTGTTGCTAACAGCTACTTCTATCCAAATTAAAAAGACATCTGGAATGCAATCAATCTGATTTAGTATATAAAGGTGAAGAAATCTTCAAACGCCGCGCTTTATCTCTTCAGGCAGGGTCTTCCAAGCTGAAGAGAATTTTTAAAATGAAAACGCAACTGTTTTATTAATTGTCAGTTCACACATAGCAAAATCTGTAAAGCCTCATACTATTGCCGAGACACTGATTAAACCTTGTTGTAAGTTGCATTTTAGGTCCAGACATGGCCAAGAAGATTGATACTGTGCACTGTCAAATAGCACTATATGCAAGCGAATTTTCACAATTTCAAAGTCTGTGGAGAATGAGCTTATGAGAAGGTTAAAAATTGGTATTTTTTTTAGTTTACAGCTTGATGAAAGTACCGACTTTGCAGGACTTGCTGTTTTTCTTGTGTTTGTAAGGTATCCATTCGAAATGTATTTTGCATTTTGATAAATGAATTGCTTGAAACTTACACTACTGGCGAGGAAATTTTCAAAGTTATCGACAAATATATACAGCAAAATGATTTGAAATGGAGCAAGTGTATTGATATTTGCATTGATGGACCGGCTGCAATGGTTGTAAAAGTAAAGGTAGCCGTTTCTAGAATGAAACAAGTAGTAACCAATGCTACCAGCAGCCACTGTGTCATCCATCGACATTCTCTGGCAACTAGAAGGATGCCGCAAGATTTAAAAGTCTTATTGGATGGTGCTGTGAATAATGAATCACGTTAAGAGCCGCCCGTTTCAAGCACGGCTTTTAAAACTTACCGCCGAAGATCTGGGTATGGATCACTTCCACTTCTTTTTTTAGCCAGACTATTTGAACTAAAAGATGCACTAGTAGTTACTATATATAGTATTTAGTTACATTTACAGAAGAGCCTTTTATCCAACAATTGATATCGATTGGCTGCTTAAATTGGGATACGTTTCCAACAACTTCGAAAAATTAAATGAAACCGCCACTTCTCTCAATCTTGCATTCTCAACATACGCTTACATTAAAAACAGGTACAGGAGCAAACTATCTGAGTCAAGTGTTTTGAGGGTGAAATTAACCAAACTTCCGATAAACTTAAAGGAAATAATAATAAAAGGAAAAAAAATGTTCCAAACAGTGTTATTCATCTTTAAAGATAATTGAGCATTAAATTTGTATTGTCTTTTTATTTTCTTAAGTTTCCAAACTGTTTTTAGGATAGCTGTGGCGCGAAATTTTTGTAGCCCGACAAGGGTGCCGCGAGATTTTCTTAGATCGATTTAGGGTGGCGCAGCAAAAAAAGTTTGAGAACCACTGCGTTAGAGCGAGTCCACACGATGCGTTAACGGTGCGGTGCGGCACCGCACCGCAATTAATTCGAGCTTTGGGGTGCCACACGGCCGGTGCGGCACCGCAATCGAACGCGCGGCGCCACAACGTCAATGAATCAACTTATTTTTTAAATCATCGTGTGTTTTATCCCATAATGCAGGTCTTTCTTGTACTAAAGATATAAGGAAATCAATATCAATATTATCGGTACTCATCGTAAGAAAGATAAATATTAATATTCATAAAATAAACAGGTTCGATACAATACTGCGGCGGCGGCACGGTGCACTCCGATGTCGCAGCGTATCACCCCTCCCCGCCAAGTCTCGCATGTCACAAGCGCGGCGTGCCTACGGTGCGACGCCGCACGGCGGCCCAACGCAACGTGCGACATGGTATAGTGATTTAGACCGAGGCCGCACTACGGTTTTTTGCCGCGAGCGGTAACCGCTATAACCGCGAAACCGCTCGAGAAACACACAGTACGCTATGGGAAAAATCAGTCGCGGGAAAAAAACCGCAAGTGCGGCCGCTTGTATTGATTTACTTAAGTCATAAAATCACGAGGTTGAAAACCGCGGCGGTTTAGCCGTAGTGCGGCCTAGGCCTTATATGTAGGATATTTATGCCGCTCCGGCATAATTAACGCATCGTGTGGCCTCACCCTCATACGTATTTCTCTTTCTCCCAGTGTATATTTCTATAATGCGTGCTCTCTCTTTCTTTCGCAGAATGACAGACGAACGTGGTTTATAACCTTAAAACTAAACGAAAAAAATTTGTTCAAAGGTATTTGTCATTTTTTGTATTAAATCATACGATAGTTATATTATTTATATTATACTCATTATTTGAATTTGGTTTTGAGAAATGGAAACTGAAGAACGTATACAGAAGACTGAAAAAAGTAAGTTAATAGATATAAAACTATATATTCATACATGACAAGATGTCACGTGTGTCACATTATTATTATTTCTATTCATTTAGTATGAATAGAAATAATAATAAAAATTAATAAAAAATGGAGTGTATCAAATCCAAGTCACGTCTGCAGTGGTAGCCACCGGCGTTTTGTCAGCGTCTGTTCACTCAGTGAGTGCGGCTGTAACACATGTTTCAGGAACTGAAAACCCTGATTCTAACAACTCAGTGGGTGACCACCAGAGGCGTATTTAACGTAGGTGCAATCGGTGCGTAGCACCGACGGGCCCCAATGCGGCGGGCCCCTGTGACATTAATTTACAATACACATGTACAATACACTTGGTTTACAACACATAGGGTTAGAAAATGAATGTTTGCCTGTTTTTTTCACACCTACACCATCGTTGATTTCTACACCTAGCGCTTAGTTCGAGTCTTTAGTATCTTTAGATAAGTTTACTAAAAAAACAGAAAACACTGAAATTAGTGAGGGAGGAACCAATAATACGGAGGAAGCCGAGGGGGAAACTGAAAATGAAGAAAATAAAGTATTTTCAAGAAAAAAATAACACACACTTAAAGATCTGTTCAACACAAGGTAGTCTGCAAGAGCGAAGGCAACAAGTGCTTTATTACAAAATTTTAAATAAGTTCTTTTTCAGTGAATCAGTTTTCTAGAAACAATTGTAGAGATGAGGCGGGACCACGAAAAAAGTGGCTACGGCCTCAGGACTTTTAAATAGTTTCACATTTTATTTTTTGATGATTTTAATTTTTTGGAATGATGTTCTGCAAACTATCGATGTTACATCAAAAATGTTACAGAAAAAAAGACATTGATTTATTTCAAGTCGTTTCGTGCATGAAAAAATCTAAAGATAAACTTGCACCGCTAAGAACTGACGCTTATTTCAACCAAGTTTTGGAACTCTCCAAGTCGAAATGACTTCAATGTTATATGGACGAAGAACACATGCATCTAATTTCACGATGAAGGCACTAGAGACGATCCTGTTATAGATCCTGTAATCGATTTTAAAACTAATATAATAGATGCGATGGTAAACGAAATGTCTGACAGAATTAAGGGCCTGGAAGATGTTACAAAATTACTTTTTGGTTTTCTAAATCCAATTTTCACGGAAAACAGGGCAAAATCAGATTTGGCAAAAAGTTGTACATTATTAAGTGAAACTTTTACATTTATTTCCCCTACTCTGATAGATAAAATTATACAATTTCAGGACATATATTTTTCACGTGATAACCCTTGTTGTGATGGAGGTGTACTGGGTTATCTAGAATATTTAGTTTTAGTTTAACAGAAAATGTATGATATTTTCCCCAATCTTGAAATAGTTTTTCGATTGTTTGTAACGCTGCCCATAGGTATAGCAAGTGCTGAGAGATCTTTTAGTGTATTGCGTAGACTAAAAACACACCTCAGGAGCACAATGACTCAAGTTAGAACTTCTGATTTGACATTACTTTCAATAGCTACTCTCAATAATAAAAATTTAGAGGAAATTATTTAAAAAAATTATATCGGCTAAAGTTAGGCGAGGCGTTCGCATATAAGCATATTTTTAAACCTTTGTTGCAACTTTGTTTAGTTTGTCTAAGCTGTATTGCTTACTTTTGTTTACTTAAAAGAAAAATAAATTTTCAATTAATTTTGTATTATTTGCTGTATTTTTAAAAGCTTTACTGGCTAAATCACTCCACTACCTGTCCACTACGTAGTCAGACGCAAAGATGAGAGACATCTATAGAAGAACCATCTTTATGGGAGCATTTGAACTCAACATTAAGGTGTTTGGCTAGTTCCAAGCTGTATCACAAATGAGTTCTCACCCCGATAAAATAAATGCAACGTTTACAATACATATACAACGTTTTATAACGTCATCTGATTTTGGAGTTTACAGAACTAGCAGCGTGACGTCACAATGTGTGCCAAAAAATTGGTTCTTCTATGTACGTTTCTCTTCTCTGAGAGCGGGCCTCGCCAAAAACTTGCACCGAGCCGCTGAATAGCTTAAAAACGCGCCTGGTGACCACTAGACACCAATCCTTACAAGCCATCATAACTCGTGCAAGTAATAATAGCAATACCCTAGGTGGTAAAAAATCCACCCGTCAACAGGCGGCAACCGGGCAATCGGATTCTGGGGAACCCGGACTTCCACGACTACAGAGAAAGTCGGAGTTCTCTAGCAAACTCCCACACAAGGCGCTAATGTACATAGGTACCTTCAACATCAACACTTTCATACAGCCTGGAAAGCTGAATTAACTAGTTAATCCGTTCTTCGTTAATTAAGGACAAAATATAAATAACAAAATGCTCAACTGATTAACTTTTACATTGAATTGAAAAATTCACTATGTTTTTACCACATTTATAATATGTAAAAATGTTATATACCTTATTAATCTTATTATACACAGTTATATAAATTTCTACACATATCACGACTCAAGTTTCGACGTGACTTAACAAAGTGACTTAACAAATTGATGAGGTTGAATATATACCCTTATAGTTTTTTGTGGGGAGGGGGCGGTGTCTGACCGTAGATGAGGACTTATCTGTTTGAGATTGGGTGAGATTAAAAAGTTGGGAAAAGATTAGGTCGATTTGCTCGTTTGACTCTAGGAGATTTAGTTTCGGGCCTTTGTTGCAATTATGCAAGATTTTTAGATTATCTATTTCTGGGAATTTATTATTGCATTCGAGACAATGGTTTGAAAGAGAACTAGTGTCTTTTTTCAGACGAAAGGCGCGAGAATGTTCTGAAAACCGTGTTGAAAAACTTCGTCCTGTCTGACCTATGTACACGCTATTGCATTCGGAAATGCAATGAATTTCGTTTACGCCGGATTTTTTGGGGGGTCGCCCTCTCCCCTCCAAAACTATAAGGGTATATATTAAACCTCATCAATTTGTCAAATTTTTTGAGGGGGTCGATTTTGTCTTTGGCATTAAACAATATTTTGAGGAGGGTTTAAATGCTACTTGAAGATTTTGATTTTGTAGGACATTTGCGATGTGTTCGCTTGATTTGCCAAAATATTTCAGGGAGATGAAAGTTTTGTCTGAATTTGAGGTTTTCGGATTTATTTGGGCCATTGAGCAATGGGCTCGTTTATTATTGATAATGTTTTGGATGAGTTTTGCTGGGAAACCATTCTCTGTAGCGATTTAATGATGAATTATCACGTAGTAACTGTCGCAACCTTCCTATTCAGATTAACTATTAAGTTAACTCAAAAAAATGTTAACGCTCTTGTTAACTTCCTTTAAATTGAACTTAGTCCTTAGTCCTTCTTAGTCCGTTAAATTTAGTCCTTTACATTGGTTGTTTGTCGACATCTTGTCATTTTTTGTTTGAATTACACGCCATGCTGAGCCGAAAAAAATAAAACGACCCGGTTGATTATTTGGTCAATGCGAGTGTATACGACTATAATATAAGTTATTATAACCTGGCTTTTGTAGCGTTATTAACGAGTTAACAATTGACAAAATTAACTTTTGGATTAACTGTGCCCACCTATGCTAGTGGCATAACTCTATAGGCAGAAGATACTGATCCTCTCACTGCGTGTCCCTTGCGTATCACAGACGAAGTCATCACAGACTACTACAAGTACCGCATCTTTAAGAGCAAAACTGATATGCGAGTTGCCAAAGGCGCTCCACTGCTGGGGATGGCCTTCATGGTCCATAAGACCATACTCGAATTCATCAGGGATCATCACCTGGCGTTCGCCAGTCCAGCAGTTAGGCGAGTACCAAATTGACAATCTCGTACCCAGTACAGAAAGAGATCCATGACGAACAGGTACGCAGGAAACCACTCTATTAAAGATCCTGATGGATATCCTTAGTATGATCATTATGGTTATGAGTGAGCTCGAAGCAAAATGTTCCGGAGTTTCTAGTCCTCCGTTCGGATCTCCGGGAGGACGGCATAGATTCTTGAGCCATAAGCTTGGTCCATTCCTCATTGCTAGATCCAGCGTTAACTTCATTATCTTCTGGCAGAAATTCTTGTTTATCTGTACTGATACAAAATCCGGTTTTCTTGAAACAGTTTTTAACAGTAACATCACTTACTGTGAACCATGCTTTCCTTGCAAATTTCATGGCTAGAAGTACATTAATATCCGGGCTATGATTTGCTTCGGGGCACCTAAGAGTATGTTAAACAACTTCTCTGCAATAAAAGCGTTTAAATGTGTGTATGATACCTTGATCTAAAGGTTGAAGTTTACTTGTAGTATTTGCAGGTAAGAACATGACTTACATTTCCAAATGTTGGTAATTCCGTGTGGGCAGCACGGAAGCATTTTTTCACGTTTCATCTTCTTTTCATTGTTAACTTTTTGCAACCAATCTTGAAATAAAATCTTTG
Organism: Phosphuga atrata; assembly: GCA_944588485.1. Taxonomy (NCBI): domain Eukaryota; kingdom Metazoa; phylum Arthropoda; class Insecta; order Coleoptera; family Silphidae; genus Phosphuga; species Phosphuga atrata. Next base: position 18,354,327 of record OX155896.1, on the reverse strand, counting down.
TCGTCCAAGCTTTTGTATTATTGGCATAATCAACAGGTAGAGTCCTTGACACCTTTAAAACATCTAGGTCGTTTTGATTTCCCAATGATGAAAAGAGGGAGCTTGTCCATACCGGTCATGTTTACGCATTGAAGAATATTTTTGTTTTGTTATTTTATACTTAATTTTCTTCAAGAAAAATCATTTTCTTGGAGAAAAACAAGTATAAAATAACAAAACAAAAATATTAAAACATCAAGATGGTCAAATACACAAATAACATTGAAAAATATTTAGACGTTCCTTACTTTGTTTCCTTCCATGACATGTTTCTCCTTTAAATGTAAATGTTTTATCGGGAGGGCACTTGAAGAACAAAGCAGTTTCATCCGCATTGTAAATTTCGTCTGGATAATACTCGTTTAAGAAACTAGGCAAATCTTCAGTCCTTTGGTTACACACGCTTTGGTCCACAGATTTACTTTCTCTAGGCTACTTTTTTAAAAGCTATCTCATTACGCCTTTTAAAACCCTCTAACTAGCCATTACTAGCCGAAAAGTTCTGAATTCCCAATTTAAAAGCAAAATTTTTAGATTTTTGTTTTAAAAAGGGTCCATCTATGGGAATATTCTTGTCAAGTTTGTTTGATCCACCCTGAAAGGCAGTTTTCGATATCGGCAAACTCAGGAAGTCGACTCCTCTTATCATTTCCGTGTCCCTTAGAGCACTGAGACTTAACCCTTTGCGGACGAGTGTCGGCATATAGTCGCCAACGCCTTTTTACCGTTTCGGACGCCTGTCGGCATATAGTCGCCCAACCTAGTTCTTAGCTGCAAAGCGTATTATGAAGTGGCTCGCGACTCCATCGCTTTTTATATATTTTATATCATATCCTTCACACGATGGATAAAAGATTTAGAGACGATACGTTAGATAGTGACAGTACTGATGAATACTACTTTGAATCTGACAAGACCAAAGATGAGACTGCATTGCTTCATCCAGTGGAAGTGAAATTTGTATATAAGGAAGTGAAATAAGGAATTCACTCAGCCTTTTCAACATAGCAGTGGTGGAGAAGTAAATATTCAAGAAAGTAATAACAGTCCTGATAAGGAATGGATGAATGTGACAAATGAGGATGTCCTTCTTCTTCCTTGGCGCTACAGTGTGGGGCCATTGCCGTACCTCGAGTACTTTCAAGTCTTTAATAACGTCGTCTCTCCATCGTATTCGTGGCCTGCCTCTCGATCTCTTTTCGACAGGCAGCCATAGCGTCAGAGCGTTTGGGGTTCGGTCGTCTTTCATTCGCATGATGTGCCCGCACCACCTTAGCCTCTGCGCCTTCACATGCCTCACAATGTCCTTTCCCTCGAGTATTCCATCTATTTCTGCGTTGGTTCTTATTCTCCACCCTTCCTCTTCCTGTATCCCTCCATATATTTTTCTTATGATATTTCTTTCGCATACTCTTAAAGCTCATCTCTTTTGAATAGTGTCCATGTTTCCCCCGCGTAAGTGATTAATGGACGGATTAGTGTTTTGTACACTTTCAGTTTAGCTTTTCTGCTCAGTAGTTTGGATCCTAGCAGTTTCCTGTTTGCAAAGTATGCTTTCCTACCTAACATAATTCTGTGAGCGATTTCCTCACTCATCTTATTTTGGCTCGTTAACTTAGCCCCTAGGTAGGTAAACTCGGTCACTTCCTCATAGTTTCTACCATTTACTTGAATTGGTCTTAAATCTGTCACTTGCTCCCTACCACATCTCATGTACTTTGTTTTATTTTCGTTTATTATCAGTCCGCATGGTTCAGATTTTTCTTCAAGTCTCGCTGTTATTTCTTTTAGGTGCTCCCTACCTTTTGATGCGATGTATATATCGTCAGCGTATGCTCCCACTTGCGCTGCTCTAGTTTTTAGGGTACCTGTTAGGTTCACCTCTCTGATTACTGCCTCCAGCAGTAGGTTGAACAACATTGCAGATAAGGCATCGCCCTGTCTTACTCCCGTTCCCATTGCAAAGTCGCCCGTGAGCTTGGAGTCTATTAAGACTTACGCACTTGACTCAGTTAGTGTTAGTCCTACGAGTCTACCCAGTTTCATGGGTACTCCTAGTACCAGTAATTGTCTCAGTAGCTCTTTTCTGGAGACACTATCAAACGCCTGTTTGTAGTCAATATATATGCTATACAACATGTTATGCTCATAACATTTTTCCATTATTTGTCTTTGCGTGTGAATTTGATCTATGGTCGACCTGTTGCTTCGGAATCCACACTGGTAATCGCCTAATATTTCTTCTGAATATATTGCAAGTCTTTTGCATATTACTGCTGACAGCACCTTGTAGGCTATATTTAAAAGAGTGATCCCTCGGTAGTTAGCGCAGTCCTTCTTATTTCCCTTTTTATGGATTGGGCATATGATGCCTTTTTTCCATTCCTTAGGCATGGTTTCCGTATTCCATACCATGACAATTAATCCGTGGATTCGTGTACACAAGTGCTCTCCACCGCTTTTTAAGAGTTCTGCTGTTATGGTATCACTTCCTGATGCTTTATAATTCTTCAGCTTTACTATTACTTCTTGATAGGTGGGTTCCGGGATTTCTGGTTACCCTGCGTGATAGTATTTTGCGTCTTTCCCATTGTTTTCATGTTCTTCGTTCTTACAAGTTAACAGCTCGCTATAGTACTGACGCCACCTTTCAAGTATTTCCTATTCCGCACTTAGTAATCTTCCTTCCTTACTGAGAAAGGTGTTGGTTCTCGATTGGAAGTCTCTGGTTTGCATTGCTATTTGTTTATAGAACTTTCTGCTCTGGTTGTTATTGTTGTATTCATCTAAGTCCTCTACTTGTTTGTTTAGCGCATTTTTCCTCTTCTGTTTACTCACTCTTTTTACCGCTATGCTTAATTCCTCGTATTTTGCTCTATTTGCTCTTGTCATTGTTTGCAGCATCTTTTTTCTGGCTTCGTTTCTTTCCCTCAGAGCTCTTCTGCACTCATCATCGAACCAAGTGTTTCTGTCCTTTACTTCCTTCCCGACTGTCTTTTACGCTACGTCAATTATCACACTTTTTACGGCGTTTTTCCCTTCTCCACGTATTCACCGGTTTCCGTTCTTTCTAGGGAACGTTCAATTAGGTCTTGATATTGTTTTTATTTTATTGTTTATCCTTCGCTCTTAGGGCCTGTGTATTCCATTTTTTTACATGTTTCTTACCCCCCACAATAGCTGTAATTCTTTGCCTCACCGAGACAAGCACGAGATAGTGATCAGAGTCGCAGTTAGCGCCTCTCATAGTTTTTACGTCTGTGATCATTGTTGCCCTTCGTTTATTGATAAGTACATGGTCAATTTGGTTGACCCCTCGGTTTGCTGGCATCACCCACGTGCCTTTGTGTATTCTTTTGTGCGGGAAGCATGTGCTACTGATTTTCATTTTGCAACCCGCTGCCATGTGGCTCAGTCTTTTCCCGTTCCCACTTGTTTGGTCGTGTAGTGAGTGCGTTCCCGCTACTCTTCTGTACGCGTCCTCTAAATGAGGATGTCATTCCAGAAAAAATACCATTTTGATCTGGATCACGGAATCCTGATTCACAACTAAATCCAAATTGCATAGAACCATTAGAGTATTTCAATTCATTCTTCACCGATGAGTTAATCAAGACGATAGTTGCCGATACTAATCGGTACGTAAATAATCAAATTCGAGGAAAATGGTCCGCATGGCATTTATGCACTGATATCACAACGAAGGAATTATCAGCATAATATTGCTTATGGGGACAATACCAATTCCGAACCTAAAGGAATATTGGTCAACGGAAAACAAATGCAGGATCCCATACTTTGCGAAATATTCAGGAGACCGATTTTTAAAAATATATTGGATTAGTAGTTAGTTTTTATAACGTTCAACGTATTTATTTTCTTTACTGCGCGCTCCAATGTCTCTCGTCCACAGCGACGCTCGCTCGTCGAGCGGTTCCATCCGCAAAGGGAATAGAATCTTTTGATTTAAAAATTCTATAATAGGTGGATTCTGGTAGGCCAAACTCGCTCTGAATTTCACTACGCGATTTCCCACACTCAAACGCATTCGCGATTTTGAGTTTATCACTTAGAGACAACACTTGGAGTTTTCTTTTAGACATGACGTAAGTATTTAAAAAGATTGCGTTCTGAAATGCGTCTTCACCCTTAATGATGATTTGTCGCAGACTAACTTATTATGGCCGATCCACACGTTTGCCATTTGCCGCAAACTAGAAACCTATACAAATGCTTGAATATGTAACTGTAAATACAAACGTATGGATATCGCACAAACGCTTGCCGCAAACTTCTTTGATTTGGATTAAAACTCGCATAAATAATCGATTCTCTCTTATAGATGTTGCTATTTTTCACTCATAGACGTTTTAGAGCCTAAAAATGACGGCACCAAGCAATGACTCTCATTTATAGTTTTTTCCCTTGCCCAGTTCTCACTTACCCAGGTTTGACTGTATTTGCTAATATAATAAGTTTTTATTCAACATTTCTGCTTCTTTCTACATATTTTTTTAACACATGCTTCTCTTTATACCATATTTTATTAACAATAAGTTAATATTATAAAGCTTGCGTTCATCTGTTTTACTATTGGTAAAACCATACTACATAATAGATAATCATATAAACTTAATAAATTCAGAACACAGCCTGAATATATAAATATCTTCAACCTTTCCGGAGCTCTATAATATTATTGAGTTTTTTACGACTTCTTCTTCTTCTTTACGTGCCATGTCCTCCGAGGACGTCGGCGATCAACATAATGATTTTTATTTTATCAGCAGCGGCACGAAACAGGCTAGTAGAGCTGACACCATACCACTCTCTCAGGTTTTTCAGCCAGTACGTGCGTCTTCTTCCTGGACCTCTTCTACCTTGGATTTTGCCTTGCATGATATTCTGCAAGATACAGTACTTTTCCACTCTCATTACCTGTCCAAAATATTCCAGCTTGCGAATACCTTTTTATGACTATCAAAACAAATCTCATAACTCCACCTGGGGCAGATGATGGGTGCATTGAGCAGCTCACCAGCTGTCACTGCCGATCCCAAGCCCGGGTAAAGGAGGTGGGTTAAACGTAGGGCTAACAACACTACCTTGTAAAAATCAGATTGTTACGAAACGTAACGACCAGCCTCGGAAAAGGACTGATATCCGGAGACGACTCAAGCAACAACCAAGGAATATGATTATTATAACCTGGAATCTGCTTAGCTGGTTTAGACCAGGGGCAGCAAAGAGAGCCATATAACAGATAGAGAAATATAACATCGACATCACGACAGTACAGTAAATCCGGAAAACAGGAAATCCAGTCAATCAGTAATATTCTATAGCGGCAACCAAAACGGGCGATATGAATTCAGGACAGGCTTCGCAGTACAGAGTTTTTCTATTGCTTTTCACTATTCGTCAAATTGATTTCCCTGTCAGTCATATTGGAAGAAAATAATTTACGACGCAGGAAGTCGAAAATCAGTAATGAAGAGGCCTGATAATAAGGCAAATGAATACTGGCATAAGCAGTGTACAAGTCAGCGTGCAGTTCGGTGTAAAAGATAATACGGTAAGAAAAATTTACTCTACCTACAAAAATTCTGGAGAAACAGCAAAAAAACATATCGGTCATAGGAAACAAATATTATCTGAAGCACAGAAACAACTGTTGTGTGATTGGGTAGACGCAGATTGCACTTTGACTCTTGCAAATTTGAAAGCCAAAGCTTTTGAGGAATATCCCGATTTACAAGTTTCGATCAGCACTGCTAATAGAACTGCTCTCAAAGAGTTTTATTTTGCTTTAAAACGCATAACTAACGTCCCCGAACGAAGAAACAGTCCGGAAGTTATCCAGAGTAGGTTTCAATATGCCGTCCAGTATAACCGAATCATGGGAGATAGGGAGATTTTTTCTTACAATTCGACGAATTTGAAATTCAAGTTTACTCTCGTATTTCTCGTGGTAGGTCCACTAAAAACACTGCGGTATATATCCGCAAAGCTCAAGTTAGACGCCGAAACTATTCAATTCTTGCAGCTATGACTATTAATTCGCTGTACTTAAACCAAGACAGGCCCTACAATTCACATCATTTCAACGAATTTATTGTTAACTTAATTAACAGCCTTGCTCTTGATGGAATTGAGGGCGTTCACTTTGTGTTGGACAATGTTGCTTTTCGCCGTAATGCGGAATAGGGTAAACTTGATTTCAAACCACGGCCACAAATTAGAATTTTTACCCGCTTACAGAGTTTTTCTACTGCTTTTCACTATTCATCAAATGAATTTCCCTATTTGTCAAATAAATTTCACGCATGTCAATTTTATATCAAAAGCTTTCTTTCCCTATTTATCAAATGACTTTCACGATATGTCATATGCTTTTCCCTCTGTTGAATATTTTCGTTATAAAGCTCAGAATCGGCAACAAATCACTTTATTATTAATTATTATACAAAAATAAGGTAATACATATTTTATCAACAAAAAAGTTTATACTTTTAAGATAACATTTCATTTTTTCCAAACAATCACTCAAATATGTTTCCGTATGGTGTATAAAATTATTACATGTTCCGCTATGATTAGGGATTGCAATTCGGTGTCATTTACAATCCGGCCCTATTTTCATCGATCCGGCTGGATCCGACCGGATCCATTATTTTTTTTGTTTTTAATGTTGACAATTTCCAGGATAATCGAGTATACATTATATACATTATTTATCACAAAATCAATTTTGGTTTTGAAAAAACCATGTGGCACCATGCGCATCAAGCATTTAAAGTACCTACTTATGCAACAGCGCGATTATTTTACCAAAAACTAGCATCACCGGTGACCGGATCCGGTATATTGGTACCGGATACGGTAAACGTTTAGTGATGCCGAATCCGGCGGATTACTGGATCCGGTTTTCAGGATAGCAATCCCTAGCTGTGGTGTTATTTGAAGCTTCGTGAACTGCGGCGTACAATTGATCTTCATTTTGAGATCCAGCTCGTCTAATTTAGTTTTTCCAAACAGAAAACATTTCTTCGATAGGATTTAGAAATGGGTTGTAAGCGGGTAAAAATTCCAAGTTGTGGCCGTGGTTTACCATCAAGTTTACCAATTCCACATTACGGTGAAGAGCAACATTGTCCAACACAAAGTGAGCTCCCTCAATTCCATCAAGAGCAATTTATTGTTAATAATTAAATTAATAATAAATTCGTTGAAATGATGTGAAGTGTAAGGGCTGTCTTGGATTTCAAATAAGTACAGCGAATTACATAATAGTCAAAGCTGGGCTATTATTAAGAATATGGGAATGGTGGAGTTACCTTCACTAACTGTTGCTAATCGTCTTCCAAACTGTATTTCTAAACGTGGAAAGTAAAAATGAATCTTCTACGTCGGCTGGTTCAAGAAATATACGGGCTTTTGTAATCCAAAAAACTGACATTTTTTAATACAACAACAAATATAACTGCAACTTCTGTCCGGTTATTTGACAGAAAATATGTTTATACAGCAGATACGCTGTTGCCAAGTTCAATTCTTTTGCAGAGATTATACTTTTTTTCTGTGTCGCTACAATTTAAGTATTATATGTATTAAATATATTTAATTTTATTTTAATTCTTGCGCAGGGGTCATGTTAATCTTCTATGTATTCTTCTTATTCTTATGCATATTCACTAATGAATGTTTGCGACCACGATAATGACTTGAATGTCGTCATCATGTGGTTCTCTTGGGAAGTATAATGGAGGTGATTTCCCGTTATCTTCCTCCATGGGTATGAAATTACCATGGGTATAAATTAGATTAGGTTGTCCGAGAGAGAATAGATCAAGACCGCATATAGCACGGCAGCGCAAACTCTCGATCACATGCGCGCGCAGCGCGCATGTGGTTTGATCGAGAGTTCGCGCTGCCGCACGCATGTGGTTTAAACTTTAACTTCGTAGATCCAAACTTTTATGGTACTCTCGGTCCAATGTAGAACAAAGTGGCAACGACCGGTGGTTTTACCTTGGTTAGATTAGGTTGTCCGCCGCGAAGCGGGAAGATAAATCAAGACAATATACGCGCGGCAGCGCGAACTCTCGGTCCAATATAGGACAAAGTGGCAAGCACCCTTGGTTTCACCTTGGTTAGATTAGGTTGTCCGCCGCGAAGCGGGAAGATAAATCAAGACAACATACGCGCGGCAGCGCGAACTCTCGATCACATGCGCGCGCAGCGCGCATGTGGTTTGATCGAGAGTTCGCGCTGCCGCACGACAAAGTTGCAACGACCGGTGGTTTCACCTTGGTTAGATTAGGTTGTCCGCCGCGAAGCGGGAAGATAAATCAAGACAACATACGCGCGGCAGCGCGAACTCTCGATCACATGCGCGCGCAGCGCGCATGTGGTTTGATCGAGAGTTCGCGCTGCCGCACGACAAAGTTGCAACGACCGGTGGTTTCACCTTGGTTAGATTAGGTTGTCCGCCGCGAAGCGGGAAGATAAATCAAGACAACATACGCGCGGCAGCGCGAACTCTCGATCACATGCGCGCGCAGCGACAAAGTTGCAACGACCGGTGGTTTCACCTTGGTTAGATTAGGTTGTCCGCCGCGAAGCGGGAAGATAAATCAAGACAACATACGCGCGGCAGCGCGAACTCTCGATCACATGCGCGCGCAGCGCGCATGTGGTTTGATCGAGAGTTCGCGCTGCCGCACGACAAAGTTGCAACGACCGGTGGTTTCACCTTGGTTAGATTAGGTTGTCCGCCGCGAAGCGGGAAGATAAATCAAGACAACATACGCGCGGCAGCGCGAACTCTCGATCACATGCGCGCGCAGCGCGCATGTGGTTTGATCGAGAGTTCGCGCTGCCGCACGCATGTGGTTTAAACTTTAACTTCGTAGATCCAAACTTTTATGGTACTCTCGGTCCAATGTAGAACAAAGTGGCAACGACCGGTGGTTTTACCTTGGTTAGATTAGGTTGTCCGCCGCGAAGCGGGAAGATAAATCAAGACAATATACGCGCGGCAGCGCGAACTCTCGGTCCAATGTGGGACAAAGTTGCAACGACCGGTGGTTTCACCTTGGTTAGATTAGGTTGTCCGCCGCGAAGCGGGAAGATAAATCAAGACAACATACGCGCGGCAGCGCGAACTCTCGGTCCAATGTAGGACAAAGTGGCAACGACCGGTGGTTTTACCTTGGTTAGATTAGGTTTTTATATGGTCTTAAGAGTACCGCCTATATGGTCTAAAATAAGATAAAGTTGCAAGAAGTATTGAGTTAACCTGAGTTAAACCAATTAGAATGAAATTAGAATTAAAAATTAAATTTATATTTCAATGTTGTTGTAAGTGCATGTGAAGAAATTGTATATTGAATGTTTACCAGAACAAGGTAAAATAAAAAGATAAAATTGGCAACGTCGGTTGGGCTTCTCCTGCACTTTTTGTTTGACAAGTAATTAGAGAGGTTAGGTAGTGAAGGAAAATATTAACTGTTGCGTCAAAAAAATGTCATTTTTTTCATAAAAACCCGTATATTTTTTTAATAAATCGACGTAGAAGCTTCGTTTTGGCTCTCTAAGTTTGCAAATACACTACGGAGGACGATTAGTAACAGTTATTCAAGGTAAAAATCCGCCAACTCCAAAAAAAATGGCCATTCCCATATTCTTTACAAATTCCTTTTGTTCTATTATGACTGACAGGGAAATATATTTGACATATACGGAAATTGTTTTGATGCAAAGCGAAACTGCTTGATAAATAGTGAAATATATTTGAAAAAATGTGAAAGTCATGTGCCAGAAAAGGAAATCCATTTGACGAATAGTGAAAAGCAATAGAAAAACTCTGTACAGCCCATTTCTAAATCCTATCGAAGAAATGTTTTCTGTTTGGAAAAACTCAATTAGACGAGCTAGGTCTCAAAATGAAGATCAATTGTACGCCACAGTTCACGAAGCTTAAAATAACATCATAGCGGCATATTGTAATAATTTTATACACCATATAGAAACATATTTGAGTGATTGTTTGAAAAGAAAAAAGAAAAAAAATGAAATTTTATTTTAAAAGTATAAACTTGTTTGTTGATAAAATATGTATCACCTTAATTTTATTTATAATAATTAATAATAAACTGATTTGTTGCCGTTTCTCAACGTTATTACGAAAATATACAACAGAGGGAAAAGCATTTGACATATCGTGAAAGTCATTTGATAAATAGGGAAAGCTTTTGATATAAAATTGACATGCGTGAAATTTATTTGACAAATAGGGAATTTCATTTGATGAATAGTGAAAAGCAATAGAAAAACTCTGTAAGGGAGTTGGTGGGACAGATAATATCATTCAAGCCAATAAGTGAGCTAATCTGCTATCTTAGGATGAAAGGAAAATGGCAAAATTATTCATTAATATCAGCCCATGCCGCGACAGAAGAAAGAGATGAGACAAAGACTCCTTATACGATCAGCTAGAGGATACGATTAGCAATATACCAAAACAAGATATGCTCATCCTACTAAGGGACTTCAACGCCAAATTGGGTAGAGAACCTGCACTCAGGCCGCATATCGGAAACCACAGCCTCCACGATATTTCATATGACAACGGCCAACGATTGGCAGGACTAGCAGCGACCAACAATCTAGTGGTTGTATCAACGATGTTCGAACACAAAACCATACACAAAAAGACGTGGGTCTCGAATGACCACAGAACACGAAACCAAATAGACCTTGTGCTGGTCTATGCTAGGTATGCAAAAAATGTCATGGATGTGATAAGCCGAAGGGGTGCAGACGCGGACTGCGACTATTTCCTAGTAAAGACAAAAATACGCCTGAGAATCAATAGCATAAAAACAAAAGAACAGCAAGCCACAAATACAGCAAGATGGGAAGTAAGCACACTTGGAAACGCTGAAATACCAACCAAATACCAAACCGAAATGGAAAACCAACTACGATATTAAATAAAGCCAGATTACACATGTTACAAGACAATAATATCGCCAACATAGAGAAATTTAAAACATGCAGAAAGGAGGCAAGGAAACTTATAAGGAACAAGAAAAGAGCGGCCCAGAATAAAGTACTACAACAACTAGAGGAGGATGCCAAAAGCAACAATAGTAGGAGATTCTTTCAAGAAATATTGCGGATGAAGAAAGGATATAAACCCATAACAAGCAGTATCCTAAAAAGCGATGGGGACGAACTAATACGACACGTCGGGAATAATTAAAACATGGAAAGAGTATTTCAACAACTTTCTTAATTCAGATAACGGCATAACAGCAGAGACCACAACATACCAGACAGCGGAAATAGACGTAGAGGAGCCAAGCTTCCAAGAAATAATAGTGGCAATCAACAAACTCAAAAATGACAAAACCCCAGGATGCGATACAATACCAGCAGAATGCCTAAAATATGGAGGAACACAATTCCACAAAGATCTACATAAACTGGTACTAGCCATATGGAAATGGGAAGCCTTGCCAGACGAATGGAACGAAGGTACTATTATCCCCATCCATAAGAAAGGAGACCGCATGAAATGTATCAACTAAGGGGAATATCGCTACTGAACGCTCCAATGTGCTATTGAGATATCACCGTATGCGGAGGAACAAATTGGCGAATATCAGTGTGGATTCAGACCAAAGAGGTCAACAGTGGACCAGATATTCACAATCCGACAACTACTGGAGAAACACTGGGAATTCAATAAAGACGTGCACCAGCTGTTCATGGACTTCAGACAAGCTTACGACACCATTATACGCGACAGTGTCTGGATAGCCTTGGCAAATATAGGTATACCACAGAAAATCATCACTCTCACAAGTTATGTATAATCAATACCAGATTTTGGCGTTAAAGTAGGAAACCATATAACAGAGAAATTTTCGGTCATGAATGGATTGAGACAGGGAGATGGACTGTCGCCCCTACTCTTTAACATAGTCCTAGATATGGCTATCAAGAAGAAGAACATCACCACGGAAGTATTTACTAACCAGGGGCCACAGATGATCCTGTCCTTCGCGGACGACATTGACGAGGTCGGAAGAAGTACTGTTGAAGTCAAGGAAAGCTTCCCTAAAATAGAGACAGAATGTAAAAAAATGGGCCTGAACATCAACGAGGAAAAAACCAAATATATGCACATTACCCGACAACCAACCAGGGACAAAATCGGTCAGAATATAACGATGGACACCTATAACTTCGAATGTTTCAGACAGTTTAAGTACATTGGAGCCACGATATGCTCAGACAACGACAGCAACGAAGAGATTAAAACACGAATACACAGTGGCAATCGGTGTTTCTTTGCCATGCGAACCCTCATACAATCCAAAACGGTGTCGAGAGTATCAAAGCTGAGGGTGCACCAGACTGTAATCAAACCGATAATCTGTTATGGTTGTGAGACCTGGACCCTTACGAAACACAATGAGCTTCTACCAAAGCGGGCTGAAAGGAAGATCCTGAGAAGAATATTTAGCCTCGTCAAGGATACAAACACGGAGCAATATCGCATAAGGACGAATGCAGAATTCCAGGACCTATACCAAAAGCCGGATATAGTCAAATCAATAAAATCCCATCGTCTGAGATGGACTGGTCATGTCCACCTGACGACCGACTGATCAAGATAGTATGGGAAGGAAACCCAGCAAGAAAGAGACCGCTGGGGCGGCCGAGAATCAGATGGAAGGACAACATTTTAAAAGACCTACAGACTATGCAGGTATATGACTGGAAGGAGGCCATGATGGACCGGGACCGATGGAGGCAAATCGTTAACGCAGCGAAGACCCACCAAGGGTTGTAGTGCTACCCAAAAGAAGAAGAAGAAAACAAATCTCATGGGAAATTTGTCATTTATTTACTAGTTTTCAATCTACCTTCATGACACTCAACAAACACTAGAAAAATGACAATTGTTTTTTAAAGATTATGTCTTTCTATTAACTTCCATCCATCTGCAGAATCCATCTGCTGACGTGTTTCGAGATTTAACTCTCATCAGTGCAGCTTGAATAATAATTTGTAAACCACTTACTTGAAACCCAAGTGAATGACTAAATGAACTTAGCAGGTTATTGATTTAAATGGTAATGTACTATTAGTAAAACCATACTACATTATAGATGGGGTGTAAGGGGTGACGACGATGCCGACCCAACTGACAACCTCGCCTGCACGTGGTGCACCCTGCTGATAACCAACGAGGCCCTGTCGACCGAGTTGCTGCCGGTATAAGCAGCACCCCCTTGCCAGCCAACAACTTCGGGTGGAGGAGCTGGCAGGGGTGGGGCAACTCCTTGCCCCGGGAGTGAGAAATCACTCCCAAAGGCGGATGAACTGACAAACTGGTCAACGGCGGGGGGATGCGGCAAGGAACAGGAAGCTACCACAGTAAAGGTCTCTGAGACATCCCTAGTACACATATCATAATGGCATAATGGCTAAAATCAATACAAAATGTTTCGGAGCTTGTATTCCTCCGATCGGATCTCCGTGGAGGAATGCATTGAAATTAGCTAAAAACCAAAATTAACACCTACACGAAAAATAGCGACATGGAATGTGAGAAGCGTGTTCCAATCAATCTTGCCTGATTATGCATAATAGCATAACGTAGTAATGGAAATGGGGAGATTACAGTTAGATATCTTAGGAGTGGCAGACGTCAGATGGCCAGGAAGTGGACAATGTGCAACCAGCAACAGTATCATGTATTACTCTGGAACAAAAGATCCACAAAACTTGTATGGAGTAGCTATCTTAGCACCCAAAGAAACAAATAAATCCGTTACAAACGTCATACAATACAACGAACGAATAATACTCATACAGTTAGAATCGCAGGCAGGTACAGTAAATATCATATAAATATATGCGCCAACAGCAGATAAGGCACATGACGATGCAAACAAATTTTACGCTGATCTGAACGATGTGCTAAGAATAACGAAAAAGCGCGATACAAGAATTATACTCGGTGACTTTAATGCGAAGGTTGGCAAAGGAAGTGTTGATAATTGTACAGGGCAATATGGACTGGGCCAAACTAATGACATAGGAGAAAGATTAGTGGAATTCTGTCAAATTAACCATTTCTAACACTTACTTCAAACTACACTTCAAACAACACGAACGCAGACTCTACACATGGACATCTCCCAAACACAGCGATCAAATAATCAGAAACCAAATCGATTATATACTAATAAATAAGCGCTACATAAATTCAATTCTTTCTGCAAAAACAAAACCTGATGCGGATGTTGTATCAGACCACAACCCTATAGGGGCTCGATAGGGAGACGAAACTTAATATAAGACTAAAAAGAACCCAAAAGAAATATAATATCTACATTAAATCGAGAACTACTAAATGATAATCTCATTGTATTGGAGATAAAACAAGATATCCAGGAAAAACTTCACGAAATCCAAGCCAAAACAAATGATACAAACGGTGATGCAAACGCCAAGTGGGTAAAGATCAAAAAAGCACTAATGCACAAAGCAAATGACAAACTTAATATCAGACAAGTAAAGAAAGAGCAAGAATGGATAACACCCGAAATACTCGGGTCTAATGGATACACGCCACAAACATAAAAACAACGATATTTCAAAATACAAAGAAAAACATACACTGATTAGAAAAAGGATCAGAGAAGCAAAGGAGAAATACATGACGGATAGGTGCAATGAAATAGAAGCACTGCAGGCAAACTATGATACATTCAACTTGCACAAGAAAGTTAAATACCTTACAGGACTAAAAGAGTTAAATTAAAAGACAAAGACGGTAACATCATCCTGGACTCCAAACTTAAACTCCAAACAAAATAAAGAGATGGGAAGAGTATTTAAAAGAACTTTTCAGATCCAACAGAGCAGATGCTCAAGATATAAATATTGAAACACCCGCATTAAAAATAACTAGAGAAGAGGTTAAATAAGCAATTATGAACGCGAAAAACGGCAAAGCAGCTGGACTAGATGAGGTTTTCACCGAAATCATCAAATTAATCGAAGAAGACAACTTACAACAACGGATTTATCTATACAACACGATATATACAACAGGCAAAAAAAATACCTTGAGAATAGCTGAAATCGACATTCACGATAATGCCGAAAAAACATAATGCGAAGGACTGCTATGAATACAGGTCATGACACCTCATGAGCCACACACTTAAAATCTTCTTGAAAATTATTCACAAACGAATAAGTACAAAAGCAGAAAGAGAAATTGGCAACACGCAATTTAGATTTACTAACGGTCTAGGACAGTTGTTCTTAACCTGGGTTCGACCGAACCCCAGGGGTTCGGGAAGTCAGTCTCAGGGGTTCGGCGCAGGTCAACCACCCGACGTCATCGTGACGTAGAAACCGTATTGGTTTCGGAAACTAATGCTACAGAAACGACCTGCAAGATGGTCAAGCACACACCCGACTCATACATTCGAGATGACACACCCCACTCGTCTATCATTGGCTGCGGGTGATCACGCAACATCGCTTGGCCTTTCTATGCTGCAGGAAATTTGGTGCGCCCAGTATTCGAATTGTGACTGTCGTGATTGTACGTCGTGTGATTTCTTTCTTAATATTTTAATCCCTTCATACTATGTCGAGCAAAAAAAGAAAGTGGTCGGACGAATATTTACAATATGGATTCACATGTATAACGGAACGTGATGGGAGTAAGCGTCCTAATTGCATGATTTACAATGCCAAGTTGAGCAATTCTAGTCTAGCACCGGCAAAACTAAGAGAACACTTCTTTAATCTGCATGGAAATTACAAAAATACAACACTCGCTGAATTCAAGATGAAGAGGCACAGATTTGATGAAAAGGATACTCTGCATGTCCTCGGCTTTGTACCTATCGACAAACCGATCCTTACAGCATCGTACTAAGTTGCTTACCTTATCGCAAAGCAGGACAAACCACACAATATTGGGGAAAAACTCATAAAACCAGCCGTGTTGAAGATGGCGAATATCATGCTGGGAAAAGCGCCTGAAGTTAAGTTATCCCAAATTCCTCTTTCAAATGACACCATCAGTGACAGAATAGACGACATGAGCAAAGATATCTTGGCCCAAGTAGTTGCAGATCTGATTTCAAGCCCGGCAAAATTCAGCCTTCAACTCGACGAAACTAAGTCCAATCTAAGTCAGCTTGCAGTATTCGTGCGCTATGAGAAAGACGACGTGATAAAGGAAGATTTTTTATTATGTAAGCCTCTTACAACAACAACTAAGGCAGCCGATGTAAAGAAACTTGTGGATGACTTTTTCAAAGAAAATAATCTTTCGTGGGATATGGTTTCTGCAGTTTGTTCGGACGGAGCTCCAGCCATGCTGGGAAGAAAGTCTGGTTTTGGTGCGCTAGTGAAAGCCGATGCACCACACATCGTTGTTACGCATTGTATTCTTCACAGGCATGCGTTGGCAACAAAAACCATCCCTCCAAAACTAGCAGAAGTCTTAAAAATCGTAGTGGAATGCGTGAGCTATGTACGAAATAGTGCTCTGAGGTACCGCATCTTCAAGGAGCTGTGTAAAGAAATTAGCCCTGTTTTTGCAAGAGGACCAACATGGTCATGCAGATTGCTTCAAAAATTCTGAATTTATTCTCATGCTTGCGTACATGGCTGATATCTTTTATCTGATATCTCTCAATTATCTGAATCAACAGATGCGGGGCGGTGGTGTCAACATCATCGAAGCGGAAGAAAAACTGAAGCACGCAATTTCCTCGCATTTACAATTAGACGAGCTTGCAAAGTCTCTTGAAGGGTACTTCCCTTCAAGAGAGTTATATCCAGTATGGGTGAGGCAGCCGTTTACGTTTGATGTTGAGACAACAAATGTCAATGATACATACCTGGATGAAATCATTGAAATTCAGCAGAGCCAGGTTCAACAGCAACTCTTCAAAACAACAACGCTCTCATCGTTTTGGTGTCACCAAATAGTAACGGCAAATAGCAGGGTATATTGCGAAGAAAGCTCTGGAGATTTTGATACCGTTTGTGACAACATATCTTTGCGAGCAATCCTTCTCGAGGATGCTGGACATTAAAACGAAGAAAAGGAACAGACTTAGTTGCGAAAATGACATGCGAGTGGCACTTGCCAAGGTAAAGTTTCGCATTTTCGAACTGGATTCTAAAAGGCAACAGTAGCAGACAACGCTGATTTGCAATTTTGTTCTTTGTTCTTAATGTTTTGTTCTTTGTTCGTAATATTTTGCTCTATAATGGTTTAGTTTATTTTGTGGCCCAATAAAATATATACCTATGTTTTGAATTTGAAAAATTATATTTTATTTTTCCAATTAAAAGGGGTTCGGTGAATGCTCATATGAAACTGATGGGGTTCGACACCTTCAGAAAGGCTAAGAACCACTGGTCTAGGAACTGGAGACGCGCTGTTTGGAATAAATGTCCTATTACAAAGATGTTTACACATGAACAAAAACGTATTCATGTGCCTAGTTGACTACGAGAAAGCGTTCGATACAATCAAACATGAACGGCTAATCCAGATACTTAGAAGTAAAGGAATTGATGATTACGATGTCCGAATCACACAAAACTTATATTGGAACCAAAACACGTTAATTAATATGGAAAATGAAACAACAGAAGACATCGAAATACAAAATGGAGTAAGACAGGGGTGCGTGCTATCGCCCCTGTTATTTAACTTATACTCCGAAGCTTTCTTCGAAGAAACATTAGAGGATGAAACAGCCGGCATAACAATCAACGGCAAACCCATAAACAATATTCGATATGCCGACGACACCATAATAATTGCTGATAATATCACATACCTACAACGAATCGCAGAACTTTTAAACACCGTCAGCCAAAAATACGACTTGAAAATGAACATCAAATAAACGAAATTCATGATTGTTTCCAAAAGACCAATTATAACAAATTTAATAATAAACAACATCAATATAGAAAAAGTCAGCTCCTATAAATACCTGGGAACAATAATAAATGGAAATAACAATCAAATACAAGAGATAAGGTCCCGAATAGAGATGGCCAGAACAACGTTCACGAAAATGAAAAATCTTGTAAGCAACAGAGACCTAAAGTTGGAAATCATTATCGTAAGATGTTACGTCTTCACAATCCTTCTATACGGAATGGAGGCATGGACGCTCAAAAAACAAGATACGGATAAAATCCAAGCGTTCGAACTATAGGCGTACCGACGTATGTTAAACAAATGAAGCAGTATTAACCCAGATGCACAAAGAACGAGAACTCATTAAAACAATAAAAACCAGAAAACTTCAATATCTCGGCCACGTCAAGCAAGGAGATTGTTATGAATTACTACAACTCATTACGACCCTCTGAATGAGCTGAGAGTTTGATGAAACGCCGACTGGTCGCAAACTCGATTAAGTGATATACCCTATTGTACACCTCCACGTGGTAGAGGATGGCAACATTATTATGGCTAAGTACAAAGGGGACCGAGTGCGCGCCGGTATAAGCAAGCAACCTTAATTCAGGTTAAGGTAGGGCCATCTCTGGTCCTGAGGTCGAGAAATCGCCCTCAAAGACGGAAGAGCCACTTGAACGGCCAGCGGGAAACCACCTGATTAGTTATCCCTAGTTAATGATGATGGCTGATAAATACAACGGCCCCGAGTACGGGCGTCACTTAAATGGGACACCCGCCAAGAATCTCCCGATCAGCTAGAATCAAATTAGAAAACCTACACACAATAGCTACTTGGAACATCGGGAGTATGCATGAAGCAGGAAACTTGCATAACACCATCAAAGAAATGAGAAGGCTAAACATCGGAATCCTGGGTATTAGTGAAATGAGATGGCCTGGATGTGGAAAATCAATAGTGGACGAACACACTATATACTATTCGGGTGATATGGGAAGCGGAAATAGAAATAGGGTAGCAATTATTTTAAACAAAGAAACTGCAAAAGCTGTAAACAACACCGTTTTTCACTCTGACAGAATTATCTTGACACAACTACTAACAAGTAAGGTAAATTTGAACATTATACAAGTATACGCCCCAACATGTGATTACGAAGAAGAAGAAAGAAGCAGAAGCCCTAAACATGACAAAAAGTAACGAAATGACAATTATCATGGGAGATATGTACGCAAAAGTGGGTGAAGGACGAGAGGGCGCGTACATCGGAAGACACGGACTGGGTGAAAGGAATGAAAGAGGACGTAGGTTTGCTAGCTTCTGTTCGAAAAAACAACTAATAATTACATACACTTTCTTCAAATTACCTAAAAGAAGATTATACACATGGTCATCGCCCGCACACACAAATAACAGGATAATAAGAAACCAAATTGATTACATCTGCATAAATAAGCGATACAGAAACGCAATAACTTCTGTAAAAACATTTCCAGGAGCAGACATACCCTAGGATCATAACATGCTGGCGGGAAAATTGCGATTAAGGTTAAAGAAGATAACCAAAACAAAAAAGAACTCAAGAATAGACAGAGAGAAATTTAATGACCTAGCACGTAGAGAAGCAATTCAAAAGGTTATGGATGAAGAAATGAACATGGTACGAGGTGAAGAGCAAGAAAACATGTGGCAGAACTGCAAAGGCATAATATTAAAAGCACAAGAACAAAATCTAATGACAGACAACATGAAAAAAAACGGCTTGACAAACATGGATGACAGCCGAAATCATACAGATGATGGAAGAAAGAAGAAAATACAAAGGCGTAAACTCGACCAGATACAAAAAACGCCCATACAAAAATAAGACAAAAAATCAGGGAAACGAAAGCTGAATGGAATAGAAAAGAATGCGAAGAAATAGAGGGGTTCCAACGAAAATATGACATGTTCCACCTTCACAAGAAAATTAAAGAATTGGCAGGGATAACCAAAACCCGCACGCCTAGTGTCATAAAGGACAAACAGGTCAGGACAAACGCGATCTTTGATATTGAAAACCAACTTGAGAGGTGGCAGGAATATATGTAGAGCTGAATTGTTTGATGGCGACAGAAGAAAGTTAATAGAAATAAAAGCACAAACTGGACCACCAATTACAAGCCAAGAAGTGGAAAGGGCAGGGCGATCTGACAAAAACGAGGAAAGCGGCAGGGCCAGATGATATATGCGCAGAGACGCTGAAAATAATGCGAAAAACTAGCATCAAAACTTTGACCAAAGTATTCAATACAATCTATGATACTGGTGTAATACCAAAGGGTTGGCTGCACTCAACCTTTGTTACCATTCCGAAGAAGGCATATGCAAACACATGCGGGGATCATCGCACTATAAGCTTAATGAGCCACGCCCTCAAAGTGTTCCTGTGTATAATCGTTGTTATAAAAGTTGCATGGTAGGTTGTATAAAAAACTAGACAGCAGAATAGGAGAAACCCAATTCGGATTTAGAAACGGAATGGGCACGCTGCGCATCTGCGCAATAGATTTCGAGAAGGCATTTGATAAGATCCAACACAACAAGATGATAAAGATGCTAAAGGACAACGAAATAGAAGAGAAAGACCTGAGAATAATAACGGCACTATACTGGCAACAACGAGCAAATGTACGTATAGGAGAAAAAACGACAAACGATATAGAAATAAAACGTGGAGTACGTCAAGGCTGCATACTCTCACCGTTGATTTTCAACCTGTATGCAGAACACATATGAGGCTTTATAAAACTCTAATGATGGCGTGTTAATCAACGGAAGAATTATAAACAACATCAGATACGCCGATGACACTCTTATCGTAACAAGCTCAGAAATTCAACTACAGAATGTATTGAACAGAATCTCTCAAAGTAGTGAGAGATATGGATTGAAACTGAACATCAACAAGGCGAAATATATGATAGTGAGTAAGAGCAGGAGGCAAGATGCAGGAATACTCGTAAACGGTAATCAACTTGAAAGAGTAAATAATTGATATATCTGGGAAGCTTAATTAACGAAAAATGGGATCTCAGCCAAGAAATAAAGCGTAGAATAGGAATAGCGCGAACAACACTTATCAAAATGAAACGAGCACTATGTACCCACGATTTATCAGTAGAGCTAAGAACTAAAATGCTCAAGTGCTACATATTCCCGGTGTTACTGTATGGCGTTGAATCCTGGACGATAACACACAGTAATGAAAAAAGTCGAAGCATTTAAAATGTGGGCCTATCGGAGGATATTAAAAGTCAGTTGGGTAGACCGAGTGACGAACGTAGAAATCCTACAAAGACTAAATAAAACTAAGGAACTAGGGAACATCATCAAAAGTCGGAAACTCGAATATTTTGGACACGTTATGCGGCATCCGGAAAAATATGGTCTACTGCATTTTATCATTCAGGGAAAGATAATGGGAAAAAGGAGTGTAGGACGAAGGAAGACATCATGGTTAAAAAATCTAAGGACATGGTATGGCAAAACAACAGCGCAGCTGTTTCATGCAGCAGTCGACAAAGTTAAAATCATGAACTTATTAGCCAACATCATGGTCAATGATCGAAGCGGTCACGACACTTAAAGAAGAAGAAATTATGCAGGGAAAAATAACAGCAAAGAGGAGCCTGGGAAGACGACGGACCTCCTGGCTAAAAAAATTGAGGGAGTGGTTTGGTTGCTCTTCTATAGACCTGTATAGATCTTCCATAGACCTGTCAAAAATGAGAATTGCCATTATGATAACCAACCTCCATTAGGAGAAGGCAACCTTTAATTATAATCATATAGAAGACATTATAGATAATCATATAAACTTAATAAAGTCAAGTCAAGAACAGCCTGAATATATACATATATTCCATCTTGCAACAATGTTATTTTTATGGTTTTTGTTGAGTGCCATGGAGGTGGACTGAAAGCTATTAAATAACTGACAAATTTCCCATGAGATTTGTTTTGGTAGTCCTAAAAAGCCTAGTTAGTAATATTATAGAGCTCCGGAAAGGTTGAATATATTTATATATTCAGCTTGTGTTCTGACTTTATTAAATTCATGTTTTAATTAAACTCCGCTTGTTCGGCACAAATAAAATTTGTGACAATGTTTAAAATTTTGCAATGTTAAGTGCACATTGAGGGTGACAAAATTAACAAGCTCACTCAGTTGAGGGTTAAATGTACTGTGAAAGAAAGCAATTCACTGTTTATAGATTATATCATGAGGTATAAAATCATCCAGAACCCATAGTCAAAGGTTAACCTAGACTTTGATGTAAAATCTATTAATCTTATTTACGAAGACTTATTTTTTTTATCTGCCTAGTGTAATCTAACTAATAGTTTCCTCTGTTCAGCATTGTTTATGGGTCTAATAAAGGTGATCAAATCAAAACTATATATAGAAATAGGTATATTCATTTATTTATATACCTACTAACCATTGCTACTAACACAAATCCCGAGGTTATATTTATCCTTACCTGTGTTGTTTTTAAATCACAGTTAAAATTAAATTTTAAATTTAAATCAACTAAAGTAATTAAGTATGAAGGATTAGCATTGTTGTTAAAATTGTTGGAAGAGAAGTAGAGACAGGCCCGTCTACAACTTCACATCTATTTAAAAATTTTCCCTATGCGCATTGTAGTGGAAGGACATGGGCGTAGTAAAAATTAATTAGAATAAATCCTATAATCAGTGCCGTCTTAGGCTATGCCGGGGCCGTCTTGGGCTATGGAGAGACGCTTCACAAAAAGATTAAACTCTGCAATTGCTTTGCACAGGACTTAAACACAGGAAATATTATTACTTCAGATCTTCATCTACTAATTTCTACTTTACTTTTGTTTTCGGCCATTTTAACCAGTGCCGTCTTAGACTATGCCGGGCCCTCGGGTCCACAAGAATTTGGGGCTCTGTTGGAAAATAAAAAAAGTGAATGACAAAAATATTTTTCTGCTATGATCTTATATTTTTTATTGTTAATTGGTACAAATCAAATATACATGTGTTATTAATTAGATAAAGATGCTGCTGGTTTGAAATGGTTACTATTACGATAGTTTCTTTCGGGATTTCTGTAGTGCAAAATCCTCTATTATATCTTCAAAGTCTATTCTTTTAAGGATATCACTTTCTATGCACATAATTTACAAATTAGTTAATAGTTCTTGTAACATAGTTGTTCGTAATTCATGTTTTATTTTCTTTAGCTGTGAAAATGATCGCTCTCCACTACAGTTAGTAACCATTAAGCAAAGGAACATTCTTGTAGCAGCTTCAACATTTGGAAAAAAATCTAATTTATCAGATTTTATTAATTTATCTACGGTTGAGATACTCAAATCCGCTGATTCCTTTGCTATGTTCTTTAAATACTCCCTTAAATGAAAACATTCTGATTTGAGCTCATATGCATTAATATCTTCGTGAAAGAATTCTTCAAAATCATAGCATTTTTTTGTCAACATGTACTCATATCTCACTAAGCGTTATGAAATTTCCACTGTCCATAGATATCATGAACAAGGACACACGCAGAACGAAAATGGCAGTGTTCATGCTCTCATTGAAAAAAAGAAACGTCATGTGGATTTATTCACACCAGATCAATTCATCATGCTTGTTAAAATGGCAAAAGTAGACGGAAAACCATATAACGTTAAAGAACTGAGCCAGGACGATATTTTTGATTTCAAGAAAATTAGCATCAAATGTTTAAAGAATTTCACCAAGAACACTAACGGAGCAAAAATTTCTTGAAACAATTTAACTGAAATATTTGTAGACGCAGAAAATCCTGAACTAGTTTCTTATGAATATGAATTGGACGAAGATCTATACTTTATTAACTTGAATCAAGCGAAGAAGACCAGAAATCCATTGTCTTCGGTTTTCTAAAATGAAAATGTATTACATAAAAGCCATAACAATCCATTGCACTGCCAAAAAGAAAATGAGCATTTACAGAATCTGAAAAACAAATTACCGCAAACTTACAGATAATTTTATGAATCTCTTTGTTGCAATAATGAAGAAGCAAGTGATGATGAATCTGAATAAATAAATTTTTGAATGATTAGAATAGTTTGAGCTACCTATGTTATAATTATTCTTTAAATTTTATATTTTGTAATAGTTTTTTTGTTTGCGTTAATAAAATTAATTATTTGAAAAACACGTTTTAGAATATTTTTATTCCCTATAATAAATGATATAATATACCTAACGTAATTAAAAATAACGAACATAATTATTTTTACAATTTAAAAAAAAATATATTTTTTCAAGATACAAAATGGACTTTACAATTTTATTTTAGGGATTGCAAGCTGAGTTTAGAATCGTATCGTCTATTACAATTTTTGGTATTTAAACGCAAAATCATCGTAAGTGCACTTACAATGTTTATAGCTAATAAGTGGAAATAATCGAAATTGTAACACACTTTAAAATAAAGGAAATTAAAAGAAACGACATATAGCAACATTGATATCTTTATATTAGCTCCGTAAATCATATTGGCAATAAATTTTACATATATTTTTAGTTCTGTCGAATGATATTGAGGAATGAAACACTCAGTATTTTTCAAACACTTCTCCTGTAAAGTGAGCATTTTGCAGTTACAATGTTTTAATTTGGAAGTATCGAAATGTGCATATAATGTGTCGATTATAGGAATAAACGTATATACATGATTTTTTGCCATTCAACTGTACAGATTTTGATGATCCTTCAAAAAAAGTAACGCGTGTACTGCGAATTGTTTTTCTTTAAGACTTATCTTTATAGCGAGCATTTTGATTTTTTTGTTTAGCAACCGATTCTTTGCTTGCGTTATTGACATAATCGATCAGAGTTGCGTAAATTTTAGTTGCAACGTCCATGGTAATAGTGCTATTCTGTAAACTTAAGCTTGTTTTATTCATAATTCCCAAAAGATCATTCCATATCTCCGTTAAAATAATAGTATTAAATTTTTCCATTTTTTTTTTTTTGCTAGGCTTTGGGCTTCGTTTCTTGTTTCTCCTGGTTGATTGATGTCACTTGCAATTGAGGACAAAGTTTCAGAAATATTTAAATAACAATTTTGTAAGGCATTAATAGCACTAGTACGTGCAGACCATCTACTATTCGGAAGAGACTTCAAGATTCATAATCAGAAGTCATACTTTTCCATCATTTCGAAACACATTCAACAGCCTGAACACCTAATAAATTTAGCGAAGGTGCCGCACATGGTACAATAATTGCAAATTTACATTTTTCTTTTATTCTTGACTGAACACCGGAATACTTTCCAGTCATATTTGATGTATTACCATAACTCTGCCCACGACAACCTTTCATATTAATATCAAGGCTTTCAAAAAAGTTTAAAATAGTATCTGCTATGTATTCTGCATTATGCTTATCCATAGAGAAAAACTGCAAGAATCTCTCAATAGGTCCTCTGTCTTTTACGTATCTAACGGTGAAGGTCAGTTGGTCAACGTGAGAGACATCTGGTGTAGAACTTATGCACACTTATAAAGTAGTGTTTTGATGATTTTATTTCGTTAACAATTGATTTTAAAACTTGCTGTTCCATTAATAAACTCATTACAAATATGTGCAGTCAAATACGATGTAATTCCTTTTCCACGATTTTCGCAGTTTCGTATATGATCAGCAAGAAAAGGTTCAAATTCACTAATCAGTTCTAAGCATCCCAAATAATTGCCGTTATTTTGAGACCCCAATATCTCATTATCACCTCGAAAAGCAAGACTTCTAGGCCAGCCGTACTCAAACTGCGGCCCGACCAGCTATCGAAAGTTGCCCACCCGTTGTAGCTTCAAATTCTACTAACAAAGTTACTAAACCAATTACCTAATTAAAATTCCGTAAACTTAACCTTACCGAACCGAACCATCTTTCCCTACTATTTAGATTATTTACAATATTGGTAATTATTTAATTTTTTTTTTGCACAATGTTGTAAAGTACGCCTACAATGCGAAAAACCCTTCCCCTTTTTTATAGGTAAGAGAACAAAAGTTTTAGTATGTTTGGACGAAAAAAAAGTACTATTAATAACTAATACTCCTACTAATGTGATGGTGTGGCTTGTTTTGTTGAAATAATCTTTGATATATCGGGGTTTACCTTCATTAACTTGAAACGTAAGTCAGGCTCTAATTTCAATTGCTTCCTGCACTTATTTTTAATATACAACATGGCGAAAAACCTAGTTTCACACAAATATGATGTGTTAAAGGGCATTAAAAATGTTAATGCTTTGTCCGAAATAATTTAAAATTCACTTCTTCTCTTTAACCAAAAATTACACAAGCTGTCTTTTTAAATTCATTTTCTAGACTTCCGTCACATGAAATTTCAATTAATTGGTCTCTTTCTTCCACTGAAAATTGATCCAACACAATTTCCGAAACTGATGAAAACACTATCTGAATTTTCGGGAAAGTATGATCGGAAATTCTCAAGAAGACACGCGCAATGTTTTTCAACGTCTTTAATCAGTATATTATTTATTATTAGTTCATTTTGGGAAGTAAAGTCTTCTACTGTAGGTATAATGCCGCAAACTCGTTTTTTCTTATATCCTTGATTATAAATTCTAGATTAGTGATAGCTGCCTTTATTTTGTCAGATATAATAAAATGTGTTACATTTTTGCCTTATAAACTGGAATTCAGATCATTTAAGCGTTCAAAAATATCAGCCAAATATGCTAATCGTGCCAACCAGAGTTCATCACTAAACCAATGAGAGAATTCCACTTTGTATTCTGATAGGAAGACCTGCACTTCTGAACGAAGCTCAAAAAGTCGAGTTAAACTTTTCCTCTCGACAACCATATTCTGTATGTAGAAGAAGCTTATTGTGGTCGCTACCCATTTCATTACACAAAATAGTAAAAAGTCTTGAATTAAGAGCTGTGGATTTAATGAATTTAACTATCTTTACTGATTGATCCAACACAGTTTTTAATTCCGCGAGCATAGATTTTGGGGCAAGCGCTTCACGATGTATACTACCACGTGTAACCTTTACGAGTGGAGCAATTTCTTTAATTTTAGCACGAACGCCTCCATAACAACCTACCATTGCACGTGCTCCATCAGTACATACTCCCACGCAGTTTTTCCTATTGATATCATGTTTGGTCATAAATTCATTAAGTTTCTTGAAAATTTCATTTGCAGTCATATTATTTGGAAGCAGTTAGCAGAATAAAAAATCTTGTTTTTCAAATCTTATATAAGCCATCAACTGCCATCTTCTGCCATCACCAAAATTGGTTAAAGCCGTACTTTCATCTATTTGAATTGCAAAAAATCGGCTTTGTTTTATATTCTAAATTAGTTTTCCTTTTAATTGAGCTACCATTTCACCAATTCTTCGAGAAACAGTGCTGTTTGATAGAGAAACATCCAGTGTTGTTGCTGCTGCTTGGCCAAGAACTGTTGTTACTAAATCTTTTACTGCAGGTAGTTTTGAAGTTTCACCAATAGTGTAAGGTTTCGAAGTTTGGGCAATTCTCACACTAACTAAATATGATGCTTAAAGAGCTTGTTTGTTAGTTGTAGTAAAACATTGAACTGACGTTTAGATATTTTTCAACTCACTTCGCTGTCTTAAAAAAAATCAACAGGCTTGTCTTTTAAATGCATGTATTTATTGTATAAATGACGTTTAAGAAGGGATGGCTTCATCGAGTTGTTCGAAAATGTTTCATAACACACAATACAGTCTTTATTATACTTTCTGTTTTCTGTTTTAATTTTTCAGAATCTTCATGAGGGGGTGGCTTGGTACTGCTGCTACTAGGAGTGTCAGAGTTTTCTGTTAGTTTCCTCTTAGAATGTATTAACAATTTGTCCATTGTTATAGATTAGGACGTTATAATAGTTATTTAGACGTAATAATAGTAGATTAAGCCGTTATAATAGTTACTTATGTATCAGTGGCGAAGCGTGGTTTTTTGGCATTAGACATGCACTTTCTTAAAAAAATATATAACAATTTTGAAGAATTTTTATATTCAAAGCTTGTTTTTGGTTTACATTTTGAAAAATTACGCTCTACATAAAAATTTATTGAAATTTCTATTGTACCCCCTGCAACAACGTAATGTACCACCAAGGGGTACATGTACCCCAGGTTGGGAATCTATGAACTAAAGTGACTTTACCGCATTGTAGCCCTACTTTGTAACATTGTGAGTAAAAATCTAGTTTCGCTTGACGTATACAGGACGTCAAAGCTAGCTTTACAATTTAGGAGGCCATAAAAGTTTTGGAATAGTTATTTACATTAGATTGCGGAAACATTGATTTTACAATGCAACAGCTCGTTTGGGGAACGAGCCGAAGGGCGAGTTCCCCATTTGCTGGAGCATTGTAAAATCATTTCCGCACGAGATTTGTATAAGATTTTTTGGCCGACAATTATTATTTAAAAAACAAATAGATTTAGATTAATTACAATATTGGAAATTATTTAATTTTTTAAATTGGTACTCACAAACTTTGACATTTTTACTAATTCAAATTTATTAGGTAATGGTTATGTCATTTTATGTCAGACGCACAGTAAAATTTAAAAAATCACTCTTATTTTCTACATTATCGTGACAAATGTGGTGTAAAGTAGCGTTTTTTTAATTAGATTTTATTGTCTTATACTTAATTTATTTTGTAAGTGTCCCAGAAAGGTTAAAATTTACTGGTCACTTTATCGCATAGTAGCCGTACTTTGCAACATTGTACGTAAAAATCTAGTTTCGCTAGACGTATACACGATGTCAAAGCTAGCTTTTTTTCCACAAATTCAGGAGGCCAAAAAGGTTTTTTTCTTTACGAAAAAAATTTCAAAATGATTTTTACAACAAAATTTATGGCGAACTATAATAAGAGATGGTGTCTTTTAGCTTTTACTGAGAAACTCGAAAGCCTTAATCGAAGTTTGCAAGGTGATAATTGGCAAATACAAAATTTGTTTTTGAAAAACTAAGTATTTATTACGAAGAAATTCAAAACGAATCACTGTAAACTTTTCCAACTCTAACAAGGGTTATACAGAACTGTATTGATATTTCCGAAGAAAACTATTCGATAAGTTCAAATTATATATCTGCACTATCAGACGAATTTAAAAGAAGATTTCAGGACTTAAGAAGACAAGTCTCTAGTTTCGACAAGTATTTCACAATTGGTTTAAGTTTTGGACTGCAACTATTTAGACTTGTAGTTGTTTGACGAGTTTATTCAAATGAAAAATGATACAAACTTGTTAAAAAAAGTTATTTAGAAGATAGAGAAGGAGTACGCTGAATTTTGGATAATAGTGCCCGGTCTATATAAGACTTCTTTCGTTTTTTGCATCCACATATCTTAGTAAATCATCATATTCCAAGGTGAAATATGTAAAGAACATATACAGAAACCGGCTTACAGATTATCATCTCGATAACGTATTGTGTATGTAAAATAATGAAACTGTTAAAAAATGTTCTCAAAATCATCGTTTTCACTAAAATTTAAACAAATAATTAAACGTAATAGTTTTACTTTTTAACACCTAATTAACAGATGTTGTGATTTATATAGTGGCCCGCGGGACACAGCTAAAATATGAAAGTGGCCCAAGAAGAAAAAAAGTTTGAGTATGGCTGGTACATTCTTCGAATAATTGACTTATATGACTGTATTATATTGGGACAACAACTCACCGTCAGCTAGTCCTGTAGTTTTGCTTCTTGCGAAATTTATCATTTATAGCAAAATTTATCATTAATTGCCTGTGTTGTAAACTGTTCTCGTGCTCAAGTAATAAGTTACTTATATACTTCCAATCTTTATATCCATGCGGAGAACTCAAATTATATCCAGAGTAGTATTAAATAAACGGCAGAAATAACAGTACACAGATTTCTACGACGGTGAATAAAGGAGCCATTTCCTTACTAAGGACTCACCATTCGTGAATTTACGGGTATATTTTTAGTCAAGTATCTAGTTTTTGTTTTAGCGCATGAATCTGGAAAACTTGTAGAAGTTTCGAACAAGTCACAATTTTTATTTTGAAAAAACTCTGGCCCTTTTCGAATCCAAATATCGCGTAATTCTTCTGTTCAAATTTCGTCACAGTACTTACCAGGATAAGTTGATACATTTTCCAAGTTTGTAGTTATTAACTCACAGTATCTTGAAGTAGAGGGTTCAGCATGTAATGTGTGTTGGTCATTTTTGTCACATGTAGGATCTTTTTCCAGTTGATATTCAGAAGTATTTTGATCTTGAGGTGATGGAGGTGATGAATTAGTCAGCCTATTTGCTTCTTCAACCGTAAACAATGAAGTGAGTTTAGGAAGTTTCTTGGTTATTTCTTTTTGAGCTACAACTTTTTTTTCATTTTTGTGAACCACTTAAATATGTTCTTTTCGACATAATAAAATGAATAAATAAACGAACACGTCAACACTTCTATTATCAACACACTTCTAACACTTCAATTACTTTGGTATCTTGATGTCAAAAAAGATGGATTTAAACTGAAGATAATTATATATTGTTAAGAGCAGGAAGACTTATTCCCCGTTCCCATTTGCCTGCCCCACTAATAACAAAATAATTCCAACCCCAATTGTAAGTAATTGTTTCAATGTTTAATATTTACAACTACAGAAAATAAATACTTATCTTATATCTAAGTTTAAATTTGTAAGTTTAAATATTACATTGTTTGCAAACGCATTTAAAACCATTAGTGATCACAAACAGTTGCAAGCACGTAGCGGTCATAAAATAGCCCCAAAACGCATTCAAAACCATTAGTGCGCCACGACCAGATGTTAGGATCTATTGGTCGCTTTATCTAATCTTAGTATAATATGTAAATATCTAATTTTAGGAACCTAGAGATAAAGAAACACAATAAAAATAAGAACTGTTGGGTCAAAACAAAATCACGCCACTTTCGGGAATTCTCCAATCATAGATAATGTCGACTCAGATAATGTCGAAATGCAAAACTACATACTTCCTACCAGTGGCGGCTCATAAGGGCTGCAGTGCTGCAGCCCTCCCGCCAAAATGAAAACATTTTTTTAATTATTATAAACTATTCCATTTTAGAAAAACATATTTACAAAAACAACCCCTTTTACAAAAAAATATTTTTTTTGTTCGTAGTATATTTATATTTTGAATTGTAGGTAATAAATACCTCGATAGGCGCTCTGTATGTGTGTATTGTGTAGTTTAGTGCGGTTGTATATTCATATCTCGGGCTGCAGTCAGTGCAGACCGATTCTCGCCGCGTAGTTAGTGTATTGAGCTGGTTACGATATATACCCCGCGATATACGTTTTTGAAATATGAATATCGTGGGCTGCAAACATTGCAGTCCGCACTCTGTATTTTACGCATTTTATGAGTTTGTTTCTAAGAACTCGAGTTTCGGCAACGACAAAGAACATTAAGTGGACAATTAATTGGTGGACAATTGAAAAGTGGACAATTTAAAACAAAGAATTAATAAATAAGTAGTTCTTAGCTATATGCATAAAAAGTAAGATAATTATTTTTGAATTTAATTATTGAATTTAATTTTAATTACATTTTTATAGAAATTAATGAAGCAAAAAAATTAGTTATGCATTTGCAAAAGATCAACTTTGCACGACTGGAATTTCAAGAAAAAAATGAAATTAAATCATTAGGACGATCAACTCCAGATTTAAATATTTGTCCAGTGTCACAAAGTCGTTCAAATAATTATGACCGAAAATTTAATTTCAACATTTATATGAAGCATAATTGGGGCCCTGGGCACGTGCCAAATGTGCCCTTATGGTAAAGACGGTTATGATCTGGAGTCAAACATTATCGTGTGGTATTTGGCTTCTTTGATGTCATTTAAAATGCAATTTCTAACTGTTAGTGCCATTATGTCAATAATTTCATTCTGCATTGTCTTTGATAAATATTATATTTGTCGCTTTTTTAAGTGTCTGTATTCTATGTTCGGTTGATCTTTAGATACTTGTCTGTGGGTAAGAACTAGGGTTTTTCGGATCCGAGTACCCGGAACCGGACTCGACGAGTCCAAGGGTAAATATACCCGGTACCCTATACCCGATCTAAGACTCGACGAGTCTCGGGTCTTGAATGTTTGGCTTTGTCTAGTACACGATGATTTAGCATTACACTTGATGAATGGACCAGTATGAAAATTCGAACATATCTAAATATCGATTTGCATGGAATTGGGTTATTGAATTAAAAAAAAGTATCGATTTTTTTTATGTATTTTAAAACCTTATTATAAATAATTTGGAATTTGGACTTATTATAAATAATTTGTGCGAAGCGAAAAAGTTAAAAAAAAAAATGTTCAATTAATTATAAACAATTTAAAAGTGATAAAATTTTGAAAATAATCACGTGACTCCAAACGCGCAATAATTTGTTTGTGAAGTCGAAAGGGTGAAACTTCATTCTGACATTCAAACATAAACATTCTTTTTAAAATCGTCGTTTTACAATTTTTTCGGCGCATTGTTCAAAACCATTGGTTTCGACGTTTAACAATGTGGGACATTTAAAAACATTTTTTGAGTTCTTTTTATAGTACCCACTCCTACACGATGGTACGAAACAATCACGATAACTTTTAATATTTGACTTTTAATATTTTACATATTTGACATGTCTACTTTCGGTATCGAGTTTAAAAATATATTTTCAATTTGTTATAACTTTTTAATTACGAAAAAAATAAAACAAAAAAGAGTTTTGTCATAAAACATATATGAGCTTTCGATTTATGACGAAAAAAAAATTAATTCAAATACCCAATTGACTCTGAAATGTATAATCTGGGTTTATTGAGAATTTTTAATTCATATTCTATACAATTAGTCAAAAAAGTAGAACCACTCTTAAACAAATTTAATATAAAATTTAAAAAACATATAGTTGGTTCAACCGGCGACGGTGCAAGTGTAATGATGATGAGGACGAGAATCTTCTAGACTTATCAGACACTTATCTGTTTGTGATGTAGTATATAAAAAGAAAAATATTACCGGCTTGCAAAATGAAGATGACCATGGCCTAGATGGTATTGATGACGATTAATCAAGATGAAAATTATTATTCCGACGAGAGCGTCTATGATGTCGAAGAATAAGGACAAGTTGAATTAACTTTAGACAATTTAGAAGGGAATTCATCCATTTGCCTTCCGCTCTTAGCCTCTTGTGGAGTTTTGTCCTATTTACCTATTTACCATAACATTCTCCAAATCCCTTGTTTATCTAAGTCCCATAACTTAATCGGCAAGTTCGTACAGTATCACTTGCTTTACCATATGCGTCAACATGAAAAATCCTTTCGTGTTTTTGTTTAAATTGACAGATTCATTCATTTAACATAAATTGTTTAAATTCAACAGAGACAGATTAGACCCGGACCCGGACCCGAAAAATCGGACCCGGACTCGACTCGGACTCGGCGAGTCTAAAAAGACGGGGTATTCCCAAACCCTAGTAAGAACTAAATAGTAACACACAAATTAGATGTTTGAAACAAAACACTGCCGTGGACGGAGATCGACGAAGGAGTTTCCGAATATTTACCAGCCGGCGAGCGGCTGATAGTCCAGTCGGTCGGGAAATAAATTTGAATAGGCCCCCTAGTTTACACTATCGGCGGAAATGGAAAACTTGTAAGTTTTTTTTTATATTCAAGTTCAAAAGAATTAAAAAAATAAGATGTTAATTAACAGGGACACCGGCGTGACCCACCGGTGGGTCATGTAGAGTTGCTTCATCGGGCGGCATGGCTCACCGGTGGGTCATGAATCAATTTTTTTGCCACATCTTTTACAAACCGTAGTTGTTTATCAAGATTAAAATTGTTTTTTGGATGTATTTATTATGCGCCGTTCTTCGGCGTCTTTAAGCTGCATAGTTAAATTTATGTACAAAATTGCTTATCAAATATTTTAACGTGTACATTTGTAGCAGGGATGTTATGGATATGAAATTTCGAATCTGGATACGGATACGGATATAGGAATAATATTATACCGGTTTCGGATACGGTTACGGATATGAAATTTTTTAGGATTATCCGTTAGTTTCGGATAGTTTCGGTTACGGATATCAGATTTCTAAGGAATTGTAAAAGTAGAATACTAATTTGTAAATAATTTGATTTTATTTTATTTATTATTTGTACTACCTACAATCATATGTCATACAAGTAAGTACTACAATATAAGTAGGTACTACAATTATATGTCATATAAGATATATAAGTAATTAATATTTTTAAGTTTTATCTACGTAAAAATGCAAAATCATAATTATAATAAACAAAACATTATTCCTTTTTGTCTATTATATATTTTCTATTCGATTTTGAAATATGTTTATAGAAATTATTACAACCTATCAATCAAAATTATCCGAAATTATTCGAAACTTTTATATCGGATTCGGTTACGGTTACGGATACATTTTTATTTCGGATATCCGATAGTTACGGTTACGGAGCTCCATAACATCCCTGATTTGTAGTCTTGACCAGATAATACCCTGAAAAGTGGTGCACCCAGGATATGATTTTTGTGGGATGGCGGGGCGGGTGCGTTTGTCAAGCCCGGCTTGGTTACAAAGAATAGTCTAAGCGCTCGGAAACCTAATGAGAAACCAAATGGTAATCAGAAATATTGCCTTGTGAATTTATCTGGTTTATATCACAAAATTTGATTCTTAGTTATATATTCTCGAATAAAAATTTTACTTGGGCCCCCCTTTAGGGTGGACTCAAGCCCTGAAGCACCCCCCCTTGGGTATGCCACTGCCCTGAAATGGGAAGGTGAAACTGCAGTCAGTCAAGAAAATACTTTTTTGTAAGAACTGCGCACCTTGGACCTTCCATACTTTTTTTCTAGTGAATAACACAAATTAACAAATCACATGATTACGAAAATTAATTTATTAACACGTTGAATATAGTTAGATAACTTGAGATTCATTACAAAGTGAAAAATATATTATTACGCCACAAAAAAAAATTATTCATTTTTATGGACATTTTCAAAACATTGAAAGTGTACATAGTGTACATACAAGTGTACATTGTGTACATAATACACAATGTCGATCAATTAGGGCACTATGAGCAATATGTTGCAACTTTTCTTGTTTTTTTAGCAGCAATAGCACTACCTTCTTGAGCAGCTACTGTTTAATAACATTCCGAGCATCGTTTTCTTGCCTTCCTTGCTGTTCCAGAGTACCTCCGAATAAAATGTTTTTCTTTGGTTGGTACCTCCGGTTTTTCATTATTCAACAGGCTAGGAATTATTTTTTCTTGAAATTTCAACAAATCATATTGTTTTGTTTCCCATTTTCTTATGAATATACCAAGCATTTGCAATGGATGTTTCACAAAATCATTCTATAACGATTTTCTTATACCATTTGATAGTTTTACGTAAACAGTTATAATATGATATCAATTGATTTGATAAATCGACCCCCCTGCTTTCCATTGTTATAATCGAAGACAGCATCAGGTTTTAGTTTTCCCTTATTCTCTTCAATCATAGCGCAAATATGTTGGTTGCATTTTGTTAACATGGAGACTGGTCTTTTATCTGTCCATTTTAAGAAATTAACGTCTTTGCTTTTGCTTCGATGCAGGCGGCAGAAATTTTCTGTTAACTTTTACGGTACCACACAGAAAAGTTGATTTTTGCAAAAAAAATCTGCTTATGGTACACTTAAACACATAAAAACTGTATGTCAACAGTCTACGTTCTGTATATAGCATGTCGTCTACGAAACGCATTACTACGTCATGCGAATGTCCAATGTTTATGATTTCGCCATTTTTACCAGCAAACACTTCAAGATTATAGGTACAACCACCAGGAAGACATAACTTATATATTTTAACTCCATATTTATGCCGCTTATATTGTCGAGATCTAAAACGACCTCTCCATGGTATCACACTCTCATCTATAACAATATTATTTCCTGGTTTGATAACTTTCCTAAATCTACTGATAATTTTGTTTAAAATATTTTGACATTTATTCAGACGATTTACAGTATTTGCGGTACTATTGTCGCTAAAGTGTAAATATTTCAAAATGTTCAAAAAACAATCTCGTGTCATAAATTTTTTGATGCACAATCTTTTTTTAGTACAATCTTTTGAAGCATAATCTCATTTCAGGAACTTGTCAAATGCCCATGATGAGCAAAATTCCAAAAAATGTTTTCATTTCCTGCATTGTGACTACTTTCTAACACTGCAGATGTTTTCTACGATTTATTATCGAACTGTTGCGACTTTTCTCCTCGCTCTGGGAGGCGTATCTATTAGTTTCATCTATGATTATTTGCAATATATTGTCGGTTAAAAATAATTTACGGAAAGAATATGGATCATCGCAATTTATATTCATCTCGAGTAATTTAATATTCAGTACATATTCAAAATCTTGATTTCTTCTTTCCGTAATAGGTGTCCATTCTCTAGTGTTAGCTAGATACTTCTTCTACATAACCAACTGAATCATCGGAAAATTTAGCATTCAGCAAGTCTTCGATACTATCAATACTGATCTCTTCTGAAGAGGACGAAAGCAATCGCAGTCTAGTTCTCCTTACGCATCTTGTAATTACTGACTCATCGAAAGAACTATCGCCAGTAATATTTATTTTTCAACCCCTAGGGTGATTAATTGGCCTTATTGCTGTTTGATAAATAAAGTATCATTATTATGAGACAGATGTCCAACCAAAAATAATAAAATGTATAAAAAAACCATAAATTTATTTTGTGATGCATTCATGACGTATGTACAAAATATGAAAATTACTTACAATGTAAAATATTCGCCTAAATTAGTTATTAAATCTGAAAAACGATATGTGAATATGTCTCGCATAATATAACCAAATTAATTAGACAATTAAAGTGTCAGGTATATATTTACTCACATATTTACCATAGCAACAAAATATTTACCATAGGCGTACGCGTAAAATTTCATAAGATTATGTGAAAAATTGCAACACTTGAAAATGCCTCCCGATAAAACAAAATACCTAATTATGCGCCGGTTCTAACGTGTTAAAATATCTCGAAAAGTATTGAGGAGTTATCGAGACAAATTAGTATGTACGCGTAAGGAAAAAATTGTATTTGTCTGCCATGTTTGATTTTGCCGCCCTCTGAATTTGTCGCCCGAGGCATGGGCCCCGGTTTGCCCCCTAGATCCGGGGACCTTTAGCCGGGTTATATGGGGTATTATTTATTGCTATGTTTACAAATATATGTTCAAGTGTTTATGTTGTCAGAATAACTTTTTGTAGTAAGATATTTTTCCAGTAGAGGCGCTATTTCGATAGAAATACAATAACAATAATAATGGCGGAATTTGTAATGTGCAACATACTACGTGCCAAGTTATGTTAAAATATTCAGTGAAAACAATTCAGAAAAAAAAATCTATTGAGTAAAAATATTTCTGGTAGCAGTAATTGTGAAAGCCTATTTGTATTTAGATGCTTTATTGTTCACGAAAATAAACATAACCTGTTGTTGATAGCTTAGTTGATGTTGATTGCTTGTTGATTTGCAATCATCATGATGGGAGACAGTGATGAGGATCAAGAGAATTCTGGAGGTGTTAATCTCACTGGGTTTCTTTTCGGAAATATCGATGAGACTGGGCAACTTGATAGTGATGTCTTCGATGCAGATACACAGAAACAACTGGCCTCCCTAGGAAAGTAAGTTAATTACCATATAATAGTTGTTTAAGTCAAATTTTAGTCAAAAATCTACATTTTTTAGTTCTATTTACATTCTTTTTAAATAGTGTAGCAGTAATATAATTAATCGTCACCATGTCAGATATTTTTATTTTATTCTTAAACAAAACTAATTTGTTATAGTTATAATATAAATAAAGAAGAATTGCATTATATTACACTAAGGTTGCCAGGTGTCCCAATTATCAGGTTTGTCCCGATTTTGAGTCCCAAAACCCTTTCGTCCCTGCATTTAACCATTAAGGTCATACTACCAGGTAGTCAGCCATCCTACGCCTACTGGCCTGAACGGCCGGTGACCATTGAGTGCAATGGCAATGTAATTATAGAATTATTACATCTTAGATATTTGGTTCTCTTTCATTCTATTTTTATTCAATAAATGTTTTAATAAATTAGCTACATATTTTTTATATTAGATTATGTGGGATAAACAAAATAAATCAATTTTTTCGCATAGTTCCTGAAACCTGCTGCGAAATGCTTCCCTCCAAATGGTGTTTATCAATAGAGGAATTATTTTCTTGGTGATGCTTCAGCAGGCTCGGAAAGTGAAACAATGTTTCCCTTTCAAAATCCTGTGCAAAAATGGATAATTAGTTTTCGAATCTTATTACTTCTAAAATTGAGAAAATTAAGTTTTATTTCCCTTGTAGTTTACGATTAAGCTGATTTAGATGAGATATAACGTCTACCATGTAATAAAAGTTTTGGATCCACTGATCGTCTGTTAGTTCTGGATAGCGAATGCCCTTCTCAAGGAGAAATGCTTTAATTTCCGGAAAAAGGGACACGAAACGTTTTAAAATGTTCCCTCTTGATAACCAATGTACCTTTGTTATAAAACAGAAGATTCTTTGATTCTTGGCGATGATTAAGAGCTTTAGCTAAAATGGAGTTGATAATGGTAATCACTAATTCCATAACTTTACAAATTTCATCCGGAAATGTTTGCGCACAAAGCGCTTCTTGGTGAATGATACAATGGTAAACAAGTATCTCGTAATTAATTTTTTTTTCTTCAAAAAAGCAACAAACCCTTTTCTTATGCCGGTCATACTTTTGGCCCCATCTGTTGAAATCTACACAATTTTATCGAGGGAAATATGATGTTTATCCATACACTCAATTACAGCATTTGCGATATCTTCTCCACGCGTCTGACCTTTGAGTGGTAATAATCCTAAAAGTTCTTCTTTAGGGCCTGAATGAGACATAAATCTTACAAAAAGTGAAACTTGCGCAGTATCATTTATGTCACAAGACTCGTCAACTGCTATTGATAAAGCTGAAACCAATTTCAGATCTTCGAAATGCTGGGTGGTTATATTTGAACACATTTTAATTGTTCTATAATGGTTTTGGCAGACAATGGTAACTCTTTAATTCTTTTCAGAATATCTGCTTTGTTCTTTAAAATCCCGAAAAAGCTCTTCGGATGCATTTATAAAACAATTTTTTATGTATTTACCATCTGTGTACTGTTTCCCTCTCTTAGCAATCTCTTGGCTAAAAACAAAACTTGCCATATTAATATTGCTGGAAGATTGCATCCAGTTATTAAACACAGAAGTTGACGACTCTTATGAAGACTCTTATGAAGTTCCTCAACTGCTTTCTTTCTTGTATCACCGGTAGGATATTTAGTGCTAAATGACGCTTGCTTTCTTGTAAAGTGTCTCTCTAAATTTTACTTCTTGTTATGCGCGAATTTCTCCTTACAAATAAGACATGTGGGAAATCCATTCAAGTTTTGAATAAACGCAAAATTCTCGGTCCACTCAACTTTAAATTCGCTGTTTTCATCTTCCGTTTTTCTTTGCTTTTTTTTTGGTAGTTAATTGTTAATTGGGGTGCCTATAAAAATATTCCAAATATATATTTTTTTAAAGCCACCAGTACAAAAT
The DNA here is from genome assembly GCA_944588485.1 of Phosphuga atrata. Taxonomy (NCBI): domain Eukaryota; kingdom Metazoa; phylum Arthropoda; class Insecta; order Coleoptera; family Silphidae; genus Phosphuga; species Phosphuga atrata. The sequence continues at coordinate 18,314,458 of OX155896.1, read as the reverse complement.
TATTCTTCTTCTGTTGGCTTTATAACCCGCAGTGGGTTTTTGCCTCTACAACAATCTTCTTCCATTCTGTCCTTTCACCGGCTTTCTCTCTCCAATTCCTTACTCCCATCTTTCTAAGACTTACCTCCATGTCTTCCATCCATCTTTTCCTTGGCCTGCCTCTTTTCCTTCTTCCTACTGGCCGCCAGTTGTACATTTTCTTGGGTGGTCTGTCGTAAAAATTATTATCATTATTAAATTGATTAAATTTGAAAATAAAAATTAAAAAAAAAATCTTTTTGAAAAATACAATTTTATTAATATATCTAACTGCACTAAATAGAAAAAAAATCAGAAACAGAATAACAAAACTTTGAACAAAAATGGCCAAAATGACATGGTAGAAAATGACATGGTAAATGGTAGAAAACTTCCAATTTGTACAAATATAAGTTATCGAAAAATCGATTACAAATTTTGTACCGGAATCACAAACATACATAGCAGGTGTAATAAAATCGTATAAAAATACCTGTAAGATGTGCAGCTAGATTGAAAAATACAACAACTTTTTAATAAGACAGGGGAACGGCAGACACGGTAGATAAGACAAAACTGTTCACACTGCAACTGCTGGTCTGTGATGCAAATTTGTACCCCTACTACTTTAGAAAAAGTATGCGCTCGCATGCTTGTGGTACCTTTGTATCACACCGGACTACGCCGAAAACATACGAACAATTTCAGCCGGTAGCTTGCTTTGTGTTCACGTTTACGAAAACTAATAAAATTAAACTCGATGTTCGTTACGTATTTTTACAACAATATAAAATTTGAATTACCTATCTATCTTTTAACTTAAACAAAAAATTATACATGTTCTCGATTTATAGAAGAATTTTAATTTATCAAAATAAAATGTAATTTTTTTCTTACCAAGTTTTTTTTTAAATCACAATATTATTGCGCCTTCCGTGGATATTTGTGCCAGAGCCGCACTTAAGGAACCAAAGAGCCACATGCGGCTCTGGAACCGCACTTTGCCGACCACTGTTCTAGTCTGCCGTACAGGAAGGTGCAAAGGTGTTACTCCATAATCCTCCTTTTTTTTTTGAAGGAGGTGTTGTCTTGAGTGATTAGTTATTCCGCAAGAGTTGCTATGAAACAAAGATACGGAATTTGTTCATTCTTACGTCTCTAATCATTATATATACATATATATATATATATATATATATATATATATATATATATATATATATATATATATATATATATATATATATATATATATATATATATATATATATATATATATAATCTATGCATTTTCTTCAGATATACTGAGACAAGTATAAAACACTTTTTCCACCTTTTAGCAGACTTTCCATCGTAGTCATACATGGACATAATGGGGCAATTCATGGGCGTGAATTGATCGGTTCGATCAGCTCCACTCATTTTCTTGCCATAGAAAGCAATAGCTTTTGAACACTGAATTGTCTCCAGATCACCAGTTTCGATCCTTTTTGTAACTGTGGTCAAATTAGGCTTGTGGCAATTACTGCTATAGTATCTTGTCAATTCACACACAGCAATCCTGTAAACATATCTGAAAGCAGAGAGCCCATTTTGAAGTTTTCCTTCAATGGTGGATACATTTTTACGTGCGTGCCTGAAACCCAAAAATACGTTCTGATACATTTCTCGTTGCTATTAAATGAAAGAATAGTTGAAATTTTTGTATTTTAAAAAGTTGATAGTACATATATGTACCATTCAGGGCGAAAGGGTTAAGTCAAGGTGTCCCAAATAACTTTTCGGGATATTCTATTAAAGGTCCTGGTTTGGCCTATTTTAATTTATATAACTTACATGGTGTTTTTAAACTAATAGTGGCTGCATTTCACAAGCCTTGAGTTAGCTTGGTGTTTTTAACCTCTTCTTTGTTTAACGTCTAGCCCTATGTTTGAATGTTTGGGCTTACACGCGGGTCATTCCATGTGAATTCAACACGGAAAAATAGCATTTTCATCCTTACCATCTCAGATTTTCTTGAAATTTGGCACAGATGTATTATTGGTATTGACCTGGCATAATTTGAAATTTTACTGAGATGTGTCAACACGTTTTTTAATTATATTGCTGTAAAGTTCTCATAAATGGGTGCAAAAACAGGAAAACACAAATTTATTGAAATGCTGTAGCAGCCTTTTTAATCGAGCTAGAGACCTGGAATCGGTGCCGTTTTACAGTATTTTTCACACCCTTTTCTATGATATACAACACTATATTTGTTAATATATGAAAAAAAAATCACAAAACCTAATTTAATTTTTTTTTCAGAAAGTACATATTTTAAAATTTTTAAATTAATTCCATGAATAGTTGCTATTGTTGCAAACCACAAGACAAAGTATAAATTTGGGAAATGGTTTCATTATTATTATTTATATTGTTTATGTGTATTGTTTCACCAATAATTTACGTTAGAAAGAAAACAAATCACTTTGTTAGAGACAGAAAAAAGTTGAGAAATGCTAAAGCATGAATGCCTGAATTAGGGATGAGCATGGGATCCCATTGACCCATCCCATCCCATTGTCCCATGGGATGGGATGAGTGGTATGGTATAACGTCGTGTGGGATGGAATGGGAATTTTAAGTTTGTGGGATGGGACAGTGGGACGAAAATATGATGGGATGGGACAGTGACTGGGATCCGTCCCACGGGATGGGATCTGGAACGAGAGACTCGTCCCATACTCATCTCTAGCCTGAATTGTATCCACAAATAGTCAGTGTCTCAAAAATTTGTGATAAATGAAGGAAGGAAATTACTATGTTAAAAAATGTTTTACAGAAGAATGAACAGCTTGATGAGGCAATAATAAGTTTTCTTCAACCAGCTAGACCCTCCACATCCTTCTCATATCAAAAAAATGCTGATATTCTGTGGGTCTCAGTAATGTCTTGATGTCCTTATGAAAGTAAATCCACTAACTCCCACTGGGAGAACCTATATTCTACTTGAATGTGATATGTGTCAAACAAAAATTAAGCATTTTCAAATTTCGACCAGTCATCATTTTAAGTTTGAGAAGGCTATTTGATAGTGTAACTTTGATTAATAGTAACTATAGTAGCTTTTGTTTACTTTCATTAATATGTCAATATAGCATTGTTGGATTGTGAATACAGAGTTGAATTAATGGTAATGGAGGCTCAGTCTTCAATTTTCTTAACAATGAAGCCATTCATTGCCCAAATTTATATTTTGAGCTGTGGTTTGTAACAATACTAGCTAGTCATGGAATTAATTTGGAAATTTTAAAATATGTACTTTCTGAAAAAAATTTAATTAAAACTTTAAAATGGGTTGTAACAATTTTTTTCTTAATTTAACCTATATAGTATTGTAAAGCACAGCAAAGGGCATGAAAAATGCTGTAAAATGCCACCAAGTCTAGGTCTCTAACTCAATTAGCAAAGATTCTACAGATATTCAAAAAGTTGTTCCTTGTTTTAGGGTCCATATATGAGAAATTTGTAGCTCTTTAATTCAAAAATGAGTTGACACATCTCAGTAAAATTTCATATTTTTCCAAGTCTATACTAATAATAGTGTAGACACCTCTACACCTCTGCCAAATATCAGGAAAATCCAGATCGTGAGGTTTAGACTAGGGATGCATCCGATACCGATATCGATACCGATATATCGGCGATATAGTTGGGTTTCCGATATATCGGAATCGCCGATATTAGTTTGCCGAAACACAAATAGATTCCGCGCTATAACCAGCCAACGTGTAAATGGCGCATTTGGTTCGTTCATGTATATGCGGCATCATTTATCTACGCACGGGTCTTATAATTTCATTCCGCTTATAATTTCATTCCGGCAATGACTTTCGATAGGCATTTTTTTCACTAATTCACTAATTCAAAGAATTGTAATACATCGAACTTGCGGATCCGCACGAAAAGACACTATCAGAGTGAATTGGACACTGTTTCAGTGCTACTAGGCTCTAGGCCCACTACCTAGAGAAACAAGCAACTCTAAGAGAGACGATCGATAAGAACACATTTTATAGAGATGACGATTGTAGGGTAAAACAAATAACTCACACCATTGCTGAGTAAATATGCGTCGATAAGGAGCCATTCGATTTAGTCAACAAGGTAGGCTATCAACCGTTATTAAAGAAGCTATGCCCGAATTATAAAATGGTATCACGTTTCTATATTACGGAAAAAGTTATACCAGAAATATATGAGCGAGTGTGAACTAAAGTAATAGGTTTGTTAAAAGAGTTGTTGTACATTGTGATAACCACCGACATGGACATGTGACTCTTCATCGCAATCTAATGATTTTATTAGCATAACAGGTCATGGGATAGATGCTAACTTATTGTCTCGAAGTATTTCCATTCGAGGGTCTTCAGCATTCAGGATTCAACATATCATGTAATCTAAAGAAAGGTTTTCAGTATTGGAATATACAAAACATAGTTCGAGCCATTGTTACCGACAACGCTGCAAATATGGGTGTAGCCATTAGAGAGATTCAACTAATATACAATTTAGTGCCCATCCAATGTTATATAGCTCATAGCTCACTCACTCCATTGTCACTCACTGATATTTTTCATCACTTTTTTATATCACTCTAATTTTTTATTAAATCACAATTTAAAAAAAATAATTGATATTTTGTTAAATTACATTTTTCTAAATTTCGTTAGTTAAGATTCTAAATAAATATTATATAAATAAGTAATGTCGTCTGCTTCTATATTTTCTATCCTAAATCCACAGCTTTTTACACCTTTTACAGCCTGTACTGTACGCATCGGTATCGATATCGCCGATACTTTTTTATAAATATCGGTTTCGGTATCGTATCGACATAAGTGTGTATCAATGCATCCCTAGTTTAGATACTGTGTTGAGTTGATGTGGTAATATAGATAACACACGCACATATTTCTGAACGTGTCGCATTCGCTATGCACTGCAGTGATAATGTGCAGTTTCCAAATCAGCTAAATTAAGCGTGTTAACCTACAATTTTTTCTGTATTTCTTTTTTACTACTTTCAACAGAAAATTACACAGTAGAGAAAACAAAGGAAGTATCATAAACCTAAAAGAAAAAAGTAAAGAGATCATCCCCTCATTTTAGAAAAAGAAGTAGTTCAAGCAGTAATGTCACAGAGAAATTACATATAACCAGGCCAGGACTATATCACCAACAAGATCATGAAAATAACAATACCGGACAATCTTCAAAAGTTAACCAAGCTGTACAACTTAATCTTGGAGTCTGAATAAATCCTTACCCAGTGGACAAATAGCATCATAATTCTAATATAAAAAAAAGGTGACAAGGACGACATTGTGAACTACTGGCCTACTCAGCCTAATGTCAAATGTATATAAGGTGCTCTCAAAACACTGGATTTCCACCAACCAATAGAACAAGTTGGGTTCAGATCCAGATTTTCAATGATCTGTCATTGAAAATCCGGATCTGAACCCAACTTGTTCTATTGGTTGTGCATGCTCTTAAACAAATTTTAGAAAAAAAACAAGAATACGGCCACCCTCTGCACTTGCCATTTCTAGATTATAACAATGCCTTTTATTGCTTAGAACACCCACACATATGGAGAGCCCTGAAAAACCAAGGAGTAAAACTTACATACATAAGGATAATCAAAAATATCTACCTAAATAGCTCAATACATGTAGAACTCGAATCACATGGAGAGAGCGTTCCAATCCAAAAAGGTGTGAGACAAGGAGACCCCCTCTCACCCAAGCTGTTTACTGCGGTTTTAGAAGAAGTCATTAGAGCAATGGATTCGGGTGATCTAGGAATTAACATAAATAGCCAAAGACTCAACCATGTCAGGTTTGCTGATGACTTGGTGCTAATTACTGATAACCCTGAAACATTGCAATCAATGCTACAAGACCTTGCCACAAAAAGCAGAGAGGTGGGGCTGACAATTAACAGATCCATCAAAACCAAAGCCATCACAAACAGATTAGACACTGACATCTATGTCAGTGAGGAAAAGATAGAATATGTAACATCTAATTCTGAACAAAGCCGAAAATGGTGCAATTACAGAGCGTTTATGCGGAGCAGGCTTGGGGGTGGGATGTGACTCAGTACTGGAAGCCATTCTGTAGGAGTCGATTTTTTAACTTTTTTTAAAGGCGGCTGCCGTTTTTTGTTTTCTTTGGAACCCTGCTTCGATGTGTGTGGTGAGCGAGAGAACTTAGTCAACTCAGCTTCGTTTCGGTCTGAAACCCGCCTGTTCTATTGGGATTTCAATGTATTTCATTCAGTGTATTAGAAGTTCAGGACTGATGTTATCGAATCAGGGAGCCTTTCCGGGCTTAAGATCTTGAATTGCTGTCGAGATTTCGTCTGCTGTGAAAGGTCGGGAGTGTTCCGTCTCTTTCGCTGAGGTTTTAAGGTGTCTGAGGTCTCGTTTAACTTTTATTGTGTGATCTTTGTCCTTTGGTGCTCTGGACGTTGCTACTATATGAGATGGTACTGCGTTTCGCGAGATAGTTGCTTTTGATCTTTGTATGCGTGATCCACTCCCTAGTTTTCTTATGAGTGTCCACGCTTTTCTGCTTGAGTTCTGGAAATTCAAATTTTCAACGGTTTCTTCACTTTTGTTCTCTTGCTGCATCAAGACTATGAAGGAGTTCATCTGCTATTTCTTGATCACCGGTTTTGAGGAAGTTTTGATAAAGCTCAGCGCTATTCTGTGACCATCCAGGGATGTACTCCTTATGAAAGCCTCTTGGGATACAGTTTTTAGCGGTGCCTATGATTGCTCCCACGAATCCAGCTTAGTTTTTACTCTGTGGTGGGATCCAGCCTAGGCATGTGTCTATCTTTTTGATCTTCAGAAAACTTGTCCCAGTTAGCCTTCCCAAAGTTTCACCTTGGTCGACGTGAGGACGTGTATATTGGTATTTGGGTGCCCGTTTCTATTATGACTGGGCGATGCTGGCTGTGTGGGAAATCGCAGTGAACCTGTTGTTGGACCGGAAGGGATGCATTGTTTTTGCTGCTGGTTGACGTGAAGCACAGATCTGGGTTATATTCTCGTCTCCATGCTGCGGACTTGAATGTGAAGCGGTCTTTTGCATCGAAGACGAGACTAAGGTTTTCAACTTCACCCCATCTTACTAACGCCTCTGCGTTAGCGTCATAGCTTCTGCATTTCCACTGCTCGTGGTAGCTGTTGAAATCAGCCACGTAAAGTGCTGGGTGGGGTTGAGTATGGAGAACTAAGTCTGGCCAAGCTGTAGCAGGTGGTTTATACATATTGGATACTGTGATGTCTCCGATTTTCGTCACGACGACATGAATTTCATTTTCAGTAGAGGTGTTTATCAAGAACGCGTTTTCGATGTCGTACCTGACGTAGGTTGCTGCGCCGTAGGATTGGTGATAGGTTGCTCCGAGTAGGTCGTATCCGGGTATTTTGCCCCTTTTTTGTAGTTGTTCTTCTGATTGGCAGTGTGTTTGTTCCCTGAAAAGCAACCAGATCAATATTGTCATTCTTTAGAAGCTTAGATAAATATTGCCATTTTGAGTAGCTTATGCTCTCTATGTTTATATGGCAAATACGGATACAAGGTCCAAGGTTTCTGGTCAGCAAGCTGTTAGAAGAGCTGTTATTTAATTTTAGTAGCATTATGGATTTGGCTCTGATTTGGCTGGTTGTTTTAGTGTCTTACGGTCAGGAGAACCTTATTGGTTTGTCTGACCGCCAATATTTGCTAGTTCATTTAGCGTTACCCAGGGTGCACCACGAGGAGGCGAACTAGCTCTTACACCCCATGCAACGATTAAAAAAATGTTTCAGAAAGGCTGGCTTTAAAAAACAAGGCGAAACAAACTGGAGTGAAGAAGATAATTTGCTCTTCTGCCAGAAATGAAGCCCGCGTATGGCACATATAATCAGAATAACGTGGATAATACAGTGTCTCTTAATGATTATTTACCTGTAAATGAAGATGTGATTATAGCGGACTATCCAACAGATGAAATGTAAAAAGAAAATTACATGATGAGTTAAACGAATTTGTGTTCCTACTTTTAATGCAAAATGGTAGACAATTCGCTAAAATCTGGATTGGTCTAAATCAATCAAGTTCGTATGCTTCAGTTCGCGAAAGCGCAACTCACGACCAAAAGATAATCCGCGGAAAAATAAGGAAATATGATCCTAGCTACCTCATATCGTTTGGCTTTGTTTGTGTTGGGAACGAACAAGCACCGGAAGGGCAATGCGTTATCGGTCTTAAAATTGTTGCTAACAGCGACTTGGTTCCATACAAATTAAAAAGACATCTCGAATGCAATCAGTCTGATTTAGTACATAAACGTGAAGAAATCTTCAAACGAAATTTGTCCAAAAAGTCAAAATTTTTGTAGCCCGACAAGGGTGCCGTGAGATTGTTTTAGTTCGATAAGGGTACCGCGGCAAAAAAAAGTTTGAGAACCACTGTTCTAGACGAAGTGTACCGCGCTTTATCTACTTGGGAGAACTTTGTAGATAGAGGAATTTTTATTGGAGAACATTTAAAAATTGCTGACTTTTTTTTTAAATAATATATTAATTATAATAATACGTATGGGTCACTAATGGACCACGTGGAGCGTCTACTTGATGTGAGATTTCCTAAGGCGCCACAATTCTTTCATCTTTTCACTGTGCGCTTTCTTCCTTTCTTCAGACCAGGTTGTTCCAGTCTTCAATGTTATTCCTCTCACGATTCATGTCTACGCTTGTTGATACTTGTGGGTCCAGCTCTTGCTGGGTGGTTAGAACTGGAGTCGTTAATTTCAGAGCTTTGATAGCAGCCGCACCAACTAGGTTAACAGACGCTGGCTCCCTGCCGCTCGCTCCGAGTACAGACGCTGAGAGATTTGTTTTCTTGAATTCTTCCGCTCTCTCTGCCGTTGGGAAATGAAACTCCTCTTTCGAGACCGTTGACTGAGGTCCTTTTCGCCTTAGTTGATCAGCCTGTGTTTATTTGGCATTGCCTTATTCACACCTTCAACCCTCTTTTCCGGTATTTAGGTCGAAAGAGGAGGGAGAGGAGAAAAATGTGTGTACGTCACTTTGACATTAAAAAACAAAGTATTAATTATAATTATATAACATTATTATATTAATAACTAGCTGACCCGGCAAACTTCGTATCGCCTCAGAATCTTTAATCATTAAAAAATATCTTATTAGCTGAATTAAAGTCAGTCAAATGTTACTCGTATCGATATCTGGTAACAAAATCGTACACGATTATATAATACATGGGAATATAATCGTGTCTGTCCTCTCCCTCGCATAAGGTTCGACGTATAAAAAAAGCTCAAACCTCAAAAGTCGAATTGCTCGTTCACTCAATCAATAATTTTTGGGATTAACAATAATGTTCGGGAACACTTTGTTGATGGGCTCGTCCTTAGTTGATACGAAATTGCAAAAAATATGCGGAAACGAAATCAATCCGTTCGTTTCGTCGACGAGAAGCCATAACCGATTGACAGCAATTGCTTGAAGAAATCTTCGGCAGATGGAACGTTTAGCAATGCAACTCGCATCTTTGTTGTCAGCTGAAGTTTCTTAATATAGCGCAACTGAGTAGATGATTTGAGGCAAGCGTTTATTTTATCGGCAGATGAAATCGCCAGACAGTAGAATCATTGTGCCTCCAAAACATCTTGACTCATTGTGCAGATCTTTCATGGTTCGAATTAGTGCTTCCAATGAACGTTTGTGCGCCATTGCACATTCATCCCATATGATAATTTTACTTGCTTTAACACTTTGGCCATTGCCAATTGTTTCGCAATGTTGCTTGTGGCTGTTCCAGTCGTTTAAAGGTTTAATGGTAGTTTAAACGCTGATTAAGCCATTCTGCATCCTTCTAGCAACGTGGCCGCTATACCAGAAGAAGCAACTGGTATAATTTCGGATCTCGCACGAACAGTGGCTAAAATCAATGACATGAGGAATGTCTTTTCCACCGAGCGCATCGAGAAAAAATAAGCCACCATTTCCATCATCAATTGCCTTCATTAACTTATCGTACACATCCTTCTGTTTTGAGTTCAACAGTGGTACACTCATTCAAACTGATTCGTTCAATGCGTCGTATTCACGTTCATGTTCCAATTCTCGATTGAAAGCGTCGTTCGTAGCACAATTTGGCGTTGGCATTCCTAACTTTACTAACAAACTTCTGCACATGAGATAACACATGTCTTCTACCAAATCAAAGCCTGGTTATGTATTTCTTCATTCAACTCGAGATCGGGATTCCCTGAAGTGACACGAATTCGATGTAAAATGTCTTCTGACATGTCATTCTTGTATTTGTTCCACAGTTCAATTGGATTCGATTAATCGAAATAACAAATAATGTGCGTATCTGATTTGGAGATGCAGAAAGAACTGATAAAGAGCTATTGTAATGTCCAATGAATTTCATTTTCAAGCAAATTGAGCTCTACTCTCTCTACTCGGTAGAATAACGTTCGTGCAAATAGATCGCTTTGTAAAAAAAAAAAACTTCTCAATGATGTCACTGGAGGTGTTTCAGCACGTTGAGCAACATTTGATGCGTTGAAATAAAATAGTTGACCATTTTCTAGATGCACCGCCAAATATAAAACACGTGGATGACGTTTATGATTGGAGAATGAAACGCGCCATCTATTGGCATAGCTTAAGTTATAGCTTAAGTAGCTTCGACTGTGCGAATATATGTGGCGTTCCATAAAAAAATGAGAAAATGAATTATTTTCATTATTTTTACCTTTTTTCGTGAATGTTTCCAATATTTTAATAGTAACTATAATAGCAGGGGTGGAGGCAAATGCAATAAATCAAGAATCATAAAAATCGGTCCTTGGATGGTTCTTGAGTTTTTAAAAGCCAAAATTCAAACCCGACTGCGTTTTATATATTAAGATGTATATTTCAGTTTTTGTTTATAAATATAAACATATGTATATATTTACTTTCAATAATAGTATATTTTACAACAAGAGATGAAAGTGGCGTTTTTTTGGTGAGCTGAGAGTTTGCTCACGCGCGCCAGCGAATTAGCAATCACACCGAACAAAAAAAAAGCTTTTATCTCGAGTAGTAAATGCAATTTTTTCTATTATCTTTAATAAATGACTTTAATAGGCGTTACAAACAAGGGCAGAAAATCAGTTGGATAGTCAACTGGGAGAATACCAGGGGGGCTTCAGGAAGACCTGATCCTGTGTTGAACAGATCCTCAATCTTAAAACTATACTTGCAAACTCCAAGATGAGAAACCGCAAGGTAGTCGTCACCTTTGTTGATTTTAGGAAGGCCTACGATTCCATTGATAGAGAAACGCTTAACAAAGTACTCCAGGAACTAGCACTAGACAACAAAACCTGCAGACTCATCCTAGAAACTTTGACCAACACCCATTCCTAGATTAAATTTAGAGGCGAGATTTCAGAAAGCTTCGAAATAAAAACTGGAGTGAGACAAGGAGATGGACTTTCCCCACTTCTCTTTAACTGTGTCCTTGAAAAGTTTATGAGAGAATGGCGCAAGGAAGTGAACAATTTGGGTGCTCAGAGTGGTATCTACCTGGGACGTAAGAACAATGGACTGGTTGTAGAATGCCTGGCCTTTGCCGATAACATGGCACTGTTTGCTGATTCTCTTGAGATGGCAACAATGCAGGTAAACTGCCTCAGAAAACAGGCAGCCAAAGTGGGTCTTCAAGTGTCGCTGGAGAAAACAGAATTCTTCACCAACATCAGAGAAGCAAACAGAGAGATGTTACTAGAACAGGGAAACATCAAGAGGACTGAGAAATTTAAGTATCTCGGCGAATGGATTGAACCCAACTTGTCAGACAGAGCATCATTATCCAAGAGAGTCAGCAAGTTAGAACTAGCCTATCGGCTGACTAAGAACACTTACAATAAGAAATGCCTGTCACGCAACCTGAAACTTAAGCACTACACATCAGTCTTACGACCAGAAGCCTTGTATGCCATGGAGTGTCTTTCCTTGAACCGAAGGGGTCTAATAGAGAAATTGGAAATCACAGAGAGGAAAATCCTCAGGAAGATCCTAGGCCCGGTAAAGGAAGATGGGGAATTCCGATGGCGGCATAACTCTGAGCTCTACGAACATATTGAGATGCTCTCTGACTGTGCAAGGAAAAGAAGGGTAGCTTTCTATGGCCACGTTGCAAGATTGCCTCCAAACCGACTAACCAACCGTCTGTTCACCTTCTGGCAAAACAAGAAGCTTTGTACCACTTGGTTGACAGAGACCGAGAAGGATATTGAAGAACTAGGAATAACAGATCTCAAAAACAGACAGTCTGTGTGACGCACTCTGTAGGAAGTCCGTGGATTTCAGGAAAAACGGCGAAGGAAAGATACCCCCTGGACAGAAGATAGAAAGGAGTTATACCAGCAGAAGATGCGACAATACTGGGCAAAGGTCAAAGCCCAACAGTTGAACAAGCATGGTCCAAAGTAGGCCTATTCGAAAGAAGAAGAAGAAATAACTTTAATAAATCCAATTCGAGCTGAACTTTTGGAACTATCAATACAATTTTTTTTGTTGGTTTCGTCGTTTCTATGTTACCAATTAATGAAAACCACTTAATATGTATTTTTTGATAACCCATTCACAATAATACAAACAAATTTATGCGAAAAACTAATGTCATTGGTTGTAGGAACTTGTCAAACATCTCTCTTGTTCCTCAGGTACCAAGGTGTTTGTGTTTGTGCTCAAAAATTGTGACTTTTTTAAATATGGAAATATAGCTTCGAGTATGTATTTACATCTAATAATATCAAATTTGTAGAAAGTTTTAATCAATTGGGTTATAATAGTATATTTTACAGCAAGAGATGAAAGAGATGGCGTTTTTTTTTGTGAGGTGGGAGTTTGCTCACGAGCGCCAGCGAGTTAGCAATCACACCGAACCTAAAAAAAAACTTTCATCTTGAGTAGTAAATGCATTTTTTTCTACCGATTTCGGTTGTAGAATCCATAATTCGACTTTAATAAATCCAATTCGAAGCGAACTGTCAGAACTGTCAATACAAATTTAATTGTTGGTTTGGTTGGTCGTTTCCATGGTAACATTCTACATTCTCATAGAAGGTGATACTTTTCAAGTCAAATGTCCTAATTTTATTTCGGTTTTTTAAATAGTTTCAATACCCGAAATAACATTATCCAGAGACTATGTAGCACTAGCTGGGGGTATCGGCAAATACATCACGAACATCTGCACTTAGTTTGGTGTATTCTGCGGCCGAGTACTGTGCACCGGTATGGATGAAAAGCGCACATACCAAGAAAGTGGACACTCGACTTAATATAGCAATGAGAACGATTAGTGGCTGCATTAGAACTACTCCATCTTATTGGCTCCCAACACTCAGCCACATACCTCCACCTGCCCTAAGCAGACAAGACGCCATAATAAAAGAATATAAGAAAATAATTAATAACACACAACTCCCTATCCATGAGGATATCCCAGATCTGACAATAAACCGGCTTCGATCTAGAAAACCGCCAATGTTATCAGCACAACAACTGGCAGCCAATAACTTCAACATCAACTCTGAATGGCAGACCCTCTAGACTGAAAATGCCTCACCTGATGTACGAAATCTCATTGACTCAGTCGTAAAACCCGATGGCTTCGACCAACCACTACATATATGGAAGACCTTAAACCGTAGCACAGTGGTTCGCAAACTTTTATTACTGCTGGCACCCCAAAATTATCAATTGAAACTCACGGCAACCTGCATCCTCTCATCTCTCATGTATAAGTATGGATATGTACTTATATATAAAAACAACATCTATATTGTATACACAAACAAGTTTTATTTTTATTATAACATTATGTTATTAACAACTATGTATACGGGAGATATATCAGCACTTGTAGATTAACATACAAATTAACAAACAATTATTACCAATTTACTTACAATATGCTTAAGGAATTCAATGAGAAACATGCGATTGGTGTGATGAGCATTTTTTTTAGTCAGTGCGAATTTAAGATAGACATACTCTCATTTCATGTTCGACAGCTTTGAGTCTTTTTTTAGTTTCGATTTTCACCAAAGCAGAAAAGCCAAGCTCGCACAAATATGAAGTTGAGAATTGTAGGAGACTTTTAAGTGCTCGTAGTCCTATGTTGGGATATTCTTTTTTAATCCCAATCCAGAAGCAGTTGAAGTCTAATTCTTCATGTTTTAGTTTGAGTGTTCGATCATTTCGAATCAATTCTTCCTCTTCTATAAGTTCCAAATCATTTTTTCCACCACTGATGCCACAAATGGATTTCTTAACCAATCATAATTTTCCATATTGATATCGGAAAAATAATTATCAACTTTGTCCCTAAAGTTGTTAAATGCTCAATAACGTGTTGCCGAATTTGGTTATTTTCCATTTCTTTAGGTCTTGAAAACATTCCCATATTACCCTGGCTTACTTTCTTTATCCACAACTTCAACTTGTCTTTGAAAGCCACTATTTTGTCTGAAGAAATATTTTCATTTCTTCCCTGCATACTGGAGTTTAATTTATTCAGTTGTTCAAAAATATCTGCCAGATAGGCTAGCATTGCATGCCACGAATCGTCCTGCAATAATTCGCAATATTTGTCTTGCTTTTCTGCTTAAAAAAATAGTAGTAATTCTGCTTTCAAATCGTAAAAACGGCTCAAAACACGCCCTTTAGAAAGCCACCTAACTTCAGTATGAAGAATAAGACTTTTGAATTGAGATCCCATTTCTTCACAAAGTTTATTAAATAGACGTGACTACGTAATTGGCCATCTTGAGTACGTTGTTCGAGACACATTCTAAGTCTTTATTTAAGGATTTTGCAACTAAAGCTTCACGGTGTATAAAACAATCTGTTGATACGATATTCTTGTTCTTATTTTTAGCAAGAGACAAAAAGCCCTTTATGGAGATGACCATAGATGGTGCACCATCCGTACATATACGAACACATGTTTCTCAAGCCATGCCAACTGATGATAAATACTGATCTAAGATATTAAAAACATCAGCCCCAGTAGTCATTCTCTCAAATTCCTTGCAGCATAAAAATTGTTCAAATATTTTTTCACCGCTATCAACAAATTGCATGTACACCAATAATGGAGCTTTTTCTCCAATGTCTTGCAAAGCGTACATATTAGCTACTTTCATTTTCAAAGCAACATTTTGTTCAATGTTATCACACATTTCATTAATACGTCTTCGTAATGATAAAGGAATTGTCTTGATTTTAGCTTCAGATGCTTCTCCGAGCACTACCTTTACAATTTCTAAACAAGACAGTAATATTAATGTCTCTCCCTGCTATTGTATGTGGTTTCATTTGATGTGCTATTATTTCTGCGACAAAATAACTGGCCTCTTGAATACGATCAGAAATTTTGAATTGTTTTATAAAATTACTGTTTTGTTTTTGTTTTGAACAAAGCAGAATTTTAAAATATTTCACATTTTTTTGAGAAAGATGAGCATGTTTCGTCGAAAAATGACTTATGAATAGTTTGGGCACCATAGGCTTTTTATAGGCTTATTCATAGCTTATTCATATGCTGGGGCAAGCCCTTTATCTGGGGCTTATGCATAGGCTTATTCATAGCTTCATTAGCCAGTACTTCCCCACATACAACACATTTTGGGTTAGGAGATATCTTGTCACCACACCAAGTAACCCCATATTACAAATAGTTTTCTTGGTATAAACGGGACTTATTTCTACATGCTTTTTTCATGGTTAGAGTTTTATCTTCATTGGTATCGCTGGAATTTGTATCAATTATACCTGGTTGCAAATATGAATTCTCACTATAAATCTAGATCAGGGGTCTCCAAACTACGGCCCGAGGGCCACATCCGGCCCGCGGACAGATTTTGTCCGGCCCGCGGAGAGCTAGCATACTTGAAAACTCCTTTTAGAGAACATATAGAGCAAATTAAATTTAGTTTACTGAAGTATTCTAATTTTATGTTGAATAATTATTTATATGACATCTACATTGATATGGTCATGGGCTAACTACTCATAACATTGTTGTAGGCTTATTGTTATTGTTTTTGTGATAAGTTGGATAAAGAAACACAGAATTGTAATGAGTAAAGACATGTATAATATGCAGAAAATTTAACTTCAGTATATAATAACTAACAAATTATTGAAATGAATCCTAATTTGAATGAAATTATTTGAAAATTATTTGAATGAAACTAACATTTTATACATTTTAAATAAAAACATAACTTATAACAAGCATAATGACATATGGAATACTAATGAGATTTATGTAATTGAGATTTTCCACTGACAATAGTTTGTAGTTGTGAACTAATTTTACTTGTACCAATTATTAAAAGAGATTTAAGATGCTCATCAGTTAATTTAGATCTGTAAACATTTTTTGTGTACTTCATTTTGGAGAAGGTCTTCTCACACAAATAAGTAGTACCAAAAACAGAAAACAGCCCACGAGCAAATTTATGCAAATTATCAAATTGTGTCAGTGGAAGACTCTTATAAAATTCCAACAAAGATAAGTTTTGATATTTGTTCTTAATTATATAACTGCACTGTAGATCAATCATTTCCATTTGAAGTTCCGGGGCTAGGGTTTCAATGTCAGTATCAAAAGGATTCTGAAAAATCTTAATTTGATTCGCAATGGCATCAAAGTCCGAGAAACGAGTATCAAAATTTATTTTCAAAGCACTCAAAGTTTCGATTGCAAAATCGATAGGAAACTCAGTCTCAGTGGTGTGGCTGAATATTTCACATGTTTTAAAATGTGAAAAACATTTACTTCGTAGTTGTGATTGAAACAGTATCAATTTCTTCTGGAATGATTTGATATTAGTGTATAAATCAGAAAGATGCTGGTTTTCTCCTTGCAATCTCAAATTCAGTTCGTTCACAAGTTTTGTCAAATCAACATAGAATGCTAACTTCCACAGCCATGCGTTGTTTTGTAATTCAGTAAGAGGGCGATGCTTTTCATTAAAAAAAAATTCTATCACTGCTCGAGGTTCAAAAAAGCGCTGAAGGACTTTCCCACAACTAAGCCAATGTACGGCAGATACGAAAGATCTAATAAAATTAACAGTTGATATGACTGGTTTCAGAACTTCAGACATATCCAAACATTTTCCGCACAAAGACTGTTGATGAATGATACAATGTAAGACTAATGGTTTTGAACCACCGTCAGTTTCTACAGCCTTTGACACAAGACCGACCACTCCTTTATCTTTCCCACTCATGTTTTTGCCTCCATCAGTTGTAATACATTTCAAGGTTTTCCATCGAAGGTTCTTTTGATTAATGGCCATTTCAACTCCTTTAAAAATATCTGTACCAGTAGTTGTGCCATGAATACTATACATATCAAGAAGTTCTTCATGTATCTCATGATTCAGATCTCATGATCTTCATGTTCTGCAGTATCTGACACATCCGTTGACTCATCCCAGGCCAAAGAAAACCACTCAACATGTCCATTTTTGTCGAACAGTTGAGAGGATATATTTTCAGCGATGTTTTCTACCCTTCGAGCCACAGTGTTTGCTGACATACTGACAGTTTTTAATAAATTTACCTTTTCAGGGCACATTTCTTCAGCTACTGCAATTATGCATTCTTTGATCATTTCTCCATCGGTGAATGGTTTTCCACGTTTTGTAATTTCAAGAGCCACACGGAAGCTGGCACAAGTTGCAGCCTCTTGTTCAGTTTTGAGTTTTGTAAATGAGGAATGCTGCAATTTCAATCTGCGCTTCATAGCTTCGAATTTTTCTGTCCGCAAACTTCCTGTATATTTTGAGTAATTTTGAAAATGTTTTGTTTCAAATGTTATACCCATTCATGGGGTTGAATTAGAAAAGCATTAAAATATATTTAGAATGATTTACTTCATTTTTTAATTATTTGTATCTCAAAGATAAGTAATATTTGATGACTATTTGATTTAAAAGAAATATAAGTATAAGGTATTAAATTATTATTTAAGTAATATTTAATAAGTAATTAATTATATTTCTACTTTTTTCATGTTTGATATGTTTTATTAGGTTGGGTTTGGGATCTCTTTTGAAGGAAATGATTGGCGAAGAAAGAGTCCAAGAATATAGCTCTGGGAGTGATTATGACTCTCAAGATAATGAAAAGGTTCACACAGAAAACAACAGAGTGCCTTCACAGGATAGTGGTTATGGTTCACAAGGTAACTAAGTTTCAAATTTCATTTATATCTCTTTTGTAAGATAGTTTAGTTAATAAATTTGTTTATATTATTTACATTTTGTTCAAGTACATAAAATATTTCAATGGGAATAAAGCATATTTTCTTATTTATTACGTACTCAAATGTAAAAGAATATTTTACAAGAAGTTTGTGAAACTTTCATACAACATGTTTTGTTTTTTCAAGATGTCATAGCAGAAAAATTATCTTCTGCTGTTGATTATTCCGACATTAATGAATTAGCTGAAGATGACATAGATGATAAAGTTGTAAATGTAAGTAAGTCAAATAATGCCACATGGGTATCATCTATTAATGAATTCATTAATTTATTCCAACTCATTAAAGTGGAACACAGCTTGAATATGTAAAGCTCTATTATATTATTATAGAGCTTCGGAAAGGTTAAATATATTTATATATTCAAGCTGTATTCCACTTTAATAAGTTGGTATGATTATATCTATAATTAGTTTAGTTTCAACCCTATATTCATTAATTTATTAAATACTTTAGATTAAAAGGGAGGAATTTAATTATGATGCTGATGACGAATTGAAAACCAATGATTTGAAATTGATGCCACCTCCGCCAGTTCCAAAAACAGAACTAGATTCTAAATTGGATGATAAAAAGAGGCTCGAAACTCCTTTAGCTGCCATGTTGCCATCAAAATATGCTAATATTAATGTTACAGAATTGTTTCCCGATTTTCGACCTGGTCAGGTAATGTTAACCTAACCTAAATTAAATATTGCTTTTATTTTTATTCAAATTGATTATAGGTGCTTAGATTTTCTCGACTTTTTGGTCCTGGCAAACCTAGTAGTTTACCTAATATTTGGCGAAATGTTAGAAAGAAACGAAAGAAGAGGAAAATGAAAGAGGGCGGAACATCACATGATTCAGATTCTGCATCTGATGAAGAAAAGCCAAAAAGTAGGGGTTGGAATTTCGATTATGCTCCAATTCCTGCTGCTGACCAATGTCAAATTGATGATGAGGTAAGTCTTTTTGTTACTCAATAACGCTCTTTTATAATTGAATTTCTGTTTAGGTAAAATTTAAACTAAAATTAGAAACAGTAACAGTTGATGCTAAAAAAGAATCTGCAACAAAGGATGATACTGGACCTAAAGCTGCTGATTGGAGGTTTGGACCTGCACAAGTTTGGTATGATATGCTTCAAGTACCCGAAACTGGAGAAGATTTTAATTATGGTTTTAAAGTTAAAGAAGTAAATATTTTATAAATACACTTTTAATACTATAGTTCATATTCTTTAATTATTCTTTTAGAAAATTGAAATTGCACAAATTCCACTGTATGATGACGAATTTCCGGATGATTCATTTTTAATGGTGACGCAATTACATTGGGAGGATGATGTAGTATGGGATGGAAATGATATCAAAAATAAGGTAAGCAAACATTTTATGTTCAGGAATGGAGTAAGACTTTTTAATTTGTAAATGCACTTATTTAGATATTTATTATTTTATTTAATTATTTATAGAATACAGTGAAAATATCTAATAAGTAGACACTATTTACAAGGATGTTGAAATAGAATTTGTTTAATATGTTATAAGTAATTATCAATTATTGAAATTATTTATTTCATTATATAAGCTACAAAATAAAACAATTACATTTAAAAAGAAAACACAAATAGGGAATATGCATCAATTTTTTTATTTGCTTAATTCACTTTTTACTTCGTTTTAACATATAACAAAAAATATAAAAACTGTTGTTAATTAATGAAGTGGGTTAATTAATTTTTTTTTAAATATATAAAATACTATGAATAGGATGGTTGCGACAGTTACTACGTGGTAATCCATACTTACATTGAATTGAAAAATTCACTTTGTTTTTTACCACACTTATATTATGTAAAAATATTATATAACTTATTATTCACAGTTATATAAATTTCTACACATATCACGACTCGAGTTTCGACGTTTGACGGTCATTTTCAAGTGACTTAACAAATTGATAAAGTTGAATATATACCCTTATAGTTTTGGTGGGGTGGGGGGGCGGTGTTTGTCCGAAGATGAGGACTTATCTGTTTGAGATTGGGTGAGATTAAAAAGTTGGGAAAAGATTAGGTCAGTTTGCTCGTTTAGGAGATTAACTGAGGGATTACGGGTTTTTTTGAAAATTTCTAATGACTCTAGGAGATTTAGTTTCGGGCCTTTGTTGCAATTATGCAAGATTTTTAGATTATCTATTTCTGGGAATTTATGATTGAATTCGAGACAATGGTTTGAAAAAGAACTAGTGTCTTTTTTCAGACGAAAAGCGCGAGAATGTTCTGAAAACCGTGTTGAAAAACTTCGTCCTGTCTGCCCTATGTACACGCTATTGCATTCGGAACAATGAATTTCGTATACGCCGGATTTTTTAATGGGATCGATTTTGTCTTTGGCATTAAACAATATGTTGGACAACTTAGAGGAGGGTTTAAATGCAACCTGAAGATTTTGCTTTCGAAGGACATTTGCGATGTGTTCGCTTGTTTTGCCAAAATATGTCAGGGAGATGAAAGTTTTGTCTGAATTTGAGGTTTTCGGATAAATTTGGGCCATTGCGAATTGGGTTCGTTTATTATTGATAATGTTTTGGATGAGTTTTGTTGGGAAACCATTCTCTGTAGCGATTGAAATGATGGTACTTAATTCTTTGATTCTCTTTTCTGTGGAAAGGGGGATTGAAAAGGCTCGATGTATCATTGAATGATAGGCCGATAATTTGTGAGTTATCGGGTGAAATGATGAATACGAGATTGTAGAGTTAACATTGGTGGGTTTTCTGTATATATCAAATTCTATTTTGTTGTTTTTGTGAATCAGAGTAAGGTCTAAGAAGTTTATTTTGTTGTCTGTTTCTACCTCGATGGTGAATTTAATTTTGGGATGAACGTTGTTTATTAGGTTGAGAAATTGGTCTAATTGACGTGTTGTACCATTAAAACACGCTATTACGTCATCGACATATCTATACCAAAATGAAATATGTTTTTTGGAGAAATCTAGTTTGAAGATTTTTTCTTCGATACTTGACATGAATAGATCGGCTAAAAGGGGACTTAATGGCGATCCCATTGCTAGACCTGATGTTTGCTGATAGTAAGTGTTATTAAATTTGAAGTAATTTTGATTAACACATGTTTCCAGGGCTTCATAAAGTTCAGATTTTATAAGATGATGACAATTAGCTTTATCAATTAAATTTTGTATGATTTCGAGACACTCTTTAGTAGGTATATTAGAAAACATACTACTGACGTCAAAAGATACGAGTTTGGAGTTTATTGGGGTTGTTATTTGTTTGAGGAGTTCCGAAAGGGCGAGTGAATTTTTTACAGAATATTTTGGGGTAAATTTGGTGTATTTTTTGAAAAGAGTATTCAGTTTAATTGCCAAAACTCTTTAATGGTACAACACGTCAATTAGACCAATTTCTCAACCTAATAAACAACGTTCATCCCAAAATTAAATTCACCATCGAGGTAGAAACAGACAACAAAATAAACTTCTTAGACCTTACTCTGATTCACAAAAACAACAAAATAGAATTTGATATATACAGAAAACCCACCAATGTTAACTCTACAATCTCGTATTCATCATTTCACCCGATAACTCACAAATTATCGGCCTATCATTCAATGATACATCGAGCCTTTTCAATCCCCCTTTCCACAGAAAAGAGAATCAAAGAATTAAGTACCATCATTTCAATCGCTACAGAGAATGGTTTCCCAACAAAACTCATCCAAAACATTATCAATAATAAACGAACCCAATTCGCAATGGCCCAAATTTATCCGAAAACCTCAAATTCAGACAAAACTTTCATCTCCCTGACATATTTTGGCAAAACAAGCGAACACATCGCAAATGTCCTTCGAAAGCAAAATCTTCAGGTTGCATTTAAACCCTCCTCTAAGTTGTCCAACATATTGTTTAATGCCAAAGACAAAATCGATCCCATTAAAAAATCCGGCGTATACGAAATTCATTGTTCCGAATGCAATAGCGTGTACATAGGGCAGACAGGACGAAGTTTTTCAACACGGTTTTCAGAACATTCTCGCGCTTTTCGTCTGAAAAAAGACACTAGTTCTTTTTCAAACCATTGTCTCGAATTCAATCATAAATTCCCAGAAATAGATAATCTAAAAATCTTGCATAATTGCAACAAAGGCCCGAAACTAAATCTCCTAGAGTCATTAGAAATTTTCAAAAAAACCCGTAATCCCTCAGTTAATCTCCTAAACGAGCAAACTGACCTAATCTTTTCCCAACTTTTTAATCTCACCCAATCTCAAACAGATAAGTCCTCATCTTCGGACAAACACCGCCCCCCCACCCCACCAAAACTATAAGGGTATATATTCAACTTTATCAATTTGTTAAGTCACTTGAAAATGACCGTCAAACGTCGAAACTCGAGTCGTGATATGTGTAGAAATTTATATAACTGTGAATAATAAGTTATATAATATTTTTACATAATATAAGTGTGGTAAAAAACAAAGTGAATTTTTCAATTCAATGTATATAAAATACTGATTAAACTTGACCTGTTTGAACGGTCATTTATCGTGCCCTTTGGATGACGTCACAGCTCTCGTTGTCATTCTGTGTTGTTTACTATTTGCATAGACAGTTAAGGATTTTCAGTTTGAATCGCTATTTAGATAATGAAAAAAGGCTAAAAAACCATTTTATAGATATTGTGATATTGTTTTATAGATATTTTATAGGTATTGCAAAAACACTATTATAAGTACACCAGATAAACTGTTGGATAAAGTCCCAATCGAGGTGCGTAGTCCGCCCTACCCACATCTTTTGCGCATGCGCTACAAAATTTGCTTTCATTTATCTATTTTTGGTAGATTGTCCGATTGTATTTAAAAAAAAAAAACACTTTCAGTCATTGTTCTTGATCATTTATAATGTTACTATATACCAAAATCGCACTAGGTATTGGAAAACACTACAGAAATATTGCACAGCAAAACAGCACAGTGAATATCATAACGTGCACGTCACAGTTCCTAGTTTCGGTTCGACCAATGGTGATGCGTTTCGCAAATTTGAATTTCGCTCGCATATTTTGGACTTTTTGATTTTAATTTTTGGAATTAAATTCAAACTAAATAAGAAAATAATGGTATAGGTGTAATGTCAAGATCATAAAGTATTGGAGATAAAAAATCAAGTAAATCTAAATCTCTTGCATATTCCCTATTGTGAACATTTGCAAGCTAAATGAACTTATCGGTTAGCCTTTAACTTTACTAGGCTTTACTCCTATGTAATATTCTTCTACAGTTTGGTTTGGGATATCAATGAGTAGGTATCGAAGTTGCTTTTTGAAACTGCTTAATGGAGTTACCAATTTTATGGTCTTTGGCAATTTTTTTTTTTTTTTTTTAATTCACTATCACTACCTTCATCACCTCGTTATTACATTATATGAACTCTGCGTCAAGTCCTTTTTTAAATTGAAGTTTCCGGATCCGACTCATACCACTGTTCCTCATACCACTGTGACCGCTGAAAATTTGGGTGATTTTCGCGATTTTTTGGAAGAAAAGTACTCTAAACATATTTGGCTATATTTGACTTTCATTACATAATTTTTCCATAGAAAAATAACATTCAAGCGACTTATGCGCTGCCTTCGGAAGCGCAAAAAAAAAGTTCTTCCACTGCCCCCCCTCCTTGAAGCCGATTGAGTATCAAAAAAGTTAAACTGGAAGGTATTTCCTGAACCATGAACTAGCATTAGCGAAAAATATCAAAATCCGACAAAATGGCGTAGTTATGAAAAAAGTATGTTTTTTGCTTAAAAAATGGTCGTTTTTTCAATGCTAAATCGTCAATTTTCATCCAATCAAAAATATCCTAGTTGACGGTAAAGTAAATATATTCAAGAGTATTCTGTTAAAATTTCAAGTCAATTTTTCCTATAGATAATTTCTCTGTGAGTTACAACAGGGGCAAATTTGAAAAATGTCGATTTCGAGAAAAATGCGTTTAAAATTAAGGACGTTCGGCTTATATTTTCTCAACCTCTCAAGTTTAATCCAATGACAATTCTTATACTTCCAAATACGACAAAAATCTGAAAAAAAATCAAATATATCAAAGATGTTGGAAAGATTGCTTTTACATAATAATAATGTTGAAAAGTTATTAACAAATGGATTTTTTAAATGTTTTTTAACAAATTTTTGGAAAACCTATTGTTTTTTTATTTCAAATAAATGAATTGATTTTTCAGAATCCAAATTTTCCCAGATTCTTATTATCTTTTTGACTTTCTTTTTCCAATTTCGAAAAATGATCGAATTTTTTTTTTCAAAAATATAAGAAAAATCTGAAAAAATACATACGAATTCAGAAAAGTCGATCAACTTATAATAAATATAAAAAATTAGTTTTCCAAAAAATTATTTAATTTTTTTTTTTTTCAACTTGAGGTTGAGAAAATATAGGCTGAACACATACATCCTTAACTATCGATTTTTGCAAGATAAAATTATATTTACTATAAAAATTGCTAATCAGCCTGGCCCATACAATGGACCCTCCTCTTTCTCGAATAACGTCAGCTGAGAGACTGAAGCTCTTCTCCGATCTGTTCGTTCTTTTTTCGAATATGCTGTATGACATTCCTCCGCTTGCTTGATTCGACTGTTATCTCTCTCTATGGCATATTGTTGTGCAATAGGACGATGATGACGTTCATTACTTGCATCATTTTTAGAATAGCATGAAAACCATCGTTAAATGTTGAATCTCCAATGAAATTAGCGAACTCGATCGTTTTGGATCCATTATGAAGGTGTTTTGGGGCAAAGTGCCAGAGCAAGCCGTTATAACTTTCATTGTTATTCTGCATGTTCCCTCCTTTGCGTCGCTCTAGTAATTTCCTTGAACTCAAATTGGTATAACATCCTTGTCGAGTGCCTGATAATCATACTTGAACTCTGAGAAGTCCATTCTTTCAGCTTCCGCGCGACGATATAAGCACTAGCTATTCGCACCTGCAGGGCAATTTCCGTGGTTCGGATTTTCGTCACTCGAAGACAAATGATGCAAGGTAGCCTAAATATCTTTACACATTTCATCAACACTATCTTGATGCCTGATTATTGCCAATCCATAGTATTTCTGGAGTCTATTAATCACTGTCAGTTTGCTTTGTGGTATTTTTACTCCTTCCTCCTAAACCTTTGCTTTGTTTCTTGAGATTGTGGCATCGCGTTCCCATTCTTTTTTTCACATGTAAATCCAATAAACTTTTGTTGGTGGCACTATCGCGCCAATATAGCGCGTATATTTTACTCCGTATTAATCGATCGGGCGACAAAACATTTCCTTCACACTATCAACCTCCATTATTCCAGCTGATCCAATATGATTCACATCACAGTCGACATGTCCATCAAGCCATGTTTTCTAGTCTTCAGGATGAGTTTCTTCTTTCTTTTCCCATACTTCACAACCCTTACAATAAGTCGATTTTGCGATTGAATCGATTTTTTTTTGCGGAATTTACCTGCAAGAGGCAAGAGTTACACCGAAACGTGAAGTGTGGCCGCGTTTTTTCCATGTGCCATCTCCGGAAACTGTCAAATTAACATTTGAACATTCCTTTTTTAACGTTTCAGCTCTCTCCTCAGTTACGGCTTTTTGTATACTACATTGGTAAACGGATTGAGCAGCTTCGGTTTTATTTGTAAAGCATCCAGCGAAAGTTCTGTTATGAAATTTTGTAAGAAGATCTACTGTAGTAGTATGTAGTACTTTGTGTAGGGAGTAGGGCTCGATAGGGAGAAGAATGTTTCGTATGTCCTTCTTGTATTCCTTAATATTATTTTTTCGTTTTAAATTCATTGGTAGCGCTTCAAATAGTTTCATATTACTGTACGGCGGCAGTTTTTCATGCTAAGGTTATGTGTGGAGAAGTTGTAATTTACCCAGTTTTGTCTGGTATTTTTCCATTGTTGACTTTTAAATCGCGAAAGTAATTTTCATGTTTAAATAGAAAATTCAGATTTTCTTATATATAAGTTCCTGTTGTTGTTAGGATTTCCGCTTTTCTAAATTTTCCTCTGCATGACTCAATGAATTCCAGATCGAAAATTACTTGGATAGCTTCCTTTCGAATTTTAAAAATTTCGTTTATCAATGTTCCGCTGCCCCAGAACATGATCCCGAACCTCAATAGGCTGTGTTCATTAGCGTAATGCCCGCCATACACACAACGGTCCATCGAAGAGGTCTACCTGTGTGGGTTTGCCTTCGCAGGTAGACCGGAGCGTGTGTGGGAATGGATCTGTGCAATTCTTTTAAATTGCGCAGGCGACTGGAGCTAGATCGAAAATCAATTCTTTCTATGGTGGACCTGTGCAGGTCATCTCAGTTGTTTCTAGTATGTTTTGGAATGTAGTGGTTTTGAATGTATTGGTATATAAGTTGTTGTGCTTAGATATGATATTGAATATTCTTATATTGATTATGCATTTCCAAGATTTTTCACTGTTATCGCAAAAAGAACCTCATGATGACCGCTCCGGTATACCGGAACATCCCCATACACGGTACCGACGTTTGGTTGACGTTTGGACTTGCACAGGCAAACCTGCACAGGTAACCTCTCCGGTAGACCGTAGCGTGTATGGCGTACTTAATAACGTATTTGTATGGCGTACTTAATAACGCACTTTTTGTTTTTAACGTATTTGTATCTGAATATCTCAGAAGTACTCTCAGCGCATACACATACCTATTGAGTTTCCTTGATAAATTAACTATACGCGTTTCCCAATCCAAATTCTCGTCAAAATATATTCCCAATAGTTTAACGCTTTTTTAAACTAGTGTATTGTCGGAGATTACTATTTCGCTGGGGAATAATCTTTAGTTCCATTTTGTTTAAGAAAATATTAGGTACGTTTTTCTTCGTTCATAATTAATTTATTTTCATCAAACCACGTGTTTAGTAATTTAATGGTAGTTATAACTTTCTCCGGGATATCTTCTAAATATTTGTTTGTGGTTATGAGGCTTGTGTCATTTGCGTAATTTATCATGACTGTAAATATTGACTAATAATGTAAATAGTTTGGGACCCAAGATACATCGCTGCGGAATCCCTACATTAGTAGTTCTGATTTCAGACTTGATTTTACCCTTGTTGAAATTTCTGTTAATTGTAATCGGTTTTTTTCATATATGATTCAATTCACTGCATTGTTACTCCCTAATGCCATACACACACAATTTTTGACGTAACAGGTTGTGATTTACGGTATCATATCCTTTAGATAAATCCTCGAAATATCCTTTAGATAAATCCTATATTTCGTAATGTGCAGCTTATATATTGAAAGCAATGCTTCTTCCCGCCCTGAACCAGGCTGACAATTAGTTAGGATCCACCTGAATAAACAGAAATAAAATATACTTTTATATTAAGGTTAAAATGTATTTGAAATAATTTATACTATTTTATTATACATCTTCTTCTAAGGGTGCCTTCTCCTAACGGAGGTTGGTAATAATAATGGTTGTTTTCCAATTACGGGAGCACAGTGCGACTCAGTGCCGCAAAATGCCGCATTAGCAGAGGCTTTGTTGGAACAGATTAGTTTTTAAATGCGACAATAGAGTGCATTAAAAATCTGAAAAATAAATTTACCTTTTAATAAGTAAACAATAGAAAGAATTTTAATTCGCAAAAAGTTTTACAATAATTAATCAACAGAAAGGAAAATACATTGAAAAGTAACTGTTATACCTGATTCTTCATAAATGGTTCATATATTGGTTGCAAAATAAATATTTATTAACAACAATTCAGTATTTATACTCTTGTTGACAAAAATAATGAAATACACATCAATTACGCCAGCTCAATGAAAAAAACACTTAAAATTTCATGTTAACTCATTGGCACCACTTGCGCATTACACCCGAGAGCAGAGCTTTTCCTTGTGCTCGCCGGTGCGAGGCATTGCTGATGTTGGAACACTCGATGCTGCGCACAGTGCCGCATTGTGCGCTCTGGTGCTGTAATTGGAAAACTACCCATGACAATTCTCATTTTTGACACTGCTGCTCTAAACAGGTCTATAGAGGAGCAACCAAACCACTCCCTCAAATTCTTCATCCAGGAGGTCCGTCGTCTTCTCGGGCTCCTCTTTCCTGATATTTTTCCCTGCATAATATAGTAATGTAGTAATTCATAAAGATCTCCTCGCATGACATGGCCAAGATATTGAAGTTTTCTGGTTTTTATTGTTTTAATGAGTTCTCGTTCTTTATTCATCTGGGTTAATACTGCTTCATTTGTTTTCCTCTCGGTCGATGCTGTTCTTAACATACATCTTATTAGACTTATCTTTATAGTCAGCATTTGGATTTTTTTGTTTAGCAACCGATTCGTACTGATCGAATTTATTGCGTGCGTTATTGACATAATCGATCAGAGATGCGTAAAGTTTCTTTGCAACGTCCATGGTAATAGTGCTACTCTGCAAACTTAAGCGTGTTTTATTCAAAATTCCCAAAAGATCATTCCATATCTCCGTTAAAATAATAGTATTCAATTTTTCAATTTTTTTTTTCTCTTGTTTTCCTGGTTTTCTCCTGGATTGCTGTCACTTGTAATTGAGGACAAAGCTACAGAAATATTTAAATAAACATTTTGTAAGGCATTAATAGCAATAGCACGTGCAGATTATGTAATATTTGGGAGAGATTTCAAGACTTTGTTTGCGCCCAAATGCTCTGTCATAATTTTCCATCGTTTGATAGAAGCCGAGAAAAAATTTAATAATTTTTGTATAAACTGCAAATATGCTACAGCTTCGGAAACACATTCAACAGCACATTCTAAATTTAGCGAATGTGCCGCACATGGAACAAAAATTTCAAATTTACAATTTTTTTCCATTTATTTAATATCTAATTTTAAGAACCTAGAGATAAAGAAACTAAAAATTAAAATATATTTAAGACCCAATAAAAATAGAATTGTTGGGTCAAAACAAAATCACGCCACTTTCGGGAATTCTCCAACCATAAATTATGTCGACTCAGATAATGTTGAAATGCGGAACTACATACTTCGTACACAAAATAGAAAAAAAAACTTGTAGCGTGTAAACGAATATATCGGCCTTTCGGGGACCCCCTGCTGAGGGCAGGCCTGGACACGTGTCCCGTGTGCCCTTATGGTACAGACGGTTATGACCACAACAAATACATTTTTCATTATAATTTCAAAACGGATAATTTCAAACAATACTATATTGAAACCTATTTCTATATTCTCCTGTATTAGTTTAAATACGCCATGGTCTGAAATATACAGTATATTAATATAAATCAAAAGATTAAATTTAGGAATATCAGGTATAATAAAATTAACCATTCTTGTAATTGTATGTATCTACTTGCATGGATCATTAGTTAGTGAATTGGACTAGCTAATATTTTTTTCCAGATACAGTTGAACCTTTTTAATATGTTGTAGTTAGATGTAGATTTGTTTTTATATTATTGTTTAAATTTTTAAAGGTGTTACAGAAGTTAAATTCGAAAAGCAATGCAGCTGGTTGGGTACCAAGCAGTGGCAATCGAACGGCGCAAGCTTTCAGTCAACCAGGAAAAGGTGGGGCAATGCCATGTGGTACAGGAAGAGTTCCCCCTATACCCGCACCTCCTCTACCAGGAGCAAAAATGCAATCAAAAGGACAAATGTAAGATTTTTTTTTATATTTGCATAGTATAAGTACTAACCTACACAAGGAGAACCACTCTCAAATTTAGTTCTTTCGTCAATTTGTGAAAAATTTGAGGAAACATTTTCGTAGACCTATTCTTATATCAATATCTTTTCTTATATCAATATCAATGTCATTATACTCGGGCCGGCGAGAGAATGCAGCTGTACTGCGCCGTTGTATGAGGGGCGAGGGACGCGCCGAGGTACGCGTAGGTTAGTTAGTTTGAGTTAAGAAATATTCGTCAGATTTTCAAACACGGACAACTAAACACCGTGTGCTCTGAATAATGTGGGGGTATGCGCAGAACAATGCTAAACTCGTCGAGGCGAGATGCATTCTCTCGCCGGCCCGAGTATAGATAGAAGGGAGATGCACAGTCCCTAGTTTGTGAGTTTGGCGGGTATTTTCCAGTTGTGGTTCAAAACCCGAACGTGTTTTTGTTGGAGAAGATTCACCATTTTCCAATATTTTGCAAAAAATGTTTTTTATGAGTTAGCAAAATTAAAATGTAAACTAGATAGACTTTGTACTTTTGTGAATAGTTGTCATAAAAACATGCCCAAAATGGTGATCTTTGAGGTCTTTGTAAAAAAAATCTTATACCTAATAGGAATCCACATTTCAGGGGGAATAAAATGTAAACCGGGAATTAAACGTCATTAACATTATTTAACAAAATGCGATCCGGTTCTGGCAAGTGTTAATTTATTAAAGGTAGCTTCTGTGGAAAGTTACATTCGCGAGAACACCGAATCCTGAAATTTGTATAATATCGCGACGTTCTTTTGGTGTTTCGTAATGGAAATTGGATTGTTTTTACGACTTCCAACAGAAGGAATATTTGAAGCATGTGGATAGTTTTCGTCTGCACCAGGCCCATGCCACCACAATATGACTATGTATTTCTTTTCTGAAGTAAGATGGATGAGTAGAGCCCTAAAAGTACTACAAATATTTTGAACCTCTTGTCAGAAATGAGGTTTCTTTAAGATTTAAAAAGCAAACACCTACCACAAGTGCGATGACAATTGAGCTGTTGGTATACAAACCCATTTAGAGCGCCTCCTTTAGTCCTGATTCTATGAAATGCAGACACTCCTCTGCGTTCAAGCATTGAGCCCCGAGGTACATCTGTCTCTTGCGGAGCAGTGCTCCACACTCTTTGAGCAGATGTATGGGGGTTTCCTCTGCTGAACCCCAGAATCTGCATCTGTCATCCTCCTCTAGGCCTAGGGCCTTGAGGTGTTTTCTAAGTCTGCAGTGTCCTGTCAGATCTCCTGTCAGAATTGTTAGGTTATTCCTGTTTAGTTTCAGGCAAGCTTTTGTTCTTTTCTGGTTAAAAGATCCCAGCATCACTTTGGTTTGTCTCAACCCTGGAAGTTCGTTCCCGGTTTTCATCCATTGTTCTCTTATTTCTTCATCTAAACTTTTGTGGATGGTGTTCACACTCATGCCAAAAGGGTTCCGGACCCATAAGGGGATTACTGGATCCCGTGTTTGCTAGGTGATCAGCTTCATCGTTTCCGTCCATATCAGTGTGTCCTGGTACCCAGTATAGCGTTACTTTATTTTCCTTGCCAAGCTTGTTTAGCTTTCGCACACAGTCCCATACCACTTTGGATCTGATGGTTTTTGAGCTAATGGCCTCGATGGCTACTTGGCTGTCTGACAGGATAGCAATTCGTTTTTTGCAATAATTCCTGTCGAGGTTCTGGAGTCCTGGTTTGGAAGATACTTGGCAATGTTCCCATGGTTTCGAAGTATTTGGTACAAGGTCCAAACACTTCTGCGCCGGTACCTTCCTTTGTCTTCGAATCATCTGTATACCACTTGGTAGTGGTATAAGAGAAGTGGTCTAAGAGAAGATAAGATTAGTTTATTGTGTGAAGCAGCGAATAAACTACAGTCGAACTTCTATAACTCGAACTTCTATAACTCAAATTTTTCTATAATTCGAACTTTTCAGAAATTCATACGTTTAGATAGCCTTTTACATATAAATTAACTTCTGTAACTCAAATTTTTTCATAACTCGTAGTAAAAATTTGTTAAATGGTAAAATTTTACATACAAAATAATCTCTATAACTTAAAATTTGTTACCGTTGCGTACTTTTCAAAATTTATGGTGGTAGTAAAGGTGCTATATATTAATGAAATTTTAGAGTTTAAACTCATTCTTTCTTCTTACTTCTGCAGTTACAATTGCAAATATGAGTGGCCAGAGAAGAAAACTCAATACGATGTTGTTATCTGACAAAGAGCTTGATAAGTGAAGTTGAAAAAGGTATTAAAAAGAAAAAAGGGATTGCTGAAGACTTTGGGACTCCTCTAAGTACTCTTTCTTCAATTATAAGAAACCGCCATGAAATTTTGAACAAAACCGAAAATGGTGCAACTAACGATCATAAAATGGTGCAACTGAAGACATTGACAAAGCTACTTTGGAATGGTTTAAAATTGCGGGGGATGTGCCAATGGCTGGACCACTTATTAGAGAAACGGCTCTTTATTCTGCTGAGAGTCTGGGACACACTGATTTCATCGCGAGTTTAGGTTAGCTAGATAAGTTTAAGAAAAGGCATAATATTATTCAAAAGGTTATGTATGGCGAAAGTGCAGACGTTAATGAACTGACTGTAAAGAGTGGTGCAACAATATCTTGCCAGAACTTTTACCATCTTATCATGAAAAAGACATTTTTAACGCGGACGAGACGGGCTTATTTTTTAAATGTTTGCGTAATAAAACGTTTACATTTAAAGACGAAAAGTGCTGCGGTGGAAAACACAGCAAAGAAACAATCACCGCCATGGTGGAAGCCATATGTGTGTTACTGAAAAAGTGAAACCGTTGGTGATTGGAAAATCAAAAAATCCACGATGCTTTATGGGTAAACGTTTTTTAGCAGTGACATACAGAAGCAAATAAACTTGGATGACAAGCGCAATTTTTGAAGAATGGCTTTCTAATTTAGACAAGAAATTCATTGCCGAAAAACGTAAAATCTTGCCTTTTGTGGATAACTAACCGGTTTAAATTACTAAGCAGCTTAATTAGATTCGTGTTGTTCTTCTCCCGCCAAAAATGACGTCAAAGTTAGAACCTATGGAAAAAGAAATTAGTAACAATATAAAATTGCACTATAGAAGAAGAATTCTGAGAAAAACTATAGTTGCTCTAGGAAAACAACCCGAACATATTACTTTATGGCAAAAGCGTGGGATGTTACAAACTTGACAAAAGCGTGGGACATCGATATTCAGCAAGCAATCATAAAATGTTGTTTCAGAACGACTGGCTTTAGAAAACAAGGCGAAACAAACTCGAGTGAAGAAGATGATATTCTTCTGTCAGAATTGTCCGCATATGACACATATAATCATAACATAACGTGGATAATACAGTGTATCTTAATGATTATTTATCTGTAGATGAAGATGTGGTTATAGCGGACTATCCAACATATGCCGATATTTTAAACAAGATTACTAAACGCAAAGATGAAGATGTCTTATCTAGCAACGAAACAGTGCCAATTCCACCCACGAACAAAGAAATGTGTAATTATTTAAATAAGTGTAGCGAATATCTGTGTTCTAAAGACAATTTTCCAGACGAAGTGAACCACGCAGTATCTACTTTGGAGAACTTTGTAGATCGAGAACTTTTTAATGGGAAACAAATAAAAATTACTGACATAAAAAAAATAATATATTAATTATAATTATTTTTAATTATCTATAATTATATAACATTATATTAATTATGTATATTTCTTTTTTGTTTATAAATACATCCATATGTACATATTTTCTTTGAGTAAATTGTGTAATGTGAATTTTACTCATTTTGTAGTTATGTATTTCTCTAACTCGAAGTTTCTATAACTGCAATTTTTTTTCGTGAACTATGGTA
The DNA here is from genome assembly GCA_944588485.1 of Phosphuga atrata. Classification (NCBI taxonomy): domain Eukaryota; kingdom Metazoa; phylum Arthropoda; class Insecta; order Coleoptera; family Silphidae; genus Phosphuga; species Phosphuga atrata. The sequence continues at coordinate 18,280,334 of OX155896.1, read as the reverse complement.
GTTCGACTTAGGGAAGTTCGACTGTACTATATTATTTAGGAATATTATTGATGTTCAAAAAAAAGAAAAGATATATAGATCGGTAGTAAATTTGGCTCTCCCTGCAAAAAGTCAGGCCACCTCTGGTTTATACAAAACCCGACTTTTTGAAAAACCGGATTCCGGAAATTCCAGATTTCCCCAAACCGGTTTTAGTCGGTTTTCGATTTTTTGTCAAAAATATTTAATTTAATTTATACAAAATAACAAAAGACAATATCAATGTCAAAATAAAAAATTTAGGATTACACATTACTTATACAAAATAAGGAAAATTGAACCAAAAATGTTTATTATATTTTTATATATCTATATTATTAGTATCTATCTTAATTTCACTAACTTTAATTTCTGCCAAGTCTTAAGTCTTGTTTTTATTTTACTACTAGCTACTGAGCTTGGTTTTATAGTTTTAAGGGCATCAAATAAGAAATCTAAGTTTTTAGTTCTTTTATTCGTTGCATCAAATAATGAAAATTCAGCTTTCAGTGTCTTTGGATTTTTAAGTTTTTCTTCAGGGTCTTATGAATCAGAAACTTATGAATTTATTTTTCCATGGCTTCCTTTAACCTTTCGGTAGTCGCGGTAGACAAATATGGTCTTGCAGTATCTCACAAATACACATATTAATATACAAAAAAAAAAAACAACTAGAATTCGCCATTTTTTTACAATTTACATTTAAGAAATTTTTTTTACAATCAAGTACCTCCTGGTGATGAATATAATGTTAAGAACTTATCCTTTTATTATTTATTTATTTACAGGGAATTTCATTCGTCTTTTTCTGATATCAATTTCGATGTTTTAGTATTTTTCAGTTGTCTTGATTGACTGTAGTCGGTACCCGTCAGGAGTAAGTCTTGCTCCTAGTATTTTTCGAATGATTTTTCTTTCTTCTTTCTTGATTTCTTCAAGTTCGTATTTTTGATTGAGTATAAGTGTTTCGCTAGTGTAGAGACTTTCCGGTTTGATGACAGTGTTCTAGTGTCGAAGTATAGTTTGTCTTGACATGCATTTTTTGTTATAGAGGTTTTGTTAGATAGTTTTGTTGTGAGATTTTTTCGGATCCAGTTGGTTCGATAAATTCTCCCAGATATTTGAAATGTGGGAATCTTTTGATTATTCCGTATTTTGTTTGCATGTTCTCGCCTTTGTGACCTCTCATTCGGCTTAATTGTGACTGTATCATTTATGTATACTGTTTCGTATATAGCACTATTTGATCAAAAATACGATCATCGAAAAGATATTTCCATGCAGTCGTGCATGTATTAGCTTGACGAGCGTTATCAATAATACTTGGAAATTGTGTTAGTATGTTATGTTTCTGTGTTTTTCGCAGTACAGAACACGGAACTTTATTCCAAACAAATTTATCTATCACTTTGCTGTTTACTTTTCTAGTTGTTACATAAGTGTCATCACCAGTTTCGTCATCCGATATAGAACTTTTATCGTTGTCACTCTGTTCACTATATTTAATTACTTCTTGTTCTACACGCTCAGAGGAATTAATCAAAAAACCATCTCCATTATCCTCATCATCATCCTCAAGGAGCCTTTGCAACTCGGCAATATCTTTCTGGATTACTGTAGTGATATACTCTATCGCTAGCCATTTCTCTGTAAATGGATGTTTGCTTTGAAACAAATAACGTCGCGGATATATCTCAGATACATTGTCATTTTCTAAACCCATTATGGATAATATCTTACAGAATATCCCATCAGTTCAAAATCGATACAACGTAACACATTTACACGATCCATTTTCACATGTAACACAAACATAAATACTAACAAAAGTAGTCGCAGAGTATCTTTGAGATACACGCGTGGATGAATCGCTGTTGCACACACCTCAAGATCCTGGAGCTAACACGAGAACTTAGACAACAGAGATGGCATAGGTTCAAGCGTAACTCCACCCTGGATCTATCTCCCAATCTAGACGCATTTGATCTCGATCATGTATCTGAGAAATACTACCGACTAACGGAGGGTTAAAAAAGCATTACACTGATAAGTAGTTTCTTTGATTTGCTCTTCCTCAGAATCTGTTTCCACATAAGAATTTGGAAATATTCTAGACAATATCTTTCTATAAGTTAATAATTTCGTTTTTTGAAGCTAGACAGTAAACTAGATTTCTTTGCTGAACTGTAAATGTTTTGTGGATTTTGTAAATACAGCAAAAGAGTTGCAAATTCTACCTGTCTTCTTTCTTAAATTCGTTTTTCCAAAGAATATAAAAAATTCAAACTTATTTCAGTGTTTAAATTTTTTAGATCATTTAACAGAAATTCAAATATACCTTCACTTATTAATAAATTGGCATTTCGTCGCCCTAAGCCTTCAGCTGCTCTACGAATCGGTCCCAAGGCTTTATGAAGTTCCAAAAGTTTTGGATATCGAGCTTCGTTCCACATTTAAGAAGAATCAATATCATTCAATGCTAAAGCAACACATTGCACATAAACTAACACAAAATAAGTCGGTTATGCACGTCTTTTCCACGTGCGCAGTGTACAATGCAGAAGTGCTGGGCAACGCAACTGGCAACGTTTATAAATTACAAAACAAATAAGTCATAAAAATTAATTTTAACGTACTTTGAATTCTTTGAAATCGGTTTTCTTAATTTAAAAACCGGTTTTCAAATGTGACAAATTTATTTTTAAAACCGGGTTTGAAAAACCGCCAAACCCTAACTTACACCATATTTATGACAGATCTATTTTCATGGGGTTGTGAGTTTAGAAATTAAAAAAAAAACATTTACACTTCCGAGCATAAAATTAGGTCACTCTGTAATTTGAAGTTATTTTAGAATTTCTTAGTTTTTTACCTGTTTTTTCGGTTGTAACATTTTACTAACTGATTGCTTGAATAAAACAAAAGGTTTTTGTTGTTCAAAGTTTATTGAAAGTAATAAAAACAAAATGAACAATTTTAATTTGATATTCTAAGTAATGAAAATGAACAATTTTACTTTGATATGCTTTTGTTGAAACAAAAGAAAGTTTAACCCTTAACCACCTGCCATACGTCTCAGGTGAGAAAATTACTACTACTTTGGGTCTGAGAGATGTCAGGTGGTTAGGTGTTAAGGACTTCAGTAGCGAGTATTCCCTCCTCTGGCAGTGACAACAGCTTGCAAATGACGAGGCATTCTCTGGATCAGATTTTGGATCACATTCTGTGGAAGATTGTTCCATTCTTGCACTAGTATGTCGCGAAACTGTCTAGAATTTCTGGGGGTCGGCACATGTCTCCGTAAACGTTTTCAGATCGCATCCATTAATATGCTCAATTGGATCCCATCAAAAACATAGAATGTAAAAAATGCCAAGTCTCGTAACGCATTCCTTTCGCTAAAAAAAGTTGTGAGATCTCATGTAAGACCTAGTCAGTTATTTTAGTATGGAAGCACCTATTCAACAACTTTGTTATAAATTGTTATCTAATCAATTACCTATCAACATTTATACTGACTATCAATATTAAGCACCTTGATTTCTATTATAATTATAATGGCTTGGCAATTGCATGGTAACATATTCTACTAATTAAAATACTTTATTCTTAGGTTTTCTGGTGCCTGTGATACAATGCTTTTCATTAGTACAGGTACCAAAGATATTCTCTTTTTTATTATCACCTGTTAACTAAGCAAAAGTGTTTTGTATTTGATCCTATGTGATGTGTATTTAATGAAATAAACTTTCTACTTAAAACTATTACTTAAAACTTAAATTATTATTACTACTGTTTAGATTTACTTACTAATCGAAATAGTAGTTATATTCTTTTATAATTATGTTACCGTGCAATTGCCAAGTCATTATAAATATTATAGAAATGAAGATGCTTAATATTGATACGGTCACTATTCACTATAAATGTTGATAGGTAATTGATTAGATAACAATTTATATCAAAGTTGTTGAATAGGTGCTTCCATAGACACCAACTAAAATAACTGACTTGGTCTTACATGAGATCTCACAACTTTTTTTAGCGAAAGGAAAGCGTTACAAGACTTGGCATTTTTTACATTCTATGTTTTTGATGGGATCTCATTTCTTTTTGTAGGTCATATTCCTTTTTTTTCTCGGGTAATATACCGTGTCCGTCAGCTACTGATTTTCTTAAAGCCCACTTCCTGTCTCTATTTTAAAGTTAGCAACCATACGTACAAACGCGATGCGTTCGTTGAATATTATTTTTAATAGTAAATTTCGGGATTTTTTATTTTTTCCTTCCTTTATAGGCTAAAGGCTAACTAAAATTCAAAATTTGCATTTGTTTGTAAGATTGCTAGAAGTACCTTAGAATTTTGATCGTAGGTGAGTGTCACTTACAAAATTAAGAAAGTTGACTGGCGATAATTCGTAAACTATAAGGTATAATTATTAGGTATTTTGGCAATATAGCCAGTCCTAGTATGTCTCTTGATATCTAAAAAATCAAACTTCCTGCTTTATCCACAACGAAGTTACAGGTGGTTCAAAAGTGCCGTTTGTCGCTTCGAGAAAAGATAGTCCGGTAGTGCTCGACTTAGCGTGGGCACTGTCGTGCCCCCAGATTTAAATCTGGACTGCGAGCTGGCCAAACAAATCGCGTGATTTCACACTCGTCAAGATACTTAGTAACTATGCGAGCAGTGTGGGGCCGTGCGTTATCAGGCATAAATGTTGGTCTCCAGAATAATCATGAACGTAGTCTTCTAGAACCTCTGCCAGATACCTATGTGCAGTCAATGTCGCATTCTCGATAAAGACTAACTCCGTGCGAGTGTCAAAAGATATGCCTCCCCATGCCATAACTGATCCTCCACCAAATGGAAGTCGCTCGGCAATACACGCTTGAGCATATCTCTCGCCTTGTCGTCGCCACACTCTTACATGTCTATCTGAGCCCGTAAGATAGAATCGCGATTCATTGGAAAACAATACGCGACTCCAATCCGCTATTGTCCAAGCCAAGTGTTCTCGTGCAAAATTCAACCTCGCAATCCAGTAGTCAAATCCAGTCTCAAAGCACCAGAAACGAGGAAGATGTCATCTCTAGCTGTTGTAGTCTTGCCTCGGCCTGAACCAGGTCTTGAAGTGAGCAGACCAATCTCTTCGTACCGCCGCCATACTCGTTGCACACTCGAGAGACTTACAACAACGTTTCTCGCAGTTTTGCGCTAACTGCGGCCGTCTTCTAAAGCTACCACAATTTGTGCCGCAACAACAGAATGTATGCTCATTGCAAAACACTAACAATGACAACAATACACAAATAACTTACAACAGACAGATGACATCACAGAAACAAAAGCCATGCTGGCCTTAAACTTTCTTTTGTTTCAACAAAAGCATATCAAAATAAACTTGTTCATTTTCATTACTTAGTATATCAAATTGAAATTGTTCATTTTCATTACTTTCAATAAACGTTGAACAACAAAAACCTTTTGTTTTATTCAAGCAATCAGTTAGTAAACTGTTCCAACCGGAAAAACTCGTAAAAAAACTTCAAATTATAAACTTCATATTACTTCAATAAATATAACTTCAAATTACGGAGTAGGGTCACTCCGAAATTTGAAGTTATTTTAGAAATGTTTAGTGTTTTACGTGTTTTTTCGGTTGGAAGAGTTTACTAACTGATTGCTTGAATAAAACAAAAGGTTTTTGTTGTTCAAAGTTGTTTTGTTGTTTATTGAAAGTAATGAAGAGAGGTTGAAGATAGTAATGTGACAGAGGTTCTAGAATTTTATGCTCGGCAGTGTATTTTAGAATTTATCTAATTTAATAAAAAAACGCTAGTTATATTCTAAAAAAGGACAATATTTCCTGGTATCCTTGGCTTCAAAAGGATAGTAGCAGTAGTCTCGCCCCACACATGCATTCAAGCCTGTGAAGCCCAAATCATACATTTTGAGATTGTAACAATATTCCCTTGCAATATGCCACTGACGATGTGATTTTTGAGGCGGGGTTGGCCTAGTAGTCAAGGTGTCGTATTACGAAGCCATAAGTCGTAGGTTAGGCACCAGATTCTAATTGGTAGAGATAATCAAACGATCGAATTCTAGAGTCGAGTAGGACTAACCTGGACCGCTTTTGGTAAGCTAAATCACGTGTTTACTGCTGATTTATCTGCTTGAAAGGAAAGTGTACCACCAATATGTCCCTATCCTAATATATGGAGCGGAAACGCTTACATTAACAAAGTTATAAATAAAATCAGGGTAACACAGCGGAGCATGGAGCGGTCCGTGTTAGGAATAAACCTGCGTGCCAAAATCCCAAATGTTACCATACGTCAGAGAACGGGAGTTGTAGATGCGGTAGAGAGGATCACCCTCCTGATGAAGCGGAATTGGGCAGACACGTATCAAGAATGACGGATGGAAGATGGACGAAACGTATCATTGAATGGGGGCGTAGACAAAAGACATACGAAGCAGAGATCGTCCACCGACGAGTTGGAGATATAAAGATGAAGATACAAAGCGTTTCACATCTAATTGCATACAAGCAGCGCAAGAACGAGAAGAATGGAAGGAATTAAGGGAGGCCTATGTCCAGCAGTGGACGCTACAAGCTGATTAATAAGGATGATGATGAAGTCCCGGGGGCACGAATATGGAGCCACCGTCCTCCTGTGCATGGCTCTGGCAACGCCATCACAGTTATCTGCCAAGAAAAAAAGCTCCCATAAAAAAGTGTGGCTCGCCACCCACGTTCAAAACTGTAAGGGCTCACTATACCTTTGTCTAAGATCTAGACACCAAGCACAAGTGTAGGCAGGGGGAGGAGGTCAAAGTTCACTAGGACTGTAGCACCATAGGAAGAAGAATATGCGACTGACATGATGGGTATGTAGGGGAGGGTAATGCTTTTTGGAGATCAAAAGAAATATCATGATAAGTGTCATTGGTATTTGTCAATAAAGCATCAGTTTTCATTGCTTCCCTAGCCTTTTCTGATTTTCTTAGGTGTACTTCATGGTTAACTTTCAAACGTTTTATTTGGTTCATCAGCTAAATTTATGCTCTATTTGAATTTATCATATATTTGGAGTATGGGAATACTTTCCAAATATAGTTTGGGGGATACTTTCCAAATATAATACGCATATTTCTTAACTAGAACTAATCTGCGCGTACCTCGGCGCGTCCCTTGCCCCTCATACCTCCGCGCATACAGCTGCATTCTCTCGCCGGCCCGAGTATAGGTATCTACGATTAGGGTAATGAGCTTGTGTGTAATGGTTTGTGGATGAAGGAAAGTAATGATCTTGAAAATCCAGCATGGTTTTCTTTAGTTTTATACAATCCATCTTAAGTCATTTGCTATATGCCCGGTTTTTAAAACAAGTATAAAATTTATTAAAAAAGTAAAAAATAACTTAACAATCCGCTTTACTACACTTAAAATAAAAAATAATCGTGAAAATTGATAATTGAGAACCTTTCTCCTGATAATGGCATATACCATTTTTGCACGAAAAAGTTTCGCCATTACATTTTACGATTCAATATTCCTCTGCTATTTACCAGCCAACTGATGAACCTAGGCTTACACTGTTTTCACATGATACTGAAAGAGGTTAAACTTAAAGCCTGGTCTGCTCTCAAAAGCTCATTGTTGGGTAGAAGATCTTGTGTTTCTGGTAGATCTGACTTCCCAATCTTCATTCAATGAGGTTTTTGAATAAAATTTAAACGTTTATCTCAAAACTTTCATTATTTAAAAAATCTCTACAGAATGATAAAAATGTAAATTTTCCTAATCAGATCAATTTTTTTAAGCATTTTTTTTGAAATTTCACTTTTTTACGCCATTTTATTCCTTGAAGCGTTTTACATATTCCATGCGAAAAAAGTACAGTGCGAAAGAATGCGTGTTTGTTTTTTATTTAAGAATCTCTATATTCAGTTTCTTCGGCATCAATGACTTTTTTAACAAAAAACATATTTTTGTTGATTCTGAAAAGTTTTAATTCATGGACTTTTCATGCCCTTTTCGAAATGACGGGTTCAATTACTTGTCATCTCAATTACATGGATGTAATAGGAACTTGTCTGCAGAATTCGAGGATAGATTTTCTGATTGTATTGAAAAAGAAGACCTATTTCAAATTGCCCCATTTGAAATTGAATTAGGAACTTAATGCGTGCCTATATTATAATTGTTTGCGAGTATATATGTTAAGGCAAAAGTACTTCTACCAATGTGATAGGTAAATGTGAGTTTAAATATGAGATCAACTTCATATATCTACCTTTACCGGTAAAAGTAAATATTTTCCAACGTATATAGGTAAAAGTTAAAAACGAGAATAATCAGTGTGGTATTTACGAAGTAAGTGTGTGGTTTTCAAATAAATGATAAATGGGTTGAAAAGGATGATTACTACACGTTTCTAATCACTCGTGAAGTTATATAAATCTACACACTTTACCCGACTCGAGTTTCGACTGTTGAAGGTAAATTTCAAGTGGATTACAAATTGATGAGATTGAATTTATACCAAGAGTTTTGGTGGGGTGTGGTGGAAGATGTCTGTCTATAGTTGGGGACTTATCGGGAGACGATTGCGTTAAATTAAAAAGTTGCGGAAAGTTTAGGTCGGTTTGCTCGTTAAGGAGATTTACTAATGGATGGCTTTGGTTGAAATTTGAAAACACGTAATCTAAGGACTCTTTCGTTCACTGATTCATATATGATAATGATATAATAAAAGCTGTACACGAAAATTTTGTCCCTGTTTCCTCGAAATTCTTGAAAACACTAGAGGGTTGGTATTCTTGAAAGCCAATTTTATAATTACGCTTCTTATTTCACTCCTATTAGAGGGGTGCTCCTTCTAAGATTCAAATATGTTATATTTTTGTCAGGTTATTGGCAAAAAGAAATGAACCTGAACCAGATGATACTTGGTATTCAATATTTCCTGTAGAGAATGAAGATTTGGTTTATGGAGTTTGGGAAAATGATGTTATTTGGGATGCAGAAAATATGAATAGTATACCAAAGCCATCAATACTAACGTTGGATCCAAATGATGAAAATATTATATTAGGTGTCCCAGATGATATTGACCCATCAAAACAGATTGCAGGTAAAATACATATATTTTTATTTGGTCACTTACATAATTGTAATATCGATGCCTTTGCTCACAGATGTGGTAAGTGTAAAAAACGAAATTTTATAGTTAAGTGCGCTTACTACATTTGCAGCACAAATACTTTATTTTTACGCAGTCAATACATAATAAAATAGTGTTTTGTGACGTCGTTATTAATCTTTCACTTACGACATGAATGCACTGAAACAATCTCTATCTGAATGCTTAAAGATGTATTTATTTAATCGATTTCTGCAAACATTTTCACATATGTGAGCTAAAGCACCGATATGTGCTTTATTATTGCTCATCTTTATTATCCATTGTCAAATTATTAAGTTACATATCTTACACAATAGAAGAATTTAATAATACAAAATCAAAATGTTATTTATAGGTCAAGCTCCTGCAGTAAAGGTTAAGATTCCACATCCACATGTGAAAAAATCAAAGATTTTATTGGGAAAGGCTGGAGTCATAAATGTATTACAGGAAGACATACCATTGCCTCCACCCAAATCTCCTGATAGAGATCCCTTTAATATCTCCAATGACATGTAAGTTTTATTGAATAACTCTATATCCAGTAGTGTTAATAGTCCACAGTTATGTATGTGTTTTAAATTTGGATTTACCATTTGCACATTTTAATTTTTTTAATAATAACAGCAAATTGAAAAGGGGCTTCAGGAAGACCCGATCCTGTGTTGAACAGATCCTCAACCTTACAACTGTACTTGCATACTCCAAGATGAGAAACCGCAAGGTAGTTGTCACCTTTGTTGATTTTAAGAAGGCCTGCGATTAAATCGATAGAGAAACGCTTAACAAAGTACTCCAGGAACTAGCACTAGACAACAAAACCCGCAGACTAATCCTAGAAACTTTGACCAACACCCATTCCAAGGTTAAATTTAGAGGCGAGATTTCGGAAAGCTTCGAAATGAAAACTGGAGTGAGACAAGGAGATGGACTTTCCCCACTTCTCTTCAACTGTGTCCTTGAAAAGGTTATGAGAGAATGGCGCAAGGAGCTGAACAATTTGGGTGCTCAGAGTGGTATCTACCTGGGACATAAGAACGATGGACTGGTTGTAGATTGCCTGGCCTTTGCAGATGACATGGCACTGTTTGCTGATTCTCTTAAGATGGCAACAATGCAGCAGGTAAACTGTCTCAGAAAACAGGCTGCCAAAGTAGGTCTTCAAGTGTCGCTGGAGAAAACAGAATTTTTCACCAACATCAAAGAAGCAAACAGAGAGATGTTACTAGAACAGGGAAACATCAAGAGGACTGAGAAATTTAAGTATCTCGGCGGATGGAGTGAACCCAATTTATCAGAAAGAGCATCATTATCCAAGAGAGTCAGCAAGTTAGAACTAGCCTATCGGCTGACTAAGAACACTTACAATAGGAAATGCCTGTCACGCAACCTGAAACTTAAGCACTACACATCACTCTTATTACCAGAAGCCCTATATGCCATGGAGTGTCTTTCCTTGAACCGAAGGGGTCTAATAGAGAAATTGGAAATTAGGGAGAGGAGAATCCTCAGGAAGATCCTAGGCCCGGTAAAGGAAGATGGGGAATTCCGAAGACGGTATAACTCTGAGCTCTATGAACATATTGAGATGCTCTCTGACTGTGCAAGGAAAAGAAGGGTAGCTTTCTATGGCCACATTGCAAGATTGCCTCCAAACCGACTAACCAACCATCTGTTCACCTTCTGGCAAAACAAGAAGTTTCGTATCACTTGGTTGACAGGGACTGAGAAGGATATTAAAGAACTGGGAATAACAGATCTCAAAAATAGACAGTCTGTGAGATGCACCCTAAAGGAAGTCCGTGGATTTCAGGAAAAACCTCGAAGGAAAGGTACCCCCTGGACAGAAGAGAGAAAGGAGTTACACCGGCAGAAGATGTGACAATACTGGGCAAAGGTCAAAGCCCAACAGTTGACCAAGTGTGTTCCAAAGAAGGCCTCGAAAGAAGAAGAAGAATAGAAAATTGAAAAAAGAAGTTGTAACTAATAGAACCAGTACTAAACAACAATGAATTATAGAAATCTATAGCAGGGTGTCAAACTTATGATCCACATAGTTGTTAATGGCATAATTTTAGGGTGACGTAATTTTAGGTAAGTTAAGCTGGAAAATAAAATCCTTACTGGATAAATTATAGTACTATTGGCTATATAAGTATGTAGCTATGAAATCTTCAATAGATACAACAACGCAAATTATCGAGGGTCTGTGTGCTTGAGTTAACTGTCAAAAGAGGTTAAGAAAAAAAGCTTAAGAATCCCTGATATAGCAATAAATATATGCAAACAACCAATTTTAATGAAATTATAGATCCTAGAAATAGCGTTAATTGAACTTCTTCTTCTTCTTAGCCTTGTGCCGCTGGTGCAGGGTCCGCTTTCTTGGCCAATGACTGCCTTTTTGCACCATTTTATGCGTCATTTGGTTTTAGACCCACGGTCTTTAGGTCACTATTTATCGTGTCCTGTCATCACTGCTTCGGTCTTCCTCTAGGACGTTGGCCTTCAATCTCAAAATTGAGTGCAAAGTTGACAACAGTACCAGGAGCTGCTCTCAGTGCATGGCCATACCATTGGAGTCGTTTCTCTCTCATGTTGTCCACAATTGGAGAGACACTCATTTGCTCTCGAATTGTGTCGTTTCTGACATGGTCAATAAGGGAGATGCCCATTCTCCAATGAAGCATTTTCATTTCCATGGCATGTAGAAGATGTTCAGAAATCTTGTCAGATGGTCGACATTCGACTCCATATCGCGCAACAGGCCGTATCTATGTCCGGTATATCTTTGATTTGAGGTGAAGTGGCATTTTCTTGTCGCAAAGTACACCCGAGACCGCCTTCCACCGCGTCCAGGTTGCATTTACTCTGGCCCTTACTTCATCACTGAAGCTGCCATCACTCTGTAGACGAGGCCCAAGGTACCTAGAGTAGTTAGTCTTGACTAGATTTTCTCCACCGACTTCAATTGTGCCGTCACTTGAATTTAACTCCAGATATTCCGTCTTTTTCACGTTTAGACGTAGACCATACTGGGAGAGGCGGTTATTCCAGTCTTCAACTTGACGTTGGAGTTTCTCTAGGGAGACATCTGCAACCATTACATCATCCTGCTACAGAAGGGTCCAAGGGGCATTCCGTTGTATATCACGAGTTATGGTGTCCATGACAGGAACAAAGAGGGATGGTGATAGTGCTGAACCTCAGTGGACCCAGACATTTACAGGAAAGTTATCTGAGGTGCCAACAGCACAACGTACTCTGCTACTGGAGTTTGTGTATAGCATCTTGACCACATTAACAAATGATTCTGGCACTCCATGGTCTCAGAGCGCATATCAAATTAACTTATGAGGAACCTGATCAAAGGCCTTTTCGAGGTCGAGGAAGGCAATATGCAGTGGTTTCCTCTTCACACGATGCTTCTCCATGATATACTACGTCAGATACTACTACGTCAGTAGTTTCAGCTCTCTTGACAAATCCAAACCGGTTAATGTTGGCAATGTCACATAGTCGATGATCAAGAGTTCTCTCAAAGATCTTCATTGTTTGTGAGAGAAGGCGTATTGGGCGATAGTTGGTGGGACACCTTCTTCATAGTGTTCAATATCTCTTGTCGATTTTGCTCGGGCTTTGGTCAGGCGGTATATATCCTTTTTTCCTCCTTGTCCTTGTGTCCAATTTGAAGTAGAGATTGTTGGTATTTGATTGATGTAGTAGTTGGTTCTTGCTTCAGCGACGGCTTTATTCGCCACTCGTTTAGCAATAATGTATCTTTCTCTGTGCTCATCTGTTTGAGAAAGCCAGGTTTTTAATGCTGTCTTCTTATCATGGACCTTTTCTTGTACCTGAGCTGTCCACAGCCATGTCTGCTTGTCCATATGCCGGTTCCTGGTTTTGTTGTACCCAATGTTTCTGCTCCAACAGCAGTCACTGACTTACAGAATTTGGTCCATGTGGTGTCAATATTGTTGAAGTCCACAGGAGGAAATGTGATACTGTTAACCAATGCTGATTTCTGGTCTTGTAGTTTCCACCACTTTATTTTTCTCTGGCCGCTTGTATATCCATCTATCCTGCGTTTGCTGATCTTCAGGTCGGCAGTGAGTAGTTTGTGTTGTGAGGCAACACAGCCTGAAGGTATAACCACAGTCACCACTAGTGTACGTTATGAGATTGAGTAGTGCGATTCTTAAAGAAGGTGAGGGTGTTACCTATGATGAGATTGTTTGCTTCCGCAAACTCTAGGACTCGGTATCCGACCTCATTCCTACTACCGTAGCCATTTCCACCGTGACAACTGTAACCATCCTTATTTTGGCCGACATAGCCATTTAAATCGCCACATATGAGTAAGAAGTCTTTGTCTGGGCACAACAGTACAAGATCTTGTAGTAAGGTTTTGGCAAAACTCTTTCTCACTCTCGTCAAAGCCAGTTTGTGGGGCACAGGCACTTAAGATGTGTAGCCGGCAAGATGACATATCTACGACAACGTTCATGAGTCTGTCTGAAAGGCGATTTACCTAGGCTACTTAATCTCTTAGGTTGGCACAAACAATAATGGCAACCCCATTTCGAGTAGGTGCTTGTTCCATAGTAGATGAGCTTATATCCATCTCCTATTTCACGGGATTTCTGTCCTCTCCATCGAGTTTCCTGTATACAGGCAATGTCTACTTTCGTCTTTTGAGCATATCAGCAAGTTCGCGCCTACGTCCCGTTAAAGTTCACTACGTATTGCTACGCTGAAGCAATACGTAGTGGCACTTCTTTATACTGGGCTCGCGTCGTTTACTGATTCCGCCCTTGAACCAGTAGCCCTCGTCCATTTGGCACGGCGGTCGGGCGAGTCCGACGCGCTTCGCTTCCGGGGGACGCCCTAACATTAACCGATACAAGTGAGTCACAGGTCCGATGCTTCTAGAGAAAATCAATAAATTGATCGCTTACAAAGTGTGAAATGTACAAAAAATATAAGCTATTAGCAAAATACTGCAACAATTTACAAGTGAGGTTGTCATGATCCATTTGTTGCGACAGAGAATTACCGACCGGCCTGTCGCCTCTGCCTGACGTCAAGTGCATTTTATACCTACTGCCAGGTGATGCTGGGGCCGCTCCTAACATGGACATGGAGCCTTGCGTAGCCGCTCCACTGGAGTACAGATGCTACAGATTAGCCTCTCCCAACATCCGTGCCATACCGAAGCTCACCTTCTTCGCCGCAGATGCTGTTGAGGTCTTCTCGATCCTATGCCATTGGCCAACTAGTGGCACTTCCGCCTGTTTCCCACCCTAAGGGCAAGGGTGTACCCTTCCTTTTACCCGCTCATCCACCCTCCTAGGAGGCCGTTGGCAGTTGATAAAGGGTGATCTCCTTATTCCGGGAGATATTCGGTCCCTTCATTTGTTAGCCATCTGTATAAAATATATACAGCCGTTGCCCCCTATCTACCGCGGAGAGGTGATTGTCAGATTGACCAAAAGGCATTTCCCAGTTTCTCAGGATCTTTAGAGAGGCAATTAATGTAATTTAATCGAAATATATAGTTCAATTATGTATTGGTAGTAAAGCCATAATCGCGAAATAAAAGAAAATAATTAAATTATGCCTTAACTAGATGTCCACACTTTATAATTTCTCTTCTTCTCCTAACTAAAGCCGCGGGGAGGCTGCGGGGATGCATATGATGTGCATACTACTAATGAAGTCACAAATGTTATACTCATAACCCATGGAGTGGTTTTTTGGCTTTTGTAAATTATTGAAAATTCGATAGGTATTTTTTATAAAACATATCTATATGTGTAGTGAATTTTTTCATGTGTAGTATGCATATGATGTGCATACTACTAATGAAGTCACAAATGTTATACTCATAACCCATGGAGTGGTTTTTTGGCTTTTGTAAATTATTGAAAATTTGATAGGTATTTTTTATAAAACATATCTATATGTGTAGTGAATTTTTTTGTAGATATTATATGCCTCGATCTTCTGAAACTACTCTACGATTGAAAGTTGGGGGTGGTAATTTGATTCAACATTCTACACCTGTTGTGGAACTACGTGCACCTTTTATTCAAACACACATGGGACAAATGAGACTTAGAAATTTTCATAGGCCTCCTATGAAAAGATTTTCTCATGGATCTTTGGCCAATCCAGGCCCACATCCAATACTACCTCTTATTAAACACATTAAAAAGAAGGCAAAAGTAAGTATTACTGTTGTAATAGTATTTATAGCATTATTCAATTTAATTATTACATGATTTGTTACCTTTTTTTCATACTATTTTCATAGGTAAGAGAAACAGAGAGAATGGCTTCTGGTGGTGGTGATGTATTCTTCATGAGAACTGCTGAAGATCTTACAGGAAGAGATGGTGATATTATTTTATTAGAATTTTGTGAAGAACATCCACCATTAATGAATCAGGTAAATCATGCATAATTTGGTAAATAGCATTTTTTTACGTTTAAAGTGATAAGAAAACTTATACTTACTTTAGTAATACTGGAGTAAATATGACATTTTTGAAATAAAAAATAATATGATACCATGTTCAATAATTAGTTATGCAGTAATATTATATGTTAACGGTATGCATTTCAAAGATACTGCAATTCATATGTAAATAATATAATGAATAGGATGGTTGCGACTGTTACTACGTGGTAATTCATACAATTTTACATTGAATTGAAAAATTCACTATGTTTTAACCACACTTATAATATGTAAAAATGTTATATAACTTATTATTCACAGTTATATACATTTCTACATTTACATTCACGAGTTTCGACGTTTGACGGTCATTTTCAAGTGACTTAACAAAATGGTGAGGTTGAATATATATCCCTATAGTTTTGGTGGGGAGGGGCGGTGTCTGTCCGTAGATGAGAACTTATCTGCTTGAGATTGGGTGAGATTAAAAAGTTGGAAAAGATTAGGTCGGTTTGCTCGTTTAGGAGATTAACTGTGGAATTACGGTTTTTTTTTTAAATTTCTAATGACTAGGAGATTTAGTTTCGGGCCTTTGTTGCAATTGTGCAAGATTTTAAGATTAGCTATTTCGGGGAATTTGTGATTACATTCTAGACAATAACTAGAGAATGAGCTTGTGTCTTTTTTATGATGAAAGGCCCGACAGTGTTCGGAAAACGAGTTGATATGCTTCGTCCTGTCGGGCCTACGTAGACGCTATTGCATTCTGAACAACGAATCTCATAAACGCCGGGTTTATGCATTTCATTAACGCATTTAGGGGTTCGATTTTGTCTTTGGCTTTAAATAATGTGTGGGATAATTTGGACGAAGGTTTAAAGGCCAGTTGTAGGTTTTGTTCTCTCACAACGTTAGCTATTTGCTCGCTAGTTTTGCCAAAGTACGTGAGGGAAACGAAAGTTTTATCTGAATTGCACGTTTTCGGGTATATTTTGAGTTTGTGAATTGGCTCCATTTTTAATTTATTAAATTTTGGATGAGGGTCATTGGGAAGCCATCCTCAGTGGCAATTGACTTGATGGTGTTGAACTCTTTTGTCCAGTTGTCGGCAGTGAGAGGGATTGAAAAGGCTCGATGTAACATGGAGTGATATTAAACCCAGCTAATTTATGTGATAGTGGGTGATTTGATGATTTGGTATTGTACAGTTTACACTCGTCGGCTTTCTATGTATTCAATATATTCTATATAGTCGAATTCAATCTTGTTGTTTTTATGGATTAAGGTTAGGTCCAAAAAGTTTATTTGGTTGTTTTCTACCTCGAGACTGAATTTAATTTAATTTTAGGATAAAATAAATAATATAAAATAAGCACAAATACAAATTAAGTAGAAAATTAAGTGCAAATTAGTATATTTTGCAACTAGGGCGGTAAGTTGTCAATTGGTCACGAGAGCGAAATTGGGCGCACGAACGAAGTGAGTGCGCACATTCGCTCGAGAGGGCAATTGACAATACCGCCCGTGTTGCAGATAATATTTTTTATTACTCATGCGAGGGAACATATCTTACAAGTTTGCCCTCAAAAGCATGAGAAGTCAGAGATCTCCTGGACCAGATAATATTTCCGCTGACTTATGGAAGTTGCAAGAACTGCAAACCTCTTCAATTGATTGGCTTGTTACCTTTTTCAACGCTATAATCGACTCTGGCCACATCCCTACTGACTGGAGAGAGAAAGAAAATCCCTACTGACTGGAAAGACTGACAAGCATTACGGTACCGATTTTTAAGAATAAAGGAGACCCAGCAGAGTCCTCTAACTATCGCCCAATACGCCTTCTCTCACATACAATGAAGATCTTTGAGAAAACTCTTAATCATTGACTACGTGACACTGCCAACATTAACATCAACCAGTGTGGATTTGTCAAGAGAGCTGGAACTACTGACGCCATATTTGCAGCACGATTACTCATGGAGAAGCATCGTGAGAAACGGAAACCACTGCATATTGCCTTCCTCGACCTCGAAAAGGCCTTTGATCGTGTTTCTCATAAGTTAATTTGGACTGCGCTCTGAGACCATTGAATGTCAGAATCATATGTTAATGTGGTCAAGATGCTTTACACAAACACCAGTAGTACAGCACGTTGTGCTGTCGACACCTCAGATAACTTTCCTGTAAATGTCGGGGTCCACTTCACCATCCCTCCATCTCATTCCCCCATCCCTCTTTGTTCTTGTCATGAACACCATCACTCGTGATCTACAACAGAATGTACCTTGGATCCTTCTGTATGCGAATGATGTAATGGTTGCAGATGTCTCCAGCGAGAAACTCCTACGTCTTGTTGAAGACTGGAATAACCGCCTCTCCCAGTATGGTCTACGTCTAAACGTGAAAAAGGCTGAATACCTGGGGTTAAATCCAAGTGACGGTACCATTCAAGTCGGTGGAGAAAATCCAGTCAAGACCAACTCCTCTCTCTAGGTACCTTGGGTCTCGTCTACAAAGTAATGGCAGCTTCAGTGATGAAGTAAGAGCCCGAGTAAATGCAACCTGGATGCGGTGGAAGGAGGTCACGGGTGTACTTTGCGACAAGAAAATTCCACTTCACCACAAATCCAAGATATATCGGACAGTGAGACCGCCTGTTGCACTATATGGAATCGAATGTCGACCATCTGACAAGATTTCTGAACGTCATGTACATACCATTCAAATGAGAATGTTTCGTTGGGGAATGGGAATCTCCCTTATTGACCATGTCAGAAACGACACAATTCGAGAGCAAATGGGTGTCGCTCAAATTGTGGATAAAATGAAAGAGATACGACTCCGATGGTATGGCCATGCACTGCGAGCAGCTCCTGGTACTGTAATCAACTCTGCCTTCCATTTTGGGATTGAAGGCAAAAAATGGAGGGCAGAGTTGACAACAGTACCAGGAGCTGCTCGCAGTGCATGGCCATAACATTGGAGTCGTTTCTTTCATTTTGTCTACAATTGGAACGACACCCATTTGCTCTCGAATTGGTTCGTTTCTGCCATGGTCAATAAGGGAGATTCCCATTCGCCAACGAAATATTCTCATTTCCATGGCATGTATATGATGTTCAGAAATCTTGCCAGATGGAAAAACTGAAGTTCCAGAGGAAGACTGTAGCAGCGATGGCAGGACACGATAAATAGTGACCTAAAGATCGTGGGCCTTTAGGTTTTAACCAAATGACACACAAAACCGTGCAAATTGGCGGTCATTGACCAAGAAAGCGGACCCTGCGCCAGCGGGAAAACGCTAAGAAGAAGAAGAAGTATTTCCAATTTATAAAGAATTAAAAAACACTTTAGCGTTACCCCGTTGACGTAGTAATACGTTTTTTTTTTTAATTTGAAACCTGGTAGCCGACGACGTAGAAATGCGTCAATTTATATTCAAAGTATAATATAAAATATAAGTCAATTTATAATGAAAGGCCGTTGACGTAGAAGAACGTTATTTTGTATTTGAAACCTAGATGTAACAACCAACTTTGGTTTTGTGTGAAAGTGGAGTTTTTCCTCGATTTTTGTGAAAACTGTTCCTTGGGGTTTGGACAAGACAAGACCATGGGGTGTGGTCTTGTCCAAACCGAACTGAAAAAGTTTGAAGATTTTCTTTAATTTTCGGAAAAATCTTTACTTTACAGACAGACTATGAGGAACAGAAGAAGTTATTGGAAAATTTTTAGTTTTGCTTTGGTTCTCGTCCATACTAAGTGGAGTTTTTACTAAATTTTCAAAAATATATTGATTATGGACTAAAGCTTGGGAAACTGAGAAAGTTGTTTAACATTTGGAGTTTCCCTTTGATTTTCGAAAAAAATGATACTTGAATTTTTGGATTTTTGATTGGATTTTTGGATTGATACTTGGAACCAGCCTATGGAAAAACGGAAGAACTTGTCGGAAAATTCTTAGTACCGTTCTAAAATTTGAAAAAATTATAGCTACAATTTTGGACGGAGCCGGAGGACGGAGGAAGAAACTAAGGAGTTCCCCCGTTGAAGTTTGGCCGGGAAATCTCGAAACAAATTAGAAATTGGGTTTTGAAAGCTGTAATGGTTAGATTTTAAATTTCTATCCTGATCAGATGAATAGAAATTTTGACGCTCAGAAAAACTTGAAAATTTGCCATTTATTCTTTTTGAAAAATTAGCCCTTGCGGTGTGAATTTTGAACCAGAAATTTTATAACTTTTTCGACTTTCCTTGGAAAACTATTATGTATTTTTTTTATTTTGTATTTTTAAAATTATATACAAACTTCTTTTTTATTAATTTTTAAAATTTGGGGAGTCCCTAGCAATGCTCCCCTTTATAATCGCGCGGCCTGTATAGTTTTAATAAACAAATTTAAATAATGATTTCGTGGTGTGGTATTTTTTTAAATAATTTCTCAAATGATTGATGTTAACAAGTTAATAATCATGCATACAGATTGAATAAATTTTTCAATATACACATTAAACAATTAAAACATGTTTTCAATATTATCTTCAATTTTATTTTCTGTCAGTTTTTAATTTGTCTTCTGTTTAGGTCGGTATGTGTTCAAAGTTAAAAAACTATTACAAACGAAAAGCTGGAAAGGATTCTGGACCTCCCACATATAAATATGGAGAAACTGCATATGCTCATACATCACCCTTCTTGGGTATCTTACATCCTGGTCAGTCAATTCAAGCTGTTGAAAATAATATGTACAGGTAACTAATAATAAATGGACTCAATAAATATATAGTTATCTATGAGACTATTTTTATTTTAGAGCCCCAATTTATGAACATAAAATCAGTGAGACTGATTTTGTTATAATTCGTACTAGACAGCAGTATTACATAAGAGAAATTGATGCTTTATTCTTAGCTGGACAAGAATGTCCTTTATATGAAGTGCCCGGACCTAATTCTAAAAGAGCTAACAATTTTGTTCGCGATTTTCTACAGGTATTATTTCATACTTTTGCTATTAAAAAAGATATTCATTTTAAATTATTTCAGGTCTTTATTTACAGGTTGTTTTGGAAAAGTGGAGATATGCCTCGTAGGATAAAAATGGATGATATTAAAAGAGCATTTCCTTCACATTCTGAAAGCAGTATCAGAAAACGTCTGAAATTATGTGCTGATTTTAAAAGAACTGGAATGGATTCAAATTGGTGGGTGATAAAACCAGAGTTTCGTTTACCATCTGAAGAAGAAATTAGAGCCATGGTTTCTCCTGAACAATGTTGTTCATATTTTAGTATGATTGCTGCTGAACAAAGGCTTAAAGTACTTTGATGTTATTTTAAATTTGAATAATTTTATTTCTGGATTTTTTGTTGATCTACAATGTAATAATTTATAATATCTTTTTTTATAGGATGCTGGATATGGAGAAAAATTTTTATTTACACCTGCCGAAGATGATGATGAAGAAATGCAGTTGAAAATGGATGATGAGATAAAAGTTGCTCCTTGGAATACAACTAGAGCTTATATTCAAGCAATGAAATCTAAATGTTTACTACAGCTTACAGGGCCTGCTGATCCTACAGGATGTGGTGAAGGTTTCAGTTATATTAGAGTACCCAACAAGCCAACTGTAAGTATTAATATGAAAATAATATTTTTTTTTCTGGATAAATATATTTTATTTTTATAGCAAAGTAAAGAAGAGCAAGAATCTCAACCGAAAAGAACAGTAACTGGAACAGATGCTGACTT
This sequence comes from Phosphuga atrata, assembly GCA_944588485.1. Taxonomy (NCBI): domain Eukaryota; kingdom Metazoa; phylum Arthropoda; class Insecta; order Coleoptera; family Silphidae; genus Phosphuga; species Phosphuga atrata. Next base: position 18,258,904 of record OX155896.1, on the reverse strand, counting down.
GCGTAGATTATCTTTAAATAATGCTAAAGCTTTACTTAGAAAATTTGGTGTTCCAGAGGAAGAGGTATTTTATTCTTATTTACCAGTTTTGGTTGTAATTATTACAAACTTTTCAATAGATTAAAAAATTATCTCGTTGGGAAGTTATCGACGTAGTGCGAACATTATCTACGGAAAAAGCAAAAGCAGGCGAAGAAGGTATGGACAAATTCTCCAGAGGAAATAGGTTTTCAATTGCGGAGCACCAAGAAAGGTTAGTTCCATAGCAATATTGATATATTTACTAAATACAATCCATTCCGCTTAATATGGACTAGTACTTATCGTCGTGATTAAGGGGCTATACCACTGTGACCGCTGAAAATTTGGGTGATTTTCGGGATTTTTTTAGGAAGAAAAGTAGGTACTCAATTAAATGTTTCAGGAAATTAAGAACATATTCGGATATTTTTGACCTTCATTAAATATTTTTTTCATAGAAAAATGCTACGTTTACTTATGCGCTACGTTCGGAAGCACACAAAAAAAGTTCCTAAACTGGCCCCTCCTTGAAGCCGATTGAGTAGCTGAAACCGAAAAAAATTGTCGTTAAACTGGAAGGTATTTCTTGTACCCATGAACTAGGATTAGCGAAAAATATCAAAATCCAATGAAATGGCGTAGTTATTAAAAAAGTCTGTTTTATGCCTAAAAAATGGTCGTTTTTTCAATGCCAAATCGTCAATTTTCATCCAATCAAAAATATCCTAGTTGGTGGTACAATAAATATATTCAAGAGTACTCAGTCCAAATTTCAAGTCAATCAGATACATTTTCTTTGAGTTACAACAGGGGAAAATTTGAAAAATGTCATTTAGAGAAAAACGCGTTTAAAGTTCGGCCTATATTTTCTCAGCCTCTCAAGTTTAATCTGATAATCTGATTCATATACTGCCGAATACGACAAAAAACTAAAAAAAATCAAGTATATTAAAGATGTCGGAAACTTGCTTTTACATAATAATATAGTTGAAATTTATTAACAAATGGGTTTTTTTAAATGTTTTTTAACAAATTTTTGGAAAACCTATTCTTTCTTTGTTTCAAATAAATAAATTGATCTTTCAGAATCCGCCTAAATTTTTCCAGATTTTTATTATCTTTTTGACTTTTTTTCCAATTTCGAAAAATGATCGAAAAAAAAGAAAGAAAAATCCGAAAAAATGTATACGAATTCAGAAAAATCGATCAACTTACTGAAAAATATAAAAAAAATAAGTTTTACAAAACTTTATTGTTTTTTTTTAAACCTGAGGTTGAGAAAATATAGGCAGAACATCCTTTACTATCGATTTTTGCAAGATAAAATTATATTTAATATAAAAACTGCTAATCAGCTATGCCTGGCCCATACAATGGACTCTCCTCTTTCTCGAATAACGTCTGCTGAGAGGCTGAAGCTCTTCTCCGATCTGTTCGTTTTTTTTTTCGGATGCTGTATGACGTTCCTCCGCTTGCTTGATTCGACTATCATCTCTCTTAATGGCATATTGGTGTGCAATAGAACCGTTGATAACGTTCATTACTTGCATCATTTTTAGAGTAGCATGAAAACCATCGTTAAATATTGAAACTCCAATGAAATTAGCGAGCTCGATCGTTTTGGATCCATTATGAAGGTGTTTTGGAGCATATTCCCGAAGCAAGCCGTTATAACTATCATTGTTATTCTGCGTGTTCCCTCCATTGCATCGCTCTAGTAATTCCCTTGAACTCAAATCGGTATAAATAGGCTCCAAAGCTTCCGTAACATCCTTGTCGAGTGGCTGATAATCATGCTTGAACTCTGATGAGTCCATTCCTTCAGCTTCCGCGCGACGATGTAAGCACCAGCTATTCGCACCTGCAGGGTAATTTCAGTGGTTCGGATTTTCGTCGCTCGAAAACAAATGATGCAAGGTAGCCCAAATTTCTTTACACATTTCATCAACACTATCTTGCTGCATAGTATTTCTGGAGTCTATTAATCACTTTATCAGTTAGCTTTGTGGTATTCTTACACCTTCCTAAACCTTTTTTTGTTTCTTGAGATTGCGGCATTGCGTTCCCATTCTTTTTTTCACATGAACTAGGATTCTAGTTTTTCTACATGTATATCGTACGGATTTAAATACAATAAACCTTTGTAGGTGGCACTATAACCGTCGCTAATATAGCGCGTTAGAAAATCATCGATTCAATCGCAAAATCGACTTATTGTAAGAATTGTGGAGTATGAGAAAAGAAAGAAGAAACTCATCCTGAAGACTACAAAACATGGCTTGATGGGCATCAAGTCGACTGTGATGTGAATCATATTGGATGAGCTGTAAAAATGGAGATTGATAGTGTCCGGAGCATCGGAGTATATTTTACTCCGTATTGATCGATCGAGCGTCAAAACATTTCTTTCACACTATCAATCTCCATTTTTCCAGCTGATCCAATATGAATCACATCACAGTTGACTTGATGCCCATCAAGCCATGTTTTGTAGTCTTCAGGATGAGTTTCTTCTTTCTTTTCTCATACTCCACAATTCTTACAATAAGTCGATTTTGCGATTGAATCGATGATTTTTTTTTGCTAAATTTACCTGCAAGAGTTACAACACCGAAACGTGAAGTGTGGCCGCGTTTTTTTCCATGTGCCATCCCCGGAAACTGTCAAATTAATATTGGAACCTTCCTCTTTTAATGTTACAGCTCTCTCCTCAGTTACAGCTTTTTGTATACTAAATATACTAAATATTTGTAAAGCATCCAGCGAAAGTTCTGTTATGAACTTTTTTGTTATGAACTTTTGTTTTGTAAGAAGATCCATCAAGCCACAAAATAGATTTACTCCATTGATACCGACGCCTAGAAGTCGCATCACAAACACTATACGACGATTTATTTCATAAGCATTACCAATCATCGGTCCAGAATTCACATATGAAACCGCACTCACATGACGCAGCAATTTTGAATCCCAAACCCCGTGAACTTGCTTCATTGAACTTCATGTCTTTCTTGCAATTCTTACACACAATTAAATCCATGGGTATGATCAACTATAATTTCATCATCTTCGGTCCGTAAAAGTTTTTTAGCGGCTGTACTGGTACTTTCGGTAGACTCCTCAGACGTGTATCGATTTCCCGAATATCCCATCTTCTTGCTTCCGGCTCTATCGTGACAGCCTTTTTGGTTTGACTTAGATTACCCATTTTTGCGCCGTTGTGCAGTGTACCGTAGCTGCGAGTAAACTAAACAGACCCTTCCAGAATAACTGCGTTGAACGACTACAGAATACAACGATATATTAGGCAACGCTGTATTCAAATGGCCCTATAGATATATTTCTAGCTTGAATAGTGTCCCCTCTTATTATGTACAGTTAATAATGCCGAAAGATTCGGGCTACAACGCGTCAGCTCCGAGCTCCGCCTCGAGGCAGGTGCAGAATTTTATACCTGCGAGCGGTTTAGGTTCTTTAGAAGGCTGCCATTCGGGAGTGTTAGAGATACGGCCTTGAAATTTTCACAGGATATTCTTGAAAGTCAGAACTGTTAAATAAGACAAAAAAACGATTTTTTGAAAGTGTCACAGTGGTATAACTTCTTAACTGAACTAGTAAACACCCTTCCTTTATGGCTTCCGGTGGTGCTATCGGCAATTCACAAAGCCTCCCACTCATTTCGCATCCCCAAAAAGCACACTTCGATCGTTCTTCGTAACACTGCACTCTTCTTAAGACGAATCCGTTCCATTTTGGTCTAGGAAATGCTTAAAGAGATAATTATCTTAAACATTCCGGCGGTTTATGCATGGTAGCAGGCAGCATGGTAGCATTTCTCGACGTTTTGCGGTATTTACAAAATGCCTCAGCCGGCATTGCCCAGTACATTTTCCACTTGTCAACTCTTGACATACCTCTTCGATGCCACGGGCATCCGGTACGTGTCGATATCAGTAATGTTTCACTTTGTTGCATTTTCGGTTGTAGTAGAAGTAGCAATCCACATTTTGGTTGACGGACTTCCAACCTTTGTGATAGCAATACAGTCATACTTTGAAGTTATGCTTCTTATCACTCTCCATATATTTACCGGTGAAGTATGCCGGCAATTTTTGGCATTTCTAACTTCTTTATGCCAATTTCTCCGTTCTGCGTCTCAACTCATGGAGAGTGAACCATAAGCTCTCATATGATGGTTTCTGGAAGTATTTTCCCTTGGTCAGATAAAACCAGGAATAATTCCGAGTCTGTTCTTGAATGTCAATTATTTTACTGTACTTTACTCTTTAATTCCGATGCTATCCCTTTTCTCATTTTTAGACCCGCGGACACACAAATCAAAATCATAATGAACAAAAGCATAATATCTGTGCATTTTAAATAAGTTGCCTCCTTTGATTCCATAACAAAATATTTTCCATTGGAGACCTCAGCCATAAAGCGTTGGATTTTTTTATCTATACATGCGCTGATCACTTGATTTCTTCGTTCTTCTTCTTTGTGCGTGCCATTGCAAAGGACCAAACGGTTCTCATGGATGATTTTAAGTTTACCCCGTGCCGGATTTTAAATCTTGTAGACTACGTCGTTTGGAGTCCACTCTCTTCTGTAGGTTTTCCACGTACTCCTCTCCAGCTTCGACTTCCTGGGGTCTTATGCCGTACAAAAGGTCTGCCAAAAGCCTAAGTTTTCGTCCAAAAACAATCTTAACTGGTGAAACTGTGGTGGTATTATTGAGTGACGAGCGGTAGGCAAACAGGAACAAATCTTAATATTCTCCCTGTGGTGCGGTTCATGCGCTCCATAATCCCATCCGACACTGTGGATGCAAAGGAGTTGTCCTTGTTTATGCAAAGGAGTTGTCCTTGTTTTCCTGATGTCGATAATTTTACACAATTCTTGAAACAATCGGAACTCGAAGTTTCTTCCATGATCCGAGTGAAGAGGCTCTCCAGATCCACAGATGTTTACTAGATATTCGTGAGATACATCTAGTGCTTCAGCTCTCTTTGATTTCGGTAAGACGTGTTCTTTCGTGACGTGGGTGTTTTTAAGGTTTTCATAGAATCTTCCTATCAACCCATCTTCTACTAGCAAAGAGACCCATTGTGCCCAATATTTTTTTGCTATGAGACTTAAATTGGAGATTTCTTGCGAAGATGGTTTTCGGTCGTCGATTTTCCATTGGGTTACTATGGATATTACCGAGTTTTGTCCTTGTGCCTTTCGTAGTTCTTCAGTGTTCCATACGTATGTTAGTACTGTGGGGCACCCCTTATCATCCTTCAATGATTGTTACTGTCTTCATGTTTCTTTCCGTTTTCTGCGCATTTTGCCTTTATATGCCCCAACTTCCCACACAGGTAACACTGTGTCATACAAATATCTTTATTTATCACAAATAATACTACAATCTTACAATTTTAATAATTAGTGTGCAGGTTGCTATTGTTTAGCATTCACAAGTCTTTTTATGTTAGGTTTAGTTTCACTTAAAGCGCATCTCATGTCATGTTTCACATTGAGACGGTTTCTGGCCTTAGTTTTTAATGTAACAAAAGTTGAAAAACCACTCTCACATCTGGCAAAAGGGTATTAACACCTAACCACCTGACATACGTCTCTCAGACCCAAAGTAGCAGTAATTTACTCACCTGAGACGTATGGCAGGTGGTTAAGGGTTAACAGTTTAAAGCTCTATTAGCTATAACAGGATATTTTGCACTTGCTTTACACCAAAATGTGCCGAGATCATAATTTTGGAATTCTGCTTTTAAAGTACTGTTCTCGCGCAGTCCGAGAAACTTCAATTTAGCCGCCACATCTTCGTCTGTAATAATGTCATCATCAGAAAATGGTCTGAATATCCAAGAGTTGAACTGACGAGTATCCGTAAAATATTGAGTCTATTGCTGCAGATAAATGCTGAACCAAGGAAATTTGAAACGTAATTTGGTTCGGTATTTATCGATTGGCCATACCGCTGTGTGGACATCGACACATCGCCAACTTGCACTCTGTGTTGGTAAAGTTCCAATTTACGCACAAAACTTGCAACTTCATCCTGCGCTGTCAAATAATCTTCATATTTCCTTGCAATGCAATGAGATATTTTCCGTTTCGCTACGGGAACCGGATATAAAAGCTGTAAAATATTTTTGTGTCGCGTGTACGGGAACCGGATTAATACGCAAACGTTTTTGTGTACTTAATATGGGAAATCAACTCATCATATTATAATTATCAAATACACTACTAAAATTGTTATAGACATATCAAAACTTGATTTCAGTTTAATCAATTTTTTCGCCCAAACTACGTGTACCGTACAAATACGCTTGCATCTTTTCACTGCAGCCCCTAGAAAAAACTCATCAACTAGGACTGTCCAGTTTTTCATTTATAATTCCGGACGTATGCTAAGCCTACCAAGAACTGAATTGCTTATTATTTTGGTTACCCATTAAGAAAATAAAATGAAACAAGTAAAACTACTAGAAAATGCGCGAACCGTATTTAAACGCAAAGAGTAAGTACATAACTAAGGGAACTGTACGAATCCGCACTACCCTCAGCATGCCGTACACAGGGCACGACTTTTAGAAAAGCAGGCCGTAGGGAAAATGTTAAGACTGTTAATTCCACTGAAAAAATTATTAAGATAGTCCAGCTTTCCGATAAATGTTTTATCGTGTATTTATGAAAAAAAACTATTTTTCTTTTTGTGTTGTTTTTCCAAAAATAATCTATTTCTTCACGGAACTCGTAAACTCTATTCAGAACTTTTCCTCGGGATAACCAGAGTACCTCTGTGTGATATAAAACAGAATTAAATTTGGCACCAACTTCATCGCGTAAAACTTTGACGAAGTTAAACTTTCTCGAGTTTCTAGCACTGCCACGAATAAGATTCACAATTTTCACACCGTCATTCATTCAATGTGCTTGTCAAGTAAATCTGGCGGAAGCGTTTTAACAGCCAAAGCGTAGTGTTGTTTCATGCAATGATAAGACAAAACTTGAGGAGCAACTTGTTTCACGAGTGCTTGCAATCCAGAATGAACACCCATCATGGCAGGCGTCTCGTCTATACACCAACCAAACATTGGCCAGTCCAGTCCGTTGTCCAAAATAAACTGCTTTAGCGTTTCGAATAATTCTTCACCACGAGTAGTGGAGAGCAGAGACTTGCAGAGCAAGTATTCCTCTTTTACATGGTCATCTTTAATGTGCCGAGTAAATACCAGTAATTGTGAACACGAATCTACACCCGTTGACTTATCTAATTGCAGCGCAAATATTGGACTTTCATTAATTGCATAAATAACAGTTGCCAAAATAACGTTACTCAAGTCTGAAATGCGACTGAAATGAACTTTTGTATTTGAGAGTGATATTTGTTTAATTTTAGCCACATGTTGCTCACCAATAAAGAGCGATAGTGCATCACACAAACAAGGTTTGATGAGCTCCTCTCCTATAGTGTGCGTTTTTTTGTTTATATCAATGTGATAAGAAATCTGATATGAAGCTTCAAGACACGATTCAGTTGCCTTTTGCATATTTTCTGTGGAATCCAACCGCGAAGACATCAGAAGCCTCTATTTTTTTCTTAAAAAAAATCTATATCTTTTCCTACGAATTCTTTGTGAACTTTCTCCAAATGTTCTTTTAATTTGATTGGTTTTATGCTCTTTGGATTCAGCACTTTATTATATAAAACACACTGAGGCTTTTGTATATTCCTCTCTACAATATTCGAGAAGCCCCATTGTAAAAATGCTTCTTTATATTAGCGTTTTTTCCGGATGTGCAAGCCATTTCACTGTTTAGACTCGCGATTGGTTTACGGCAAGTATTAAGTTACGTGCAAGACTAGCAATAAGTCTTGATCCTAAACACAGCGTTTTTTTTTAATAAATGTGTTTTTGTGATTGCGCGCTAAGACTTCTACAAATTAACTAACTTAAATTAATTTTACAATATCAAGGAAGTTTGGCAGAAAAGGCGTGGCCATTGCAATATTTCATGGAGAGAAAATTGGTAAAGAATTGCCGGGAAATCAGAAAATTAGAGGGCGAGATAACTAGCAGATACGTGTTTTAGTTTTCTCGAATAGAACAAAAAATGCAATATAAAAAAATTAAATAACTACAGTATAATAATGATAAGCCGGCAGTTGGTTAGTCCGGCAGGTTCTGTAATTAGGCGCTCTGCGATAATTTGATTTTTTTTTGATAATACGCCGGTTGTCTGGTACCATATGTGGCGGATTATCAGGCGGATTATCAACTTAAATCAAACGACAACGATACGTCTGCTAGAAAGAGTGTAAATACTACGGTACGGTTTATCTGTATTTTTTTTAAATGTTTAGTGACTATCTATTCTATTAATTAATTAGTATGACATAATAATTAAGCTCTTGGTTACGCCCGCAGAAAAGCTGACGATTTGTAAAAAAATGTTTGAAATTACGTACACATTCTTTGTGATTCGTTAGAATCTTTCACCTCTCATAGCATCCTTGATCAATCCATTTTTGTGTACATGTAATATGGAAAAACTGATTTGTAACTTTAAAGGTATAAAGAAGAGTGTCAAAGAATCTTCGACCTACAAAATAGGGTATTAGCTAGTGCAGAAGTGTTAAGTACGGATGAAGGTGAAAGTTCTGATGAGGATTCTGATGAGGATATAGAAGAAATGGGAAAAAATATTGAAAATATGCTGTCAAATAAAAAAACAAGTAGTCAGGTAAATATAATTAAAATGTTTATAAATACAGTAAAGATTTCCTAAAGCCAACTTAAATAGATTACAGCTTTTCACAAAACACAACTAACAGAAATGGCAACGAATTTCATACACCTTACACTAGTTGCAACTAATAACTAGATTAGAAAATTAAATTTACAATAAAAAAATACACTCAAAATTTGGAGGTTGAAGTTTAAAAAGAATATTTCTATTTCTTTCCTTTTTTTTCAAAAAAAAATTCGTTAACAAAAAATGTTTCCTTCTATATTAATGAAAAATAAATACCAAATTCAGAGATGTGGTATTAACATGTTCTTGCAACATTATTGATTTATGGCAATTTTTTGAACAAAATTGTATCCAAAAAGTTGCTTTTTGTGAATCTTTACTCTATGCTAGAATAATTTCTTTTATATTGCAGCTTTCATTAGAACGAGAAGAACAAGAAAGGCAAGAGTTACGTAAAATGATCATGGAAGGTGAAGATAAAAAAGGGAAAGACAAGAAAAAAGATGATGATGATGCTGATAATTCCAATTATGCACAACAAGGTAATATACTACGAAGAAAAGATTAAAAAAAAGTAACATCATACATAATACAGTATAATCTTGATAATCCAACCCATATGAGACCAGACAACCGCCGGATTATCAACCAAAAAAACCGAATTATCGGGATTAAAACAAAACAATAACAATTTTACATATTTTAAACTCGTCACCGTTTGCTACAGTTCGCTGAGTTCGAACATTCAAGTCATCGTTAGCTTCATCGTAGTCCGTGGAACAAATTAGGCTGAGGATTACTTCTACAGAAGAAATTAAATTTTTTTTTCGCTTGAAGCCAAGCTATGTCATCGTTTGTCAGCGTAACACCAAAGCTCTTGCAAAAATTCCGAAGACAATTGTAGAGTGGAGTTAGCTTAGTTTAGAATCGCGAATCAAGTTTTCTTTTTTCTATTACCTTGTTGTGAGTTTAAGAGTGTCCCTTTTGCCTTTATTTCATCTGTGCGTGAGGTTTATATCCGACGCGGGACAGTGGAAAGAAAAGACACGTGTTTCCACAGAGCACCGGATTACTGAACGTGCCGGATTATCAAGATTATATTGTACTATACTTATTATTAAATTTGATACTAGTTAAATTTGATTTACGTTTTATTCAAATTTATAGGACGTGTATTGAAAATATTTCGTACGTTCAGAGATGCGGAAGGGAGAGAATTTACACGCGTTGAAATAGTTAGAAAGGCTGCCGTTATAGACGCATACGTAAAGATAAGAACAACAAAGGATGATCAGTTTATAAGACAATTTGCAACGTTAGATGAAGCTCAGAAGGAAGAAATGAAACGTGAAAAGAGGAGGATTCAAGAACAACTTCGTAGAATAAAGAGGAATCAAGAAAGAGAAAGGATTGCTCTGGGAAGTAGTTCCAGTTCTCATATGAGTAGTCATCATAATAATACACCTGTTATTGAAAAACCTGCAGCTATTGAAGGTTAGTGTATTGGATATTGTGCTAGATTTTATTCTCAATAAATTGTTAAATATATGATTTATTTTTAATTTCGTTTTTATAGAATTGAGGCCCTCTATACCGACACCAACGACACCTTCAATGACCAGTAAGCCGTTGTTATCACCACCAAAGTCAAGACGAAAGACCAAACTTAAACCAGATTTGAAACTGAAATGTGGAGCGTGTGGGAACGTAGGACATATGAGGTGTTTTATATTATAGTATTTAAATTTCTGTTCTAAATTAAAGTATTTTTGTAATATGTCCCCAATTCATATTTAATTAGAAATTTTGTTAATTTATCTTAACACAAGGAAGTGTCGACCATAGTAGGCCAGATAATTATTTAAAAAACTAAATACATAAAAACAAGAACTAACACTTTAGTGGACAAGTGCAATTCATTATACTCTCAGATGCAAAATTTTTGAAGTTGTTTTAGTACTTCGAATAAAACTTTTAGTGTTTTACAATCAAAGACAATATTAGGATGTAGAAAAAAAACAACATATGGCACTTAATGAACATTAGTCAGTTTACTTAATGAACATTAATAAGCGAGAATAAAATTTAAAGGTATGCGTTCTTCACTACCTATTGCTCACATACACACAGGCACAGAGGATCAGGGAGATTTCTGGGTTGACTTGTTTGTTTTCGATTAATTGTCATTCTCAGGGCAGGTTGGTGTATCATTATGGTTCTGAATATTAATCATTTAAATATTTATTAAAATTATAAGTGCTGAAGATGGTGCAAAAGCTGTTACAGATGGAAGAAGCCGGCGATATGTGTCCAGATTTCTTCATATCAGTCTTTCTATTGTCCAAAGAGCACTTGAGCGGTTTAGGGAGATGGACAGAAATACTCGGAGGCCGGGATCTGGCAGGAAACGAAAAACGACTGCTATCGATGACCGATTTATCGTTCGTCTTACTCTACGGAATCGTCTTGTGACTTCAGTGGAGACTAGAAACCAAATCCGTGAGGTTCGCGGTACAGCTGTGTCTGTGTGGATAGTTCAAGAAGGTTGCAAGAAGCTGGCTTAAAATCTTGTAGACCAGCAACTGGACCAAAATTACTCCCACGTCAACGAGTAGCCAGACTCCAATTTTCTCGCAAACATTTAAATTAGACATTGGCACAGGACGTACTGTTTACTGACGAGTCTAGATTCTGCCTACAATCCCCAGATGGAAGAGAACGAGTATAGAGACGATTTGCGGTATGCACCTTTGCGGTAAGCCCCGGCTTAGCCATGGTGGACATTCCCTGATGGTATGGGCAGGAATATCAATGGATGCCTGCGCCGAATTGGTTGTCATTGATGGAAGATCGTTGAATGCATAGCGGTATATTGAGAGGGTTTTGGAAAATTACGTGGTCCCATTTGTCGGCGATGGCTTCATTCTGATGCAGGATAATGCGAGACCGCATTCTGCGAGGTGCGTCAAAGAATACTTGCAGTTGGAATGAGAAAATTGAACTGATGGAAATCCTATAGGACATGTTTGTGACATGCTTGGCAGGCGGGTTAGAGGACTTGCAGTTGCACCAACCACAATAGATGAGCTTCGTGTGGCACTTCAGGATGAATGACAGAATATTCCACAAAATGATATTCTAGAGGTGATTAGTGGCATGGGCCGCTGTATGCAGGCAATAGTTAGGGCTCGAGCAGGCATTACGAAGTATTGAAATCTTATTGAACTAAAATTTTCACTATTAATATGTTAAGTTTATTTTGCAGAAATGCATTTTCTTTCGTGTATTCTTCTTTAACATTATCGTTTTCGCTTATTAATTTCCATTAAATAGACTGATAAGTACCATATGTTTTTTTTTCTACATCCTGATGGTCTTTTTGAATGTAAAATACTAAAAGTTTTATTCGAAGTACTAAAACAACATCAAAATTAAAAAATGACCTGGCATTTTGACCCGGTACCCACTGTACTATAATATTTAAAATAGCACACTGTTTTCTGATATAATTCTTCTAAAAATACTTTGTATATTAATTTTTTAATATTTTTATAGAACAAATAAGGCATGTCCGTTATATCAAAACTCTGGTGGTGGTATTGCACCAATGAATGTTGCGATGACTGAAGAACAAGAAGAGGAGATCGAAAAACAACTGAATACAGATGATGAGGATTTAGTTAATGTAGATGGCACAAAAGTGAAACTTTCTAAAAGGCTTTTACATGTAATATATTTAATGAACTTCTTTTGTATCATTGTAACAATTCCAATTTTTCAGCATGCTGAAGATATCAAGAGAAAGTCGCTGTTATTAAAAGTCCCCAAGGAAGCTATGAGCAATAAGAAAAGAAGAAGAGGAACATCAGATATCCATTGTGATTATCTTAAAAAACATAGTAGGCCAGCCAATCGACGGCGCACAGACCCAGTTGTTGTACTTTCAACAATTCTAGAAAATATTTTGAATGAACTTAGAGATATGCCAGATGTACAACCGTTTTTGTTTCCTGTTAATCCAAAGGTAATGTTCTAACTCAGGAGTGAGCAACCTGCGGCGCGCGGGGCGCATACAGCGCCTGTGCCGGCTTCCCTCCTCTATGAAAATTAATCCCTTGTCACAAATTTTAATAAACGGCGCAATATGCTTACCCTGTATAATGTCACCTCTGTACTCGAAGGAATAATAGTAATTTATCCACACTTATCCTTAGGCAGAAAAAGGTTGCTCATGCCTCTTCTAACTTATAAAGTGCCAGTTGTAATAGCAGTCATTTTGAGATCAGAGAAAGACGAGATAATCATAAGTATTGGGGGTTGGTAACCTTTAGATAGCCAATTTTTATAATTTTATTGTTTCAAATCTCTCCCGCGTCTGGATTTGAAAATTTTTTTTTTTTTTATATTTTTAACTTTGCTTACAAGGGGAATTTCCGACGTCTGGATCACGGATTTTCTCCAAACTTTGTACACTGTTAGTAGTCAAAATTAAAACAAACGGAACACAGCCTGAATATACAAATATATTCAGCCTTTCCGGAGCTCTATAACAATTATTGAGTCTTTTTAGGACCACCAAAACAAATCTCACATGAAATTTGTAAGTTATTCTACAACTTTCAGTCCACCTTTGTGGCACTCACACTTTAAGATCATGTCTTTCCGATACCTTAAGTGGGTGCGTTTCAAGATTTATCATCAGCACTGCTTTGCAATCCACTCACTTGAAAACCCATGTGGTGTTTAGGGTTAGATGTTTATAATTTTAACATTTTGTGAGAGATACATAAACTTAGCAGGTTAGTTTATAGATTGAACTGATAAGATGACATCATGTGAGATTTGTTTTGGTAGTCCTAAAAAGACTCAATAATTGTTATAGAGCTCCGGAAAGGCTGAATATATTTGCATATTCAGACTATGTTCCGTTTGTTTTAAGTTTGTATGATTATCTATAACGTAGGATGGTTTCACCAATTCTATCTTCTATTATCAGTTCAATCAATAACCTGCTAACAATAAATTCATGTCTCTCTCACAAAATGTCAATATTATAAACATCTAACCCTAAACACCACATGGGTTTTCAATTGAGTGGTTTACAAATTATTGTTCATGAAGCTGTGCTAATGAGAGATAAATCTCGAAACGCGTCCACAGATGGCTATCCACTTATATCGGAAATACATGATCTTAAAAACAACGTTATTTATATGGTTTTTGTTGAGTGCGAAAAAAAGTGATAAAAAAAAGAAAACGATGTGTGGGGAGATTCACCGATTCAGCAATTACGAATCTTGCACTTAACCACTCGACCACCGCCATCTTATACACGTTGACGCAACGCGAATGTAAATATTTGACGAGGAAAATTTCGAAGCCTTACTACTTGTACATTATGTCGTCCTAATGGACTACTAAAAGTGTACAAAGTTTGGTACAAAATCCGTGATCCAGACGTCGGAAGTTCCCCTTGTTAGTGGATCATATCATATCATCTATCGGCCACAAGTTGCTGATCCCTACTTCATATTATTCCTTTTTCTTTTTAGTTGGTAGCAGATTATCACAGAATTGTTCAAAAACCTATGGATTTACAAACGATACGTGAAAACTTACGTCAGAAAAAATACCAAAGTCGAGAAGAATTTTTGGCTGATGTTAATCAAATAGTTGAAAATTCTTCCTTATATAATGGTGCAAAGAATAGCTTAACAGTTGCTGCTCAGCGAATGTTACAAAAATGTGTAGAAAGATTAGCTGAAAAAGAAGAAAGACTGATGAGGCTAGAAAAAGCTATTAATCCTCTATTGGATAATGATCAGGTCGCTTTGACATTTATTCTTGATAATGTTGTTAATACTAAGTTGAAGACAATGTCAGAATCATGGCCTTTCCAAAAACCCGTAAATAAAAAACAAGTTAAAGATTATTATAATATTATTAAACGACCAATGGATTTGGAAACAATTTCCAAGAAAGTTGCCGGTATGTAATAACAATTAATCTAAAGTTGTGTCAACAATGAACTTTTTGTTGTTTGTTTTAACTGGATTTTTCAAACATTGATCAACAAATATCAAACTTGTCTTTGCTCTTATATTGCTATAACTGTTTTCTATAATTTTGTTTTCTATTTAGTATGAAATATGTTAATTTTTTTTTCGTTTAACAGTATGGTTGCAATATTTTATAATACATATTTTTTTATTGTAGCACATAAATATCATAGTAGACACGAATTTTTGGTCGATATTACACAGATATTGGAAAACTGTACGTTATACAATGGAAAAGATTCTCCATTTACCCAAAAGGCAGAAGATCTAGTAAAGGCCTGTAAAATTACCTTAGATGGCGTAAGTATTCATATTATTAAATTATAGCAAATTTGTTTTTCAAATATATCAGGCCATTTCTCGTATACACGACACTCAGCTATGCGACATCGTCTGTCAATTAATGATTACATTGTTTTAAATAGGCACGTTCTCTCTTTGGCTACGCGACGTGCCCATTTAAAACAATGCAATCATTATTTGACAGGCGATATCGTAGCTGGGTGTCGCGCATATGGGAATCGACCTTAAAGATGTTTGAAATATATCGATATATCAAAATATCAATGGTTTTTAGAATATATAGATATTTTCTAGTTATAGTTTTGGTAGCGATAGAGATCGATAGTTTTTTTTTAATTAACCCTTTTTCTGCGAATTACTTTTTTGAACTGATGTAATTGTGTCTTCAATATTCTGAACATTACATTATAGCCCGTGCGGAATACTTTTATAACTTTGTATTATTTGCAATAATTTGCAAATATTTCCAAATTTTCAAAAACAAAATCTCTATGTGAAACAAATTTTGTTTTTTTGTTGATTTGAGTAGCAAACTTTGCAAAATTCTTTTGTTTTACGTCAAAATTGGAAGAAATCTTCAAAATAATTTGCAAACATTGTCAAATTTTCAAAACCAAACCAAAGAACCAAAATCTAAATTCAAAACAAATTTTGTTTTTTTGTTGATTTGTGTTGCAAAATTCTTTTCTTATATATCAAAATTGAACGAAAAGAACAAAATAATTTGCAAGTCTAGTCTTGTCTGTGTAGTCTCGTCCGTCTAGCCTTGTCTGTCAAGTCTTATCTGTCTAGTATTGTCTGTCTAGCATTGTCTGCCTAGTCTTGTCTGTCTAGTCTAGTATGTCCTAGTCTTGTATGTCCTAGACTTGTATGACCTAGTCTTGTCCGTCCCAGTCTTGTCCGTCCTAGTCTTGTATGTCCCAGTCTTGTCTGTCCTTGTCTTGTCTGCCCTAGTCTTGGCTGTCCCAGTCTTGTCTACCCTAGTCTCTTGTATGTTCTATTCTTGTCTGTATAGTCTTGTCCCTCTAGTTTTGTCCGTCTAGTCTTGTCTGTCCTCCTCGGTAGTGTAGTTGAAAACATATCCGCCTTTCAATGCAGGAGACCAGGGTTCGAATCCTGGTCAGTGTAGACTAGGGCGGTTTTCATTAACCATCCGGGCTGCCCACCCTGAATGAATGCAAAATATGCGATACCGGGGTGGCGCATACTAAAAAAAACCAAAGTGGATTAGGGGCTCTGGTGATTTAAAAAAAAGTCTTGTCTGTCTAGTCTTGTCCGTCTAGTTTTGTCCGTCTAAACTTGTCTATCTAGTCTTGTCTTGTCTGAAACAAATTCAAGAAACTTCGTATTGCGACAACTACATGTTGCAACAACTCCATGTTGAACCGACTACAACGAAACAATCTAGTTTCAACTATGAGAAGAGATTTTTTCACCTTGAATCCTCATTTCATCTTCAAATTCACGTTGAAACAACTTCATGTTGCGACAATTTCATGTTGAAACAACTTTATATTGAACTTGAATTAGACTACTAACTTCCTTAACAACTTTAACTTAACTTAATAATAATTAAGTGGACCATGGAAAGCACAATCTTAATCCATCTAGTCCAATTCAGTTAGCATTGTAGAGAATTCATTAAATTAGGTACATTTTAATCTAGTAGACTACATAGACAAGATTAGATACAGACAACAAGGAGACAAGACTAGACGAGACTAGACAAGACTAGACGAGACTAGACGAGACTAGACAAGACTAGACAAGACCAGACAAGACTAGACAAGACTAGAAAACACTAGACAAGACTAGAAAACTCTAGACAAGACTAGACAGGACTAGACAAAACTAGAGAAGACAAGACAAGACTGGACAAGACAAGATGACATAAAAAAAATGAAAAACAAGTATATGGCTATCCGCCGAGTTTACAATTATTTTTTGGGATTTTATGAAATATTCATCTTCCCAACGATAAGACCCTAGGTGCAGGGGTGAGTCCCGAATGTTTCACCCAAGGTTACGCAACGCTCCAAAGAGTGTATATATTTATCCACTCCAGGAGCCTTCTCTCCTTTGAGGTCCGGCAATGCCTTCTCAGACTCATCTTCCATGATAGGTGCCCCTATGTCACCCTTTGTTATTTAATCTTTTTTCTCCATGGGCAAGTTAAAACCGTTTCTACCGTACAGTTGTTCCAAATATTCATTTCATCTTTTCACTATCATTTCGTCATCATATATTAACTTCCCATCTTTGTTCTCAATGCTCATTGTTTTTGGCTTTCTTGTTTCAGAGAACCTCTTAATACCTCTATACGCCATATCCATTTGGCTTTCTTGTTTCAGAGAACCTCTTAATACCTCTATACGCCATATCCATTTGGCTTTCTTGATTCAGAGAACCTCTTAATACCTCTATACGCCATATCCATTTATCCAGTTTTCATGTTGTTATTTATGCCTGCACAGATTCCCATTAAATACTGTTCCTTGTCTTGTTTTGCCCTCATATTTATGTTGTATTGTTTTAGTTATTTAACATAACTGCAACAAAGGTCCAAAACTAAATCTCCTAGTCATTACAAATTTTCAAAAACCCGTAATCCCCCAGTTAATCTCCTAAATGAGCAAACCAACCTAATCTTTTCCCAACTTTTTAATCTCACCCAATCTCCGGCAGATAAGTCCACAACTACAACTTGTTGAGTTATCCACTCTTTCATATTTTCTTTTTTTCCTAATACAGTTTCTGTTGAGTCTAAAATACTCTTCTTTATTTTGACCACTTCTCTTCTACTAGCCCAGTCATTTTAGCATATCACCCCGGAATCTAATGGAAGAAGCTGAATTTTTGTATAGACTTTTATACAAATGTTGTCTCAAAAAGTCACATATAGGTCTCAAAAATTAGTTTTTTGAGAATATCTCGTTTTTTCTGCCGTATTTGCATTTATTATGATAGTTGTAGAGAATAAATTTCTCTACAAATTTCGTCTGAGGCCTTTTTTAGGGTTCCGTACCGAAAACGGAACCCTTATAGGATCACTTTGTTGTCCGTCTGTCTGTCTGTCAAGACCATTTTTCTCAGGAACGCGTAGAGGTAACAAGTTGAAATTTGTATAAAATACTGGGGTCTGCGGTCTCTTTCAGCTGTGAAAATCAAACTTGTAAGTCAACGCGATCAAAAGATATGACCGTTTAAGTCGCATATTTTGTGATTTCACAAGGGAATCAAAACCTATAGGGTACTTCCCGTTGACCTAGAATCATGAAATTTGGCAAGAAGCGGTGTCTTAGAGCACATGTAAAGGGAAAAATCTGAAAACCGTAAATATGTAGTTTAATTACAAGAAAAATGCTAATTTACTATTAGAAACTTATGAAAATACACTAATTTGTATGTGCGTGGTATTGTCAGCCACCAGAAGCATATGGGTTGCATACAGTTAGGTCCTCCTCGGTTAGGGCCGAAGGTTAAAAAGTATGTGTCGGCACCAAGCTGTTTATTCTGAATTTTCTTTGTTTATATTCGTTATGCATGTCATCACGTACGCGCTATATACATAATATATACAGGGTATATATTATGTCTAAATTTTGCTTGTTTATAACCGACATGCGACATACTCAAGTCCCGTAACATCCTGTATATATTATATTCCGTCTAATTTTTGTTTATAATCTACATATACTTAAATCACGTACGCCCTATATTTTTTTGGTAGTCAATTGCCCAAAAGCAGTCAATTGAACAACTGAATGTTAAGAGTATCGAAATAGATCTAGAAATAGTTAATATATTAGTTTATATTAGATCTAGAAATAGTTAGATCTTAATATAAGTTAGTGAATAAGTGTAATACTAAAATAAAGTTTTCTTTTTATAAGTTTAAAAATATTCGCGTTATTTAAAAAAAAATACCCTGTATACCTTTATATAGGGTATATAGGTATGCAGGCAAAATTGAGCAGTAAAAACAAATAGTAAAGTTCCAGAACGGGACTCATAGTGAATGGGGGATGTATGGTAATAAAATATAGGGTAGAATTCCATCGTACGACAGCGACATCTTGAGGTTATGCTTGCAGCGGTACTAAGATGGTCGTGATTTCAGGAGGGCCACTTGTCAAGTTAACTGAATGTGCTTGCTACGCCCTCCACAAAAAAAAGATACCTTACTTACAAGTTTGTACGGAACCCTCGGTGCGCGAGTCACAACTCGCACTTGGCCGGTTTTTTTTTATACGTCGAACTGTTTTTGAGATAGAGAACGCAGAGTATAGAGCGCTCAGCCATACACACCTTAAAGGTAAGTCCTGAATCCAGAGGTATTAGGTATTATACCGTTTTTTTACATTGCATTGACCACAAGCTAAAGAACATTGCATCCCTAACTTATGGCATCCACAACGCGAACCACAACTATTCTTGCAGTTGCAGAATATTGAAGTGAGTAGTTCATCTTGTGCAGGTGGTAAAAGTGTCGTTACCGGCGATAGGGTTTCATTTTGCAGTACCCAATCCATGGGGTACCATACAACATGGGGTTGAATTAGAATGGCATTAAAATATATTTGTATGTCAAAGATAATATTACTTACTAAAAAATAACTAACTAATTATTAATATTTCTTATTGATGACTATTTGATTTAAAATAAATATAAGTATAAGGTATTCAATTATTATTTAAGTAATATTTAATAAGTAATTTAGTAAAAAAAACGGTATAATACATTTGGATTCAGGATTTACCTTGCGCTAAGGTATGGCTGCTCATCAGCGCTCTACACCCTGCTCGCTCTATCTCAGGTATCAAAGGATCTCAGGGTATAAAAAAAGGTTTCAGATGAAATTTGTAAAGAATTTTATTCTCTACAACCTTCATAATAAATGCAAATACGATAGGAGGCAGAGAAAAAGAGATATTAAAACTGATTTTTGCGACCTTTGACCTTGATAAGTCAACCATCTTTGACTTCATTAGTATAACTAATCTTTCTATAAAAAACATTTCTTATAAACAACTACTTCACTGGCAAACACCCCGACTGACATTGAATTACATTAAGAAAGTTTTTGGGTTTTATATAACTCTGCAATTTTCATAAAAAAAAACTATATCCTAAACCAGCGTTTCCCAAACTTTTTTCTTCGTGACCCGGTTATTTTAATATTTTTCCTTCGTGACCCGTAGATATTGTTCATCAAATGATACAGATCAGAAACGGTATATATGTAGTGCAAAGTAGTTTGCGCATTCATGGGATAACAATTCAAATATAGAGATCAGAAATGCGTTTACATGTTTCAACTTGCAAGAAATAGGCATCTCGTAAATGAGAATTGGTAGCCGAAAACTTACAAATAATAATTAATAGGTATTAGATTTTTACTATTAAAATCAAAATAATTTAAGTTTGTGTTCTCTCGCAAAGTCGCGGCATTGTGGGACGTTATATGTTTTTAATAGTTTCTTCCAAGAATAGCTTGATATATTCCCAGAAAGTATAAAAGTAAAATGTATTTTTGCACACAATTAATTTATTCAATAATACCGATTTAATTTTATTTAGATATATTTTACATTTTCGTAAAAATAAATAAACTGAAACGAGTTCCTTTGCGACCCGGTATTTTTTTCCGTTGCCCGGTACCGGGTCGCGACCCGGCATTTGGGAAACTCTGTCCTAAACAAATACAAAAGATAATTATCAATTAATTACTGAACATTCATAGACGCGTTTCTGTCTTTTGGCTTCATCAGTATGGTTTTATTATTAACAACAAATTAAAAATATAAATAATAATGGAATACTACTTACCAGGTTTGATATTTGCAGCTAAATGGTATTATCGTATTTGAAATTATTCTGTTTATAGTCAAATTAGGTATTGAGATTTTGGGAAAAAAATATTAAATTTATTCAATAATTTTATTCAACTTTAATGACCAAGAAGTCATGATATAATAATATTTCGTTTTAAGCCCAAAAATTTTTTGATAATCCGGCGGTTGTCTGGTCTCATATGTGTGGGATTATCAAGATTATATTGTAGTTGTTTTTAAGAAATGTTTTTTATAGAAAGATTAGTTATACTAATGATGTCAACTTGGTTGATGATATGAAAACATAATTTCCTAGAAATTATATTATCTTTGAAGAAAAGTTACAAATGTTACTGTTTAATAATATCAAAATCTACAAACTCAACAATATATAAATAATTATTATAATGATTATTTTATTGTCTACATTATTACATAACATTTTAGTATGACGAACATTTAACGCAATTGGAAAACAAAATTTCATTAGCCCAAGAGAGAGCCCATGAAGATGACGATCTTAATTGGATGGGAGGAGATGAAGAAAACTACACAATTACAGAGCCAGATAGACATGTATGTTATTTTATTATTTATTACATTAATCAACAATTCTAATGTGAATCATTTTAGAGTCAGGCTAGTTCTCCGGAGCATTCTTTCCATACCAAATCTGGATTAGATGATTTAGATTTTGTAGATGTAGAAGGTGGTGTTAATTTATCTAATGATGAATTCAGTCCTCCATCAAAAATGCGCAAAACAAAGAATAAACCTAAAAAGAAAGCTGCTACTTTGGAGGAGGATCTGCAGTTTTCAAGTGAGGAAGAATTGGACGAGGTGCCATTAAATGAATTTGAAGACAGCAAACAAGGAATCCTTATATCTGCTGAATTACCTGATGTAGGTGGTGCTGATGATGACAGTCAACAGGTTGCTGAAGCAATGGTTCAGCTTGGAAGCATGGGCTATTATCATCAAGGTGAAATGGATGGTACAAATGAACCAATTATTTATAAAGGTATAAACATAATTAGCATCTATATGGCCATTTTAATTTATTATCAGATATTCAAATAAATAATTTTGTCTTGTTTTTTCACTCATAACCATTTGGGTCATATTTTGTTTACTTTTTCTTTAAATAGTTCAAATTCAATGTAACAATAATCTTAATATAACAGTATATTATTTTTTCAGAGGAAAGCATGGATGTTGATCCAAATTATGATCCCTCAGATTTCCTAATGTCAGGTTTACCAATGAGGGTAAAGGAGGAAGATGTGAACATTGAAGATCACCATTTGAAGATTGATGATGATTTGGCAGTGAGTGAAAGCGAAGATGAGGGTACTAACATAAGTAATTTGAACAATAGCCAGCAAATACATGAAGATGAAGAAGGCATATGGTTTTAAGACAATTTGTTACAGAAAGGAATTTATATTTTATAAACATGATAGTAATTGATAAATATATTTGTAAATATTTATAGATCGCTTGTGATTGATCCCTTGACCTCTGTTTGTAATAGAAAGGAAAATTTGTATATAGTCAAACAAAAGAATATGCATATAAAAGTTTATATATAAATTTTAACATCATATATTCAAGGTTGCATACGAAGTGCACCATCCAATCTAATAGTTTCTCCATTAAGCATAGGGTTTTCAATTATATTTTGAACTAATTGTGCAAACTCTGTTGGGTTTCCTAAACGTTGAGGAAATGGTACAGATTTTGCCAAGAATGTACGAACTTTATCTGGTAATCCACTCAACAATGGTGTTTCAAATAAACCTTAAATATAAAACGATTATTCAGGATTATACATTAATAAATTTATATTATGGTATTAACTATATGATGGTAATAGGAAAAAGGGCCCTTCCTTATCTTTAAAACCGAGTTGATGTAATTTCCTGTTTCTAGATAAATAAACAACACGTTCTTGTTTCCGTGCAAAAATTCAAAAAATTGTTATAAAAGGTTTTGAATATTTAGAACTGAAAAATGTAGTGAGTCTTTTGGTTAGACTCGTTTAATGTTACAAAAATATCTCTGAATGAGGTCTAGTAAAACGCATTTTTGAAATATTTATAGGCTTGAAATCCCCTAAAACCACCTGCATTCAAAAGATAAGATATTAGAGCTGGGTTACCAACCATAACAGAAAAATAAAATTTCGACCCATCAAATTTTTACCTCTACTAAAAGAAGTGATTGGTGAAGATAAGGGCCCTTTTCCCAAATACCACCATATATTATGACATTATGATCGATTATAAAGTTGATAATACCCACCCCTGATGGTAATGTATTTACATACAATGTAAATACAGGTAGGTAATGTTAATTTGACATTTGACTTTATCAACAACATGTTCTCAACTTAATAATGCAAATAACTTAATAATGCCCTTTTGGAATTTTCTGATAAATTGATACAAATAAGGCATAACTTTTAATATAATATTTACCTGGAGCGATTGTGCAAACACGAATTCCTTGTGTTGACAGGTCACGAGCCATCGGTAGAGTTAAACCTATGATTGCAGCTTTACTAGAAGCATAAGCAGCTTGGCCAACTTGTCCTTCATAACCAGCAATACTGGCTGTATTAATTACAACTCCTCTCTGTCCATTTTCATTCGGCTCATTTTCGCCAATTAATCCAACACCTAGCCGAGCCACGTTAAAAGTACCAACGACATTGACCTACAGATAATAAATTGCATTAGTTATTTATAATAAGTTATATCATTATACGTGTAAGTTTTAACACTCCAGTAAACACAAACATATTTCGCAAGTGGAATATATTTCATAAACGGTATTACCGTATCAGTGCCGTAACGAGAGTATCAGGCGCCTGTGGCACTTGCGCCACTAGGTAACGATCGTAACCCCATAAAGATAAAGAAATATTTTGATGTAACAAGTTAAATTTGTATATAAGCATGCCTTTATCTAATAAGTCAGAAGTCTAAAAACAGCCAGTGACAATAATGTAGAGTAGAATGGTCAAGTGAAATAAAAACCACGTGCAACTCTGAATGCGGGCCCTCCTCGGTAGTGTAGTTCAGTGGTGCGCAAACTATTTTCATTTGCGACCCAACATTTTCTGTAAAATTTTATCGCGACCCCTGGATAGAAGTAACGTGAACATTGTAATTCCCAAAGACTTGTACCAATATCTCTACAAAAGCTTAAACAAAACCCCATATTGGTTTTTAAGAAAATTAAGTTTGAAAATGTCAATGTTTTTAAATTTTATTGTCAAGGCGGAGTTTTCAAAAAAGAACAATATTTTCTAAAATAAACATTAAAATATTGGGAAAATTTGATAAATATTTCGAAACAGCTCTACCAACATTCCCACAAAATTTGAAACAAAACTCCAATTTAGTTTTTGAGAAAATTAAGTTTGAAAATTTAATTGTTTACAAACTTTTTCAAAGTGGAATTTAAAAGAAACTGCAACATTTGTTGAAATAAATATTAAAATATTGAGAAAATTTGCTAAATATTCCGGAACAGTTCTACCCACAATATATAGAACATATCCACAAAATTTGAAATAAATCCCCAAATTAGTTTTTGAGCAAGTTAAGTTTCAAAATTTCAATGTTTACAAATTTAATTTTCAAAGCGGAATTTACAAAACACTGCAACATTTGTTGAAATAAATATTAAAATACTGGGAAAACAATGCTAAATATTCCGCAACAGTTCTACAAAGATCTCCACAAAATTTGAAACAAATCCCCAAATTAGTATTTGAGAAAATTAAATTTTAAATGTTTACAAATTTGATTTTCATAGTGGAATTTAAAAAAAAACTACAGCATTTATTGAAATAAATATTAAAATATTGGGAAAATTTGCGAAATATCAGTTCAGCTAAATAACAGTTCTACAAAGATCTCCACAAAATTTTAAACAAATCCCCAAATTAGATTTTGAGAAAATTAAGTTTGAAAATTCCAATGTTTACAAATTTGATTACCAAGGTGGAATTTACAAAAAACTGCAATATTTGCTAAAATAAATATTAAAATATTGCCAAAATTTGCTAAATATTCCGGAACACTACCAACATCTCCACAAAATTTGAAACAAATCCCCAAATTAGTTTTTGAGAAAATTAAATTTGAAAATTTTAAATGTTTACAAATGTGATCTTCAGTGTAATTTAAAAAAACTGCAACATTTGTTGAAATAAATATTAAAATATTGGGAAA
Organism: Phosphuga atrata; assembly: GCA_944588485.1. Lineage (NCBI taxonomy): Eukaryota > Metazoa > Arthropoda > Insecta > Coleoptera > Silphidae > Phosphuga > Phosphuga atrata. The sequence goes on along the minus strand of OX155896.1, from coordinate 18,233,673 downwards.
ATTTGCTAAATATTCCGGAACAGTTCTACCAACATATCCAAAAAATTTGAAACAAATCCCCAAATTAGTTTTTGAAAAAATTAATTTTAAAAATTCCAATGTTTACAAATTCGATTTACAAGGTGGAATTTACAAAAAAATGCAATATATGCTGAAATAAATATTAAAATATTGGCAAAATTTGCTAAACACAACAGTCCGGAACAGTTTTACCAAAATCTCTACAAAATTTGAAACAAATCCCAAAATTAGGTTTTGAGAAAATTATGTTGGAAAATAACAATCTTTTTTAAATTCATTTATATTGACACTATATACTGCTTATTCACTATTTACTGCTACCCAATAATTACATACGAAATGTCTTAATTTTTTTATGAATTCCACGACCCAAAAAGTTTATTGACTCCTCTGGGGGTCGCGACCCATGGTTTGCGCACCACTGGTGCAGTTGACAACATACCTGCCTGGCAAGCGGGAGAGCCGGGTTCATTTCTCGTTTTGGGAGGCAACAACTTGGACGGTTTTTAGTAACCGTCTGGGCTGCCCACCCTGAATGAATGCGAAATATGCATAATAGGAAGAATAACTCTCAATGGGAATACCAACCCCGTGGCGACACCAACCTTTACTTTGCGCCCCAAATCCAGTTGCTCTGGTGGCGTGCGTCTTTTTGCCGTCTTTTGTTAAGGCTCTGATTTTCATGTTAATAAAACCTTCACTATCTATTCTAAGTTATATCTAAGAAAAACCGTATCTAATGTATAAAATATATGTACAATGTTGTATCGATACATGCCGACCCCAGTGTTCCCTCTATTTTTTGTGACCCGTGTGCGCAGTTTTGTGTGCAGTTTTTTCCAAAATAAAAAAATTTGTGCGGCAATTAAAAAAGCGAATATAATAAAAAATACAATACTAATAAATAATATTCAGCAAAATTTTGTACATTCTTATACGCATTGACTCGATCTTACAGCATACCACTTGTACTACATACATTTCAGTGGAACCCAATGAAAAAACTTTAAAATCAAGTCAAATCAATTGTTCGTGAAGAATTTAGCTGAGTACTGTGGCTTCCCCTTTTCATTCAAATGAAAATAAGAAAATTTAATAAAAACGTTGTTTGGTCTAAATTTTTCAATTAACAGATTTGACAAAACAAACAAACAAGAACAACAATTCACAATTACTTATTATTGAAAAATTTTAGAATTAAAAATTACATTTTTTATTAATGGCATTTATTTTATAACTTCTCTTTCCTGTCTTTTGGTTTTAACCACTCTGTAGAGACTTACATTTACATTGTTTCCTTCATTCATATATGATTTTACTCTCATCAGCATATGGTTTTCTTGCAATCGATTTCTTTGTTTCGTTTTAGAAAAGTGCCTCTGATATCTAGTTATTTGGATAGATCTTTTTAATTGTTCATTATTGAAACTAAACGTAACATTTTCTACAAAATCTTTTATTTGTTTAATTTTGATTTTTTTCCCGAACTACATATTTAAAAACGTTATACTGTTCGCTTATAACAGATTTTTCTAAAACAATTTTTCAATTTCCGCTAGACCATAATTTAATAATGGTCATCCATCCATCAAATGATATCTTCTACTTCATCTGTTGGAAACCTTTCTTCCAAATTTTCACATAATAAATTAAGTAATTTTAATCATGAATTGCATATTTTTATGTGAATGGTACAGAAGTGTTTGATTTTAAAGATTCTATTGAAGGATTAGTTCCATTATTTAAAAGCACCTTTATTTTATTGTTCCATGCCACGTTTCCAAGATATTTTGGATCCGTGATTTTATTAATTTTTGTATGCAAATTGAAAAGCATATATGGGTGATAATTAAAATATGGGTGATAACAGTTTTGAAAAATTTGTCACAAAGCACCAAGTTCTTCTAAAATTGAAGATAAAAGTTTTAAATTTATTTGAAATTCAATGTTGTTTAACTTTTAAAAAAGTAAGAAAATATAGAAATTGGATCATTTTTATCTAAAATATTCAATTAATGATTCATAATTTGTAATAATTGTTTTTATTGCAAAATGTCGTGACAACCACCTCACCTCATTAATAGCTTGGAAAGCTATAGAGTTATTTTACACTTCTGTTACACTGTCGTTTTCCAAACATTAGACAATTTTAAAATTGCAGAAAAAATTGAAGAGGAATCGCATGACTTTAATTGGATTATCCCACCGAAAACAGTTTTATATTGATCAGATTTTCTAAATTTAAAATATAAAATCAAACATTTGGTTGTTGAAACGTCTGTGCTTTCAACAATTAAAGTATGAACATGTGCCATTTTAATTTCATTTATTATTTATAGTTATATACGGTTTTTACAACAGTTTTCACCGCTTCCAAAAATGATTTTTTCACCACGCCAGCTTTCTAGTTTCTTGTTAATTATTTCTCGAAACGAAAGTAAAGTTCATTTTAATTGCCAATAATAGATTATCAAGTACATTTTTTTAATATGCATTTCATATGCAGGTGCAATTTTATTTTCTGCACGAAAAAAAAAATTGTGCCCGCGAATATTGTTCATGTGCGCAATGTTTAAAATTTATGTGCGCGCACAGCTTAGAGGGAACACTGGCCGACCCTCGCATTTTTTAAATTAGATGCGTATAAACGTGTAAACATATAAACAAGTTTTCCCTAATAGTAAAATTATCGACTGAATTACCTCCGAATATTATTTATTAGTATTGCTTTTTTTATTAGAAAATCCGACGATTCTGTTTATTAACGAAGTCACTTAAATGGAAATGGGCCTCGTTGCTCACAATGGTTGCTCTGAATGGGCAACTCGGGATGATATATGTAGTGATTTTTCACAATTTCTATTCTTTATTGAAGCGTAAATCGTACCATTTTCGTAAATGGGATAGTTTTTACTAGTCAACCGTCAAAAAATAACATTCATATCTTTAGAAGTTCAAAAATGTCACTAACTTTAAAATGACACTTCTAATGGAAAACCCTGCATATGGCCCCATAAGAGAAGAAAACCCTAGGCGAATCCGATATAAGGCCGAGGCCGCACTACGGTTTTTTCGCGCGAGCGGTAACCGCTATAACCGCGAAACCGCTTGAGAAACACACAGTACGCTATGGCGGGAGAAAACGCTATCAGTCGCGGGAAAAAACCGCTAGTGAGGCCGCTTTTATTAGCTTACTTGTATTAGCTCACAATATTACAAAAGTTGAGCCGTTGTGCGGCCTAGGCCTTACTTTGAGTTAAAACAACAAAATGGTGAACTAAACCTTGTTGATTTTATTACTTTGATTATGTTATTTAGTTACAAAATATACTATTATCGCAACCAGTGTAACGATGATCAACAACGAACGAACTGTACCAATGAATTAACTAACAATAAACCTTTGCTTTTACGCAGTATAAATATGGTATTATCCCGCTCCCGAACGTACCGCATCGATTCCGCTCCCGCAATCCCGCGTTGGTTTGAGGTGAATGAAGGTACATTTCGAGGTTTTCTGTGATATGCAAAAAACTTGAAATGCGAAAAAATAAGAGTTCAACTCAGAGTTCGACAGTGTGTGTATAGAAATAACATATTTTAGATTTTGGGGCCAAAAAAATTTGCATCTGAACCCGCATTGGAAAAGCCGGCTCTGAACAGATTCACGTAAACTTGGCAAAGAATTGTGCATTTTTAATATTTTTGAAACTAATCTGTCTTGCATTGTCTTGCAAACATTCTGAATTTTTGTTGTTCTTTCAAAAAAAAAAAAACTTCGGGAGTCAAATCTACAAGGTTACTGCTATAAAATTTTGTTTCTGCTAGATAAATTACTCAATTGAATAAAAAAGGCTATAAAAAGATAGTTGTGTTTCCAATATTTTTCTAAGAATTATTAGTATAACCTTTGTAAAATGCCCATTTGTATTTGTTACTTTTTTTCGGAGTGCCTGTATGAATTATATACTAGATTTTACTTTAAATGCTTATACAATATAATCGCACCTTACACCTTAGGGTAAATAAGGTTACTGATTATGTATGTACAGTATTATCTTGATAATTCGGCGGTTGATTAATCCGGCTCGTTCCATAATCCGGCGCTGCGGGAAACACGTGTCTTGTTTCCGCGATCCCGCGTCGGATATAAACCTCGCGCACAGCTGAAATAAAGTCAAAAGGGACACCCTTAAATTCTGAAAAGTTGATTTGCGATTGTCACCAATCTAACTCTACTCTACAATTGTCTTCAGAATTTTTAAAAGAGCTTTCCAACAAATGTGAAGTGGATGTTACGCTGACAAAAGATGACATAGCTTGGCTTCAATGCACAAGGAAAATTTTCATTTCTTTTCTGATGAAGAAATCCTTCGCCTAATTTGTTCCACGGATGATGATGATGAAGCTAACGATGACTTGAATGTTTGAACTCCGCGAACTGTAGCAAATAGTGACGCGTTTAACGTACTCAATGTTTGCTTGAAATGGACAGAAGAAAGCGCCACCGCAAGTGATAATATGTTAGTGCGGAAAAGGTTGCCAGAGTGCGTTTTTGATAAAATGTTGAAGGCAAAGAAACAAAACGCTAAATTATTTTGTATAATATTTGTTCAGTTATTTTTTATTTAATACTATCTGTACTTAGTTTGTACATATTATTGTTTCTATGTACACGTTTACCTATATAGATACATATTTTATTCCTTCTGAAATAAAATTGTGCATAAAATATGTAATAGTATATCACGTAACGAGAGTTGTAAGAAGCATATTACGTAAGAGCGGAAGAGTTACGCGCGACCCGCGTAATTCCGCGAGTATTGTAAGGCGTAATTGCCTTACAACTAGAATTATGTACTATACTTTATCTACGACAACACTAATTTGTTTCTGTTTAATAAGAAACATATGTTTGATGTAACACCTTCGACCTTATTTAACTTGATAGAAATGAAAAGAAATACATTTATAATGGTTACATACCTTTTTATTTAATACTAATTTGTAATTTTCGTTAGATTTAAACGGGAAAAACGAAATGAATGAGAGCTTCTATGTGAATTATTAATGATTGACGTTTAATGATTGTTTGGAAATCACGGAGTACTATATTTAAAAATAGTATCAACGTGCAGCTCTCCACCAATCAACGAATTGTAAACCAAACAAGCAAGTGTTATTTTGAATTATTAAATAACATTAATTGCGGATTGTTACATATGTGTGTTGTATGATGTGTTTATATAATCCACGAATTGTACAATATTGAGCAATTACAATTGTGGTCGTAGATAAAATTGTTATTGTTTTGCATTAATCCTAACAATCCGGAATTTTTTGATAATGCGGCGGTTGTCGTATACTAATAAAATGTATATATTCTTATTTAAGGCTTTCGTAATGAGATTAAAAAATTCATAAACTTACATTTATTACTCTGCTAAAATCTTCCAATTTATGTGGCAATTTTTTGTTGAAATTGTACGTTTTAAATGCAACGCCAATTCCGGCACAGCTTATAATGTTATCGAGTTTTCCAAATTTTTGTTTGGTTAGTTCAAGAGCACCCTGCACATCAGCTTCAGATGTTACCTACAAATTGAATCGACAAACATTAAACAACAAAATAAATAATTATAATTATTTACATCAACTGGCACAAAAATAATTTTGTCTTCGCCAAATTGTTTGACCAATTCATTGCCTTTTGATGCTGGTAGATCACACACAACTACTCGGCTACCCTGACGGATCAAATTCTCTACAGTGGCTTTACCCAATCCGGAAGCACCTCCGGTTACCAAACTTACAGCTCCCTGAGAAAAAAAAAACAAAATGTAAATAATATAGCATTATAGTGAAATTAATTAGTACAATATTAGCTAATAAATACTTAAACGCGATTACGGGTTTTGTTCAGTTTATATGACTTATAAGTATCTGTCCAGACTCGCCAGGACCTGGCGTGCAGGGGGTGCACCGCACAAGGGCGGCACTTTCAAGGGAGCGGCAAATAGAGAAATGTCCTTAATGAACACATTGTATAATTTGACTATTTGCATTTGTTTTTATTATGTCTTCACAACAACATCTATTGAACTACATGGAAAATATACGTAAATGTTTTATGCACGTGAGGAATTCCGTTTTCTGCCATACCGGACGATAGTTTAACGCCCGATGAAAAAAGATTTTGCCTAATTATATATGATCATATATGATTATATATGATTTTATATGAAATTATATATAATTATACATGATTATATATATATATATATATATATATATATATATATATTATTATTATATATATATATATATATATATATATATATATATATATATATATATAAATATATATGAACCTATATATAATTATATCTGATCAGACCTAGCTGCTTTAAGTCTATATATAATAATATATAATTATAAATAATTATATATAAGTCTATATATGATCATATCTGATTATATATAGGTCTATATATAATTGTATCTGATCAGACCTGACTGGTATATGCCTGCGTATAAATATATATATATATATATATATATATATATATATATATATATATATATATAATATATAATTATAAATAATTATATATAAGTCTACATATGATCAGATCTGATTATATATAGTCTATATATAATTATATCTGATCAGACCTGACTTATATATGGATATGTATAATTATATATAAGTCTATATATGACCAGATCTGATTATATATAGGACTATATATAATTAGATCTGATCAGATCTCGCTGATATAAGCATATATATAATCGTACATAATTATATATAAGTCTATATATGATCAGATTTGATAATATGTGTCTAAATATAATTAGATCTGATCAGACCTGACTGATAAATATGTAAAATCATACATTATGTCAATTTTATGACAAATAGAAATGTTTACATGTAAATTTTTAATTATTCTTGTTGGGAGATATTTAAAAATGATTATACTCTGTAGCTTTAGCAAAAATATTTATTATGAAATAAAAATATTTTCTACATAACATTAGTCAATAATATAATTACCAAACCATTTTTATATTATTATTTGGTTGTTTGCAAACATAACTACCGACTCTTACAAGTTGAAATATTGATTTAATATTTTTTAATCTAAGCAACATCAAACTATTATTGTCTGCTATTGGTATAACATGCTCAATTGTTTTTTTCGAAACAAAGTGACAGAACATTTTAATATGTTCAACAGCGTATGACTATAAATATTTCACTTTGAATTTTAACAAAAAATGTAATCGATCCATAAATAATGGAACTATTAACGTCTATTTGGACTGTGTAGCTGTTCGTTTTTACTGCTTTGTAAATTTCTGAAGTATAAATTTCTTTACTAATTTTTAAATGAGCCTAAACTGTAAACATACACATTTTCTACTTCATAACCATTAGATAAAAATAAATTACATTCGACAATATCAAATTTAATATTTGTAATATTGTTCCCTAGAAGTTCGTAGTTATTTAATTTATTAATTTTTCTAGCAATGTTTTCACGCTCATCCATTCGATTTTTAAGCATTTGTACTCGCTGCGCAATTTGTATACTGTTGACGATTTCTAATATTCTATTTTTAATTTCGTAAAAAAAAATGATGCTATAAAATTTATATGCAGCGGTTTAGGTGACTATGATACTAAACCAGAGACAAATATCTAAACATATACGCTAAACATATGGTATATCACGTGATACGCCCAGGTTTGCCAGATGAGATCGGCCAAATTACCGAACATGGGTGAAAACAAAAGAAAAAACAAACATTTAATGAAAAGTTTTATTTCGGAACTACACCATAGATCGAATCGAACACACTATATTAAAAATCGTATTTATTATTGCTAATACACGCTCATAACATATGGATGTTGTAATTCGCGACATGTCACTTTGAAATTGCAACAAATGCATTCAGCCTTAATCCACGCTTTATCCACTTTTTATCCATGTCCACGCTTGATTTGTTTCGGCTGTTTGGCAAACAACAAAATTGGCATTTGCTTATTGACTTGAATTTGTGATTCAATTAATAAATTAGAGAAATAAATGAGTTAAAAATACCGAACAATGTTTTTGTCGTATCGAACACCGAACACGGGGCTGAAATACCGAACGGTTCGGTAAAATACCGAACTACGCCCTACTACGCCACAAAGAACTTTTCATCTTTGAACGTGTTTCGGCAGCTGGGTAGACAACGTGTGCATAAATATTAGTTACATATATAATTATAATATAATGTATTATAATGTTTGTTATAAATTGCGAGAGGGACCATTCATATTGTCAAGTTGACGATAATGAAGTGATTTTTGATAAGGATCATCCCCCAGAAGAAGGAGATCATGTAATGTTTTTCTTTAATAATAAACAAGAGAATGGACGGGTAGTTATGATATCTGGTAAGTGATAATAAAATTTATGTGTGCCATTTTCAAAAACATTTTTTTTTAATTATATTTATCAGTAAAAAAATAATATTTGTATTTATTTAAGTAAGCTTTGTTATATGCTATTATACTGAAATTTCAATTTACAAATGCCATAAGGGCGCATATAAATTTTTATTTTTTGAGGATCGACGTAATTATAATCTAGAAGCATAAAAATTAAAAAATTAAAAAATAAATTAATTAAGAAAAGAAACAAAAAATGTTTTCAAAAAAAAAAAATTAAAGATTCGATTAAAGTTTTTTTTTCATTTGTACGCTTCTAGATAATTACGTTGATTTAAAAAAAACATTTTTTATACTTCTCGATTAGGTCTCGGAAGCCAAAAAAGGGAGGGTATAAAAAAATTGCATGTTTGATAAAAAAAATTCACTTCCTTTTCATGTTTCTAGATTATAATTACGTTATATTACGTTATACCTTACGCCTTTTTATTGATACTTTTTACCGGTGTAACGCAATCTGTAACGCAATATGTCAGTTATAACGTGTTACATTCTTTTTCATTTATAATTTATTATTGTTGTAAAATAGATGTTTAAATTGATTAGTCAAGTTTATTGCAAAAAATCAGACTGACTGCATTGGTCAATGCATCGGTCAATGTGTACTCAAGCATCACATGTTGCACGGCGATTGTTAACAGGAGTTTTCAAGCCAACAGGCTATTTAAATTGCACCTTTTCCGGCCAAGCTCCACGAGCTCACTTAGCCCAAGGAAAGGTAGCTCCTGTAAAGGCTTTAAACGAGACGGCCAAGAATGAGATTATTGGTAATTATAATATATATATATATATATATATATATATATATATATATATATACATATATATATATATATATACATATATATATATATATATATATATATATATATATATATATATATATATATATAATATATACATATATATATATATATATATATATATATATATATATATATATATATATATATATATAACTAAATACTTATATAATTATAGTTTCACTATCCATATAAAGTGCTTAAAGCATGTACATTTGGATTTCCCAAACTTTTTGAATTTATTGGATGATATAGTGATTTCTTTTCTAGATTATGCCTTAAAATTGGCAAATGAAAAAAAAATGGACCTCCAGAAACGGGAAACCTCAAACCCGAGAGGATTTGAAAAAAGCGATGTCACAAAAAATCGGAGAGTTAAAAAGAACTCATGATTTAAATAATAAGGAACAAACACTGCCTAGACAACAGTGAAGGTAGATCCTAATATGCGCGACACTCCTCTACCTGAAGTCGCGCGACGTCGCCTATCAAATTATAATTACATACATTGTTTTAAATGGGCACGTTCTCACTTGCGGCACGCGACAGCTTACTACATGCCCATTTAAAACAATATAATCATTATTTGACAGACGACGTCGCGCGATTTTGCGAAGCCGAGTGTCGCGCACAGAGAGTATCGACCTTTACAATTTCGTTTTTTTTTAATAATATAAACATGTTAGTACAATTTTATGTAGAGTAGGAGCAAGAAAATATATTTAACACAGAAAACAAAAACGTATTTATTTAAACACCCAATTAAACAACTTATTACAACGAATTGATACAACGACTGACATATTACGACTTCACTTACTAAGACAGCAACCAAACCGAAGTTAGATGACGTATTAATATGTACCATGAAGCAAAATCATGAAGTAAAGACCATTATAAAGTGTGGCAAATAAAACAGAGAGTCAAAGCTTTAAATGGAAATAACATGGGGAAAATTCTAATCTTTGGAATTTTATAGATAATGTGATAAATAATACGATCATAATAAACCATATATTGTTGTGATCTCGCGATTTTGGTTTCAAAGAATTTCAGTTTCTCACGAGTCGGCAAAGAAAACTAAGTGGACACCCGATTAGTTTTTGTTTATTTAGGACCATTAGTCTGCTTTATCTAAATTATGCGGGCAGACGCTCGAACTTAGGGATCGTGCCGAGACGCCGAGAGGATTTTGTTTTATGAGTTTTGGGAAATTTTCCATAAAGATTAGGGGAGGACTCACACCAAGACCGAGGTGATGAGGTAGAGGGGAAGTTAAAAAGGGGCAGTCAGAATTGAGCTAGCGAGAGAGTAATTTGAGTTTTAAAGACGAACCTCCGTATTTTCGTTGAAGTAAATTCCGGGTTTCGACCATAAGTTTCGCAGAATTAAGTGTATTGTTTATTATTTATTATTTTAAGTTAGTTAGTAATTATTGTAATAAGTTAGCGATTAGTTGTACATATTGTAAGATATTAGCAGATAAGTAGTATTTAATTACATATAAAGGACATATTTGCGTGTAATTAATCCATCCATTGTCCTGATCCTGGAGCAGCACCATACCAAATTACCAGTTCGCAACAGAGATACTATATTTTTGGTGGCAGCGGTGGGATCCAGAAGAATCCGAAATTGGTGGAATTCCTCGGAATTCAAAATCGGTTGGATCCAGAAAGTATCCAAAAAGGACTTGGAAATTTGGTTGCCTTTGGTCGCAGCGAGTTCTGTCCAGGTCTACGTCAAATGCAGTGAATCTACGAGTGTCGTTTCGCCGTACATCACGCAGCTCCACAATAGGACAATTCGGTTGATTAGATACAAACTACGTCTAAGATTTCGTAAAAAACTGTAAGTATATCTTTGTTTCGTACGCAAAATATTTCGCATAATTGTTGACGAATTGTACGTTATAATCAAAATGGCTCTTATGACGTTAGATGTAGCAATGAGATATGTCAAGGAGTACGATGGACAGGCGGGTAAAGTGCAAGATTTCATAGAATCGTGCGATTTGGCGATGGATGCTGTAGCTTTAGACGTCCGAGATATATTATTTAAGATAATAAAAACATCTAAATTAACAGGTAGGGCTAGAGATTTGGCTAGGTACGGAAATTTTTCGACATGGGGCGAATTAAGGGACCATTTAGGGGACAGATTTTTAGAAAAACGTTCAATTTCCTGTTGTCAAATGGAGTTACATTCAACTTACCAATATAACGGTGAAGGTGTAATTGACTATGCTAATAGAATTGAGAAATGTTTGTCGAATTTGATTGACGCGTCTGTGGTTGGCAAGACTTTAGCAATAGCTAAAGAGATCAACGATATTTACGATATTCAGGCATTAAATGTATTTTTACAAGGCTTGTCGGATTCTTTAAAAATTATAGTAAACGACCAAATTCGTTAAAGGAGGCGGTTGAGCTTGCCCGATCGGAAGAGTGTCAGTTAAATAGTGCATTTAGTAGAATAGACATAAAACGTGGGGTAAAATCTTGCGATGTTTGCAATAAGAGCGGTCATTTAGGGAAGGATTGTCACTTAAGAAATAGAAACAGCGAACCACCTCAAAATTACAATACCGTTCGAATAAAAGGTGAAGGTTCGGTATACGGCGCACAGATATCCCAAAATTCCCGAGCTATTTCCCCGATTATATGTTTTTATTGTAAGAAACCGGGTCATAGAATTTCCGAGTGTAGGAGAAGAATTTACAACGAACAAAACCGGCAGACAAATGTAAGCGAAGTAAACCAACAATTTACTAAAGAGCGTCATTCGTATAACATTGCTAGTGATTCGGGAAACGCACCGAGTCCGACAGTAAGTTCCGTGTCGTCGGACCGAGCAATTTAAGCCCGGAACATGTTAAAAAAAAAATCGAAAATAAATTTAGTGAATTGTCGGTATATGTTTCCAAGAGCATTAACGGAGCAGGTTTAAAAAATGTACATTTACCGTTACAAATTTCGAAACAAGGTTTTGCAACATTTCTGTTAGATACGGGAGCCGACATAAGCATTATTAAATTAGGAATTTTAAGGAATGAATTAAATTGGGATAGTGGCAGGAAAACGAAAATTCGGGGCATTACAAATGGTTTTGTGGAAGCATTAGGAGCCATATTCGAGAAATTAGAGGACAAAAATCAATTATTCCACGTCGTTTCAAACGATTTCCCTATATGTTTCGATGGTATTTTGGAAAGTGATTTTTTTGAGTTATTTAATGTTAATTTGGATTTCGGAGAGAAACGAATGCTTTTCGGAGAAAAGTGTTTGAGTTTTAATGAAAATTTAGATATAAGGGTCACTAATTACTTGACGTCTCCGCGTCAAGGTCGCATTGTTGAAACTGAGGTCGGTTTAGATAATTTAGAAGGAAACGTATTAAACATACCTCCTCGGAGTGAAAATATATTTCAAGTTTCGTGCAGGGTAGACAACCCTGATTCATTCGTCTATATTTGTGAAGGTCGCCAAATCAGCGACAATATTTTTATTACTAATTCAATTTCGTATGTTAGGGAAAATAAATTTTTCGTGGGAATTCTGAATACGTCAGAAGATTCGGTCAATGTCAGTCTCGAGCCAATATATTTAGTATCAATTGAGTCAGATAGTTCCGATTCAGTTATTTATAATTGTAATAACGTAGGATTCGATCAGTTTCGAAATAGAAGCGAATTATTAAGGGAATCGATAAAACTCGATCATTTGAATGTAGAGGAACAGAAGGCTATCGGTGAATTGATTTACAGATATTCTGATATTTTCCATCTCGATGGAGAAAAGCTGACTTGCACCGATGCAGTTCAGCCTAAAATTCCATTAATCGGTGATTCACCTCCCATTCATATTAGGCAGTATAGGTTACCAGAAGGTCAAAAGAGCGAGGTACAGAGACAGATTGATAAAATGTTGGATGATAATATCATTGTAGAGAGCGACAGCGCTTATACCGCCCCATTATTAGTCGTACCGAAGAAAGCAGGTGCGGACGGTAAACTTAATTGGCGCGTTGTTGTTGATTTTAGGAGGCTAAACGAGTCTACAGTAGGATTTTCGTACCCAATTCCCAATATTAGCGACATTTTAGACAAACTAGGGAATTCCAAGTATTATTCAAAGTTAGATCTATCGAACGCGTACCATCAGATAGAAATGCATCCGGATGACGGGCATAAAACGGCATTTTCACATCAATTTGCTCACTATGAATTTAAAAGAATGCCTTTCGGTCTAAAATCAGCTGGAGCATCATTTCAACGCCTTATGAATAGCGTGTTGTCGGGAATACAGGGAATTCGCGCATTTGTTTACCTGGATGATATCATAGTATTTTCAAATAATTTGCGTACTCATTGTGAAAAATTGCAAGAAATTTTTGAAAGATTACGATCTTTTAACCTAAAATTAAGTCCGGAAAAATGCGAATTTCTAAATAAAGAGATTGTGTACCTAGGTCACAAAATTACTGATGAAGTAATTTTGCCTGACGAAGATAAAATCTTAGCGGTAAAAAAATTTCCTGTACCAACATGTCAGAAACAAGTAAAGTCGTTTTTAGGTTTGGCTTCGTACTATAGACGATTTATTAAGGATTTTTCAAAGGTTGTTTCCCCGATAAATAACTTGTTAAAAAAGGATGTGCATTTTCAATGGTCGCAACGTTGCCAAATTGCATTTGATGAATTAAAACATTTATTAACTAATTGGCCAATTTTGATTTATCCCGATTTTTCAAAACCGTTCATATTAACGACCGATGCTTCAGATTATGCTATCGGTAGTGTTTTGTCGCAGGGTAAGATAGGTCAGGATCTGCCCGTCGCTTACGCATCAAGATCGCTCAATAAGGCCGAAAGAAATTACAGCACATGCGAAAAGGAATTATTGTCCATTGTTTGGTCTTGCAATTATTTTAGACCGTATTTGTTTGGCAACAAATTTTTCGTTCACAGTGACAATAAGGCATTAGTTTATCTAAAAAATATTAAGTCCCCAAATTCCCGTTTAACTCCAATGAGACTCAAATTGGAAGAATTCGATTTCGAAGTTAGTTACAAGCCCGGCAAATTCAATAAAAACGCGGACGTTTTAAGTAGAATAGATTGGGATCAAACAATTATCAGGGAACCCAGTTGTAGTATTAATTTGACAAATAAAGTAATTAACGATTACGAAATTTTTTGCAAGTATTTAGAAGGTAATGTGATTATACCCGACGACGGTATTCAAGAATGCCAAGATTCACTTCTAGATGATTTGCCTGCTAACGCAAATTTTTGTTAAGAATTCGACGAAAATGCGAGACCATTAGAACCCTATGTTGACGTCGTAAATAAATTACAATGTCAAGACGACCTTGACAAACTTGACGTACAACGGGGAAACGTTTATTTAATGAATATCACTAATAATAGGAAACTTATCTGTCTCGTACCCTCAGTCAATTCTCTTTTGAAGGTTTCATATGAGAATATATTTTATATTTTGATAAAATTAAAAGAAAAACTTATTGAACATAACATAACAAATATTTATGCAGGGAGTAATTTTGGTAACAATTTGAAGTGGTGTAAGGTTAGGCTAATGTTAAGATATATATTTAAAAATTCGGGAATCAAAATTTGTGTGTGCCATAACAAGGTCCGGAAGGAAAACTTTAGTGAAAATGAAAAAAATACAATTTTAACGGAATATCATGACCTGCCCACCGGAGGACACCCAGGTATAGGCCTAATGTACAAAAGAATTAGGCGCAAATATAATTGGGATAATTTAAAATCAGATGTAAGAGAATTTGTTAAAAAATGTAGGCAGTGCCAACAAAATAAGGTTCAAAATAAGACTCATAGGGCACCCTTAATTATTACAGATACTCCCGAATTAGTGTTTGAAAAGTGTTACCTTGACTGTGTAGGACCGTTACCTATATCCGAACATGGCAACAGATTTTTACTAACGTGTCAGGATGCCTTGAGTAAATATTTAATAGCAATCCCGGTTCCCAATATAGAATCAGCTACGATAGCTACATGTTTTGTAAATGAAGTTATTTGTAAATTCGGTATAATGAGCGAAATCGTCACAGATCAGGGAAGTAATTTCATGTCGGAGCTATTCAAAGATGTTTGCAAACTTTTGAAAATAAAGAAATTAAATTGCACTAGTTACCACCCCGAATCAAATTCGGTCGAAAGATCTCATCGAACGTTGGGCGAATACTTGAGGAATTTTGTTAATAAAAATAAAACTGATTGGTGTAGCCATGTCCCTTACTTTTTGTTTTCATATAATACTACACCACATTCAACCACCACGTTTATGCCATTCGAATTAGTGTACGGCAAACAACCTATTTTACCAACGTCAATTACAGCTCCACCAGAATTTTCATACAATTACGACGATTATCTGACGGACTTGAAACACAAATTACGCGTGACTAGACAAGAAGCTAGAGACAACCTAATCAGAAGGAAGGAAAGGTCGAAAGTTTTATATGATAGGAGTAGTTCAAATATAGAATATGAAGTAGGAGATTCGGTTTGGCTATTCGATGAAAGTACCAAAACGAACAAAAGCAAAAAATTACATTCAAGATATTTAGGACCATTTAAGATAGTTTCTATAGATTCAGATGTCAATTGTACGCTTAAAATAAAAGGAAAGTACGTCAAGGTACATAAAAATAGAATAAAAAAATGCCATGCTAATATCGCGGAATCTCGAGTTTAGTTTCTCTTATTGTTAGTTTAGATGTTTAGAATCTTGAGTTTGGAACTCCATTATTCATGAGCCTACCTGCGAATAAGTTCATAATTACAGAGCCTGTCGCGAAATATTTTGTTGTTAACGTTACACAAAGGTATACATGTTTCCATCTTGTTGTTTTTTGTTAAGTGTTAAGTGTAATATGTGACAATATGTTTGTAAATAAAATTGACTAATATTTCTGATACAAATAGTGAAATGTGTGAGACGAACTTTTTAGCGGAAACAAGAGAGGCCTGTGAATATTATAAAACATCGTTGAACCGTCGACCGGCCGTTACTAATCGTAAGATGCAAAATTGGAAGGAATCATATTCATCAGGAGAGGAACCGGCGACTAGAAATTATTCGTACGACAACGCGGTGGCAAAATATGAAAAATTTGTCACTTTGAGTAGCGCCAACTTTTTATTAAGTGAGGGAGTGTTGTGATCTCGCGATTTTGGTTTCAAAGAATTTCAGTTTCTCACGAGTCGGCAAAGAAAACTAAGTGGACACCCGATTAGTTTTTGTTTATTTAGGACCATTAGTCTGCTTTATCTAAATCATGCGGGCAGACGCTCGAACTTAGGGATCGTGCCGAGACGCCGAGAGGATTTTGTTTTATGAGTTTTGGGAAATTTTCCATAAAGATTAGGGGAGGACTCGCACCAAGACCGAGGTGATGAGGTAGAGGGGAAGTTAAAAAGGGGCAGTCAGAATTGAGCTAGCGAGAGAGTAATTTGAGTTTTAAAGACGAACCTCCGTATTTTCGTTGAAGTAAATTCCGGGTTTCGACCATAAGTTTCGTAGAATTAAGTGTATTGTTTATTATTTATTATTTTAAATTAGTTAGTAATTATTGTAATAAGTTAGCGATTAGTTGTACATATTGTAAGATATTAGCAGATAAGTAGTATTTAATTACATATAAAGGACATATTTGCGTGTAATTAATCCATCCATTGTCCTGATCCTGGAGCAGCACCATACCAAATTACCAGTTCGCAACAATATATATATATATTCTTGTTGGAAATTTAAAGCTCTACAAAAAAGGTTTTTAATGATTTTTCGCCAATGATTTTAACTCCACTGGTTCGAAAGTTATTCGAGGTCAAAATTAAAGTTATAGTAAAAATATACATCGAATAACTTTTGAACCAGTGGCCGAAAAAATCATAGACCTTTTTTGTAGAGCGTTAAATTTCCTACAAAATATGTATGGTTTATTATGATCGTATTATTTGTCAACGCCCTATAAAATTCCAAACAAAGAAAAGATATATGATCATATATATTTATATATGAACATATATAAATATACATAATTAGATATGCTCAGATCTGGCCAATTTTCAGATCTAATTATATATAATTATATATAACCATATATAGATTATAGATAGAGAAGTATATATGATCATATATAACTATATATAATTATATATAGTCAGATCTGGCCAATTTTTGTATATAATTATATGTGGATCATATATAATTATATATAATCATACAAAATCTTTTTTCATCGGGCGCATAGTACCTATAAGTAGTACAGTACCTATAGCTCGCAGAAAGCGGAATCTCTCGCCTGGAATGTTAAAAAAAAACGACCAAGTGAGAGTTGTGACTCGCGCACCGAGGGTTCCGTACAAACTTGTAAGTAAGGTATTTTTTTGTGTAGGACGTAGCAAGCACATTCAGTTAACTTGACAAGTGGCCCTTCTGAAATCACGACCATCTTAGTACCGCTGCAAGCATAACCTCAAGATGTCGCTGTCGTACGATGGAATTCTACCCTATATTTTATTACCATACATCCCCCATTCACTATGAGTGTTTAGGGGTTCTGGAACTTCACTATTTGTTTTTACTGCTCAATTTTGCCTGTATACCTATATACCCTGTATAAAGGTATACAGGGTATTTTTTTTAAATAACGCGAATATTTTTAAACTTATAAAAAGAAAACTTTATTTTAGTATTACACTTATTCACTAACTTATATTAAGATGTAACTATTTCTAGATCTAATATAAACTAATAGATTAACTATTTCTAGATCTATTTTGATACTCTTAACATTCAGTTGTTCAATTGACTGCTTTTGGGCAATTGACTACCAAAAAATATAGGGCGTACGTGATTTAAGTATATGTAGATTATAAAGAAAAATTAGACGAAATATAATATACACAGGATGTTACAGGACTTGAGTATGTCGCATGTCAGTTATAAACAAGCAAAATTTAGACATAATATATACCCTGTATATATTATGTATATAGAGCATACGTAATGAAATGCATAACGAATATAAACAAAGAAAATTCAGAATAAACAGCTTGGTGTTAACACATACTTTTTAACCTTCGGACCTAACGGACGAGGACCTAACTGTATGCAACCCATATGCTTCTGGAGCCTGACAATTCCACTACGACAACATTAGTGTATTTTCATAAGTTTCTAATAGTAAATTCGCATTTTTCTTGTAATTAAACTACATATTTACGGTTTTCAGATTTTTCCCTCTACATGTGCTGTAAGACACCGCTTCTTGCCAAATTTCGTGATTCTAGGTCAAGGGGAAGTACCCTATAGGTTTTGATTTCCTTGTGAAATTGCAAAATATGCGACATAAACGGTCATATCTTTTGATCGCGTTGACTTACAAGCTTGATTTTTTCACAGCTGAAAAAGACCGCAGACCCCAGTATTTTTTACAAATTTCAACTTGTTACCTCTACGCGTTCCTGAGAAAAAATGTTATTGACAGACAGACAGAGGGACAGACAGACAGACAGACAGACGGACAACAAAGTGATCCTATAAGGGTTCCGTATTCGGTACGGAACCCTAAAAATAAGCATGTAGGTAAAGAGGGGGCGACATTGTCAGTTTTGCACGCGGGCGGTGAAGGGCCCAGCGGCGAGCTGTCATGTGTCATATGGAAGTTTAGTTCCTCGTGCTTAATGCATTTTTTTAGATTTGCGAAAATGGTCTTATGCTTTGCCCCTTTTCGTAATTCTTACATTTTATTTGATATTGCCGGAGCCTGTCAATTTGACTCATTTACGTTTTTATTGCTATTGGACTCACCCTCCGTCAAAATACATATACATTTTTAAAAGTAAGGAGTGTGGAGGAGATGGAATAAGTATTTGAGTAATTTCATAGTTCTATAAAAAACCTCCTCCATATCCATTAGTTTTAAAAATCGATACTTGTTATAATATTATAATCCTTAATTGGCATAAATGTAAATACACGACAGTTCGTACATTAGTGTGACATCCAAAAGAATAAAACAAAAAAGAAAACAAAAGAATAAAAAAAAAACAAGAATGAAAAGGAAAATAAAAATATCCAAATTAATTCAGAAAAATAAACAGCTCATAAGTTCTTAGATCCTGTTTAGGTAAAAAGAAAGTAAGGAAAAAAACATAAATAAAAAGAAACATAAAAAAGCCTTTAACCCTGTCCTTTGTTTGCACTTCGATATTTTTTCCATGTACATAAGACCCGAGCCACTCTCATCTACTTGTTATATCTATTTTGATGGATGTGTAATATTTTTCAAGTTGGTCGTTTTACACGCATGTAACTCATTTCTTATGCATACAACAATACTTTTTGATAACAATCTGATGCAAGAGTTTTCATGTTCAAACATGTAAATGAACTAGTTACAAATCTATTATAAACTTGCACTTTCAACAATGTGAAATTATTTGTTGCAAGCCTTTCTCGTCG
This sequence comes from Phosphuga atrata, assembly GCA_944588485.1. NCBI lineage: Eukaryota > Metazoa > Arthropoda > Insecta > Coleoptera > Silphidae > Phosphuga > Phosphuga atrata. Next base: position 18,213,817 of record OX155896.1, on the reverse strand, counting down.
AAGGCTTTTATGGAAGCCATAATTAAAAAAAATCGTATCCGTGTTCTTCCATTTCGATTTCTGGTGATTTCTACAAGAAAATATACTATTGTATAATAGGACCAGTGGCGGCTCGCCCATAAGGGCTGCAGTGCTGCAGCCCTCCCGCCAAAATGATTTTTTTTTTAATTATTATTTTTAACTATTACATTAGTCAACCCCGGATCTACGGGGGGGCAAGCCAGGGCCCATGCCTCGGGCGGCAAATTCGGAGGGGGGCTAATTAAAACATGGCAGACAAATACAATGTTTTCCATACGCATACATTGCATACTAATACGCACACTAATTGGTCTCGATAACTTCTCAATAGTTTTCAAGATATTTTAATTAACATCTTATTTTTTTATAAAAAAATTTAGCGGCCAATCAAAATAAATCAAATTTTTAATATTTTATATTTTTATTTATTAACAAATTTAGCTCTCAGCCGCACGTCGGTTGGTACCTTGAGCGGGCGGTTAGCGTGCGTGCGAAAGGGGTGAAGCTGTATTTGGAAACTAGATCGTCGATCTCCGTCCACGGAAGTATTTTGTTTCAAACATTCAATTTGTGTTTACTGTTTAGTTCTTATCGATCAACCGAACATGGATTTGTTCCCATACAGGATGTGTATCCCATACAGAATGTGCCAGGAAATTCGATATGTAAAAAAGTGATGATGTGTGTGAAATAAAAAAAGTTTCATTGATTTCATTGAAGTTGCTGGAAAGACAAGAAAGTACATTTGCCCACAGATTACAGAAAATTGACAGTTGATACTTAAGACATTGGACAATGTCGTGACCAATCTTATGATAATGGGTCCAATATGGTTAGCATCTATAAAGAAGTACAAGCCAGAATTGCAGAAGGGAATGAGCTGGCCGAGTGCGTACCCTGCTTGGCTCACTCCTTAAATCTTGGCAGAATGGTCACCTACCATTCTGCCGCATCATGCCAGGAAGCTATAAACTTATTTGGACTGATTCATAACGTATATTGCTTTTTTCGGCTCCACTGCTCGGTGGGATATTATGAAAAAATATGTTAAAACCAATATAAAAGGAAGCAGCCAGACGAGATGGTCGGTGAAACATGTTGCTGTTAATGAATGCCCTGTTAAACAATTTGCCAAAAGTAGTGCAAGCCTTGCAAGAAGTTAGCAAACTTCTCATGCTTCGGAAGCTAAGTGCGACGACGCAAGTCATCTCTTAATTGCTATAAAGATTTTTTTAATTTATTCTGAATTTGACGATTTGGGCAAATATTCTCCGCGAAATCAATCGAGCAAATATCTAAAGACGAATATGGGCAAGACGACAGTCCGTATATCAGTCCGCCATGATAAGTTGAACACCAATCAGAGTGAATTACGTCACGAGTTAGTAAACCTCGACTTGGACGATCTCTGCACTTTCAAGTTAATAAAATATTTTGTTGCAATAATTTTGTCAGTTAATAAAGTACGAGAAAGACTATGTTTGTACTACAATAGAAAGATTATCCATGCACAAATTGCTGCTGAAATACAAAGAAAAGTCCTGTGGTACTTTCTTATAAAAACTTGTATTGACTGATGCAGATATAACAAAAATTGAGGAAGAGACAAACATAAAAGCTGCCTTTGGCATGAATTAAGATATGGCAGGGTGACGGCTTCACGAGCATATGAATTTAGTAGGTGCAAAACCAGCTGCTGGTTTGCTGATGGAACGCTGATTGCTTTAATAATGGGAGGAACAATCCCAGACATGCCTGCAATGAAACGCGGTAAAATGTTTGAGGATGAAGTGAAGAAAACCGTCAGTACCACACCGGGAAAAAAAAAATAAAAAATGGGACCTAATGGTCTGTAAAAAATATCCCATGGTAGCAGGATCACCTGATGTCCAGTAAATGTGAAGGCTGAAAAATTATGTAGAAAATGGGAAACCGACCCAAAAGCATTGCATATGCAGATGCGGGTATAGTAAAGAATATCGTTTTTTTTTTACCTGATTTAATTGATCAAATCGTCTGCACAGTGCTGTAGTAAGCGCGGAAAAGTAAACTGAAGCTTCCAAGTCGTCCGGTTAAAGAAATATTTGGATTTTTGTAATAAAAAAACTGACATTTTAAACACAATAACTGACGTGTACGTGGTCACATAACTAAGAATGTGCATACAACTGGGTAAGCGGTGGCAAATTTAACTTTGACAACATATTATAAATTGTTTGAATTTTTCTGCGTCACATGTTTGCGTAAAGTATATACAAAAATGGTTTCCAGAAATTATTTGTCCATTCTGGATATTCAGAATATTTTAAGAGATCCCGACCAAACAATTCAAAAATTAGTTGAATGAAAGTTGATACCGTCCGAGGGGCAGTATATGTGTCAAAAATGTGAGGACGGTATCAGAGACGGTATTTTGATCCTGAGTCGGGATATTTATAGGTTATTTTCTTTATTATCATATGTTTAGTGGCTTATAATATATTCTTTTATTTTGATTGGAAGACATAGTAATTGTTTTATTTCAGGTTGGATGGTTTTCGATGGGTCTGTCGTCATAAGGTGATAAAGCGGTCACTGAGAGACAAAGTATCTTCAAAAATGGCAATTTTGTCCTGGCAAAGGAGGTACGCTAGGGGAATTCAAGGGTGTTGTCACACATTTTTGGTACTTGTTTTCTTTTTATCACCTTATGACGACAGACCTTATACAAACTTATACACTTTAGAATTAATATTTAACACGCAAAACAGCTGATTCTTTCTTTGGCTCCCTTATGTTTTCGGTCTATTTACTAACACCTGACGTCACAAGCAGATTGCTTTTTTTCTAATAAAACATTGTTTCCTACAGAAATAATGTATATTTTTGGAAATAGTAGGTACTTTAAAATATTACAGCACACTTTTTCAATATCACTTTTTTAGTCATCATGCGCATTCAACAAAATAATCGCTTTAATGGATGGCCTACTCAAAATTTGAGCGCAAAAAATTAGACAAAATTCAATTGAATATTGGATAAAAGAGGCTAGACAAGTTGCTGAAAAAAATGGCGTTTTTTAATTTAGCCTATTCTGCCAAATAAACGAATTACGAAATGCAAAAAACATTTTGATGAGATTTGTGACGACGAATTACGAACACTTCAACCTGCTCAGCTCGAAGAGCTCGAAATTACTTGACTTTGGATGGTTTACCTTGTTGTCCATACACTCTATGTAACATCATAGCCACTCTACATAACGACAACAATAGGTACGTAATTAATAAGCAATAAACAGAATTTTGTGAAAGTTGCCAAAATTAATAATAACTGCAGCTGTGTGCGTTCTTGTGTTTATTATTATATTGCTTTATTGTCTAGGCCGTATTTACCTCGACTGTCGGCATCATACGTACCGAAGATTTTAAGAAATTCGTTTGTTTGTTTATTGTAATTATCTTGCACGTGTTTACCTCGGCTGCTAGACTGTTTTTAGGTTGCATTATATATACGTTATCATATTCTTAGTTGGTCACAAACTTTTAAACTGTGAACATGGCGAGTAAGAGAAAATCTTTGTGTATTAACGAAAAAGTTTTATTAATACGCGCAATAGAGGCGGGATAAAAGATAAGTGATGTTGGAAGACGCTTTGAATTCAGTCGCCCTACCGTGTCTACAATATGGAAAAACAAAGAAAAAATTCTACATGCAAAGGAGGATAAGAAAATAAAGAAATTTTTAAGAAATTAAAGAAACCTAAATACGAAGATTTGGATCTAGCTATGCTATCATGGTTTCACAGACTGCGCCTGATTAACTTGCTTGTCTCGGGGCCGATCGTGAAAGCTAAGGCAGAGAAATTTTCTAAAGAACTTGGCTTAACGGCTTTCAAAGCATCAGAAGGATGGCGAAGTTCAAGCAACATCACCATATCAACTATGGTAAAATTAATGGAGAAGCACGAAGTGTTGATACGAATGTTATTGACGACTGGATTAATAGAGTGCGGCCAAAATTGAAAAAAAAGTAAGCTCCAAGTGACATTTTTAATGCTGAAGACGCCGCAATTTTCTTTAAGTTGACTGAAATTAAGTTGATAAAACTTTGAAATTTAAAGGAGAAAAGTGTGTAGGAGGAAAATTCTCCAAAGAGCGTATTACAGTGTTTGTCGCTGCTAATATGAATGGCACAGAAAAAAGGAAACTAGTGATAATAGGCAAATCAAAAAATCCGCGGTGTTTTCAGAACATTAATCAATTGCACCTATCACCTATAAAGCTAATAAATCAGCCTGAAAGACAAGTCAACTGTTTGAAGGAGAATTAATTACGAAGGTGGGATGCAGAATTACAGGAACGAAAAATCTTGCTTTTTGTCGACAACTGCCCTGCTCACCCTCATTTATCTAACCTTCAAAACATACAGTTGTCATTTTTTCCACCAAACACGACTAGTGTCTTACAACCAATGGATCAAAGCGTGATTAAAAGTCTCAAGGGTCACTACAGAAGCAAACTATTGATGGAGCTGGTCGAATCTGAGGGTAAAACTTCTATTAATATGATACATGCAGTAAATTTTATATCAAAAGCCTGGGAAGAAGTGACAGCAACAATTATACTGCACTCTTTTCATCATGCTGGACTTTGTACCAGTTCTGCGAGTGCTGAAGTGGAAGCGAGACAAGAGTTTGAAAGTGAAGATGACCTTCCATTAACTGAGTGGGTTCAACAGTTCAACATGCCACAAAATTTCACTGAAAATATACAAACCTACATGCCTGGCTACAACAGCTTCACTTACAGATGAAGAAATTCTGGATTCGGTGAGAAAAACTGAGGAACAGCAACAAGGGGATGAAGAGGATGAGACGGATGATCCTGAGCCTCCACCAAGCATTAAACAAGCACTCGATGCAGAGAAATTATTAGAAAAATACTTTTTGTATAACCAAGTTGATCCCATAGTATCCCAAGACATGAATAAAATACATGATGAAATTCAAATAAAATACTGGTGCAGCAAAAAACATCAAACGAAGATAACAGACTATGCGCAATAAACGTTATTTGTATCAATATTAATTTGTTTGTTGTTTGTAGATTGTATACTTTATTTGTAAGTAACTAATATTATAATAGTAAAATATTATTCATTTTTTTCTCTCTCCATTTAACGACAACTCTCTATAACGTCATAAAACGCACAGTCCCTTCAGTGTCGCTATATAGAGTTTACACTGTATATAATTTAGGATAGCTCAGGATAGGGTCTGAAGTAAAAGGTAATGTTCTACACGTCCATGTACGTACGTATATTTGTAAAAATATAGGGTTAACACAGAAAGAGCTACACAAGATAGATTCTTGTGGCGTTCTTTCCTGCAGGCCTATGTCCATCAGTGGGCTTCTGATGGCTGAAATGATGATGATGATGATAAAGGTAAAAATATAAGCGTCCGGGGACGGAATTTTTCAATTTTTGCCCCGCCTCAAAAAAATTGAAGATCCGGGGCTGACATTAGTCGGGGCATACAATTATTTTACAAAAACATATTTTTCCGTTCGTAGTATATTTGTTTTTTTGAATTGTAGGTAATAAATACCTCGATAGGCGCTCTGTATGTGTGTATTGTGTAATTTAGTGCGGTTGTATATTCATATCTCGGGCTGCAGTCAGTGCAGACCGAGTCTATTGACCTGGTTACCCCCACCCGCGATATACGTTTTTGTAACATGTATATCGTGGGCTGCAAACATTGCAGTCCGCACTCTGTATTTTAGGCATTTTATGAGTTTGTTTCTAAGAATTCGAGTTTCGGCAACGGCAAAGAACCTTAAGTGGACACTATCGGTGGACAATTGAAAAGTAGACAATTTAAAACAAAGTATTAATAAATAAGTAGTTCTTATCTATACACAATACACATGGAAAGTAAGATAGTTATTTTTGAATTTAATTATTGAATTTAATTAATAATAATTTAATTTTTATAGAAATGAACGAAGCAAAAGATTCAGTTATGCATTTGCAAAAGATCAACTTTGCAAGACTAGAATTTCAAGAAAAAATTGAAATTAAATCATTAGGACGGTTAACTCCAGATTTAAATATTTGTCAAGTGTCACTAAGTCGTTCAAATAATTATCACCGAAAATTTAATTCCAACATTTATATGAAGCATAATTGGTTAACAGGTTGTCCAAAAAAATGCTCTTTTTAGTTTTCCATGCCTTTTGTTTGGAACAGTTACGTCATGGATAAAATCCATCGCAGATTTACATCATTTAAATGAAAACATTAAAAAACATGAGAAATGTGCAGAGCATTTAAAAAGTGTGTGCAATCTTGAAATGTTAGGAACAGTTGATATCAGAACGCAATTAAGTGGGGCCTACAGACAAGAAATAGACATAATGAAAATGTGAAAAAAAAATTGCGATATTTTATCTAAAATTATCGACTGTATATTGTTTTGTGGTAAATTTGAATTAACTTTGAGAGGACATGATGAAACTGAAAATTCATTAAATCCTAGAGTTTTTAGGGGGTTATTACAATTTGCTGGAAAAAGAGACGAAGATTTGAAAAATCATTTTTAAAATTCACATATTTTTAAAGGATCATCAAAAACTATCCAGAATGAACTTTTAGATTGTATTTTGAACGTGTGTAAAGAAGAAATATGCAAACAAATTAAAAGAGCTTAATATCTAGCTGTTATGGCAGATGATACTACAGACGTTTCGGAACATACACAACATGTAATTGTTTTTCGTTACGTACTAGAAGGTACTGTATATGACAGATTTTGGTGTTTTTTTAATCCCAAAATTCAAAATGCTGAGGGTTTAGCCGAATGTTTATTGGAAGAATTGAAAATTGTATTGGGAGATGATCATAATAAATTAATCGCACAAACATATGACGGTGCTGCCGTAATGAGGGGAGTAAAAGGAAGCGTACAAAAAATTATTAAACAAACATATAAAAATGCGAATTTTGTACATTGTTACGCTCATCAACTTAATTTAATAATGGAGCAAGCTGCATCACAAAATTCGCAAGCTCGATTTTTTTAGTAGCCTAGCAGCACTCGACGGTATTTCTAGACGAATTCCTCGAGGATCAAACACACGGTGGAATTTTAATAGCCGAGTCGTGAACACAGTTTTTGAAAAAAAGGGATGTTTGCAAAATTGTTTTGAATCACTTCCACAAAATAATAGAAATTTGGCAATGGCAACTATACAGTCAGCTACAGGATTAATTCGTACTTAAAATGATGAACATTTTCATTTTTGGTTAAAATTTTTTCATCAAATCATGCCCCATGTCGATATTTTGTATTGCAAATTACAATATCGTTATGCTAATTCTATTATTATTTTCGAGGCAACAGAAGAATTTACTAAAATTATTAAAAAAATCGGAAATAACCTCCCTTCGGTTAATCACCAAGAGGATTTTCTATCTGAAAAAAGGCCATGATTTTCAAAAGAAGTAACGAATTTAGCTGCAAAAGAAGTTTGCGATTGTATAATATTTCAAGCAAAAGAACGATTTGCTTTTACGAAACACTTATCTGCAGCAAGATTATTTTCCCCGTGTATTTTTTTCAAATAATACGAATCAAATTCCTATCATCGAACTACGAGAATCAGTGAATGCATATCCAAGTTTAGATAAAGAGGGGCTTAATACAGAATTACTTGTTTAATATGATCGACCAGAATTTCAAATTCCAAAAGGACACAAAAATATTTATGATCTAATGTATAACTCAGGAATACATGAATCCTTTGTAGAAGTTTTTTATTTACTTGAAATAATAATTACCACTCCTATGACAACAGCAGAACCTGAAATATGTTTTCGCTCTTATGAGAATAAAGACCTTTTTGAGAAAGAAATACAATGGAACAAAAAAGACTAACAGTATTAGCTATGATTAGCATAGAACGAACTATGATTAGCATAGAACAGCAAAAAACGTAATCTCAAATATACCAAATTTTAATGAAAAGGTTATTGATGGTTTTGTTAATCTAAAGGAACGTAGAATGGAATTTAAATATAAATAATTGTTACTGGTATTACACTGAATTAAAAAATGCAATATGTTTCTGTATGTGTCAATAAAACTGCGCTTGTTTCAACTCGTAGTGATTTTTTATTATAATTTTTTCCAGCCCTCCCACAAACATCATCCACTAGCCGCCACTGATTAATCAGAACCTCTCAGAGAAAATGCGAGGCCTGGGGCAATTGATATTTGAAGGCACCCCCCCACGTCCGTTGAAAAGTAAAAACTTAGTAGAAGAAAAAAAGTTTTTCTTAGGGCCTCTTTCACCATCCTCAAGTAAAGTGTCGAGTAGGCTTTCCGCCAGTTAAAGTCACCCGTAACTCCATGTGCGAGTTTCACGACGTTCGAGTAGCACTAATCATAAAATTAACCGATCCGTAACTTACTTGCCACGACATCTGCCCATTAGTGGGTTTAGTTTACAGTTAAAAATTGTCAGTTGTCATTTTGTGTAGGTATTTATCATAACGACAACGATTATTTTAAAATTTATTAATAAAAATGGATTTAATTGATTCGATTTATCATCAATTGGAAGAATTAGAACATTCTAGGACGCAACGAGTACCTAGGATTCGTGTATTTAAATTGCGTATTGATTATTTTACGGACCCAGATGAAAGTGATTTTTTTTGCCAGATTTCGTCTATCGAAATATGCAGTAAATCAAGTGCTTAACTTAATAAAACATAAAATAATCTTTAATTCACAAAGGTAAGGAATTTTGGAATTTTTTTCATTATTCAAGTGATTTTACTAATAACCTATAAAATCTACTGAAATTCTTAGCAATAGCTTACCATACGCAGGGCCGGCGTGAAGGGTGGGCGAACTGTGCGACGGCCCCGCACATTCAGAGAGTTGAGTTGATATTTTGTCTGTAGGTCGGCATCTATTGGCGTGCACAGTCTGCTGCGACGGACACATTTAGCCGCTTAATTGAGTTGCTAGTTCTCGTACTCGTAACTGAAACTGTACGAGAACAATAATTGTTCCATGTGGTCCACCTTCTAACTTAACTACAAACGATTTCCCAAAGGATGCTAATAAGAGATGTTTTTCCGCTGCACATTATCTGAGAATAATGGCAAATGGAGACAAGCATTATAGAAGATGGCTTGTATATTCCAAAACTTCCGACAACATATTTTGTTTTTGTTTCTGAAGTTATTTGCCACTGACTACATTTTTTAGCGGATAAGGGGTTTTCCGATTGCCGGCACGTAAGTCAACGATTAAAATCTCATGTACGATTCATCATACATATTAAATGCATGCATTGGACACAAATGTTATGCAATTTAAAGATGAACAATACAATTGATCAGTCTCGGCGAAAGCCAATAAATAATGAAACAAATAGATTGCAAGACGTTTTGATGACGATGATTTAAGACGATTTATATACTTTTATATACTTTTTACGAATTTTTACTTTATACGAATTTATATACTTTTACTTGATACTATTCCCTAATTTACTATTGTAATAGTACAGGACTCTACGAAAGCAAAGTATTACCGAATCAGCCACTGACAGCTCGAGGGCAAACACGACCACCTGTCGAAAACATCGAATTCGAAGAAATTCCGGATGTCGTTCCAGAGGAAATAATGCTGGCTATACAACAACTTATAGAATAGAAGAGCCCCTGGAAGATGACATATTACCAGAGATGATCAAAAGCAACGACAAGGTACATAGTGAAGTGCTATCAATCCTATTCACAAAGTGCATCCTGGAAGGTAAAGTACCTGCATCATGGCATAAGATCATAATAATAATAATAAAAATAATCATAAGATCATAATAATCACATTAACGCAGTTAATCCACAAAAAATAAGACATCAAGAGGCTGGAAAACTACAGACCTATCAGTCTACTGTCGCATGTCTACAAGCTCTTCTCTCGGGTTCTAGTTAACAGACTTGACAGGAAGCTGGAATTCTTTCAACCCAGAGAACAGGCAGGCTTTCGCCCAGGCTTCAGCACCAATGACCACCTTCAAACTCTCAAAACAGTCGTGGAGAAATGTAATTAGTGCAGTAAACCACTTATCCTAGCCTTCATCGACTACGAGAAAGCGTTCGACTCCATAGAGTAGTGGGCCATAGAGTAAGCTAGTTAAATGCTGTATTGATGAAAGGTACAGATCCTCAACCACCTGCATCAGAACGCCACTGCCTGTGTCTCCCTGCACAAGAAATCCATCAAATTTCATCTAGTGAGAGGTGTCAGGCAAGGGGACACGATATCACCGAAGCCGTTACCATAGCACTAGAATTTATATTCCAACAGATGCAATGGGCAGGGAAGAGGCTGATTATTGATGGAGAGAATGACCAATCTGAGGTTTGCTGATGACCTGGTTCTGGTCTCAGAGAGCATTGGGGAGATGATGACGATGCTGGAGTATTTGAGAGTGAAATCCGAGAAGACGGGTCGAAAGAAGACGGGAAGACGGGAGAAAATGAACATGTGGAAAACCAAGAATATGACCTACATTCCCGAAATCACAGACTACCAGCTTCCAGTGGAGAAAGTAACCGAGTACATATATTTGGGGCATAAGATTACACTGGGCTTTGAGAACCAGGCAGCGGAAGTGGAAAGGAGGATCGCGCAGGCCTGGGCAGCGTTCGATGCCAATAAGCAGATTCTACATGGCAAAATATCCCTGGATCTCAAAGTGAAAGTATTCGAACAGGGTGTGCTCACCTACGGTACAGAGACCATGACCCTTACACAGAAGTCCGCCGAGAAGTTCCGAGTTGCGCAGAGGGGTATGGAGAGAGCGATGCTCGGGACCACCCTCAGTGACCCGAAACGTAACGAATGGATCCGGAATAAGACCAAGGTGAAAGACGTCATGGCATAGCAAGGAAAAAGGGGAACATGGACATGGGCAGGACACATTGCGATAATGAACGAGAGTCGCTGGACGAGACGAGTCCTTGAATGGAGACCCAGACCGGATACTCGAGGGCGCGGCAGAGCACCGCAACGCTGAATGGTCGACGGCACTGAGGTCGAAACTGGATGAGACGGGTACAAAATCGACAAGAGTGGATGAAGAGGGAAGAGGCCCTACATCCAAGATTGGATCACCAAAAGGCCATGATGATGATTCCCTAATTTATTTATTTAAAATTTTTTGACACTGGAATATAAACTATTTATATAATGAACCGATTTATTGAAATTAATGTATTAAAAAAATTAAATGTGAATATTTGAAGCACCTTTCATATGAGAGAAGGTTTCATTATTTTGCACAGGGCCCCGCAAAATATAGCGCAGGCCCTGACCATACGTTTAATCCATGGGCGTAGCCAGGGAGGGGGGTTTTGGGGGTTCAAACTCCCCCCGAAATATGCAAAATATATACATAAATGTTATATTGAAATAAAGAGACGAGCAGAGTTCTTCAAGAGAGCATGTTAGATGTGAAGTTTAGGAACCCTTGTGTGTCAGTTTAGAAAGTAAATTGGTGCATTTCTGTTTTCGGATTGCCGTCAGGTCAATAAAATATTTTTTTATTAACGTATCTAGGTAATTTTAATTTTCTTAGGTGTCACTAAAAAAGTTAGACGAGAATTGTGGAGAACACTTATTGGAAGAAACGATCTTACATCGAGTTCTAAAATTTATGAGGTTAGTATTTAGAGAAATGGTGAAGTAAAGATGTAAGAAAAACTTTTTTGAATGTGTTGTGTAGGTCCATTTCTCAGAGACCCAATTTGCAGACCCAACAGAGCTGATGGCTGGAAATTATTACGTCCTGATGCAGTTCCTGATTTATTGTTAGTGAAGTCTGTCGACATACCAGTGGGTAAAAAAATGATTATCGAGGAAGTTGTGAATCAAGTTAGTGAACCTGAGGAAAGGTTTGGGAGCAGTAATGGCAAAAGAATACGTTTGAAATCGGAAAATTGCAAAGAAATGTTCATGAAACATTTGCTACAAGTTGAACCAAATAAAGTCCCAAGTGAAATAAATCCCTTCTTGCCATGGAATTTTACAATATTTATTTAAAATGTTTGTAAATAGCAGATTTTATTTTTCTCTGCGTGAGGTGAATAAGCAGAACAAACAGATTTTAAAATCTTCTTTAGACAGCCGTAATCTTGCAATGAGACAATTTGTTGGTAGGAAAAAAAGTAAAAATGATTGTATTTCTGCTGTATACCTTTATATAATAAATAAATGTATTTATATTAAAGCCCCTTCTTTGAAACATTGACCTGCACATCCTTTTCAGTGCCAGAATGTATGATCTCTGTACTAAGCATACAGTAATATTAATCGGGAAAAACGTTTAAATTTCCCGCTCGCTGGTTGCCCTACAATGGCCGCCCTCATTGCGGTACTTTGTATATCCAGTGACCCATTCATGAACGTCATATGTTTTACATTTGGTGGTGCATCTAGAAAATGGTTAACGAGTTTATTTCAACGCATCAAATGTTGCTCAACGTGCTGCAACAACACTAGCGACAACATTGACAAGTTTCTTTTTTATTTGCAAAAGCGATCCATTTGCACGAACGTTTCTCTACTCTCTAATGTTCGTGGGCCGACATCCTTTGAATCAATTGGAACTGTCAATGGTGCAGTGTGTCCAACATTTCGCGCTGCATGTCAACAGCTCAATTAGCTTAAAAACGAAACTCATTGGGACATTACAATAGCTAATTCACATGTTTCAGCATCTCCAAATCAGATACGCACATTATTTGCTATCTTTATTTCGACATGTATCAAAAATTTTGGGCATTTGTACATCGGTTTTGGACTTTCGGTTTTTGGCCTTTTTAACTTTTGTGTGGACTTTTACATTTTGAACTTTGGTTCAAAATCCAAAGTTCAAAATATAAATTTTGCAATTTTGGTCTTTTATATTCTGCACTTTTGGGCTTTTACATTTTGAAGTTTTGGATTTTTGACTTTTGTATTTTGGGCTTTAGAGCTTTTGGGTATTGGATTTGGAACTTTTGGGTTTGGCATTTCTTATACGTCGCACTTTATGCGAGGGAGAGGACAGATAGGATTATATTATCATCTATTATATAATCGTGTACGATAATATGACCAGATATCGATACGCGAAACATTTTATTGACTTTAATTTATCTAATAAGTTAATTTTTAATGATTATAGATTCTGAGGCGACACGAGTATATATATATATATATATATATATATATATATATATATATATATATATATATATATTTATATATATATATATATATATATATATATATACATATGAATAGTTATTAAAAGTTAGTTAAATTGAGTGCCAAATTGAGCTCCTGTAATTCACTTAATGCAAACATATTAATATGGTTGTGGTTCATGTTTTTGTATACTTTTTAAATTTTGAGACTGCAGTTTTTGGTGTCACACATTTATGAATGACGTGGCTCGTCAAGTAAGTTTTCTGTTGGCAACATTATCATGGCATAATTATCATTCAAATAAGTATGACATATTTCACACTTTTCTTATTTCTTTTGTTGTAGATTTTGAAGAGTAGAGTTTCATTCAACAGTTTACACCTAAAAATGTCAAAACGTCGCAAAATATTGACAGAATCTGAGCTGCAAAAATTGCTGAAGAAATCGACATAGAAGCTTATAGCGCCCACGACTATGATTCAGATGACTCGTAAATCTAGGATGGGAGCCCGATGAGTCCCCACCAGTCTCATAAGAATTATCTGACAATGAAATCAATAATGATGAGAGATGTATCGAAAATGATCTTCAGGAATTAACCATGGAAGAAATTGCAGAAGAGACTGGTGAGGAACAAGTTGAGGAAGCAACATTCGGATTCTGTTTGGAGTGAATATGTTGGAAGGCACAGTGTTTCAGTTCACTGGTTCCCAATGACTGCAAAGAGATCTACCAGAGAACATTTTTCCCCTAGAAGCTTTTTACTTAATCGTGGATGATAAGGTTATATATCTCATTGTCACTGAAACTAATAGATTTGTGCAGCAGACTATAGCATCACAAAAGAAAAGAAAATATGCTCACATCAGAAAGTGGATACCAACTAATGCAGCAGAAGTACTGAAATCTTTAGGATTAGAGATCATTGGGTTAAACAAGACGTTTACTGGCTAGAAACAAGCTTATAGAAATATCAGGAAAGGGGAGCCCAGGAAGACGACAGACCTGCTGGCTGAAGAAATTGAGGGAGTGGTTTGGTTGTTGCTCCTCTATAGACCTGTGTAGAGTAACAGTGTCAAAAATGAGAATTGCCATTATAACCAACCTCCATTAGAAGAAGGTTACGCTTGGCGACCAACCGGTCCCTTCGGTATGGGTTGCTTGACACCTTTGGATTAAGGGTTTGGAAATTCTTAGTTGTTCACTCCCCATTGACCACTCTAACAGGAGTTGGAGTCCAGTCAAAATCGTCCAATGGTTTCAATTTCTGAATGGATTTCCACTTGCTGGACCAATGATTTATGAAGAATAAATTAATCATAAATAAAGTCAAATTTAATAAAATTCAAGACAAAATGGAGTGTTATAAAGCATCTACAGAAATGCAATGTAGGAAAAGATACATTAGAGATAAAACAATCTGTTCGTTTTTTGGGCATCTATGTTGATAGTTCTCTGGTGTAGCCAGCTCACATAGTACAACTGAAAAGCAAACTAAATAAAGGCATATTCACATTGAGAACATTACAACCATACAGAGATGTTACAACATTAAGACAGGTATATTTTTTCATAGGAGAATACAAGGTATATTAGAGAACTATAACTTAACCTTGCCGACAAGACAAGAGTAGACAGACAAGACTAGACAAAAAAGACAGGATAGACAAGATTAGACATACAGACTGGACTAGACGGATTGTTAACTTATAATATTAAAAATCCAGAATTAGAGATAAACATGTAGTATGTGATTTCAAAAGCTTTATGAATACAAAATTAACTGTAAGTTGTGGGTTGCAGGCTATAAGTCCATATTTTTCTATGTAATCTAGTTTAGTATTCCATATTTTCTTATATATCTTACTTTTTCATATGACAAATAAAACTCAATTAATAATTGAAGATATATACACACATTAGGGAATATATTCTTGTTGTCTGTGAATTGAAATAATGTTCCATTTCCAAAAATTTAAATGGCATTCCCAGGAGTTACAAACATTCAATTTTATACTTTATATGTCGCA
This sequence comes from Phosphuga atrata, assembly GCA_944588485.1. Lineage (NCBI taxonomy): Eukaryota > Metazoa > Arthropoda > Insecta > Coleoptera > Silphidae > Phosphuga > Phosphuga atrata. Next base: position 18,198,508 of record OX155896.1, on the reverse strand, counting down.
GAAATAGGTTAAATAAACCAAAATTCTTAATTACAACCAAATGTAACCTATAATATCTAATTTTTTTTATAATATAAATCAGATTAATGTCCAGTCATTTGCTCATAAATTTTATATTAAAAGTTGTACTTGATTGGTGTGATAATTTTAAATACACTTTTAATATACATTCTTGATTATTTTATAAATTTTGATAATAAATATTGATTAATGAAGTTTATTATCAGACATTAACAACTAATCAATAACAATTACATACCTTCAACATTTTCTTGGAGATATTTTATAGGTTATTTATACTGGGAACCGGTTCACGTGTGGTGTGACGACTATCTAATCTATATACTGCTAGAATTGTTTTTATAAGGTCAAACCCAGCATATTATTACCAGTTATCATAAAAAAAACGCGATTAAAATTAAGAGTTAAGCCTCGGTCACACACAGCGAATACTCCCTGCGAGTTCCTAATCGCAGCGAGTATTTGCTATGTGTGACAGGCTATTCGCTGCGAATAGAATCATTCATTCATATATGTAGTACGTAGTACTTACTATCTATATACAGCGCCGTTGCACAGTGGGGTATTTACGCTATTTAGGCGGCCAAAAATCATTTTCCTAGAATTTGTTCCAGTTAAAAAAAAAGTATATCCTGATAATGTTAAATAGACATAGAACAATATACAACCCTTTTTTTAATCACTTGTTTAAGTACGCACCGTAGTATTAGTCGTAATTCGATCTGTGTTGTAAGTGTGTTGAGTAGTTCACGGCCTCAAATGCAGGTCTTGAATTTTTTTTTTTATTTTTTTGGAGTTTGTTTTGAAAAAAATTGTGATGGATTCCAATATATCAGGTAATACCACATATATATTTATAGATTTGATGTAAATTTATCGAATAATTAGTAATAATTTTAAGGATACAAAATGGTAATCGAAATTAATGAAGAAAAACTCCATGATTGATTTTCAAAAAGGTTTTTGTTATACTTCCGCTTGCGTCCCCGCGGTTTCTTAAGTTATAATAGAATAAATAGTGTGGACTGAAGACTGTGACAATCCAATAGCCCAAAGACAGATAGCCTGGGTGAAGTGGTATTCTAAAAAGACCAAGGAAAATTGGCATACATTTTTGGAACACAGAAAGGTTACAGCCAAGATAATTCGAGGAACCAAACGAACCTTCACACAAAACCAACTAACCCAAATCGAAGAGAGCTTTGCTAAGAATAATTCCAGAGATTTCTTTGGAACCTTTAAGCAGGCACTCAGAAAATACGCTCCGCCAAGCCTCCACATCAGAGACTCACAAGGCAAACTGACTTATAACGACAAGGACAACTGCCACCTTTTGGCTCAGTACATACTTTAAAAATCTACCCAACTGTGACCCACCCAGCGAAGACTTCGACTATAAACAAACTACACCAAATCCGGACTCGCTTCCCCCTTCAATGGAAGAAGTTGGCCAGATCATTCAACTTCTTAAGAATAACAAGCTGGAGAGGACTCTATCTTTGCTGAACTGTGGAAAGGTGCTGGAAACAATGCCGTGCGCAAGCTAACCGAGATCATCCACGACATCTGGGAAACAGAGAAATTACTACCCGATTAGAAATCTGCTCTGATCCATCCGCTTTACAAAAAGGGAGATTTTACGGATCTAAACAACTACCGTGGAATTTATCTCGGCCCAATAACATACAAGATTCTCTCGAAGGCGTTACAAACAAGGGCAGAAAATCAGTTGGATAGTCAACTGGGAGAATACCAAGGGGGCTTCAGGAAGATCCGATCCTGTGTTGAACAGATCCTCAATCTTAAAACTGTACTTGCATACTCCAAGATGAGAAACCGCAAGGTGGTAGTCACCTTTGTTGATTTTAGGAAGGCCTACGATTCTATTGATAGAGAAACGCTTAACAAAGTACTCCAGGAACTAGCACTAGACAACAAAACACGCAGACTAATCCTAGAAACTTTGACCAACACCCATTCCAAGGTTAAATGTAGAGGCGAGATTTCAGAAAGCTTCGAAATAAAACCTGGAGTGAGACAAGGAGATGGACTTTCCCCACTTCTCTTCAACTGTGTCCTTGAAAAGGTTATGAGAGAATGGAGCAAGGAACTGAACAATTTGGGTGCTCATCAGGAGTTGTATCTACCTGGGACGTAAGAACGATGGACTGGTTGTAGATTGCCTGGCCTTTGCAGATGACATGGCACTGTTTGCTGATTCTCTTGAGATGGCAACAATGCAGGTAAACTGCCTCAGAAAACAGGCTGCCAAAGTGGGTCTTCAAGTGTCGCTGGAGAAAACAGAATTCTTCACCAACATCAGAGAAGCAAACAGAGAGATGTTACTAGAACAGGGAAACATCAAGAGGACTGAGAAATTTAAGTATCTCAGCGAATGGATTGAACCCAATTTATCAGAAAGAGCATCATTATCCAAGAGAGTCAGCAAGTTAAAACTAGCCTATCGGCTGACTAAGAACACTTACAATAAGATATGCCTGTCACGCAACCTGAAACTTAAGCACTACACATTAGTCTAACGACCAGAAGCCCTGTATGCCATGGAGTGTCTTTCCTTGAACCGAAGGGGTCTAATAGAAAAATTGGAAATCAGAGAAAGAGAATCCTCAGGAAGATCCTTGGCCCGGTAAAGGAAGATGGGGAATTCCGAAGACGGCATAACTCTGAGCTCTACGAACATATTGAGAAGCTCTCTGACTGTGCAAGGAAAAGAAGGGTAGCTTTCTATGGCCACGTTGCACGATTACCTCCAAACCGAATAACCAACCATCTATTCACCTTCTGGAAAAACAAGAAGCTTCGTACCACTTGGTTGACAGAGACCGAGAAGGATATTAAAGAACTGGGAATAACAGATCTCAAAAACCGACAGTCTGTGAGACGCACCCTGAAGGAAGTCCGTGGATTTCAGGAAAAACCTTGAAGGAAAGGTACCCCCTGGACAGAAGAGAGAAAGGAGTTATACTGTCAGAAGATGCGACAATACTGGGCAAAAGTCAAAGCCCATCAATTGAACAAGCGTGGTCCAAAGTAGGCCTATTCGAAAGAAGAAGAAGAACAATAGTATGTGTACTGACTAAAAATACCAAAATTAGCCGCGGACTCCCGTGAAAACGATGTTTTTATCGATAGTTTGTGTTTTGTTCCAGTATCCGAAGGTACCTCAGGCGCTCGAGTAGTAACGCGTAGATTTATTTTTAACAAAATGCAGGAACAAGATTTACCAAATTTTGACGAAAAGTTGAACTACCTTCAGACATATATTTTATCGCAAGATGGATATTGTGAAAGCTAAATGAAGGAAGTTAAACATAAATTCTCCCATTTAAAGTACCAATTTAGCGCATAAAAATCAGAAGTTTTCTATAAAAACAATGACAATTGGTTACAAAAAACATTCGAAATACCGAGGGTTAAACGACGTTCTAGTGGCCGACCAACAAAATCGTTTGAAGCATCAAGTGAAAGAAGCAAACGCAGAAAAACAATTGAAGTGCGCAGTATTGTCGAGGAAGGTGTGTTAGTGCGAGCTGCTTAATTATCTCTTAAGTTCTGGAGAGAGAATTGCATCGAAAATTCTGAAAGATATAACAAATTCTCCGCAGAAAGCTCAAAATTACCAACCAGCATACAAAAAGTCAATGCACGGAAAAAGGTCACAACTTGATCCAATGGTCGCCCTCTCAATGTTTATAGAAGCCGATCTCTCAAGGCGGCAATATGAGTTATTAGAAATAGTGACAAGAATTATTATCCGAGTTATACCATCGTACAGCAAGCAAAAAAGACTTGTTATCCGGGAAAAGCAGCCTATCGGGTAACTGAAAGTTGTGCTGAAATTAACTTGCAGCATTTATTGGACCACACAGCAAAACGTTTGGCTACATATTTGGAGGATCTATTGATGACATTGAATATACAAGAGCGTAAATCATTGACGCTAATTTCGAAATGGGGATGTGACGGATCGCAACAAACACAATATAAACAGATGATGCAGGAAGAAGATTCCACAGACAGCAATATTTTTCAATATTAAGTTGCTTTGTTCCACTGCAATTGGTTTGTAGCATAAACAAAAAAGTTGTTTGGCAAAATCCAACTCCCTCGTCGCCACGCTACTGTCGAGCAATGAGGATACGGTTTATCAAAGAAACAGTGGATATCACAAAATCCGAAATCGCCTATATAGAAGAAGCTATAAACGTTTTACAAAATAGCGAATTCATACAAGGAAAGAGCTCTATTTCGATTAAGCATTTATTGACGCTAACTATGGTGGATGCCAAAGTATGTATTGCTGCCACGTCAACTACCTCAACTATGTAATGCTACATTTGTAGTACTACCTCCAAACATTTTAATGGCCTTAATGTTACAAGAAAAGTCTCCATAAACGCATTACAATTTGGCCTTTCTATATTGCACGCTAGAATACGCTTATTCGAAAATATTCTCCTATTGTCGTATAAAATTCCCGTACAAAAGTGTCAGATAAGATCAAGTAGTAGCAAAGAAATTGTAAAGCAGAAAAAGGCCGAGATACAGGCGAGATTCCGAGAGAAAACGGGCTTGATCGTCGATGTGCCTACAGCTGGATACGGCAACACTAATGATGGTAACACTAGCAGGAGATTTTTCATCAATCCAGAGATGGCAGCTGAAATTACCAGTATTGACTACAACCTGATAATACGAATCAAAGTGATTTTAGACGTAATTTCTAGTGGTAATAAAGTGGATTTGGAAAAATGTGCTAAATACGGATATGAGACCTCCAAAATTTACGTGGAATTATATCCCTGGCATCCCATGACTCCAACAACGCACACAATCCTTATCCACGGTGCAACGGTCATGGAAAAGGCACTGCTACCTATATTATTACTGTCCGAAGAAGCAGCAGAGGCGCGCAACAAGCACTTTCGTTCATACCGGATGAATTTCGCCAGGAAATTCTCGAGAGAGCAGTGCAATTTAGATGTTATTAACAGATTATTGCTCAGCTCTGATCCCCTAATTACTAGTATGAGGCCGAAACCAAGAAAAGGATCAGTTATGCACAGCAAAGAAGCAATGCAAATACTTGTTTCCGCCGAGCTCAATAAAAACGACGAAAGTTCTTCAGAAGAATCTGCGGAGGAAACTGGGGAATGTCGAACTGACGACGAGATGTGGGACTCTGCAGGTTAACTAATAAGTTTTCTTGTTTTTATGAAAAATTTAGTTTTTGCTTCATTTCCCTTAATATAAAGTTTGAAATCTTTTTTTTGTCCCAATATACTATTTTTTCCAATTTATTTATACTCCTATGTACTTAAAACAACGATAACAATTATAAATAAACATAAAAACCGATTTAAATTGTATATAAACTAAGAAATAATTTTGGTCGGCTAATTCGCTGAAATACCCCACTGTGCGTCGTTTGGATTTTGAGGCCCCAGGCATAAATATCGTGGTGGGGCCCCCAGCAAACAAAAAAAAGTGAATAAACAAATAAATTCTTTAATTTTTAATACATACAAGCAAGGAAAATATGTAAGAGAAAAACAAAAATAATTGAACTTTATTTTCCTTGCTTTAATTTCAGCAAATTTATTTATTATCTCACTTAAATTAAAGTCCTCGCATAATTCATTTTCTATTGAAAGCAACGCTAGGTTGGATAGTCTTTCTTGTGTCATTGTCAGTGCCGTTTTAGGCTATGGGCCCTTATATAGGCCCTTGGGCCCACGAGAATTTGAGGCGCTGTTGAAAAGTAAAAATAGTGAATGACAAAAACATTTTTCTGCTATGATCTTATATTTATTAAGGTTAATTTGTACAAATCAAATACACAAATGTTATTAATTAGATAAATATGCTGCTGGTTTGAAATGGTTACGATTACGATGGTTTCTTTCGGGATTTTTGTAGTGCAAAATCTTCTATTATATCGGGTTTCTCAAAAGAAAGTTTATATTTGTTTAGCTTACTGCGTGAACGCAACGATTCGGAAGGGCGCGGGTGATATGTCAATCGGTAGCCTGGCTCTTGGGTCGCTATGGAGCGTTTCTCGGGAGCGGATTTTACAAAAGTGTTAATTCTGGGCTATAGCGCGAAGAAATTTCTCCAATATTCGAGGTTTTCGTCACTTAAATGATGCGCCAAGCATTCCTCTCATTCGGAAATGGGTAACAAAGTTTGAGGAGACCGGTTCAACACTGGATAAACCAGAACCCGGACGCCCAAGATTATTGAGAGCGGAAGATAACGTGGAACGGGTTAATCGGTCTGTTCGTGATGAACCCGACCTCTCCATTCGAAAGCGTGCAAGTGCTTTGAATGTGCATAGATAATTACTACACCGCATTTTGCACAAAGATCTAAAGCTACACCCCTATAAAATTCAATTGGTGCAGAATTGCAGTCGCAGAATTACCTCGTTTGTAAAATTCGCGTACGCACAACGCGCGATCTGCTCCCGAGAAACGTTCCATAGCGACTAAATTCCCAAGAGCTAGGCTACCGATTGACATATCACCGGTCTGCCGGAGTTTGGACCGATCCTCTATGGTTTCTGGTGGAATTTTAAGTTGCTCCAGGTCTGATTTCACTCTGGTGATCCATTTGTTTTTGGAGGCTTTCTCTCTACTTGTCGTTGTGAGAATCTTGCTAGTGAGTCTGCGGGTTAAATGTCCATAGAAGGTTAGGCGCCTTTTCCCCATAGATGTTATTTTGTCTTCTTGCAGGTGGTACAGCTCACTATTGTGTCTGATCCTGTATTTGCCATCCTCTTCTCGTATTGGCCCTAGTATTCTCCTCAGGATTTTCCGTTCTTTAAGCTCTAGTTTCATGAGTGGATCTTTCCTGTTCATCAAGAGGCATTCTGAAGCATATAGTGCGGAGAGTCTTACTACTAAGTTGAAATGTTTAAGTTTAAGGTTTTTGGAAAGATGTTTAGAGATGTAAATGCTCTTGCATGAGTGGTAGACCCTCTCCAACTTGTTACATCTGGTATCTATAGCCAAGTTCTCACACTCGTTTTCTGAAATCCACTCTCCTAAATACTTGAGTGCAACGACTTTACGAATGATAGTGCCTTCTAGTGGAATTGTAGATGGGGCGTCCTTTATGTTAGTCATGAACACAGTTTTTTGCATGCTGACTCTCAAACCGGCCTTAGCTGCTATGCTGGAGAGGCTCTCTATTTGGTAAGTAGCCTCTTCTATGTCGTTGGATAACAAGGCAAGGTAATCAGCACAGGCTAAGCAGTGTACATTGAGGTTATCTTTCTTGTATCCAATCCTCAGTGCAGTTCCCGATAATAATGAGCAAGTCCATTCCCTGATGATTTTCCCCAGTAAACAGTTATGCAAGAAAGGCCATCACCCTGTCTAACTCCCGTTTAAATTGGAAAGCTCCCAGAAAGCTCACCTCTAAACTTGACATATATTGTAAAGTTGTCGAGTTTTTAAAAACGACGAAATCGAAATATTATTAATCGAACAAAAATCAAAATTTGATCTTGCTACTTTTTTTTACTTTTTTTCAAAATAACCTATGGCTATCCAAGCTATGTTATCTACTAGATATTTTTGAGAAACTCAACTTGTCTCTTCAAGGAAAAAAATTTAATATATTTACTTTGAATGATAAAATTGAAAGTTTTTTTAAAAATAACAACATATGGAAAAGTAGGGTGGAAAAGAATTCGTTCGAAATGTATTCCAGAATCGGAAAAATCGGAAAAATTTCTCAAAAATATCCGATAGATAACATAGCTTGGATAGCCATAGGGAGTTTTGAAAAAAAAGCAAGTTCACATTTTTGTTCGATTAATTAAGTCGTGTGAAGTTGGCCCCCAAATTTTTGAAAAATTAAAATTTTTTTAGAGTTCTGGCAAGATTTCGAATAGTTCTAGAGTTCTTGCTTGAAAATTGCAATAGTTCCGGAAAATTTCGGGCAGAAATCGAGAAAAACAATTTGGGGGCCAACTTCACGCAGCCCCCTCTTTTTCAGGAAAAAGAGTTCTGATGTAATATTCCAGTTCTTTATATAGAGTTCTAGAGTTCTCAATCAATAATGCATATAGTTCTACTTTTTTTTTTTCAAAATTTTGTAATTTTTGAAAAATTAAAAAAAAATCTGATAACGGTTTTCGATTGTACTAAGGCAGATAAACAAAAAATGCTTATTAGACATTTTTGTAAAATCAATATTTATAAATTTATTTATAAAAAACTTTCGACGAAGATAAAAAAAATACAAGAGTTCTGATAACAGTTCTGAGTAGCCCCCGAAGAGTTCTAAACCAATAACCAATACAATTTCTTTGTCAAACTAATATTAAAGAAGTTATAAGCAAAAACGAGGCGCAAAATTTTTGAAAACTACAAAATTTCAAAAAAAAAAAAAACCTTGACTTCTGTTAAGAGTCCTAGGTAGCCCCTCGAGAGTTCTGAACAAATCTCTTTTATAATCTCCATGTCCGACCAATATTAAAGAAGTTATAAGCAAAAACGAGGCGCAAATTTTTTGAAAATTACAGAATTCGAAAAAAAAAAAATTCCATGAGTTCTGTTCAGAGTTCTGGGTAGTCCCTCGAGAGTTCTGAACACATCTCTTTTATAATTACCATGTCCGACCAATATCAAAGAAGTTATAAGCAAAAACGAGACGAGACGCAAAATTTTTGAAAATTACAGACTTCGAAACAATTTTTTTTCTATGAGTTCTGTTCAGAGTTCTGGGTAGCCCCTCGAGAGTTCTGAACAAATCTCTGTTATAATTACCATGCCCGACCAATATTAAAGAAGTTATAAGCAAAAACGAGGCGCAAAATTAAAAAAAATTACAGAATTCAAAAAAAAAATGTTTCATGAGTTTTGATATGAGTTCTGAGTAGCCCCCGGAGAGTTCTGAACAAATAACCTATACAATTTCGGTGTCAAACCAATATTAAAGTAGTTATAAGCAAAAGCGAGACGCTAATTTTTTTTAAATATCAGAATTTTCAATATTTTTTTTCAAAATTTGTTTTTTCCATGAGTTCTGTTAAGAGTTCTGGGTTGCCCCTCGAGACTTCTGAACAAATCTCTTTTATAACTTCTTTTAAAAAATTTCGAATTATGAAATTTTCAAAAAATTAGCGCCTCGTTTTTCTTATAACTTCTTTAATATTGGTTTGACAAAGAAATTGTATTAGTTATTTGTTCAGAACTCTCCGGGGGCTACTCAGAACTCTTATCAGAACTCTTGTATTTTTTTATTTTTTATCTTCGTCGAAAGTTTTTATAAATAAATTTATAAATATTGATTTTACAAAAATGTCTGATAAGCATTTTTTGTTTATCTGCCTTAGTACAATCGAAAACCGTTATCAGATTGTTTTTTAATTTTTCAAAAATTAAAAAATTTTGAAAAAAAAAAAAATTTGAACTATATTCATTATCGATTGAGAACTCTAGAACTCTATATAAAGAACTGGAATATTACATCAGAACTCTTTTTCCTGAAAAATAGGGGGCTGCGTAAAGTTGGCCCCCAATTTGTTTTTCTCGATTTCTGCCCTAAATTCCCCGGAACTATTGCAATTTTCAAGCAAGAACTCTAGAACTATTCGAAATCTTGCCAGAACTAAAAAAATTTAAATTTTTCAAAATTTCGGGGCCAACTTCACACGACTGATTAATTATGTCTGGATTTCGTCCTTTAATAGCAATAATCTTCTTAAACTTTGACCTCTTGATATCCATATTAGTTCTGCATGTATTTATCTTTGTTTCATATTTTTTGGGTTGCGAAAAAATCACAATCATAAATGGGGTCGTGAATGAAGAAAGTTTAAGAAACCCTGCCCTAGTCGATAGTCTCGCTTTGAGGCGCCTCGCCAGGCACTCGCCTTTCACCCTCTCTCGTGTGCTACATAATCCATTGTACGCCAGATTGTACGCTATGCATCCAGTGGTTAAGCGACGCATTGTCTTCGAGGATGCGAGAGTAGGATTTGTTGGTAGAGATGAGTTCTATTTCTTCAGAGTTTTGCTACAGTATGAGCTTCGGCATCTCTTACTGTCTCCGAGATTCATTTACCAACCATAAACCACCAATTTTAATTTTATTTAGTTTACTGGTTAGTTTTTACTGTGAAATTTGTTAATAAACATACATTTTGTAATTTTTAAATTAGCAAATGTACAATATACAACTGTCACTTTAAATAAGAGCCATTAAAAATTCAGCAGCTCTTCGTAATGTTGAAATCAAGAAAAAATACCATTAAATATGAACCAAAACAATTGATTTTTTGACCATCGAGACCAACAGTTCATTTACAATGAATAATAAAATTAATTGAAATCGTCCAATAAATACTTGGTGTTGTTTTATAGTCCTAAAAAGACATGAATATTGTAGAAATTCGGAAAGGTTGAATATATTTATATATTCAAGCTGTATTCCACTGTAATAAGTTGATTGTATCTGTAATTACAATTTGTTAGTTTCACCCTATATACACATGCAACACCTAAACATTATTTGTGTATTTGACTATTTTCTTCAAGAAAATGAGTAATTACTATTATTTCCGACTGGTTTCGGCTCTTTATTTATATTAAAAATTAGCCAGGGATCAATGTATATAATCATCAGGGTGAATATATAACTTTTTTTCAACTATATGAACTTTTTATATTTGAAAATAAAACTTTTAATATAACAAATTGAAAGTTTTTATTTATTCACGACATTATCAATTAAAAAAAAATCTTCATACATTATACTCACAGTACAAAATATCTAGTGCCTTATTTACTACTTAATTCTGCTACAAAATATAAAATAAATAAAAATAACAATTACTATTGAAGAAAATACTATTAACAAAATAATACTATTGAAAAACTAACTAAAAATGTATTCATAACGTTTTTACAACACTTTTGATGGAGATGTTGGATACTTTGAAGAAAACTATTTTAGAACTGTGCTTATTAGCTTGGTTCAGCATTTTAACAATTGCCTCATTTTGTCCATGCTTAGAGTGGTAAAAGCGAATACTAAATATTTCACAATTTCGTGTCTCTCATTTACATTAAGTTTTACGAGTTCTAAGAATTCTGGTGAATTTATTTTCCCATTTATGATTTTATGAAATAATATAAGATTTGCATCCAACCTTGAATGTTCTAATGTTTTCAAATTCATTTTCCATTATTGTTTTATATTCATACTCTTCTCTAGCGTAGCCTAACCTATGTGCACAGTACCTCAAAAACTTGTTCAGGGTATTCAGAACAAGTTTTTGAGGTACTGTGCACATAGGCAAGCAAGTCACTATCAGTACTATAGCATGGGCTCCATACCGTAGAGTTGTATTCCATAATTGACCTTACCAGTGAGCAATATAATAGTTCCTGAGAATGAATCCCAACATTTTCAAAGAGCGTGAAGTCACATCATTTATGTGCTGATTGAATGACATTTTTGAATTAAATATAATTCCTAGATCCTTGACATTTTCTGTTTCAACAAGAACTGTTCCTTTGATTTTATATTCAGACGATATAGAATGTTTTAATCTGCTGAAAGAGATCTTATGACATTTATCAGAGTTCAACTGTAACTTATTAATATCGCACCAACATGAAACATTATTTAGGTCATATTGCAATGATTCGACATATCTTAAACTATCAATAATTAGGAACATTTTAAGATCGTCAGCAAACAGAAGAAATTTACTCTGAAGGATGCTACGATCTACATCATTGATGAATAAATTGAATAACATTGGTCCTATATGTGATCCTTGAGGCACCCCTGAGTTACTGTAACCGGCATTTATATGTAGTTTCCATATTTATCAAATTGTACTCTTCCATTGAGGTAACTTCGAATCCAATCCGAAACTTGACCACTTATACCAATAGGATTAAGTTTTGCAATTAATAGTTCATGATTTATATGATCAAATGCTCGCGCCAAATCTGTATAAATTGCATCAACCTGTTTCCTATTATCCGAAGCATTTGTAATGTAAATTTGATATAAAATTAGATTAGTGCAAGTAGATTAACCTTGGCTAAAACCATGTTGTTGATTGGAGATAATGTATCTGCAGTCCCAAGAAACTTTTTTTGTTGTCAAGTTATCCAGCATTTTTGGAAGTTCAGACTGATTGCATAATGCCCTGTGATTCTTTGCATTATTATGACACCAATTCTTTAATATAGGTTTAAGATAACTATATGCTTCCAAAAGTGTGGAAATTGTGTGGTTCTTAAAGACGCATTAAACAGTGAGTGTATGGGTTTAGCCAATGTAAAAATACATATTTTAATATAGAGAGGAATTTCATCTGGACCTGTTGTTAATTTCCAAGGCATTGACAAAGTCAGATCGATTATTTCTTCAATATTTACTGTATAAAAAACCAAAATATTAAATCTAAAAATACATTTCTAGAGTTGGGAATACTATTCACTTGATACAAATTATGGTAGCATTCAGTAGTGCCAGGGCTGGAGAATTTTTAGGACAATTTACATTCGCACAAAAATTGTCGTTACCCCACTTTGCTTCAGGAATGTTAAAATTTTCTCAAAGAAGCAATTTGTGATCAGGGCATATTTTAGAAATACTATCAACGACTTTGACATGTTCTAAGTAATGATCCAATCTAGATGAAGATGCAATATATACCCCTCCAACAATGTACTTATCTTCACCTAGAGATAGACTGATGAAAAGTTGTTATACACTTCCCAAAGTAACCTTATTCATTATCAGTAACTGCTATTTATATTCCGCCACCACAGGTTTTTACAGAGTCAGTTTCGTCACTATCTAGCATAAATAACACAAATCCTTTCAATCCCAATTCTAAACTAGAAATGTCTTTAGTGAGCCATGTTTCTATTAGTATAATCACATCATAAACTGAACAAAAAATAGTCTTTTGTAATTCCAATAGTTTAGTTCGCATTAGATCGTTTAAATAATAACAAGGCACTTTTTTACTTTTTTGGAGATTTTTCTTTTTTTGCTTAACTATCTGAGGCATGCCATTTTTGTACCTGATAACTACACCATCTTCACCATTCCGTTTCCTCTACTCCACTTCTTTCTTCAAATTATTCCAGTTATCCATTTGACGAGGTGTCAGATCAGCATTAACAAAAATCATTTTATTTCTCGGAGCATCCTTCTTCTATGTAATAACTTTGTTAGCCTCTTCTGCACACGTAAAGACTACCTTAATAGCACGGACTCCGTTTTATTATTTTTTCCCACTCTTAAAACCTTACTGATGTTCAGGTCGTAATTTGTAACCTGTTTTACTAATTCCTTTGCTACATTTAGATCTGATGAACCACCTTCAGGAAGATTGAAGATCATTACATTCTTGGCTCTCTTTCGCTTTTCAGAAATTTTATCAATGATCACATCTTCACTGATTAAAGAACAGAACAAATTAACCCTTTTGCTACTGGAACCGGATAAAGCCCCGTAAAATATTTTCGTGCCCTGTGTACGGGAACCGGATTAATACGCAAGCGTTTTTTTTTGTACTTAATATGGTAAATTAACTTATCCACTGTATTATAATTATCATATACCTACACTACTAAAAATGTTATAGACGCATCAAAACTTGATTTCAGAGTAATCAATTTTTTGGCCCAAACTACGGGAACCATATTAATCCGCTTGCATCATTTCAATGCAGCTCCTTCAAAAAAAGCATCAACCAGGACTGTCCAGCCTTTCATTTATAATTCCGGACGTATGCTAAGCCTACCAAGAATTGAATTGCCTATTATTTTGGTTACCCATTAAGAAAATAAAATGAAATGAGTAAAATAAAATAAATGAATTTTAAACTACTACAGACTACGGGAACCGTATTTATACGCAAAGAGTAAGTACCTAACTACGGGAACCGGGCGAATCCGCACTACCCCGTACACAGGGCACGACTGGTAGAAAAGCACCCCGGACCGAAAAGGTTAAAGAACATTTTAGTTTTTATTTTCAAATATAAAAAGTTCATATTATTCCCTGATGATGGCTAATTTTTAATATAATTAAAGCGCCGAAACTAGTCGATAATAATTGTAATTATTCATTTTCTTGAAGAAAATCAAGTATAAAATAACAAAACAAAAACACCTAAACAAATTATTAGTTTACATCGCCCAGTTGATTTTTTTGCATTTTTTGCTAAAATAAGCCAATATTGATAAATATCATATTCTGATTTCATATTTTGTCTCTGAATGTCCTTCCCGAACATCCTTAATATAAATGTGAATTATTTTAAATTCAATTCGACTGTTATCTTTATTCGTTATGCTTTTAACGCGCGAAAGATTTCAAATAAGCTTCATGATTCTAGCCAAAGAGTATAAGCCAATTATATATAAGCCTTATCGCCAATTTTTACAATAAAATATGAAATAATGATTTTTGTATATTAATAATTTTTTTAATAAAATTCTTTCTAAATTTAAATTGATTAGAATGGATTTTACCCCGCATTTTATGTTTTCATGACTGGACAGAACCGCTAGAGGCGTTGAAACTCGTATACTCGTTTTTAACATTGGCGGTAAAGAGCCTTACCCTCCATCTTGTACTCTTTGATTCAAGCATTTTAGGTTAGGTGTACGTTTTATACCACTTGTTGCAGGCGTGTTTTTATCATCGTTTGATTTACCTAAAATACATTTATTAAAAACTTGGTACACGAAGGGTAACTGACGTTCTTCTATCCAATTTACCATAATTATTCAAGGTAAGTAAGGAATCCTTGCAATGTTGAGTAGAATTATAAGAATTAATTTGTAGTAGAACTATTTATATATTTTTTCCCTTTGTAGGTTTATAAAAATTCCAAAATATTTACATTTCCACATAAAAACAATACATATAATTTATAGCTAATAAACCTAAATATATCCATCATTCCTATCCCTAAACTGATTAGCAGCTTCCTGCCCCACATATTCTTCTTCTTCTCCCCTCAAATTTCTTCATCCATTGGATCCCTCTTCCATCCTCCTTCAAAATTTCTTCTCTACTCTCATCTCTCTCTCTCTCAGTTCTACGCATTCATTCAACAAGTGCTCTATCGTCTCCTTTTTTTCTCTGCACATCCTGCATATTCTATTCCTATCCTCCATCCAATATTTATTCTCTCTCTTTATTTCCACATCTAAATCTTGCCATTTTCACTCTCTCTTTTCTACTCTCTCTTCCTAGGTACTTTGGCAGTTCTTCTGTTATTATTTTTTTTATATTTTCCATTGTACCTACACTCCCTAATTCTCGTCCTCCTTTCTTGCACTTGCACATCTCTATCTCTCTATCACTCATTTCACAGCATTCTTTCCATCTCCACACCTGCACACCTGTTTCTTTCGAGATATGCCTCCCTCTCTTTCCACACCCCCTTTCCTATTTCTTTCCTTGTTTCTTTCAGGCACTCTTGCAAAATTATGCACTCTCCTCTCTCTATCACTCCCTCCTCAAAATTTATTGCTCTCTTTCCTGCTTCTATTCTTATTCCATATCTCTGTTTCCTCCACCACTATATACCCCGTTGTCTCTCTATCTACTCCTTCTCACCCATTTCACATGTTTTTCTTGCACCCTTTCCATTCCTTCTCACTCTCTCCATCCCCATATTTCCCCTCCATACATCATCACGCTTTTCACCAGGCTATCAAACATCATTACTCTCCTATAGTCATGTCTAAATTTTCTCCCTCATATTCCCCATACTGCCTAAAATTCATTAGCTTTTTTGACCAGCTCTTTCACCTGTGATGTTGCTGTGTTTCTTTCATTAAACACATATCCTAGGTACTTAAATTCTTTCACTTCTTCAATTTTCTCCTTCTCCCATATCCACTCATTTACTCTTCTTCTACCACCCCCTTTTCTAAACACCATCATCTTGGATTTCTCAACATTCACCATCAGCTTTTTCCTCCTAATATATTTCTCCATACTTATCATTTCTTTCATACCTTTCTCCTCTCTCGCTAGCACCACCAAATCGTCCGCGTATGTTAAGGACCACAGCGTATGCTAAGCCTACCACAACTCCCATTTGCGCCTTGCTACATCTCTTCTATATTACTAATATACGCTGCAAACAGGCTGGGGCTTAGTGGGCAGCCTTGTCTTAATCCCTTATGAGTCTTAAAACATTCACTCACCCTTCCATCAACTCCCACTCTACTTATCGTCTTTTCATATATCTCTTCTATTTTTGTTATCAGATGCTCATTTATCACTTTCTTTCTCAAGCATTCCCACAGTGAATCTCTTTCCACATTATCAAAGGCCGCCTTCAAGTCCACAAAAAATGCATAAATCTTGCCACCCCTCTTTTTTATCTCATTCCATACTATGAGGTTCAAGATATATAAATTGTCCATGGTCCCTCTACCTTTCCTAAATCCCGCCTGTCCGTCTGGTAACACACCCCGCTCCTTTATCTTTCCATTTCCTTCATTGAGTCCACAATCATCGCGTAAACCTTATATGCCATATTGAGAAGAGTGATCCCCCCATAGTTACTAACTGTATCCCTTTCTCCTTTCTTATATATGGGGCATATTATCCCCTCTTTCCACTCCTGTGGGAACCCTTCCACACTCCATTCATTATCTCTATAAACTTGTCAGCTTCCCTTTCAGTTCCATATATCCACGATTCATTCTGTATACTGTCCCTCCCCGGTGCCTTTTACCTTTTCAGTTTTCTCAGTTGTTGTTTTAATTCTTCTCTTGTTATCTCTTCTATTTCTCTCACTCGGTGTTGTCTGTTTTTCTTTTCTTGTCTATTTTCACCCACCAGTAGCTCACTGAATTATTTTCTCCATTCCTCCATAGTAATTCTATCACTCACTCTTTCTGCTTTTTTCTTTCTTTCCCTATTTATGTATTTCCATTCCTCTTTTTCCGTTTTTATGCCCTTCATATTTAGTTCTTCTTTCATCTGTTTCTTCTGATTCTTCTCTTTGCATACTAATTTGTATCTCTTGAATGCTCTCTTCTACTCTTCCTTAGTTGCTTTTCCTCTTTTCCAATTTCTTAGTTTCTTTCTTACTGCTTGCTTCCCTTCGCTGCATTCTTTATCCCACCACTCGTTTTTCCAAGAACCCACCTTCTCTCTTGTCTCTATCACTTTTTTTCTGCTGCCTTTTTTACGTAATCAACCAGCTTCTTCACTTTTTCGTTTATCCCTTCTTCCTCGTATCTTGCCTCCCTAAGACTTGTTCTATAATTTTCTTTTCCTTCTTCCTTCACACTTCTATCTTTCTCTCTTCCTTTTGTCTTTACTTCCAATGGCATATGGTCCAATTCGACTCTTTCTCCACCTTGAATTGTTCTATTTCATCCCATGCTTCTTCATTCACCATAACATAGTCAATAACTGTCTCCCCTCTTGGTCCAATATATGTGTACTCCCCTTTCTCATCTCCTATGCTGTTTCCATTAAGTAAGGCCCACCCTCTTTCTTCTACTAAACTAATCAGTAGTCTCCCTTCTGCGTTTTCTGTTGCATCTTTTGTTGGTCTTCTTTCTATTGTTGTTTGTTCTTCTTCAATCCATCTTCCTTTTCCCCCAATTCTTGCGTTAAAATCTCCCCCAATCACCAGAGTACCTTCTTCTTGCTCTTTTACTCAATCTTCTATCATTCTCTTCTTTCATACTTTTATTGTATATTGTTACTATTCTCCATTTTGTCTGTTTACTTTTCACCGTTCTTTCCATAATCCCTCTTACTTCTTTTGCTTCGGTTCCATTTCCTTCTTCCAATCTTTTTTTCACCCCCCTTATTATCCCACCTTTAGGCAGTGGCAGTGGAAGGCGAGTGGTTTAATCGCAATGAGTAGATTTAATCTAATTTAGGTTATGGTTAGGTTAATTTATATTAGAGCCTAGGGTTTTAAATTAATAATTTGGTATTTTTGTCGATTTAAATGGACAAAACTTGCAAAATTCTTTTGTTTTGTGACAAAATTAGACGAAAACGTCAAAATAATTTGCAAAAATTGCCAAATTTTCTAAAACCAAAATCTCTACTCAAAGCAAATTCTGTCTTTTTGTTGATTTTAGTGGGCACACTTTGCAAAATTCTTTTGTTTTGTGACAAAATTGGACGAAAACGTCAAAATAATTTGCAAAAATTGCCAAATTTTCTAAAACCAAAGTCTCTACTCAAAGCAAATTCTGTTTTTTTGTTGATTTGAGTGTGGACACGCGTTTAAAAATTCTTTCGTTTTATGTCAAAATTGAACGAAAATGACAAAATCATTTGCAAGGCTTGTCTGTCTTGTCTTGTCTATCTAGCCTTGTCCGTCCAAACTTGTTTATCTAGTCTTGTCTTGTCTGAATCAAATTTAAGTTGAAACTTCGAATTGCCACAACTTCATGTTGCAACAACTTCATGTTGAACTGACTGGATCGAAACAATATCTAGTTTCAACTACGAGAAGAGATCTTTTCACCTCGAATCTGCATTTCATCTTCAAATTCACGTTGAAACAACTTCATGTTGAAACCACTTCATGTTGCGGCAACTTCATGTTGCGGCTTCGCATTGCGACAACTTCAAGTTGCAACAACTTCATGTTGAACTTGAATTAGACTACTAACTTATACTACTAATAATTAAGTGGATCATGGAAAGCACAATCTAATACATCTAGTCCAATCAAGTTAGCATTGTAGAGAAGTCATTAAATTAAATACATTTTAATCTAGTAGACTATATAGACAAGGCAGAAAAGAGACAAGACTAGATAAAGACAAGAAGGAGACAAAACTAGACAAGACTAAACAAGACTAGACAAGACTGGACCAGACTAGACAAGATTAGACAAGACTAGATGGGACTAGATATGACTAGATAAGATTAGACAAGACTAGACTCGACAAAAAAAAATTTAAAACAAATATATGGTTATCCACATAGTTTACAATTATTTTTTGGCATTTTGTGAAATATTCAGCGAAAACCCTTGGTAGGTTTTTTAGGCAGGGGTGAGTCCCGAATCTTTCACCCAGGGCAACGCAACGCTCTAATGAGGGTGTATGTATTTATTAATCTCTTTGTTATGTTGCTTTGTTATGTTGCCACAATTAATTCATGTAGTATGTAGACTGCTATAGCAGTCCATAACATCTGACCGCTCAATCAATATATATATATATATATATATATATATATATATATATATATATATATATATATATATATATATATAAAGAGTGGGGGTAATAACAATCGTTATTAGTTAAAGAGTAAATTTTATAAAAATTACTACGCAAACGGTAGAATTCGGGTGATACGATTCAAAGAAAAAACTCAAATTCTTCTTAAGTCGACGTTTCGATTTATTGATTAAATCTTTTTCAAGACCTACAAAATTATTACAGAAAATTACAAAAAAACAAGAGAAAGATGTTATTGATTACTTACAAAGAAGGTAATGAACAATTAATTAAGACGTGTAACATCATATAACTTGACCAGCAATGTGGGTTGCCACAACCAACCGTTGGTTTCCTCGTGCTGTGCCGATCGGGTTGGTGTCCGACATTTTGTAAACTAAATACTAAATTTCAAACACCGAAATTAAAATTCACCATGGCTCGTTTTACAGCAACGATTATGTAACCCACATTGCTGGTCAAGTTATATGATGTTACACGTCTTAATTAATTGTTCATTACCTTCTTTGTAAGTAATCAATAACATCTTTCACTTGTTTTTTTGTAATTTTCTGTAATAATTTTGTAGGTCTTGAAAAAGATTTAATCAATAAATCGAAACGTCGACTTAAGAAGAATTTGAGTTTTTTCTTTGAATCGTATCACCCGAATTCTACCGTTTGCGTAGTAATTTTTATAAAATTTACTATATATATATATATATATATATATATATATATATATATATATATATATATATATATATGAGATATTTATTATTTTTCCAAAAGTCTTCAATTTTGTTTTCTTTTTTTGTATAAACAGATGGCTAACAGAAAATCTGCAAGGAATAAATCTGGACCAAAGGCAAAAAATCAGGAGAGTAGTAGTAGTGGAAAGAGAAGGAAATCTACAGGGAATAAATCTGGACCAAAGAGAGGAAGAGGAAGGGGAAGAATCACCCTATCATCAAAGTCCTTTACGCAAAAACAATTGAAAAAAGATAATAGAAAAGTTGAAACTATAGTTGGATCAAAAAAATCCGTGGTAACAGTGGGCA
This sequence comes from Phosphuga atrata, assembly GCA_944588485.1. NCBI lineage: Eukaryota > Metazoa > Arthropoda > Insecta > Coleoptera > Silphidae > Phosphuga > Phosphuga atrata. The sequence goes on along the minus strand of OX155896.1, from coordinate 18,178,186 downwards.
TGTTACGCGTAATGAAAAAGCTACAAGAGATCACAGGATATTTGATTCCTAAGTTGCCCTTTTGCCGACTGCTCCGGGAGGTGATGCAAAACCACGGACAATTTTGGATTCAAAGTGAAGCCATTGCTGGGGTTCAATGCGCAGCGGAAATGTATTTGACTCAGTTGTTTGAAGATGGCAATTTTTGTGCGGCCCATGCTCGTCGCATTACTTTAATGACTCCAGATTTGAGATTAGTTTTAAGATTGCAGTCACGGACTGATCCCCTTGCCCAATATTAATATTTTGAATATTAAATATTTTTTTTAAAAGCCAGCATGTTGATTTGGATTTTTATGTTTAAATAATGAATCTAGTGACCGCTTTCTTTGTATAAGAATAATAATTACTATTTACTATTAGATCAAATAAGTTTGATAATAACCAGCAAAGATCAAATAAGTTTGTTGAAATACTTAACCAAAATGATAACACCTAAGAATATTTGATAAACCAGAATCTAACAGGAATCTTAATTTCTATATATTTCATAGCCATAGGCCCTTTGTTACATACGCACTGATTTTTGTATTTTCTTTATTTTTATTTTTTATGGGGCTTCACACGAGAGTCTCGTTTCTGATCTCGTTCCGGACAGCGGTAACAGTTTCTTCATAAATTTGAACTCGAGCAACCCGAACTTGCCCGAGCCCAGAACGAGCAGTACAAATTTATGAAGAAAATGTTATGGCTGCCCGTGTTAGAGTCAAAGACTCTCGTGTGTAGCTCTAATTTTATCATTATATATTCTTGGGTGATATTCACGGTGAGTAGTTATAGATCTAAAATAATTACTTACATGTTATAAGAATGGGATTCCAAAAAGAATTATTGAAAATTTAATATCAAGATTGCATTTCTACTGTGTAGTCATGTAATGTCATACATAGCCAATATTTGATTTAATGTGAAGCTAAAAGATTATTTCAACTTGTGTGTTTTTGAAGTGTGTAATGATTTTTTTATCTTTAAGCATAAATTGAAGACCTCAGGGAAGTCACTTTGACAAGAATTTTCAGGAGAGAGTTCTTTAGGTTAAAAATACGAATTTGATTTACTCTAGAGGCAAATCTTCTGACCCGAAAAATTCTTCCCCAGTATAAATATGACATGCGATAGCATAACCCAGCAGGGAAAGAACGTGTCAAGTAACATTTTGTCCCAAATCGAGATTTCCATGGCACATTTTGAATGCTGGGCTATACTATAATTACGTATAAAATTATATACATGTTAAATATATCTTTTATATATTCATAAATATACATTTTTTTAAATCTTTATTATTACTTTAACACTATCCAGTTCCTCTGAATTGAAGAACTCACTATATTCTTAAGACTAATATTTGTGAAAATATATAACTTGTGAAGTTATATAAATTTACACACATTACACGACTAGAGTTTCGACTGTTGATGGTCAATTCCAGGTGGATTACAAATTGATGAAATTGAATTTATACTAAGAGATTTGTTGGGGAGGAGTATCTGTTGTTTGGGGACTTATCTGGAGACGATTCATCATCATCATCATGGCCTTTTGGCGATTGGGATGTAGGCCGCTTCCTTCTTCTTCGACTCTTGGCGATCTTGTGCCCGTCTCATGCAGTCTCTCCGTGCCGTCGAATGTCGTCCATCCAGCGTTGCAGTCGTCTGCTGCGTCTTCGAGTATCCGCTCTGGGTCTCCATTCAAGGACCCGTCTCGTCTAGTGACTCTCGTTCATTCTCGCAATGTGTCCTGCCTATTTCCACTTTTGCCTTGCTATGACAGCCATGACGCCTTTAACCTTGGTCTTATTTCGGATCCATTCGTTACGTTTCCGGTCACGAAGATCCTGAGCATCGCTCTCTCCATGCCCCTCCGTGCGACTCGGAACTTCTCGGCGGTCTTATATGTAAGGGTCATGGTTTCTGTTGCGTAGGGGAGCACGGGCATGCCACACTGCTCGAAGACTTTCACTTTGAGATCCAGGGATATTTTGCCACGTAGAATCTTCTTATTGGCACCGAACGCTGCGCGATCCGCCATTCCACTTCCGCTACCTGGTTCTCAAAGCCTAGTGTAACCTTATGCCCCAAATATATATACTCGGTCACTTTCTCCATTGGAAGCTGGTAGTCTGTGATTTCGGGAATATTGGTCATAATCTTGGTTTTCTCCATGTTCATTTTATGACCCGTCTTCTCGGATTCCACTCTCAAATCCTCCAGCATCGTCATCATCTCATCGTCATCATCAGAACCAGGTCATGAGCAAACCTCAGATTGGTCATTCTCTCTCCATCAATCATCAGCCACCTTCCCTGCCCATTGCATCTGTTGGAATATACATTCTAGTGCTAGGGTAAAGAGCTTCGGTGATATTGTGTCTCCTTGTCTGACACCTATCTCTAGATGAAATTTGTTGGTTTTCTTGTGCAGGGAGACACAGGCATATATATATATATATATATATATATATATATATATATATATATATATATATATAGATAAATATATATATATATATATATATATATATATATATATATGGGGGTGGTTGAGGATCTGTACCTTTCATCGATACGGCATTTAACTAGAGCTTGCTCTATGGTAGAGGCGAGCCTCAGCTACCTACCGGGTCACAGGTGGCGGATAGTGAAACAGTCCTGTAGTACGCAGGGTAGCTGTGAATAAGGTTTACCAAATAAGCAGTCCCGGACCGAGGCGGTAGGGTCACCAGGGAGTGTTGGGGCATTCAGTGGCGTGGGTGCTCCCAGAAAAGGCACAGAAGTCCCGATGACAACCCTATGACATGGCGAGCAAACACCACCATTAAACAACTGTTGGCCTGGTAGAGGGCAGCAGCCTGCCAGTAACTAGCAGGGACGGAGCCCGTGGGGAGCGGAACGACCGACTAGTAGCTCAACTGCTTGCGACAATGGGTAACATCAGAATCGGTTGCAGTACTGCGATCACCAACCCGTCGTGGCTGGCGTGGTGATTATGGCTAACTTTCCTTCCCTTAAAAACCATGACACACAAAACTCCGAGTTCCCAGCCCCTCGTCAATCCCTGGTCGGAGCAGTGGCCAGGCGAAACGGGGCAGGGGTGCGACAGTAATCCCTGGGAGATGACAAACTGCTACAAATTGAAACTTTTAACATACAACATACAGTCGGAAGGTGGCTGTCGTCGGAAGGATAGACCGGAGAGACCAAACTTGACAACACTGGAGAATTTTCAAAAAAAGCCCTAATCTACAAGTAAATCTCCTTAACGATTAAAGCGAGCTAGTTTACTCGTTAAGGAGATTTACTTATAGATTACAGCTTTCTTTGAAAATTTCTAATAACTCCAGGAGATAAAGCTTCCGGCCTTTAGAGCAATTATGCTAGAGTTTTAAATTATCTACTTCTGGGAATTTATTCTGAAATTTCATTCTAGACCAGGGGTCGGCAACCTTTTTTGGCTGCCTGTCAAGAACAACATGTGATTAAGTAAGTATTAAGGTCGATTCTCATATACGCGACACTCAGCTACGCGATGACGCGGGATGAAGTGTCGCGAATTGTATTCTCATATATGCGATACTCATTGTCAGCTACGCGATTCTTTGCTGCAAGTGTCAAATCTGCATATTCTCTACACTGCATATTCTGCATATTCTTACTGCTTTCAGGTTAACTTATATTTTCAAAATGTCAAGTTCCGATGATGATTGTTTCGTCGTAGCCATGTGTTATGAAAATGAGAAATATAAAAGAAAAGAGGAAAAGAAAATATTGGGTGTATCAGATTTTAAGAACAAGACTAGTAGAAGGAGAATTACATACTCTCTTCAAACAATTACAAGATGATGAATTGTAATTCTACAAATATTTCAGAATGACGCCAGAAAATTTGTATCAACTTATTGAAATTTAAAAATTTACGAAACAAAATTCTAATTTTAGGCAGAGTGTTGGAAAGAAATTTCTTTTCTTTGTAATAATCAGCCACGAGAGCGTTCAATTTTTCTGCTTTTTCGTAGTTAATTCCACTCATTTTCAAAAACATGCCGTTTTTTACACAATCCGTCATTAAAATCACAAACTGGACAAACGTCATGCGACGCCGAGCGACAAAACGTAAAAGAATGCTCACGAAATAATCCCAGCGACAGCGCGCCGCATAGCGACTTGTAGCATTTAAAACAATGTAATCATTATTTGACAGGCGATGTCGCGCGACGTCGCGTACCTGGGTGTCGCTTATATGAAAATGCTTAAAGAGACGTTTTGGTCAGAGATATTTTCATTGTAAAACAGTGAATAATAAGATACGTTTTATTAACAAAATACACTGTTGAGCAATAAACTATTGTCACTGTAATTTGAACTTATTTTAGAAGTTCCTAGTTTTTTGATTGCTTGAATAAAAAAAAAGTTTTTGTTGATCAAAGTTTATTGAAAGTAAGATCAAATGAAGATGTATAAATATTTCGTAATGATTTATTGATTATGTAACAATATATAGCGATAGCCGTCAAAGGTCGAACTTTACACTAAAATCTCACTACCGATCATTCGCGAGTTGGCGTTTGGCGTGAGCGGACGTACGTAAAGCTGGTTAATTTAATTTACTCGCGTAGAATAGTGTGATACTTAAAAGTTTTAAATAGCAAAATTAAATTAAATAATAAAGTTTTTTTAATATAAATAAAGAGTTAAACCTACATAATCAGTTCTACAATGCCAATGGAGTTAAGGTCAAATATCCCGAATGAAAAACATGCATATCCTTCTTTGGAACAACTTTTTTGGAAAGCCCAAAGTTTGTAGCCATTATGTCAGGGATTATTGAAAGACATGTCGAGCCCTTGCACAAGGTAATAGCAGACTTGACTGAAAAAATTAAGGAAATGATGGAGAGAAACGAGAAGTCGTCGACTTTAACGAGTGCCAAAATCAAAAAATTTCTTCGCGGGAAATTCCAGAAATTCGAAACAAATCAACCCAAATGCATCGAGATGTAGCGAATGTGAGAAATTGCGGCTTGCCTCAACGGCCTGAAAGTGTTGAAAACGTAGATGCTTCCAAGGATGGGCGCATTGGCGAAAAAAAACAATAACTCGAATACCGTAGCGATCAAGAAAATAAAACAACCGAACACAATTATAATGGAAAACAAAGATGACAACAATGCTAACGAGAAATGGGAAACACCGAAATCCAGGAAGAAGGGAACGAGAAAATCAAACATAATCCAAGGTACGAATGACGAAACAAACCAGATAAAAGCGGCGACCAGATTTTTCTATCTCCATGTATACCGACTGGACCCAACATTGACGGCTGACGATGTAACGCAATACCTTCATAACAAAAAATTTCAGAATGTTTCATGCAAGAAAATTGTTTCTAAACACCCTGACGAGTACTCGTCGTTCAAGGTCACAATTCCATTTGATTTAGATGCTGTGATGAAACCAGAAACATGGCCAAGAAACGCTTGTCTGAATCGTTTTTTATTAAGACTAGAAAAAGCAATTCAGAATATGTGAATGAGCAAATGAAAAAGGGTGCAAAATTCACATATGAAATTAGCTTAATAAATCAAAATACTCGTTCTTTGGGCAACTCTATTAACAAAATTGAGTTTATGTTAGAACACAACAAAAATTGTATGTTTTTATTAATTACAGAACATTGGAAATGTTCAAATCAAATTATGGCTTTTAAAATAAATAACTTTAAGCTATCCGCTCATTTTTGCAGGCCGGAAGGTATGCATGGAGGAGTAGCTAGAGAGGGTATAATATGTAAAGTAAGAAATGACATTAGCCTAATTGCTGAACAATCTGTGTTTGAATGTTATGCAATTGAAACTGTATTAAATAATGAAACTATATTAATTGTGGCAGTTTATAGGACTTCTTTGACCAGCAGCCGAGAATTTTTCCTGAAACTACACGAGTTACTAGTATTGCTAGCACAGGAAGGAAAATCGTTTATAATTTCTGGTGACTACAATATTGATGTTTCAAAAAATACGAATTTAAGTCAGCAGTTCTCGAGTTTACTGAACTCGTTTAATGTTGTGCCACTGGCAAAGGATATTACTCATCCAGAATCTGGGTCATGCATAGACAATATAATAGTGGGTTGTACTAAATTCAATTTCAAGTTAAAAACCTTAAATTATTTTATTAATTAATTATTATAGACCACTATGCTCAAATGCTTACTATAGTTTCTGAAAAGGGGACCGAGGATGGATTTAAACAAGTCAGATAGACCATTAATAGATAATATATCATGGAAAGAGCTATTTATTTACAATTGATTGTTGTAATATAAACAGACAGTAGGAGCTGTTCATGAATATATTTTATGACAACTTTAATGAAGCTTTTCCTTTAATTCGTTGCAATTTTAAACATACCATGGGGAAACCTCGAGTTTTTCTTAAATCCAATATTGCGTAATTTGAAAAAAAGGGTCGCTCTGCTATAAACAACTGCTTATTCCGACCGCCGTTATAAGCATGCATACAACTACTTTCGAAGGAGGTTTACTAGATTGCTGAGAGACGAGAAGAAACGCAGCTTCCAGCAGCAGATCCAAGAATCCCCGAACGTTTAGAAAACCTCTTGGAATATTGTAAACCAAATTGCGGGTGTTAAGTCAAAACAGTGCACGTGTAGCGATTATTGTCCGGCGTCTCATTTTACAGCTACAAATATCAACGACTATTTTGCTAATAAAGCCGAAGACTTGCGCAATACTCAAATAAGAACTCAATATAGTAGCAAGGTACCTAATGATAGTGCATCAATTTTTCTCAAACCTACGAATAGGGAAGAACTTTTTCAAACAATAATGAATTTAAAGACTAATCAAAGTGTAGGCAACGACGAAATACCTAATATTATCATCAAAAATTCTATTTCTAGCATAATAACTCCGCTAGAATATATAATTAACAATTCGTTCATGTACGGCCAATTTCCAGAAGCCTCAAAAGTAGCGTTACTTTTGTTGGGAATAGAAGTGGCAACGTGGCTTGTGTGAGTGCGCATGTGTAATAAGACACTCTCCTCTGCAACAAGACGAAAGCATGTAACCAAGTTTTGAGTAAATCAATATATTATTTGTGTAAAGTGTTAAACCCTCATTGAACCCACCCTAAAATCCCTAAGAGGTTATGGGCCCAGGGGAGAGACAAAAAGTTTTTTGAAAAATCGCTTTATTTGATAAAATAAGGGTAAATTTAAAAAAGTGCAAAAAACGTGTTTAGCAGAACAAAGAAAAATGGCGACAGCGACCGGTGAAGGGATCGTGGTGTACCCGCAACTGAAAGAGGGAACAAATTTTACACATTGGAAATTCAGAGTATATCTTATACTAGAAGAAAAAGGAGTAAAAGAAGCAATCGAACCTTTACAACCTGGAAAGGAACTGAACAAAGAAAAAGATGCTAAAGCTAGATCAACTATTGTAAAATGTATAACCGACAAATACATCTCATATGTGCAGAAAGCAAGAAATGCTAAAGAAATGTTGACTTGCTTAGAAAACATTTTCGAAAGAAAAAGCGCAGTAAACAAATTACATCTGAAAAGACAACTTTTAACGCTAAAATGCAAAGTAAGTGACAAATTACAAGATCATTTCCTAAAATATGATGCATTAATAAATAGCATAGAATCATCAGGCACTAAAATGGATGAGTCTGATAAAGTGTGTCATCTATTACTAACATTACCATCGTCGTATGATAATGTAGTTACTGCCATAGAAACAATGAGTGCGGAAAAAGACTTGACTGTTGATTTTGTAAAAACGTGTTTGTTAGACGACGAATTAAAGAGAGGTGAAAAGACATCAACAAATAGAAGTGAAGCAGCATTTAGTGCAAGATACGAATGTTTCAAATGTGGGCGTACTGGACATATAGAGTCAGAGTGTTTTAGCAACACAAATAATGGCAAACAGAGAGGAAATTTTCGTGGTCGTGGACGTGCACAATCCAACTTCAGTCGTGGAAGATTCCAGTATAATCGAGGTCGAGGACAGCATAGAGGAAATTCAAATCAAAATCAGACACACATGAGCAAGACAGAAGAAAACTACAATTTCGTAGCAACGACGCAGCTAGAATGTTATCAGGCAACAGTGAACACAGACAATATTGATTGGATAATTGATTCAGGTGCAACAGAACACTTAATACAACAAGAATATGAAAAATACATGACCAATGTTATTGTCATGGAAACGTGTACAAGAATAAAAATCGCAAGCGGCGATGCATTAATTGCAAAGAAACAAGGTAAAATTTGTATGTTATCATGCGGAAGGGAAGTAACTATTGATGCATTAATTGTTCCGGGTTTATTTCATAATATTTTGTCAGTAAAAGGGTTAATAGATAAAGGTATTGAAGTTATATTTAAACCATTAAAGGTAACGTTAATTAAAAATGATGCAGTGTGGCATTGCAAAGAAAGGTGCGGTTTATTTTATTTGAATGGATTACTTAAAGATAATTCTAAGTTTGAAGAAGCAAATGTATGCTCAAACAATAATATATGGCATTTGAGATTGGGTCATTTAAATAAAAAGGGGTTATCAACAATGAAACTACCCATGTCCGACAAAAAATGTAATTCATGCATGAAAAACAAAAGCGTAAGGAAGCCATTTATTAAACAAGAACTACCAAGAAGCAGACAAATAGGTGAGTTAATACACACAGACATAGCTGGTCCGGTGACACCTATGTCAAATGAAGGTCAAAAATATTTTCAAACTATAACGGACGATTATTCTCATTTTGTAAAACTGTATGTACTTAAAAATAAGAGTGAAGCTGAAAATAACCTTATACATTATATTAAAGAAATTCAAACGCAAAAAGATGTAAATGTAAAAAGGATAAGATGTGACAATGGCGGCGAATTCATTTCAAATTTATTCAGAAAATTTTGTTACGAAAACGGAATTATTATTCAGTATACTAGACCTTATTCACCACAACAAAACGGTGTAGCAGAAAGACTTAATAGAACTTTGTACAATAAAGCTAGAACAATGATAAACGAAACAGGGTTACCAAAATACTTATGGACAGAAGCATTTATGTGCGCAGCTTATCAGTTAAACAGATGTCCATCTGCAGCAATAAATTTTAAAATTCCAGCCGAAATGTATTACGGAAAATTAGATTTAAAAAGGTTAAGAGTATTTGGTTCAAAAGCGTGGGCGGTAATTTTACCACGTAAATTTAAACTTGACGAAAGAAGTATTGAAACTCGAATGGTAGGTTATAGTAGCAATGGGTATCGTTTGTGGAACCCTCAAACAGAAGAGATAATAATCTCCAGAGATGTAGAATTTGATGAAAGTGATTATAAGTTTGTAAACGATAAAAATAGAAATGAGTTATCAGAGCAATTCATATTAAATGAAAGCGATGTATTAAGCGAAAATAATAAGTCAAGTGAGAACGAAGTAAATAACGAAAATAATAGTGAAACCGAAAAAAGTAATGAATCAAGTGATAGTGAAGTAGAAAACGAGAATAGTAGTGATGATAGTAGTATTGATGAAAGAAATGTTATTAATGAAGAACGAAAGACTAGAACACGAACAATTAAAGTACCGGAAAGATATAAAAAAGATTTTGAATACGAATTGCATACTGCATATTGTTTATTTTTAAGAAAAGATCCAATAACATATGATGAAGCAATAAACTTAAATGATGGGTGGCAAGAAGCTATAAATAAAGAAATAAATGCTCATACAAATATGAACACATGGACAGTAGTTCCTAAACCAAAAGATAAGAAAATTATAGACTCTAAATGGATTTTTAAAACCAAAGATGACGGTGTAAAGAAAGCGAGAATTGTCGCAAGAGGTTTTCAAGAAAATGTAAATTATAGCGCAAATAACTATGCCCCAGTGGCTAGATTGCAAACAATTAGATTGTTAATTTCTCAGGCTATTCAAAAAGGGTGGCAATTGAAGCAGTTGGATATCCCAACGGCATTTTTGAACAGTAACTTAAAATCTGAAATTTATGTAAATCCACCACAAGGAATAAATATTGAAAGGAATAAAGTTTTTAAAATGAATAAAGGTTTGTACGGACTAAAGGAAAGCCCAAAATGTTGGAACGAAACATTTAATAGTTTTGCAAGTAGTATCAAGTTAAAAAGATCTAAAAATGATTGTTGTTTTTATATTGGCGAGAATGTATGGTTAATTGTGTTTGTAGACGATATACTTATAACTGGAAGTGACGAGAATGTAAAGTTTATTATATCTGAACTAAAGAAAGAATATAATGCGAAAGATTTAGGCAATGTAAAAAACTTCTTAGGTATGGAAATAGAAAGATCAAAAGAAAAATTAAAGTTATCTCAAAGTAAACACATAAGAAAAATGGTTGAAAGATTTAGAATGATAGAGAGTAAAGGAGCAAAGATTCCAATAACAAAAGGTTATCAAATAGATTCAAGCGAAGAGATTGTTAATGTTCCATATAGGGAATTAATCGGAGGATTAATGTATATAAGTACAGGCACTAGGCCAGATATATCCTATGCAACAAGCTATTTGAGTCAATGTCTAGATAAACCAACGCAATCAGCATGGTTAGAAGCAAAAAGAGTGTTAAAATATTTATACACTACTATAGATTTGTCATTAACATATGTAAAGTCAAATCAAATGTCAATTGAAACTTACTCAGATGCAGATTATGCAAACGACAAAAAAGATAGGAGGAGCATAAGTGGATCAGTAACAATGTATTGTAAAAATGCTATATCATGGTTATCCAGAAAACAAGGATGTGTTTCTTTATCAACTGCAGAAGCAGAATATATAGCTGCCACTGTCAGCGTATGTGAACAAATAAATATTAAACGATTAAGCGAAGATTTGAACGAAAATGTAAAAACTGTATTGTATGTAGATAATAAGGGTGCGATTGATATGGCGAATAGTTACGAAAATAGTAAACGATCAAAGCACATTGATATTAGATATCACTTTATTAAAGACAAAGTAAACTCAAAGGAGATAGATATAAAATATGTAAGTTCTACTGAGAACCTGGCGGATATGTTTACTAAAGCACTAAGTTATGAACAATTCAGTTACTACAGAAATATCCTAAATATTTGTTAAAAAAAAAAAAAAAAAAGTTTTATTTGTATTATGAACTAGATTGTAAGAGAAACGATTTTTATGTTTTGTAATGTTAAAAAAGGGTTAATATGTAAAAATCGAGGAGGAGTGTTGGGAATAGAAGTGGCAACGTGGCTTGTGTGAGTGCGCATGTGTAATAAGACACTCTCCTCTGCAACAAGACTAAAGCATGTAACGAAGTTTTCAGTAAATCAATATATTATTTGTGTAAAGTGTTAAACCCTCATTGAACCCACCCTAAAATCCCTAAGAACTTTCGCCCATCTATAAATCCGGGGATAAAACGGAAATTGGAAACTACAGGCCTATCAGTATCCTGTCAGCATTCTCCAAGATCTTCGAGAAGCTTGTTTGTTTGAGGGTGGTAGCATTTGGAAATAAATTTCAGCTAATTAACCAAAATCAACATGGTTTTCTTGAAGGGAAAGGTACTGACACTGCATGTTTCCAGTTTTTATGTGAAAATCTAAATGAAAAAAAAACATTCATGTTGGTTTGCTTCTGGATCTCTCCAAAGCATATGACATGGTAGACCATGGCATATTGTTTGTATGGTATTATTGTTTGTATAAATTACTGAATTATGGTATACGAGGTATTGCGCTAGACTGGTTTAGATCATTTTTGGGTAACAGAATAGAAATTACTAAACTAATAACTCCTTTGGGAATGATTAAATCACCTCCTAGGCTAATAAACGTAGGTATTCCACAAGGCTGTACTTTGGGTCCACTATTATTCGTACTATTTATCAATGATTTGTAACAAACGCGCATAGCCCCTTGTCATACAATAATAAACTAAGCAGACGACACTACCATTCTAATTGTAAATAAGCCCGAAGAAAACATTACAAATAATGTGAAATTGGTATTAAGTCCTGTGCTAGCGTGGTTCGCTGAAAATCAGCTAATAGTAAACAAAGAGAAAACCAATGCATTAATATTTCAAACAAAAAGATGTTTAGCCAACTACCCAACGGAATTTCTAATTGAGAATGAGCCTGTCTTAGTTCATAAGACCGCTCGGCTCCTGGGAATCTACCTCGACAACTGCTTAGATTGGTCCACACACATTAACACACTCGCATTGAAAATAAGCAAAACGGTTTATGCGCTAAAAATCCTGAGTAGGTATTTAGATACAAATATCTTGAGGATGGTGTACTACGCAAATTGCCAATCTCGCTTAGGATTTGGAATTATGTTCTGGGAGAATGGAATACACTCAAATACTGTTACTGTTATACTGAGTACAAAAGCAAGCGTTACGGATTCTCCTTACGGATTAAAAAAGCGAACCTTTTAACTACTACTGGCCTTTACATTTATGTGAGCTTAATTTTTTTAGTAAAAAAATAAAACTTAATTAACGGGACGTACGCCGCGCCGGTAGTACCAGAGCGCTCCGTAATACCCTTACCGCATGCGCCACCGTCGCACCCCCAAACGCACCCCTATAAACACACCACGGTAGCAGAGGGAGGAGCCACACCCTCACAGAATCATATAAAAGCAGCCCCTTCGCCACCAGAAGGCTGCACACAGAAACAAACAACAAGACGACGGAACAGCTGAGCGGAAGGCTCACGACCGTCAGAAAGCAAAGGACACATGATGACCAGAAGGCTCGAGTGAAACACAACAGAAGAACAAACAAACAAGCAAACCGACACAAAAAAAAAAAAAAAAAACAGAAACAAACAACAAGACGACGGAACAGCTGAGCGGAAGGCTCACGACCGTCAAGAAGCAAAGGACGCATGATGATGACCAGAAGGCTAAAAACCAAAGGAAAACAAACCACAAGATGGCGGCACAGCTGGGCAAAAGCTCAAGAATGCCAGACCAGAACAGGACACATGACCAGAAGGCATAGCTTAACCGAACTTCGAACGAAGCAGACGTTAAACTGAACAATTTATTTATACAAAATAAATTCCAAACCCTCAACGAAAAACATAAACCCAATCATGAAACAAACCAGCGCCAACGGAACCGCCGCCGCCAAGGAATTCAAGGACTTCGCCTTCCTGGACTCCATCAGCGAGGACGGGTTGGAGGCTCAATCACCTCCTGAACAGAAAGAAGAAGAACACCGACGCCGAACAGCCCCAGGACACCGCCGCGACCAAAAGCACCGCCGCCGAGAGGACCAACGACGCCGAACCCAAGCAAGAAACCCACACCGATGGACACGGACAGCACCAGGAGGAGGACGAGGAAACCTTCCGGTTTGCTAAGAAAACCGCAAAGCTGACGAGCCCAACCACGTCAAGCCTGCGAGGACCTCAGGTGAGTATGAACAGTAATGCATGCCTTAACACAAGGGACAGTGACGACGACGACGACGAAGTCACTGAGACCGAAACCCCCACCGAAAACAACGTCAACAACAAAACTCCTATCGTGCTACGAAACAAGGACAAATGGGCAGGGCTTTCGAAGAAGCTCAACAGGAACAACATAAACTATACCAGGGCAACATCGACCAAGGACGGGACGGGAGAGAAGAATCCAGCCCCAAACAATCACGGACTACCGGAATATATACAAGCTAATGAAAGAGGACAATTACGAATTTCACACGCACCAACTGAGCACGGAAAGGAACCTGAAGGTCGTAGTGAAGGGAGTTCCCTGCGGCCTGACGGAGGAGGAAATCAAAGAGAACCTCAACGACAACGGTTACCCGGCCATAAAAGTGACCAGGATGAAAGGAAGAGAAGCCACGTCAATCCAAATGGTCCTAATAGAAATTGGGAAGGAATACAAATCCATCTACCAAATGGATCGATTCTACGGATTGTGCGTGAAAATGGAACCACTGAAAACACGAGGAGAAACCGTACAATGTCACCGATGCCAGCTGTTCGGCCACTTGCAGAGGCACTGCAACGCCGAATACAGATGCATGAAATGCGGACAGAACCACAGCACGCACATGTGCGAGAAACTGCTAACACTGCCGCCGAAATGCCCAAACTGCGGAGGCGAACACACCTCTATATGTAGAAACTGCCCGGCGAGACCGGAAATAGCAAGACAAACGGAACAAAGACAGCAGGAAACGAGACCCCCACCGAGACAAACAGCCCAAACACCGAGACAAACAGCCCAAACACCGAGACAAACAGCCCAAACACCGAGACAAACAGCCCAAACACCGAGACAAACAGCCCAAACACCGAGACAAACAGCCCAAACAACGACAACCAGCCAAATACCGAAACCGATAAGAAGAAACAACAATCCCAACCCGGAGACAAAACCTTCAACAAGCCGAAACAAAAGGAAGTAGCAATAGCAACGAAGGAATCAGAGCTGAATTGACGGAAATGATGTTCGACTTTGCCGAAATGGGACACAGCAAAGAGGAAACAGAAAAGTTCACCCGAAGAATCACAACCATCATGCTCACACTCAACAATGACCACTAGAAGAACTAGAGACAATCTGAAACTTACATTCATTTTATTTTATTTTAAGGCAAAACCAGGTGCCCTGTGCGGATTAGACGATAAACTATTATTAGCCTCAATATCCATCAAACTACTTTAAGAATTACCCAAAAGCCTGACAACTCTACAGACCTCAACACTCTATGGATGTCCACCAGGAACTGGATAAAAGCTGCAGTAAAATCTTGCACATCCGATAACATACCAATTAAAAATATCACTGGATATTCAATGACACAATAAAATTGATAGACCAAAGACGACAAATTAACAACACTAACATGCAAGAAGAAGAAAAAAGACAAGTAATTAAACATCTTAACAAACGAATCAAACAGGAATGTAGACGGGACAAAAACAACTATTTAAAAAATATATGTACGGAACTACAACACTACGCCCAGCACGGATATAGTCTCGCGATCTGTATGATAAAGTACGATATCTAGCTAGAGAATTTAAACCACGAATACAAATTATAATGGACAAAAACGGAAAGGTTAAAGTAGATCCAATTATAATAGCGGACGTATAGAGACAACACTGCAAAGATTTATATATAAGTCAGTTAGCACGACAACATCAGAAGAACAAGCAACACCACAAGAAAGAGAACCTAGGATCTTAAAATGAGAAGTAGAAAAAGCTATAAAAATACTCAAAAACAGGAAGGCAACTGGGGCAGTCGGTATCACAGCTGAAATACTTAAAGCCATGAGACACTACGGAGCAGATGTAAAAATGTCTAAAATATGGGAAACGAGCGAATGACGAATGGAATGGTGTGAATCTATATTCATCCCCATCCATAAAAAAGGATCACCGACGGAATGTAATAACTACAGAACAGTAGCTCTCATTTCACACGCAAGCAAAGTATTACTCTACATCAGGGGTCTCCAAACTACCGCCCGAGGGCCACATCCGGCCCGCGGACAGATTTTGTACGGCCCGCGGAGAGCTAGCATACTTGAAAACTCCTTTTAGAGAACATATTTTTAATAGCAAATTAAATTTAGTTTACTGAAGTATTCTAATTTTATGTTGAATAATTATTAATATGACATCTACATTGATATGGTCATGGGCTAACTACTCATAACATTGTTGTAGGCTTATTGTTTTTGTGATAAGTTGGATAAAGAAACACAGAATTGTAATGAGTAAAGACATGTATAATATGCAGAAAATTTAACTTCAGTATATAATAACTAACAAATTATTGAAATGAATCCAACTAACATTTTATACATTTTAAATAAAAACATAACTTATAACAAGCATAATGACATATGAAATACTAATGAGATTTATGTAATAGAGATTTTCCACTGACAATAGTTTGTAGTTGTAGACTAATTTTACTTGTACCAATTATTAAAAGAGATTTAAGATGCTCATCAGTTAATTTAGATCTGTAAACATTTTTTGTATACTTCATTTTGGAGAAGGCCTTCTCACACAAATAAGTAGTACCAAAAACAGAAAACAGCCCACGAGCAAATTTATGCAAATTATCAAATTGTGTCAGTGGAGGACTCTTATAAAATTCCAACAAAGATGAGTTTTGATATTTGTTCTTAATTATATCACTGCACTGTAGATCAATCATTTCCATTTGAAGTTCCGGGGCTAGGGTTTCAATGTCAGTATCAAAAGGATTCTGAAAAATCTTAATTTGATTCGCAATGGCATCAAAGTCCGAGAAACGAGTGTCAAAATTTATTTTCAAAGCACTCAAAGTTTCGATTGTAAAATCGATAGGAAACTAAGTCTCAGTGGTGTGGCTGAATATTTCACATGTTTTAAAATGTGAAAAACATTTACCTCGTAGTTGTGATTGAAACAGTATCAATTTCTTCCAGAATGATTTGATATTAGTGTATAAATCAGGAAGATGCTGGTTTTCTCCTTGCAATCTCAAATTCAGTTCGTTCACATGTTTTGTCAAATCAACATAGAGTGCTAACTTCCACAGCCATGCGTTGTTTTGTAATTCAGTAAGAGGGCGATGCTTTTCATTAAAAAAAATTTCGATCACTGATCGAAGTTCAAAAAAGCGCTGAAGGACTTTCCCACAACTAAGCCAACGTACGGCAGTATGATAAGGTAAGTCATTTTCTCCAATCCCTTCAATAAATTGTCGGAATTGTCGGTGATTCAGCCCAAAAGATCTGATAAAATTAACAGTTGATATGACTGGTTTCAGAACTTCAGACATATCCAAACATTTTCCGCACAAAGACTGTTGATGAATGATACAATGTAAGACTAATGGTTTTGAACCACCGTCATTTTCTACAGCCTTTGACACAAGAGCGACTCATGCGACCACAAGGGCTGACAACTCTTCGTATGGTTTGTCGTGTAAAAGCCCTATTATTACTACAGTCATGTTATCACACCCTAACCCTGCCATTTGGCAATCTGGTGCCAGACATTTCATCATTAAGGTTTCGCAGATTTCTTCTGGTTCTATGCCCGCTGCTATATTTTCTCTGACATATTGGACTACTTCTTCATTCTTCATCACATCCCAAATACCATCACAGGCCAACACAATAAATTCCCAATCTGGTGTTATAGTTTTTACTTCTACATCAGGAAATGCTAAAAATGAAAATTTTAAATTATTTCCTGATTAGACATTTTTTATGAAATGCAGATAAACTAATTTAAATA
The DNA here is from genome assembly GCA_944588485.1 of Phosphuga atrata. NCBI lineage: Eukaryota > Metazoa > Arthropoda > Insecta > Coleoptera > Silphidae > Phosphuga > Phosphuga atrata. The sequence continues at coordinate 18,160,817 of OX155896.1, read as the reverse complement.
ATTATGTTTAAAATTTTATAAATTATCATCAATAAATTGTTAAATTTAGTAGTCTATATAGAAACTATTAATATTAAAGCTAGTTAGTATCAACTAAATTAAACCGCCTTTCCATCTGTTACAAACATCTTAACAAATATAATAGTAATGAATTTTATAGGGAATTAAAAAACAATTTTCAAAACTAAATTTTTAAAACAAATTGGGATTAGGAATATGCGTGTGTGATGTTTCTAATTCTCCCAGATATGAGTGTCTTCTCAGATATGAGTGGTACAGAGGACAAGAAATACTCATGGTAGACCAAAACTAGCAGAGCCAACGTCTTTACCCAGATTTGGTGGTCGAAAACGACGTCTGACCCAGACTGAGCGGCCGAAAACCAAGACTGGAACTCGCATGACGGTAGGCAGCGGGACCACCTACATTATATTTTATACAGACAATCACACAATGTCTAGTTTCCACTCAAAATCTCATTCCCACTCATGTTTTTGTCTCCATCAGTTGTAATACATTTCAAGTTTTTCCATCGAAAGATCTTTTGATTAATGTCATTTCAACTCCTTTAAAAATATCTGTACCAGTAGTTGTGACATGAATACTATACATATCAAGAAGTTCTTCATGCACTTCATAGCTTTTATCTACTCCTCGAATATAAATCAACACCTGAGCAGTATCTGACACATCCGTTGACTCATCCAAGGCCAAAGAAAACCACTCAACATGTCCATTTTTGTCGAATAGTTGAGAGGATATATTTTCAGCGATGTTTTCTACCCTTCGAGCCACAGTGTTTGCTGACATACTGACAGTTTTTAATAAATTTACCTTTTCAGGGCACATTTCTTCGGCTACTGCAATTATGCATTCTTAGATCATTTCTCCATCGGTGAATGGTTTTCCACGTTTTGCAATTTCAAGAGCCACACGAAAGCTGGCACGAGTTGCAGCCTCTTGTTCAGTTTTGAGTTTTGTAAATGAAGATTGCTGCGATTTCAATCCGCGCTTCATAGCTTCGAATTTTTCTGTCCGCAAACTTCCTGTATATTTTGAGTAATTTTGAAAATGTTTTGATTCATAATGACGTTTAATGTTATATTCCTTGAGAACGGCTATGCTTTCATTGCAAATCAAACATAGCGCCTTGTTACTTGGCTCAATTACGAAATACTGAATGTTCCACTGATCTTTGAATTTTCTGCATTCACTATCAATTTTTCGCTTCTTTTCCATACTACTAAATCACACACAAAAGCAACAATTCAAATCAAAATACTGTTACAAAGATGTCTCAAACTTAAACACGCACAAACACGTTTTAAGGAGGTACGCACTATTTTATTGCACAACAGCGTCATAGGAACTGACTTGTGGTTGCGCCACTAGCCTTCTTATATATTCCAATTACTGCCATCTAGAAGTGAGTGGAAGACACCAGAACTTTCTCGAACCAACGAGATTATTCTGTACCTGCTATTAGCGCCATCTGTTAGCGATAGAAGGTACTACCTATTTCCGCTTGTGTCCACCAGATGTCCTGTCACGTTACTCCTCATGGCTCGTACTCTACGACTAATCTAGAAATTACAGATAATGACAGGAAAATTAATAATATGCAGTGTTGCCGTTTTGCGGACTTTAGTCCGATTTGCAGCCTTTTTTAAACGTTCCGTACTTTTTCGGACTTTTTTTTTCATCAGTGGACTATTTCACTTTTTACCACCGGCAACAATGACAATATGGTTTTGGCCCTCAGAACCTACTGGAGTAATCAGTATGGCCCTAAGGCTGGAAAGTTTGGAGACCCCTGCTCTACATCATTAATGAACGTTTGAAAACTACTTCCACAAATATCGGATGAACAGAGAGGGTTCATAGCAGGTAAAGGTACACAAGAGCATCTACTCAATGCCCGACAAATCATTGAAAAAGCGAGGAAACACAACTTAAAATTATATCTGTGTTTCGTGTACTAAACTAAAGCGTTCGACTCTGGTCACTTCTGTGGAGAGTGATGGGTGAAATGAGTGTTCCCAAGCATCTAATATTTTTAATTAAGAGACTCTACCAACACAATAACGCCAAGGTCAGAACAGGAAAAACAGTGTCCAGAGCTTTTAAGATAGAGGCCGGTGTCAGACAGGGATGCATAATCTCGCCCCTCAATATATATATATATGTTGTATTGTTTTCTCGGGGAATCCGCGTTTATGCTGAGGGTTGGCTATGAAAAGAACCGGATTCTCGACGTTTCGGCGAACTAACATTCGCCATTCTCAAGAGATATATGCGTCCGTACGGGCCAACCGTTAGACGCATACTGAGAGCTCGTTCGTGCGATGCGACTACTTATAGCTGTCTGGCTTCGGGTCATGCGTGTTGTGTGCGGTGCTTCGGTTCGGTTGTTTGTTTGTCTTGTTGGTCGTACATGAGCCTGGGGTGTCTGGGGTTGCATTTTGAGGGTGGATATGATCGGTCGCCATGCTGGGGGCAGTCTCAAGGAATCGTCTCTCGTGTTCATGCAGTAGTCTCGTTTTTCTATCTCTATGGCTTCTCTGTATACTGGTGACATTTCGTGGCTAATCTGTGCAACAGTCCTTGAATTTCTAAAGTCCATCCAGTGACCGGTGTTTGTGTGTTGGACAAGTGCCGATGAAACTTTGTCTCTGTGTCTGATTGAAACTACATGTTCTTGAATCCTAGCAGATATTTTTCTATTGGTACGTCCAATGTAGGTTCGTTCACATGTTCCGCAAGGTATTTCGTAAATTCCATGGGATTCTAACGGGATGGTGTCTTTAACGCTGAGTAGCATGGAGGATATTTTCTGGTTAGGTTTGAAAATGGTGTCGATGTTGTGTCTTTTAAGTATTCTGGCGATTTTGTCAGTTGATCCATGAACATATCATGGTTCTATTCCTCAGTTCTTTGGCTACTGTTCTCTGTACGACGGAAAGCTCTGGATATTAAGCTGTTTGGATATCCATTTGAAGAAAGAGTTTCTCGTAAGTTCCTCAATTCTTTCGGTAAGTTAAGCTGGTCGGCTAGTCTTTTGGATCGGATGGTAAGAGTGTTGACTACAGATGCTAGTTGTTTGGAATGATGGTGCGAAGAAGCGTTCAGATATCTGTCTGTGTGGGTTGGTTTCCGGTACACAGTGTGGCTCAAAGTGCCGTCAGGTTTCTTCTGTACCAAAACATCCAAGAAAGGAAGTTGTTGATGCTTTTTTATCTCAATTGTGAATTTAATTTGGTCGTGTTGGGAGTTAAGATGGTTAAGGAATTTGTCCAGCTCTGATCTGCCGTGGGGCCAGATTACAAATGTGTCGTCAACATATCTTAACCAGAGTGTAGGTTTAAGTGTGGCTGATGAGATTGCCTTTTCCTCAAAATCTGTAAGAAATATGTTGGCTATTACTGGTGATAGGTTTTTAAAGTTTTACCTTTGTACGATCAAATATTTCTAATTGTACTAAGCTACGTTCCCTTTCATCATTAACTCTAAATGACTAGCTTTAGTGATACGATTCACAGTACAATTGAGTGCTAATTACACTTTATACAAATTGTCGTTCCAAGATTTATTTTTATCTAATTCAATTACTGTAAACAATGAAATAGTTCTGAAAAACTTCTAAAATAATTTGGCAGGACTTTTGGCTTTCTGAAATAGTTTGAACAGAGGTATATTTAGCAGCTGATTCAACTCAGGGACGTATGTGAAGTAAATAGACGGTTCAGGGATCCGTCACCATGGACTCAGAGGCTCGCAAGCATGGACTCAGAGGGTCCCTAGGATATAACCTCTAAGAAGTACTTCACTTGGAGACGTATGGCCAATCAAACTGTAAACAATGACTTCAAAACAAACATTGCTCATTCCACCTGACCGTTTGCGTGACTGCTTCCGGTTGATATGAAATGTAACTCAATATTTTGACTTTTACAGTACTCTTAAATTCGTTGTTGTCACAACATCTACCTTGGTCGTAAATAACTCTACTGGGAATCCCGAATAAAGAAATATTTTTCTTCAATTCTTGAATACTATTATTTGTGTCAATTTTCTTTGCATAAGACAAAATTACATACTTTGTGAAGGCGTCAATCGAGACAAAGACCTATTCTTTTTGGTCATTCTTACCACTCAATTTACCAGTAACATCCATGTGAATAGTATGCCACGGAATACTATTTTAGGGTATGGGCTGAAGTTCTGCTTGACTTTTACTGGAGGGAGCTTTAGATAATTTAGTAAATAAGTTACACAATTGTCAACATACTTTCGAACATGTTTAGACATATTTTCGAACCAATAATAGTCATAAATTTTGTCGAGTGTTTTCTCCCATCCTAAATGCATAACAGATTCATGAATATTATTAATTACAGACTAGATAAAGGCTTTTGGAATAACAGCTAATTTATTTGTTCGGCCATTTCTTTGAATTTTACGGTACAATAGACCCTTACACAATTCATAAGTTTGCAACACACTGCCAGGTAAATTTTTAATATTATTTAAGTTTGAAACAATTTTAGAAATTTCGTAATATAATAATTATCGTAAAAATCTCTTAATCGGGTAATTAATTCAGAAATAATTGGTAATGGAAATCGTATTAGAATTTAATTCACGTTAATCAACACACATTCTACTAGTTCCGTCTTGTTTTAAATTTAATTTTTTAAAACTACTGGACTTGAAAATGGTTAACTACTAGGCCAGATAATATTAGCCTCTAACAATTCTCTAACTTTAATACGAATTATTTCTTTCTCAGATTCGCTCATACGATATGGACGCCTTTGTACTTTTTTTTACATGAATCTTTCAGTCTAATATCTAATTTACCACTAGTAACACGGGCTGTTAGATTATATTTTTTAAAAGAGTCTTTAAAATTTTCTAATAAAGCAATTAACTGACTACGTTCATTATCAAGCAAATCAGTTTTTATCGCACTTTCCCAGTCAAGAAAATTGTTATCTTTACTTAAAGAATACAAGTCTTAGTTTTACTAAACAAAATTTTACTACCGTTCAACTGAACAGAGTAACAGATGTTTAAAATCTCTTTGCCAATCAAAATATCAAAATCAAAATAACATAACTATTAGCTAATTGTAAGACATGAAATTTAATTTCGAGCAAATAGCCATCTATCATTATTTTAGACAACATTTGTAACGTGCTAAATACAGTGTCACTTCCAATTCCTACTAAACAAACTGTATTATAAATTCTTTGGCCACTAAATTTTACAAAAATAGATCCTTTTAAGAGAGAACACTCTGCTCCAGAATCAAAAAATGGAAAAATATCACCTTCATGTTCAACTGTCCAGTAGGTGATTTCACAGCATACATTGCGACTCTCTTCGTCACGGATTCTTTCATCGTAGCAGCATTACGGCATTCCTTGGCGTAGTGACCAGGATTGTTACACTTGTAGCAACACAATTCGGTTCAGGTTTGAGCTGGAACACACTTGAAGCACTTTGAGGAAAATCAATTTTCGATCGCTTGAACTGATCGCTGTTTGAAGGCGGACGCATCTTTTTCACAAATTCCTCTAGAATATTTCTCCATTGTTCATCAGAACTATTGTTTCTATCTATGGCGCTTTCGTCCATGGCTGTGGATCTCGATCCCACTTCTGCTGTAGAAGACAGATGAGGGGGTGTATAACATCTATCATCATTGTCAGATATCGTGTACTAATATTATTTTAATTCGATATTTTACAATTAATGATTTTTCAAATATGATATTTTAAACTAAACTGAGATATAATATTAGCTAAACTACAAATGTTAATTTAACTTAAACTAAACTTAAACAATGGGGTCGACCGTTCTTAAAACCTCTCGTAACCGAACTCAGAATATGAATGTCTGTGAAAAATACATAATTCCCTATTTCCTTCGCTGCATTCTTGGGTCTAGACCAGGGGTCTCCAAACTTTCCAGCCTTAGGGCCATACTGATTACTCCAGTAAGTTCCGAGGGCCAAAACCATATTATCATTGTTGCCGGTGGTAAAAAGTGAAATAGTTCACTGATGAAAAAAAAGTCCGAAAAAGTACGCAACGTTTAAAAAGGCTGCAAATCGGACTAAAGTCCGCAAAACGGCAACACTGCATATTATTAATTTTCATTTCATTATCTGTAATTTCTAGATTAGTCGTAGAGTACGAGCCATGAGGAGTAACGTGACACGACATCTGGTGGACACAAGTGGAAATAGGTACTACCTTCTATCGCTAACAGATGGCGCTAATAGCACGTACATAATAATCTCGTTGGTTCGAGAAAGTTCTGGTGTCTTCCACTCACTTCTAGATGGCAGTAATTGGAATATATAAGAAGGCTAGTGGCGCAACCACAAGTCAGTTCCTATGACACTGTTGTGAAATAAAATAGTGCGTCTCTCCTTAAAACGTGTTTGTGCGTGTTTAAGTTTAAGACATCTTTGTAACAGTATTTTGATTTGAATTGTTGCTTTTGTGTGTGATTTAGTAGTATGGAAAAGAAGCGAAAAATTGATAGTGAATGCAGAAAATTCAAAGATCAGTGGAACATTCAGTATTTCGTAATTGAGTCCAGTAACAAGGCGCTATGTTTGATTTGCAATGAAAGTATAGCCGTTCTCAAGGAATATAACATTAAACGTCATTATGAAACAAAACATTTTCAAAATTATTCAAAATATACAGGTTGCGGACATATACAAGTTTGCGGACAGAAAAATTCGAAGCTGTGAAGCGCGGATTGAAATCGCAGCAATCTTCATTTACAAAACTCAAAACTGAACAAGAGACTGCAACTCGTGCCAGCTTTCGTGTGGCTCTTGAAATTGCAATTCGTGGAAAACCATTCACCGATGGAGAAATGATCAAAGAATGCATAATTGCAGTAGCCGAAGAAATGTGCCCTGAAAAGGTAAGTTTATTAAAAACTGTCAGTATGTCAGCAAACACTGTGGCTCGAAAACATCGCTGAAAATATATTCTCTCAACTGTTCGACAAAAATGGACATGTTGAGTGGTTTTCTTTGGCCTTGGATGAGTCAACGGATGTGTCAGATACTGCTCAGGTGTTGATTTATATTCGAGGAGTAGATAAAAGCTATGAAGTGCATGAAGAACTTCTTGATATGTATAGTAAGTATGGCACAACTACTGGTACAGATATTTTTAAAGGAGTTGAAATGGCCATTAATCAAAAGAACCTTCGATGGAAAAACTTGAAATGTATTACAACTGATGGAGGCAAAAACATGAGTGGGAAAGATAAAGGAGTGGTCGCTCTTGTGTCAAAGGCTGTAGAAAATGACGGTGGTTCAAAACCATTAGTCTTACATTATATCATTCATCAACAGTCTTTGTGCGGAAAATGTTTGGATATGTCTGAAGTTCTGAAACCAGTCATATCAACTGTTAATTTTATCAGATCTTTTGGGCTGAATCACCGACAATTCCGACAATTTATTGAAGAGATTGGAGAAAATGACTTACCTTATCATACTGCCGTACGTTGGCTTAGTTGTGGGAAAGTCCTTCAGCGCTATTTTGACCTTCGATCAGTGATCTAAATTTTTTTGAATGAAAAGCATCTCTCTCTCTTACTGAATTACAAAACAACGCATGGCTGTGGGAGTTAGCATTCTATGTTGATTTGACAAAACATGTGAACGAACTGAATTTGAGATTGCAAGGAGAAAACCAGCATCTTCCTGATTTATACACTAATATCAAATCATTCCGGAAGAAATTGATACTGTTTCAATCACAACTACGAAGTAAATGTTTTTCACATTTTAAAACATGTGAAATATTCAGCCACGCCACTGAGACTGAGTTTCCTATCGATTTTGCAATCGAAACTTTGAGTGCTTTGAAAATAAATTTTGATACTCGTTTCTCGGACTTTGATGCCATTGCGAATCAAATTAAGATTTTTTAGAATCCTTTTGATACTAACATTGAAACCCTAGCCCCGGGACTTCAAATGGAAATGATTGATCTACAGTGCAGTGATATAATTAAGAACAAATATCAAAACTCATCTTTGTTGGAATTTTATAAGTCTTCCACTGACACAATTTGATAATTTGCATAAATTTGCTCGTGGGCTGTTTTCTGTTTTTGGTACTACTTATTTGTGTGAGAAGACCTCCAAAATGAAGTACACAAAAAATGTTTACAGATCTAAATTAACTGATGAGCATCTTAAATCTCTTTTAATAATTGGTACAAGTAAAATTAGTCCACAACTACAAACTATTGTCAGTGTAAAATCTCAATTATATAAATCTCATTAATATTTCATAAGTCATTATGCTTGTTATAAGTTATGTTTTTATTTAAAATGTATAAAATGTAAGTTGGATTCATTTCAATAATTTGTTAGTTATTATATACTGAAGTTAAATTTTCTGCATATTATACATGTCTTTACTCATTACAATTCTGTGTTTCTTATCACAAAAACAATAAGCCTACAACAATGTTATGAGTAGTTAGCCCATGACCATATCAATGTAGATGTCATATTAATAATTATTCAACATAAAATTAGAATACTTCAGTAAACTAAATTTAATTTGCTATAAAAAATATGTTCTCTAAAAGGAGTTTTCAAGTATGCTACCTCTCCGCGGGCCGGACAAAATCTATCCGCGGGCCGGATGTGGCGCTCGGGCCGTAGTTTGGAGACCCTTGGTCTAGACAGTTCCTTTCCCCGTCTAGCCTCCATGCCCTGCTAAGGGTGTTAAGTGTTGACAAACATAAAACAAATAATAACCGATTTGGTTATTAGGCACGTTTGCGTCTGGCCTGATGACGTAACTGTTCCATACTCCGACACAGTGGCGGATCCAGGAGGGGGGCTAAGGGGCTCAAGCCCCCCCCCCCCCCAAAAGCATCTGAGTTCTTCCGTTGCAAATCAAAGTGAACTCATAGGAAAATATATTACCATAGTTCTTCTTCTTTTTGGCGCAACAGCTTAACTGGGACCTAGGTCTCCTCCCTTTACGTATACTTGTGTTTGGTGTCTATGTCTTAGACATATAAGCCTTACGTTTTTTAATGTGAGCGGCGAGCCACATTTCAGGGAAGTATTCTCGGCAATTTGCTGTGATGGCTTTGCCAGAGTAATGCCATGCATAAGAGGACGCTGGCTAATTACAATACGTGTCCCGAGATCCAACCGCTAGCTGTCGAGAAGGCATGCAGCTTGCCTAGTGTTCGCAATATGATGGCAATAGTAAATAATATTACCAGTTTTGAACGAGAGTCAGAAAAAAGATTGGAAGTTTTCAATCGAGCTATCGTTCAACAACAAGCTATCCGAAGAGGTCCGATGCTACTAGAGAAAAAACAATAAATTGATCGCTTTCAAAGTGTGAAATGACCCAAAATATAAGCTATTACAAAATACTGCAACAAGCTATCGTTGTTTTTAAAAAACACCCACAGACGAAAAGAGTCCAGTTGCAAAGTCCTAGTGATACACGCTGGGTTGAAAGCCATGATGCGATCCTTCAATTCAAAGAGTTCTTTGACCCTATCACACAGTTCCTTGAAGAAATCGACAGAACTTCTCCGTCATTGAAAAGGGCAAGATTTCTACCTTTTGTTCAACGATTCGACTTTGTCTTATCTTAATGGTAACCGCCGCAGTATTTGAAATCAATGTTTCGCTTTCACGGGAACTGCAGGCTGTTGCATTAGATCTTAATCTTTATTATGAGATGGTAGAAAGTGTAGTAAGAACGAGAAGAGTCGCTTTTCTAGAGCAGATCACTATTCGATTCTCGATCTGTTCCACCTTCTACCAAGTGCCATCGTAAACACAGAAAATCTGACCTCGATAGGTAGCAGCTGCATGCGTTTACAGTGACGATTTATCTCATCCTCTCTCGTTATCGGGATAAATATCTCTTTGGAAGGAGCTATGGAGTGGTAGACAACATCTCTCCCAAACAGCAGCTGAAGCGCATCAAGAGACAAACGAGTTTTTTCCAAATATATAAAATGTTGTTACAAATTCTCGCTACATTACCAGTAACCACTTGTATTGTGGAGCTTCTTCTCGCTTAAAATATTAAAATCGTACCTTCGTACGACAATTACCCATGACAAGTTAACAGGTTTGGCTTCCATGTATATTCACCGAGATATCTCTGCTAATCTACAACCTAACGAAGTCATTGAGGAATTTGCGAAAAGGTATCCGAGGAGACTTATTATGTGCTAAGCAAAATAAAATGTGTGTTTTTTAGTGTTTTCTTTGCTAGTCTTTATTTTTCCTCGGCGGGGTCAAGCCCCCCCCTCCAAATGACAGTCCTGGATCCGCCCCTGCTCCGACATATATATATATATATATATATATATATATATATATATATATATATATGTGTATATATATATATATATATATATATATATATATATATATATACATATATATATTTATATATATATATATATATATATATATATATATATATATATATAATAACTAGATAATTAAACAAACAACGTAGTATATTCAACCAAGAAAATATATATAAGTTTAATGAGGGTGTAGTCATAACTTTGGTCGGTAAACATAAACTCTTTGTTATATAATCGAGCTTTCGGGAATGTTTATTCCCTTTCTCAAGACATCTAAAAATAATTTATTTGTAAGTTACACCTACATGTTTTTTTAAGATGGTTTTTAAACTTCTTACTAACGTGAGGTTGACCATAAACAGCAGCTTCACGAAACACCGGACAAAATTCAACCGATTTATTTTTACCGACCCAAGTTTTGACTACACCCTCATTAAACTTATATATATATATATATATATATATATATATATATATATATATATATAAATTTTCCTGGTTGAAAATGTACTACGTTGATAATATATATATATATATATATATATATATATATATATATATATATATATATATATATATATACATATATATATATATATATATATATATATATATATATATATATATAGCGAATACATCATGAGAAAAGTCCTTGACGATTGGAAATGTGAAATATCAATTGGAGAAAGAAAAATAAGTAACCTGAGGTATGCGGACGACACCTTGCTTATTGTAGCAGACGAAGAACAACTGATAAACATAATGAACAAATTAGAGATATATAGTAGAGTATATGGTTTAAATATCAACAAAACAAAAACCAAAGTAATGATCATCGATCGATCCAATGACACATCCAATATCAATAATGTAGCGAGATATGATGTGGTGTACAAGCTTATATACCTGGGATCGTTAATAACCGAAGATGGAGGCTGTTCAGAGGAAATAAAGAAAAGATTGGCAATGGCCAGATCAGCAACAACTAAACTCATAAAAATGTGGAGAGATCAAACCATTACAAAAACAGTAAAAGTAACGCTGGCCAATTCCTTGATCTTCCCAATTGCTATTTACTCCGCTGAAACATGCACACTAAAGAAAACAGATCAAAAAACGAATCCTAAGAGTGTCATGGGTGGAATACAGAACAAACGCCTCTGTTCTACAAGAACTAAAAATCAATGAGCGTCTACTAAACCAAATCAATAGAGCATATCTCAGTTACTTTGGCCACATAGCTAGAAGAACAGGTGAGATGGAAAACCTCGTGGTCGAGGGAAAAATCGTGGGAAAAAGACCTAGAGGACGGTCTCCAATGAGATCGACCGACGGGTTAAAAGAAATGACGGGACACTCAATGCACAAGGCAATACATCTAGCACAGTATAGAAACGCATGGAAACAACAAATTCAAACACATACCGAAAATAGTATCACTACACCCTCCAGAGGGTAAAAGGACTGAGATGATGTATTTATGTATGATGGATTTTTGTGAAAGAGAATTATTCAATCTTCTAAACAAAAATAAAAATTCGCATGGGCCAGATGGTCTACCCTATGGCTTAATTATGTAGAACTTAGAACATCTAACGAAGCCGCTACTAAATATAATAAATTGCTCCTCCAATACCTTCAATACTAGTACAGTTTAGTATCCTAAAATATATAATAAAATCTTATCTGCATTCGAGAGTTGGCGTGAGCGTGAGCGGATGTACGTAAAGCTAGTCAATTTAATTTACTCGCGTAGAATAGTGTGATACTTAAAAGTTAAAAAAAAAGTGTTTTAATATAAATAAATATGCAGTACTTACATAATCAGTTATACAATGCCAATGGAGCCAATGGTGCCAATGGTCAAATATCCCGTATGAAAATACAATGTCCTGACAACTTTTTTGGAAAGCCCTAAGTTTGAAAGCATTATATCAGAGATTATTGAAAAACATGTCGAGCCCTTCCACAAGGTAATAGCA